>CM057845.1:292851475-292865556 GCA_030068395.1 Apalone spinifera
TTTTGCTCACTGAGGTCCAGGTGGGTGAGGAGACTCCTGAACCTCCCCTTTAGGTATCCAAAGGCACACTTGAGCACCATGCCGCACTGGCATTAAAGTCCTCCTGGGTGGGGTCCAAGCTGCCCATGTAGGGCTTCATCAGCCAGGGAGCAAGGGGAAGGCTGCATCGCCCAGGATGCACGTAGGCATAGCGACGTCCCCGACGTTTCTCATGGTGTGGTCAGGAGAAAAAGTGCCGGCATCCATTCTCTGAAACAGGCTTGCATTCTGGAATATGCGGGCATCACGCCCCTTCCCCAACCAGCCAGTGTTAATGTCTGTGAACCGGCCCTTTTGGTCCACCAGGGCCTGCAGCCACCACAGAGAAGTACCCCTTCCTGTTTAAGGGGTATGGTGTTTGGGGGACCAGGATGGGGATGTGTGTGCCATCTATGTCCCTCCCCACACAGTTGCGGAAGCCCATGGAGGCAAAGCTATTCACGATGCTATTGATGGCCTTGATGCCCTGCAGGAGCACAGCCCCAACTGCGGATTTCCCCATGTAGTGGTAGCTATCCAGTGCGGTGAGCTCCCATAGGGCAATAGCGGCATGCTTCTGCGGGGGGATGGCAGATCTGAAGCATGTGTCCTATTGTCTGAGGGCAGGGGCGAGCCACTTGCAGAACTTCAGGAAGGTGGCCTTCCCCATGCGGAAGTTCTGGAGTCACTGCTGGTCATCCCATAGTTGCATTGCAGGACAATGCATTCCCACCAGTTGGAACTGGTCTCCCTCCACCAGAAGAGGCATTCCATGGTGTGCAAGAGAATGAGGATCATTTGCTGCAGCAGAAGTGCCAGGCCTGGGGGAAGGGGTCCTGCAATTTGGGCTGGTTGTCGTCATCATGAAGCAGCCTGTGGGCAGTCTGGATGAACTGAGCTATCAGGCGCAGCATGAGGCCCATGAGCCCAGTACTGCTTTGCAGCAACTCCAGCTCCACGTTGGAAGTGCTGTGGCACCCATAAGGGCACACAGCATGAGTTTGGTGTCATGCGAGGGGGTAGGCAGTGGAGGATTGGCATGTGAGATGCAACTGTAGTGAGGAGCCCCTTTAAGCATGAGTCTCAGCTAGCCTCAGCAAGCAGCTACAGGAAGAGCATCCAGGGGCTTTAAACCTGATGCAGGCTCCAATTTGTGTCAATGCGCTATTTTGAAATAATACTGCGCTATTTCGATGCTGCCTTGTAGTGTGGATGCGCTATTTTGAAATAGTTCTTTCAAGAATTATTATTTCAAAATAAGTTATTTTAGAATAATTTCCTAGTGTAGACATACCCTTACACCTTTAGAATTGTAACATCATACTTGGTAAGAATAATGACTTATTGTCACTTTTTTCTAATGCTATGGTTTATTAATCTTCAGGGGAAGTTACACAATATTTTTTCCATACCTGCTATGGATCGTGAAGACTCTGCTAAGAGATCACAGAGATCCTAAATATGTTTTTGTCTCTAACATAATATGTATGTTAATTATTCATCAAAAGAATAGAGGCTGGAGTAGTTACAGGAGTGATCTATTTATAATATATGTCAAGAACTGCCTAAGGATGGGTGGTCTTTTTTTCAAAATATGTTTAAGCATTCTAAATAGCTAAATGAAGGAATAAATTATTAATGCAACTTATTACTCTACAGAAGCAAGAGTAACCCAACATAGATACACAGAATGAGCACAGAAGGAGTTTAAAACACTACCATTCTGACATAGTAACATATTACACTTGTGTTGCACTGGAGGAAATGACTACCCAACATACAGGGGATTAGATAAATATGCTTTTTATACAGGGCCTTGGGATTTTTTTTCAAAATTGAATATCCAGACATTTAGGGCTCAGTTGTGCCCAGTCCCGTCTAGGCACAAAAGATAGGACAGGGAGGCACAAAGAACATCTGCGCAGGTGTAACCCATACATCTACTGGATGTGGTATAGTGTCCCATGTAGTAGCATTTAGACACTTACAGAGAGAGAAAGAATGAGTTTGCTCTATAGCAGGGCTACTCTACTTTGGAAGCCCTGGGGACCACAGTGGTACTCACAGCACATCCTGAGGGCCACAACTTAAGTGTGGTTGTATATACATGCAAATATATAAGCAAATGATCCCATGTAAGTCAGTTCTGTTGATATTAATAAAATGCAATATTTATCAGCTTTGCAATACAGTTTAGCCACTCAACACTCAACCCTAGCCTGGAACATCAAATTCATTAGGCATTCCAGAGGTGAGGCACTATCTGGTTTTCAGGGAAGTGTGTGAGTATTCTGCCTCAGATAGTCTTTAAGATTAGAGATGTAGGGCTATAGAATTGTACTAATTCTTTGTTACTTTGTGTGTTATCACATTTATTGTTATTTATTCATTTTAATACAGATCTTATCAATTTGGTATAGTCCTCATTATAAGGGTCCTGGTCACACAACCTGAGAGTCCTCAAGACATTGAACTCTCTGTGTCCTCTAACACTGTAGCCTGAATTGGGACAAGAACCTAAATATCTTCCGATCAGATCAGTGGTGAGCCATAACAAACTAGACCATATGTTCAGGTAAATAAACCACACTCCCATTTGTGCTCCTGGAGACATTGTACCAGGATGAAAACTATGCTCGACACCTTCACTCCTCTTGCTCAGTGGGACTTTCTGCAATATGGGTGATGCTCATCTGTGTAGGAGAGACTCTGTGTAGGTGCTGGACAAAGACTGGAATGAACTTCTCCAGGAACTAAGAATCATCACAGACCAAAACTACTTTCTTTCTTTGACCTGGCCTTCCCGGACATAAACACAGCAACAATATATCAATAAATACATTCCCAAACAAACTCTGCACACAATCTCCTGAGGGAGATGAAAACAGCCATGTGACAGATACCCGTCACGTTGCTTAATGCACCAGTGCAGTTGCTCCCCAGACTTTTTACCTTGTGCCACCCTTTCCCCTGTCTGCACTCCCACCCCTCCCACCTGGAACTGGGGCTAGGAGTGAGGCCACAGCTCCAGGCCAGAAGTCTGTGGACAAGTAAGGGGGCCAAGGCTGGGGCCACAGCTGGAGCCAGGAACAGAGCCTTGGCCAGGAGCTAAGGTCTGCAGCTGGGGCCCTGGTCACAGGATAGGCAATCGTGGCTGGAAGCAGAGTGCTGGGAGTGGGGCCAGCAGCCATGACCCTGGATGTAAGACTTGAATCCAGAACTCTGGCCAGGAGCAGAATTGGGTGGCATTCTCTCCTCACTCCCGCTGTGGTGACTGTCCTGGCCCCTACCTGTGCTCCCTCAGATTGGGGTCCTCTGTACTACAGCCTATTGAGCCATACTCATCACAGGCTAGTTCATAAGTTTGGGGTAAAATCCCCCTCTGAAGTCCTGATCGCCCTCCTCAAGGCAGAGGTTGCAATGTTGTGGGAAGGTTGGGGCACCCAGGCCTGCCCACTACTCCAGGTTCCAGCCCAGGGACCCAAAAGCAGCAGCAACAGGCAGGGTTACTGCCACTCTCAATCTGGGAGCTTTTCCGCGGGCCACTTCCCCAAACAATCTCTCCCAGTGCCTTTCCTTTGGTACCTACTCATCAGTCCTCTGCTCACACCCAAATAGCTCCTGCACACAGCACTTCCTCCTTCCAGTCCTTCGTTCTGTTCCTTCCCCCTTTCTTGCATGGGGGGAGCCCCTTTAAAGTGGCACCACAGGCCTTAATTGGCTGCAGGTGTCTAATCAGCCTGTAGCTTCTAACAAGCTCTAATTGACCCCAGGTGCCTGCCTGATTATGCTGCAGTTAGGTTTTGGGCCTTCCTTTACTCAGGGAAAAGAAAACAGTTCAGCCAAGCCCCAGCATGCCTTCCCTTCATCGGTGTGCATCAGCCAGTTAGTCTGGGTCTGTCACACCTCCTGGTGAAAACTGATCACTTTCCCCCAAACAATGACCTAACCTAAATGCTACATATAATAAACTGTTCTGAGGATTACCTGGTTTTATTTGTACAAAAAAGGTCCAAAATGTAGCTACTATCAGAATAGGATGTATTACACAAGGCAGCAAGAGGCTCCAGCATTTTGTCAGTCATCAGTACTTCAGTGGGACACTATGGCTTCCTTTTCACTTTACTCCCTAAGGCCATTTTTCCTAAAATGTATGGTGGACTTCTCTGGGGCATTGCAAAGGACCAGCCAAAGAGTATTGGCCAAACATCTATCCTTCAGTCCAGGCTCTCATTTTGAAAGGACATTAGTCTCAAGCCACAAATGTTGTGAGGAAAACCTTGAAAATGTGCCTTGAATGTACAGATGCAGTAATGTCTGCCTGAGTTTGAAGATGACTAAAACAGCTGAGTTTGAACTGCCTTTTTTGATTCAATGGGCACTAATATTGCTACATTAGGTGTTTACATAATTAGCTATTTTGCTGCTGATCACAACATGTAAGACAGGAGAAGCATCATGTCATAAAGCTCTTACAGTCTACTTTGAGAACTTGTTCACTGCGGAAAAGAAGTTGAAGTAAGGTCAGTGTTAGCTTGGGGTATGTTAACTATCCACAGCCATTTTCTTAGTGTACGTAAGGCAAATCATGAGTAACTCAATTGAGATAAAGTGTACCACCCTGTGTCTGTAACAGAAAAACTATTGTGGTCAGGATGTTATTAGCCAATCCACTCTGATTTGAGCTCATCTTCTTTTCTAATGCAAATGAGTTGACTTGGTTGAGTGATTGTTCATTTTTTATATGTCTGTAACAATGATAGGTTTCCTTTTTCTGTAGCAGAGACTCAGCTTTCATATGACAGAGGGAAACTGCCTGTGGGAAACACACAACCAGACTGACTGGGCCCCAAACCAGAGAGCAGCTTTCTTACAAAAATTAAGATTTATGGTGGTCTGACAAGACAGCATTAGCAGCTCCTGCTTTCTCATAAGGGCATGTCCTATTTCTCCACATTTCCTTCATCATCCTGGCTTCTGTTGAACAGCAAGAGATGTTCCATGGTGGAAACAGCAGCAGGATACTATGGAGGCTACTTGGGCAGTGAAGACAGGAGGACTTTTAACCAGTGTTCCTTGTAAACTGTGTGCTTTTGCAGCCACTCAGGAGAGATTCAAATGCCATCCACCTGATTAGCAGAGTGCCCACAGTTAGGCTTTTGTTTATACTGATGGTGCATATTTGCATGTGAACAAAGAAAATTCTATTCTGCACATGGATGGGGAAAAATACACACATGAATAACAAAGGTTTAGAGGGAACATTGCTTTTTGACCTCTCCCTCCCTCCATACTTTGTGTTGCCCAAATTACCTGATGAGCTTCAACTGTGCTTGTAGTTAGCAAGCTTATAATGTTAATAGCACATCCTACTTCTGTAGCACCACACAGCCCCAAGGAGGTGCTCCCTCCCTTCACCCTGGGTACCCTGCAGGAGAATGAGGAAGAATGGCTTGTGTGCAAAAAACTCTTGCCTCATTTTTGTTATATTCTACCACTCAGAGTGTCACAGCAACATGAAGGCCGCTAACAGGCTCAGACTCCAAATTAGAAGGATGTGTTTTCCTCATAAAATACCTGGTAAGAGGAAAAGGAGCAGTCGCTTTGGAAACAGAACCTGGCCCTGCTTTCTGTGGTGTCTGACGGGGCTGTGTCACCATCTGTAACCAAGAAATGCTCATTCGCTGCATGAGGCAAAGAATGAAATGGGGTGGGGAGGGGGGGAGGAGGACTTTGTCTCAAGGTAGTGAAAGCCCAGAGAGAGCAGAAGGAGGCACTCTAACCCCAGGAAGGACTGCATGGGCTGTGGAGAGGAAGTTCACCATAATCAATCTCTCCCCTGTCAGAGTGAGGAGCATTGTCAGCTAATGCGCCTTTCTACCAGCCTCAGTCCTGTAAATCTCAAAGCTCCCCACTCCATCTTTCAGCCAAGCATCTGCAATGCTGATGGTTCTTTAAGAAGCCCCGTGGGATCCTGTCTTCCCCCAGCCTGCAGTAGATGGGAATATTCAGGCCTGCTGACGGGGAGTACAAAGGGGTCAATTGCTCAGGGACCTGGCGATTCAGAAGGGCCTGGGTGGATGGGATAGAGGCGTATATTGTAAGTAAAAGTTAGGATAAAAAAGGACATATGGTTTCCTGCATCTGCTGCTCTGTACAGAGCGCAGTGCCTCACTGTGACAGGAGCAGATTGCCAGAGTGCTACTGCACCCTGCTGGCCTGACAGTCTGGCAGAGCATCAGCAACACTCCTAGTACATTATTTGGTAATAAACATTTTTCCAGGGGATAACTCCCTTTATATTCCATGCACTAGGCAGGCCCCCTTGTGGGGAAGCAGCTGGAACCAAGATAAAAAATCTGTCCCCCTGGGGAGAGTGGAAAGACGCTGCTCCAAGTAGCAGACAACACAAAGAAGATTTTGATTCCCTAAGAGTGAAAGGAAAAAGGAAAGATCCATGAGACAAAGAAAACCACTTCAGTGAAATTCAGATGCCCCTCTATGAGGTATCATTAGCATATCAGCTGACTC
Organism: Apalone spinifera; assembly: GCA_030068395.1. NCBI lineage: Eukaryota > Metazoa > Chordata > Testudines > Trionychidae > Apalone > Apalone spinifera. Next base: position 292,858,025 of record CM057845.1, read on the forward strand.
CACTGCTACATGCAGTTTTATTAAGGGAAATCGAAATGGGAGGAAAACTTTCTACTCCATCTCCTGTTGCTTTAAAACCACTTCAGCCCAATGGCTAAGCTTTAGATATAAGGATAATGCAGAAGCAAAGTAGCAGTAGGTAACTAACTCACTGTTTCTTCAACTGAAACAGCAGTGGTCTGAGTTAAGCCAAAGAGGGACAATTTAGTAACTTTATTATCAGGCATACAGCAAGGTTGCGAGTCAATGAGTGAATAGGTCCAATTCATTGTGCAACTCACCAATACAAGAATGCATTCAAACTTCCTTTTGAGTTGCTGGACTTTAGAAAATTCAGCTGGCCAAAGAATGGATATTTGTAACCAATTTCATCAGGGGCTTTGTGAAATATTTTCTCAATAAGATTCACCGATACTAGTGCATTTTTCAGTAGATAATGTAACAGAGCAGCAAGACTTTGAAGTTCCTGTAACTTCAGAGAAAATCACAAACAACATGAAATGTGCTAACCTGCTGCCTTGAGAGTTTTCCAGGAGCTATTCAGCTTTAATGTGAACAACAAAAAAAGTTCACACACACATTTAATAATACAGATCAGAGGCAGGGGAATCCTGTGGGGGCATAAGGGTGGGAGGAGCAAGGGGGCTGACCACAGGTCTAGATTTCCATAAGAAAGGTTAATGGGGGCGGGGGGGCTTGACACCAGCAGCAGGGGTTATCCCCCCTGCACACACTGGTGGCAGCAGGAAAAGCAGAGCAACACAGCCCCAGCTCAGGTGAGAGGGCAGGTTTACCCCTAAACTCACCAGTGGGAAGCAGAGCAATGAGGCTGGGGGAGCAGAGTGAGCTGGAGCCACATTGTTTTGCTCCCCCATCATTGCTGGTGAGTGGGAGAAGGTGACCTTCTAGTTCCCCAGGCGGAGGAAGGGCAGGGAGGGAGCAGAACAGGAGTGGGGAAAGGTGGAGCTTGGGATGGTGGGGGGGTTGTCCCAGAATGGTGGGCCTTGTGTCCTCCCACACCAGGCACTCCTGATCAGAGGAATACACATTCTCTGCTTGCATGGCTACAGGAAATATTAAGCATATAACATATGTGCTGAGGGCTAGTTGTTTATAGTTTGTTAATTTATTTACAAAAATATATGCATAATATAAATATTATATATGGAAAGTATATAATGTATATGACAAATCACAGATATTTTGATTGTATCCACTTCATCTGTCGCTTGTCCTGAGGAAGAGAGGACTTAAAAACAAAAGACTGAATTGGCAAGATGTGCATCTTTTATCACTTTGCCTACTTTTTCACATCATATTATCCCGCTCCCTTTCTGTGTCTGTCCTTTTATTCAGATAGTGCTCTTTTTAGGGCAGGCACCCCAACACAGGCCCCAATAGGTCTGATCTTGACTGGGTTTCCTGGAGCAAATACAATACAAATATACAAATAGAAGAAAACCAATGTGATTGACCCTAATCTACATGAAAAGAAATTGGTCACAGACATCCTAGCAAACAAAGATTCTCCATGAATAATAAGGCTAAACATGAGGAAATTCATACCCAGTTTTGGACAAGTCATACAAGCCTGCATGAGCTAATTACTCTGTTTTGAGCTGGTATGTAACCTTACCAAGTCATGGAAAATGACAATAGCAAGTACCTCATTGTATGGTCAAAAGTTAGGTCATGCTATATAAGCGACACCATCACAGGACCTAGCCACGTAAACCACAACATCATAGGATCATACAATTGCACATCCTCTAATGTGATATACGCCACATGGAACATTTTAACCTACTTGGATAGTCATTAATGTATTTAAAAGTAGCCATTCTTCTACAAAGGAATTCACAAGCCAACTACAGAGAGTGCCTGGAATCGACCTTCATATGCAAATTTGACACTGTTTCCATTGGCCTGAACAAAGACCTGAATTGGATGGCCCATTATAAAACCAGCTTTCCTTATATTTAACACCCCATTGACATCAAAAGCTAAATATGGGACACTTCCAACTCACTCAGTGAGCCTCATTAGCACAGGTACTACAATTGACAGGGTTCCCCTCTTCTTTTTCTGTTATATATTCTGAGAATACCCCTTTTTTCTCCACTCAGGCTCATCTGAAGTAGGTTTTGCCTTCAAAAGCTCATGATATATTTGTTAGTCTTTAAGGTGTCACAGGACTACTCTTTGTTTTTAGGCAGATCAAAGACTTTTATGATAAACACATGACCTGCTGTCCTCACTCACCTCAAAGCCAGATGGACATGAAATGATTTGTGAGAAGAGAAAATGCAAAACCCAGAACAATCCTAAAGGACCTTAGCTATCAGCCAGCTCTGCCAGTACCACCAATTTCACTAGCCTCACTCAAAAAGGAAAGAAGACTTTCTAGTCTATTAGCTATAGTTTTAAAAAGTTTCAGCCCAATGGCTACATTTAGATGTACAGCCACTACAATGACCCTGTGAAGCTCAACTAACCTGTTCCATAGTTTCCGGCAAGGGTTAATGTAAATATGCAAGTGCTAGACATTCAGTATTGGCCCCGTCTCCTTTGCAATATTACAGTGGGTGTGATCCTGTTTGTTTAGCTAATAAAGCTTATAAATTACTAGTCAGAGAATGCAGCATGCATTGTTTCTCGTGCAGTCCTCAAAAGCTATGTCTACACTGCGGCGCTTTTCTGGGATACTTCCGGTATCCCAGAAAAGCTCTGCCGTGTCCAAGGAAGATGTGTGCTTTTCCAAAAAAAAATTGGAAAAGAAGACGCATTTTTTTGGCATCCCTGTAAACCTCTATGAGGAAAAAAAGATGATCCAAAAGAGGGTTTTTTCCAACATCTGGCTCCGTGTAGACGAGCCAAATGTCGGAAAAGCCTCTTCCACAAGAAAAGCAGAAAAAGATACACAAATTGCGGTTTGCAATTTGCATATCTTTTTCTGACTTTTCTTTGTAGTGTAGACATAGCCAAGGTCCTCATTTTACTAAGAGCTTCACTATTGTAGCCACTTCAGAGGCAGAAGTCTCACAGACTACTGCATAATGAACTAAATTAAATGCCCCCTTCTAAATTAGGCTCCAAATCCAAGAAAAAAAAAAGAGAGAATAATAAAATAGCAACATGAATCTTATTCCAATGTAAGCTCCATAGAGCTAATCATTTGTCTGAATTAAGCCAAGAACAATGTCTGGTAGCTTAATTTTCAGCTACATGGCAGAGTTGTTTAGCCACGCAGTGAGGAGGTTTAATAATATTGCAGCTCTACAAATCCAGAGTATACTCAAACCTGATTAATATTGCTGAACACTGGCAGGGTGAACACCGCTAACAGAATTCATTATTTTCTAGATGGAGTATTATTTCAACTAGATTCCCTACATCATTTTGCATTTCACTAGTAACAGTACCGTATATCTTCCAGAAGAAAATGCAGAAGAGCAGCAAGACTGCAAAACATGCTGTGCAATGTTGTTGATGTGCTAATGTGTTGGACTATAATGAATATCCTAAGGGACATGAAGTGTGCTTACCTGCAAAGACCCTTTTAGAAATTTGCTCTCACTCTAGGAAAAAAAACCCAAAAAACAAAAGAAATCAGTGCTCAATAGTTGAGCGTCGTAAGGAAATCTCCAGCTAACAATGATTAGATTCAGGGTCTGTTGGGTACAGTGTATGTTAATTTCATATCTGCCTATCTCTCTCTCTGTACGCACACTGTACAGATTTCAATTATATCCTCAGCCTACACACGTAATACATCAATTGACTCAGGGAGAATAAAAGACTGAATTGACAAGATGTCTTTTATCACTATGACTTTTCTCATATATTATATGCTGCTCACAATCCTTTATCTGTCCTTTTTAGGTTTCAAGCTGCCATAGATTCTGGAATTGGGGTACAGGGGGTACTGTAGGACCTCCTAGCTTAAAGTGATTCCCATTGTCTCCTGCATTTACAATTTGATTTCATGGCTTTCAGCACTTCCACTACAAAACCTGTTATAGCCCTGCTGCAAGCTGCTGAAGGCAAAGACCCCATTAAGTCACCTGGCTCAGAACCTGGCCTCTTGGAACTGCTACAATACAAATACAAAAATGAATTGTCCCTAGTCTAAGCAAACTAAAACTAATCACAGACTTTCTAGCACACCGGTTTACTTTCAGTGCAATAAGGATGAATACACAGCTAAGAAAATTCAGATCCATTTTTAGGGTCATTCAGTCACCCAGGGTACATCTGCACATCAAAGTTATTTCAGAATAATGTCCATTATTCTGAAATAACTATGCAAGCGTCTACACGGCAATAGCGTTATTTCAAAATAATATCGAAATAACATGTGGCTTATTCCGAAATCTGTAAGCCTCATTCTACGAGGAATAACGCATCTTCCAAAATAGCTTACTTCGAAATAAATGCTCAGCGTAGATGTAGCCTAAGAGAGCTAATGTTTACATCTATCCTGGGCACTTTAAGGTGCCAATGCTGGTAGTGGCAAAGGCAGCTACAACATGCACGAGAGCACAAGAGACGGAACCATTTCCCTGCATTTCCTGAAGCCCAATAGAAGTAACAAAGCAGTATGTAAATACTGAAAAGACTATCATTTCTGGGGATATTTAAACCTCAGTGACTTCTTCCTCTGTGCAATATCTAAATGGATCATGAACCTATGTCATCATCATAATCAACAACCATGGGCTCAACACCCGTTGGTGTCTGATGCCTCCCTCACTATTTCCTTCCATCTTTCCCTGTCCAGTGCAGAATGGCTTAGTATCTGTAGACTAGCTCCGCACCAATCTGCTATATCATCTACCTATTCTCTGTGGGGTCTGCCTCTCCTATTTGGATCTTCTATTATGCCGAATACCAAGATCTTAACTTTTAGCTCGTCATTAAATAAAATTGTTTGGCTGAGCCTCTGCTGAAAAAAAGAAGAAAAGATTCCCCTTTCAGAGAATTGTACTTTGAGAAATGAGTCCAAGTGCATATGGACTGTGATGTGCAAGATCCCAAGATTCACCACCTAATCACAAAAAAGGATGGCAGTTCAAAAGATGAATAACCTCAACCCATGACTTACCTGATCTTGCAAAATAACTGAGGGACCTAGGACAGAACAGCTTGTGAATTTTATACATGATTGGCACTAATGCTAATAGAAAGAGGTTTGTTGCTGAAGCAACACCACAGAACAACACTGCAGTCTCTCTCAACAAACCTGCTACTGAAAATTGACCAAAGATGTTAGTGTATAAAAGAATATAATACAATGATACATCATCTCACCTTGAATAAAAAAAATGTGAGTTCATGGAAGAGAAATTAGATCTGAAGACCACACCTCCTCAGTCTTACTCAAGTAACTGAATCTGATCTGCATAAGTTGAAACTAGACTCTGAGGCCCAAGACTTTCATATGTATTTAGGCTCCTGATTTCTACTGAAAATCAATGACAATCAAAAAGTTAGGAGCCAAAATAACTTTGATGATTTGGGCCTGAATTTTTTCAGCAAAGAAAAATGCCACCCATATTATAAAACTCCAGGGAATGAATGTACATCTCAAAAACTTCATAGCCAATTTTGTACAAGTTAAAGGGTGACTCCAGCTAGTCTGGCATGATATAATGAAAAGAAACAGGAGATGGGAATACAAGATGCCTCATGGTATTACCAGTGGACATCCCTTTTGCAGCTTCAGGAAGACAGAGATTTGGTTTCATTTCCTGAGTATAACAGAAGCATAGCAGTGGTATGTGCATATTGTGAAATAAGGCCCTTATGGGCATGCTACTGTTTTTAGCCTTTCTATAGCGATATGGACTCCATGATCAAAACACAGTACAGGGCTTGCTGGGTGCTTTTTGGACCAAAATGCTTGAATGGAAAGACATTCTCATAAGTAAACAAGGGAAAAGTGGACTACATTAAATTACTATAAAGTGGGTGCACAACCGGTTGAAAGATAGTATTTAAAGAGTAATTGTTAATACTTTGCTTTCAAACTTGGAGGGTATAATAGAGTCCTGCAGAGGTCATTCCTGGGCCTGGTACTATTCATGACTTAGATAATGGTTATATGACTTGAGATGATGCCAAACTGGGAGGGCTGCAAGTATTTTGGAGGGTAGATCAGAATTTTAAAATGAGCTTTACAAATTAGAGAACTGGTCTGAATTCAACAAAATGAAATTCAATAAATAAAAATGTAAAAGAAGATTTAGATTAGATATTAAAGAAATAATCTAATCGCAATTTGGTAAAGGCTTCTGAAGGGTTTCTCAGAACAGATTACACAAATATCTAGCGGTGATGATCTAGGGGTTTTTTTTGGCCTGCCTCAGTGCAGGGCATCTGTACTTTATCTACAAAAATACTACAAGTATCAAAAAAAGTCTATAGCAGCCATGGCCAACCCAAGGCTCACGAGCCAAATGCAGCTCTCCCCTCACCCGGGTGCAGCTCACGAAGCCTGCCCATGGCTCAATAGTCGCCTCCATGCCCTCAAAAATGGCCCTCTCCTCCCGGCTCCCTGTGCTGACTTGGGCAGGGGAACCATCCAGCGTGGCATTGAAAGATGTAGAATTAAAGATGGCGTCAGGCATCAGGCGCCTGCTGTGGCCAAAAAGCCTCAAACACATTTAAATACATCTTCTTAAAGGGGCACAGCTTTTTTTGTTTTGGTTTGGTTTGGTTTTTTTTGCTCGACAACTTTGTCCTGGCTCTTTGCACTGGATCCATTGCTAGCTTGGCTCTTTGCCCAGAATGGGATGGCCACCCCTGGTCTATAGCATTTGCTTTTGTAGGGACTACAGAGGACTATGAAAGAGCCCCAAGCATATGTCTACAGAGTGACAAAGAAATCTCAAAAACACCACACAGTCTCCACAAATAATGGCAGCTCAAAAGAGAGACAATATAAACTTGAATTCCCAGACTTTGCAAAAGAGCCTGAGGATGTAAGCCAGAGCTGCCTGTGGATTCCATTCCTTATTGGCAGAGAATGTTAACATAACAGAAGTTCTGCTGCCAATGCAAACGTGCTACTGAAAGTTCACAAGGCATTCCAATGCATAACAAAGTTGTGATATTTGCACGCTTCATCTCAGCCTTCATTAAAGGCATGGCCCAGGTGCTAGCCCAGCAGGGACATCCAGCCCGGAACTTGGAACAGGTCCGGGCTAAAGTCAAAGAACTTTACCTGCGCTATGTGCGGGCCAGCGAGGGCCGGGGGGCAGGACCAGACACCTGCCCTCACTATGACCGGCTGCATGCCATTCTGGGCCAGCCAGCCCCGCAAGTCCCGGACTTGCCCGTGGACAGCAGCGTGCACCCTCCTCCCCTGTCACCAAGACCACCGTGGCGGGGGAAGGAGACGACAGCAGTGCATCAGAGGATGAGGCCAGCACAGCCACCCAGCAGGCCCCCTCCAGCAGCCCTGATGTCTCCCGCGCATTCTCCAAGGCTGGGGAAGGATCCACCAGTGAGTCTTGCACTTTGCACTCACA
>CM057845.1:292880765-292910426 GCA_030068395.1 Apalone spinifera
TTTTTTTGGAGATGAGGTGACCACATCTGTATACAGTATACAAGATGTGGGTATATGATGGCTTTATATAGAGGCAATAAAATATTCTCTGTCTTATTCTCTATCCCTTTTTTAATGAGTTCTGTTTGTTTGTTTTTGATTGCTGCCACATATTGAGTGGATGTTTCTAGAGAACTATCCACAGTCACTCCAAGATCTCTCTTGAGTAGTTATAGCTAAATTAGTCCCCATCATTTTGTATGTATGGTTCATCTGTGTCTGACAATTTTATTCTTTATTATAGTTTCAACTAATTTGCCCAGTACTGACGTTAGACTTACCAGTCTATAATTGCCATGATCACCTTGAGAGCTCTTTTTAAATATTGGCATCACATTAGCTATCTTTCAGTCATTAGGTATAGAAGTGATTTAAAGGGATTATACCATGGAAAGCAGTGTCATTTACACTACAGCATCGTAATTTGTTGCACACGGGGGGAGGGAGGGGGAAGAGGGAGAAGGGATGGAGTGTTTCTTCAGTCCTCAGTGAAAAAATTGCATCACAGAAAAGTGGCAGTAAAGTGGCCTAAGAGGAATTATGTGATCCTTAGTTGTAATAAAAGGGAATATTGAGAGGGAGCTGGTGTTGCCTTTGGCTGTGTCTAGACTGGCCCCCCTCTGCTGGAAAAGGCATGCAAAGGAGGCCAGTCAGAATTGCAAATGCAGCGGGGATTTACATTTTCCCCGCTCCGTTTGCATGAACATGGCTGCCGCTTTTTTCTATCTTAGTGTTTTGACGGAAAAAAGCGCCAGTCTAGACAGGGCTCTTGCGGAAAAAATAAGAGATCTTGCGGAAAAGGCTTTATTTTCCGCAAGAGCCCTGTCTAGACTGGCGCTTTTTTCCGTCAAAACTCTAAGATGGAAAAAAGCGGCAGCCATGTTAATGCAAATGGAGCAGGGAAAATGTAAATCCCCGCTGCATTTGCAATTCCAACTGGCCTCCTTTGCATGACTTTTCCGGCAAAGGGGGCCAGTCTAGACGTAGCCTTTGTGTATAGCATTAGTAAGACCACTACTGGAATACTGTGTCAGGTTCTGGTGTCCATCCTCATAAAGAATTTGAAAACTTGGAAAGGGGTTAAGAAAAGATCTAATGATTCAAGGTCTGGAATATCTGTCTTATGGTGAGAAACAAACTAAATAAATTCCATGTATTTAATCTTAAGAGATGACTTGATCAGAGTCCACAAATATGTACATACAGAAAAGATATCTAACAGTAGAGGGCTATTTAATCTAGTAGACAAAAGCATAACAACAAAGTCTGGAAGCTGAAGCTAAATATATTCACGTTAGAAATAAAGTGCAAATTTTTAACAATGACTTGAGTTATTAATCATTGGAAACACACAGATTCTCCATTAGTTGAAAATTTTAAATCAAGTTTGTTGGTGTTTCTACTTCAGCCACAGGATACAGGCTTGATGCAGGAATTACTCATTGGATGCCTATGATCTTTCTTGGGCAGAAGGTCAGACTCAGTCTAGTCATGAGGTCTCCACTGTCCCAAAGCAGCAGCAGTCTTTGCAGGACATGCATAGGATAATGGTACCTTCAGTCACATTCTGAAGATGATGTCTGGAAAGTTCCAGGACTTGCCCTTTCCTTTTGGGAGGAGGCTGGAGCTCAAAACTTTTTCTAAGTACATTTGGCATCAATTCTTGCCATTACTATCATCTTCCCAAGCTAGTATCCTGGGACTGAGCATGAGCTCTGAGAACATGGAATTCTTTTCCCTGGTGAGCCCTTCTCATGGAGCTCAAGGAGAGGTAAGAGTCCCAGAATCTAGGGCCATTTGCAGTGGCCCTACTCACTTACCATGAAGGACAGAATAATACCCCTTGATGTCATTAATGCCCCTTGAGCCAGTTGTATCCTGCATTAGAAGAAGGCAACTATGGGTATCTCTTATTGAAATGGTCACTGGCAATCGACAATAGTTTATTTCCTTGTGTGCTCTACATGCCCATTATTTCACATTACACCCTTTGCTCAAACAAATCCACAAGGAAACAAAAAAAAAGCTAATTGAGGTTATAGCAAAGACACATTTTGCACAAACACCCTTTCTGGTGTTTTAACAATTCTTTATTTCTAGATTTTTTTCAATTAAGAAGATTACTAAATATAATGCCCAACCCACAAAGCAAAACAGCAATCATTCAATATAGCATAATATCCATAGGGGCATAATGAATAACACTAATTAGAATGTGTCAGTGTCACCTTACTATAAAAACTAAAAGGAAAGAGATGAAATTACAGTGCATCAGTTTTCTAAAGATAAAAAATTGGAAAGAAATACTATATTGCAGAAAGAGAAACACTTTGCAGCACCTGTAAAAGTGATGCAATTGACACAGAGTGTATAAACTGCTTATCTATTACAGTAATGTAGCCATTAAGTCTAGATGAACAATTAGAAGCAACTGACCGTTCAAAATATTTCTTTTATCTTGAGTCCACTGAGATGTCACTTATCCCCTTTTCTTAAGTCCAATGAATGATAAAATTCAAACATAAATTGAAAAGATTATTATTTAATTCAATTATGGATGTCAATTGACCTGTGTTAACACCTGCAATTAATGCAGGACAGGATTAACACGTTAAAAAAATTAACGGGTTCATCGCAGGCGTTAATGCTGCACTGCCTCTTTGAAGTGCTGCTCCAGCACTTCAAACAGGCTTTGCAACAGAGGAGCCGGCGATCAGCTGGAAACTCCAGCTGATCCCCAGCTCTGCTTGCACTGTCCCTTTGAAGTACCGTTCTGGCACCTTAAAGGGGCTGTGCTGCATGGAGCTCAGGGTCAGCTGGGAACTCCAGCTGATCCCAGCTCCATGAAGTGCTGCCCTGTTGAAACGCTGCTTGAAGCCCTATTTAATTGCCTTTGTCCTTTCAACAAAGTGAGTGTATCTGAGTAACGTTTTTCTGCAGGACACCCATCCTTTACATCATATTAAATAACATCTTGTTACTTGTCTTCAGATTTGGATTCAGCTTCAAGTTATCCTTTCCCATCGTTCAGGCCCTTGCATTCACCTCTGATTTTGTCACCCAATTCTCTAGGCCTGTAAGTCTCAGTCAGATCCTCAGTTGGTGTAAATGGTTGCCCTTCCCCAGACTTCAAGGAAGTGACTCCAAAGTACAGAGTTGTGAACTCTTGAAATTTGATTAGGATTCTCAAGGTGCATGGAGTTTTTCTTAAATCCTTTGACCCTGCTGTCCTGTAAAGACACCAGAACCTCAGCATACATTGCAAGTAAGCAAGTTTCTAGCTTTCATTGTTATGGAGTTAGGCTTGAAAATCAAGATAAAGTCAAAAATGGCAGAAGCCAAATAATTTCAACCCCAAATATATTATTTTTTAAATCTGATTATTTTTAAGCCAACACAGGGTTTGTGGGTCCTGACCGAGGAGTACCGAATGCCTAGGATTGGCAATACAGTTTGCACCAACTCAAGAATTCCCACCTCCAACTTAATGTCCATTTCCGAACACATTGACACTGGTTTCTTTCCGCTCAGCTCCAGAGAGTCTAATATATGCTTGCAAAAGCCAGTGGTCCTCATCCTCAGCTGAGTGTGGAGCCACTTTCTTGGCGCAAAGTGACCTTTAGGCTTGTGCATCTGGTTATGGGAGGATCTCCCCAGCACAAGCAGATTATTCTGGTTGCATAGAGCCTCCGTAATGGCTCCTATGGAACGCCATTCCTTGTTGTCTGGGTAAAAGCAATGTCACTTTTTTGTCACATACCCTGCAAATCTTAAGATGCAGTGGCTTCTTGCTGCCATCATGAATTAGAGCAGACTGGAAGTGGTTTCAGTTACACAGGTGCGCTGCACCAGGGAAACGAAGTTTTTTAGCCCTAATACACATGTCTGCCAACTGAGAATTTCTGGAGCACAGCAAGATTCCAGACCTTCCCCCAGCATACCTCCTTCACTGCAGGATTCAGTCCTAGGCCTGTGACAGCTTTCCCAACTCGTGACTTTCAAGTCTCACAACGCTGCAACATGAGAACAGGAACTTTAAGCAATTGGAATGAGCAAATCCCAGCTTCCCAGTAAGGGACACGGCCTTTGTTCCAGCCAGAGGAGGTCCCAAAATACTATTTTAAAGTTGTTTATAGAGGTTTGTGATGGTTCCCTCTAAGCCGTAGACTGTTGGATTCATGATGCACTTGTCTCTACAGGTAGTGGAATGCAAATAATAATCTGAATCTTTTGGCTTTTTTAATTAAACAAACTCTCTAGAACATCCTAACCCTTTTTTGTTTAACATATGTAGCATATCAGGCTGTGCCATTGTGTGATTTCTCATAAATGTTAGTTAGCCATTCAGGATTCAGTCTGGAGATTACAGAGCATTGTCTCCTAAATTTCTAAAAAACAGAATTCCAGTACTAGTACTAATTAGACAGAACTTTTATTAACTCCAGCTGGACTCTTGCCTGGGAAAAGATTACTGGATTTGGCTCATGGCTTTTAAATTGTTCCATGCCCAAAGGAAAGCAAAACAAAACAAGCAGGTCTCTTCAAATGCAGCAGTCTCTGCTAAATCATCAGTTTAGTTTGATAAAGTAGAATAATCTCTGGTTCAGAGCTTAATGCAGACACCTTGTGTGATGGCATAACAGTCAAGCATGCCAGGCTTCCAAGATCACAACTTCTCCAGGCTTATTCCATCAAGTGCTGGGCACTTTAGAAACAGAGGAATTTGTGCATATTTGGTTTTTAGTCATAAATACAAGATGGGATTCATTTGCCTGGACATTTTCTAGAGGAGAATGATTCCAGCAGGTCTTGGGAAACTGGGTAAAAATAAAGCTTGTCCAAACCACTCTATCAAGAAAGCAGCTACTTGCTGGAATTGTAATTGAATAAGCTTTTGTGACTGTATGAATAACAGGATTCGGATGACTAGATAAAACTGATTCTTACAAAGTTTCTAAAATATTCCTGTCCATCCAGACATCACACAGTATTGCTGTTGGCACCACTCTGAACAAACATACTGACTTAATGGGCTGACTATGAAATCAAAGCATCTCTATGGCAAGCAAGTATCCCCATAGGGCCATGTGCTCGGTTCTCTATAACAAGTGTAAAACAGCTCTACAGCCAGATAACATGGTGCTAGCAATTCAGTATCAGAAACTGTCTGCATTCTGAGAAACCAGACTGGCTTCTATCAGTGTAATTCATGGAACCTTCAAAACATTTAAAGAGAAAAGAATATAAAGCTGGTGCTGTGTCTGCCACTTTCCTAAACACTGAATAACTCTGTAGATAACTACCATGCTTTGGATCCCACATCACTAGCAAAAAAGATACAATAAAAATTAACAAGCATGGTAGGATTCTGAAGAGTCTGGGGCACAGTTAAACTCATCTGAAAGGGAGAGATACTGTGAGTTTAATTTTCAGTGCAGAGGATTGGGAGAATTGAGACTTAGTTCTAGCCCCAGCTCTCGCAGATATGGCTGGCCTCCCTATCTTATGCCCCATGGGTGGGAACCCAGGTTCAGTGAGTTTGGAAGCAAGCTGGCCCTGGGGAAACCGAGCAATGGGGTCCTCTTCAGCTAGTCGGTTTTGGAAACCAGCTAGGGGATATTGACTTCACTCTGTATGAGTGCATGGAAAAGTACAGTTGAGTCCCGAAGGGGAAAACTGATCCTTATTTAATCAAGACCATTGATTAGCTGGATTTGGTAAAGCAGGGTGTAGTGTGACCCAACCCCTTTGCAAGCAAAATTCTGGAGCTGAAATCTGGTTCCTTGTTCAGTCACTGGCCACACGCCATGATCAAGATACTGTGGTTCTCTGCAGCAGCTAGTTGAGAGGGCCTAACCCACTGACTGCAAGTGCACACGTCTGTGCAGCATTCAGTGCAATTCCACTACTTACTTGGTGGTGGTTGTTAGTTGTTAATTATGCCATCAGCGTCTCAAAAAAAAAAAAAAAAAAAAAAAAACAACCAACCAACACACTGGCCTCAAGTCCTCATGAATCTTCAGTTCACCTTTGTTTTTCTCATCTAAGTTGCACAAACCAGAATCTCAATAATAGGCCTGATTTTTTTTTAAAATACTAGCATGCAGTTGCATAGCAAATCTGCATATACAATTACCATGACTGAACATACAAACCAGATAGATAGAAATGCAAATTGCCATCTATTCATCAAACTGGTCATTCACATCCATAAAATAATTATTTGCTAAATATTGCTAATTAATTTTATGACTACTCATAGTCTTTGCTCTTTTTATGTGGCTGACCTTTATGGTCAGTCCTCTTTGCCACATGCTGCCCTCAATTACAGCTATGCAATCCTATAGACTTCAGTTGAACTTCACAGGAGCAGTTGCTGGCAAAATTTGACCCATCATGCCAGTGTTTTCCTTCCTCCATTACAGAATTAGAACTCTCATACAACACTTAATTTCTTGTCATGACATATAGTCAGCACCTGAATGACACTGTGTGTTCCATTTTCTTATTGCTCAGTAGCCTGTGCATGGACAAACCTTCCCTGGTTCATGCCAAAGAGTCTTAGATAAGCTTGGCAAGTTGCCTCCTTCACTTTCTGTGGTGCTAGATTAACAAAGGTCTCTTTGTTGTTTTGCTGATCTAATGTTTTTACAAAATGGCAACAATTAATTGAAAGTCACAACGAAGGATAAAAAGTTAAAAGAAAGTGCATTCAGATCTGGACTAATGAGGCATTCCTCTAGCCCCGTCCCCCCTGCATGAATTAGAACTGCCAGAGGGTGGAGCAGGAGCTGCAAGAGTGGTTCTGTGGTACCAGAGGTCCTCCCATGAAGGGCTACATTGACTGTAGGGTTGCTTAACAACCTGAAGCAATCCAAAACAACCTCAGCACACTTGTTTATTTGGCTTGTTGACTGCAATAGAAGCTTCACCTGCCTACCTGAAGGCAGAATTTGGCATAGTAATAATTCAGTCTTAGCAGATTTGAATACAGAATCTCTGAAACGTGAACACTTCAGCCACCAAGTTGCAGAGTTTCATATTGCAGCTGTAGGAATTAATGGGTGTCACTCAAGCTAGGAAACAGCTCCTCTGTGATTCCCTAAGTACAGTGGAAACATAATAGGAATGACAACTCCAATATCAGACAGTGTATTTTGTCTTTTACTCCTTCAAACACGCAATGGGAGGCTGAGTGTAATGGGGCTCCCACTCACCAGAAGTGTGCTTCCTCATATCTACACTTAGGAAAGTAACTCTTGTTACATGGTGAGACCTAGTCCAGCTTTCAGCTCACTCTCTGATTGGACATCTTCTGCTTGGCCCTTTTAGTTCACCCTTGTAGTGGTGAAGAATCCAACAGGACCACTATCCAAACAGCTTTGCTGGATGGGTTTCAGCCCGAACTTGGAGCTTTGTGCCAATATCCCATTAACTGGCAGAGGAACCCGGGTGTACCCATTGCTTTGGGGTTTGGGCCAGAGACCCAATCTAGGTGTTCTAGCAATCTAGGTGTTCTCTGTCTCCATTCTTGAGCTCCTCCCTACTCAGCCTCTTGTTTCCCTTGCCTGTTTCTGGGTTTCTCTGTTCCTCATGGCTACTTTACTCCCTCCTTGCCTCTTCCTAGACTTCTTGCTCCAGGAAAGTCTCTCAAGGTTTACTCACTTCTTGGACTTTCTCCACATTCCTGACCACTACCCTCAGCCCAGGGAGTGATTCCAGCCTCTTTGCCTTGCAGCCCTTCTGCTTTGAGCCTCGTGCAGGCTTCATAGTGCTGGGCCAGTAATTTTCCAACTGGACATCACTCTACATTAATTCCAGCCCTCCCTTTCTCAGGGATGCCCCACTGAGTGCAATAACTCCTTCGACATGCGGCTAAAGGGAAGAGCTATTTTACTGGGGCTGGCAGAATGCAGAAGGTTGCAGATACCACAGTTACACTGCTTAAACAATTGCAACTAAAATCAAAACAACAGCAGTTCAACAGTTAGAGTTCCTCAAGTCAAATGCCTCTGGGTCTCTGTAGATCAGAGGTCTCAAACACCCAGCCCATGGGCCATCCCCGACTAGAGGAATTGGGCAGTCTGGCCTGGGACTCACAACAGGGGTGGGCCTGTCCATTACTGGTACCCAAGCCCCACCCTTTCCCCCACTCATGGCACCCCATCTCTAAGAATCAGAACTTCATTAAAGGGACACAAACAACGAGAAGTCCTGTGGCACCTTATAGACTCACAGATTTATTGGAGCATAAGCTTTAGTGGACAAAGTCCAACTTTGTCAGATGCATGTCCAAGTGGGTCTCTGCCCACGAAAGCTTATGCTCCAATAAATCTTTAAGTCTATAAAGTGCCACAGGACTTCTCATTGTTTATGCTCTCCTCAGTGACATAGGAGGGGCATCTTTGGCTAGCCCTGGGGAAAGCTAGAACCATCTTTGCCCATACACAGAATATGGACCTGCATAATGCACCCAAAAATTCGAGGCACTATTGGGTCTTCATGTCCACCCACCCATCTCTTCCTATCCCTGTTCTGTGGCTCTGCTTCCTCTGGAGGAGATCTAGTTAACTTAAAAGTGAAAAAGCCTACCAGAGCTATTAGTGGAACATTAAACCTGTGAAAGAACCATTCAAGTGGTAACAAAGCCATTTAACAGGCATTTCTCCACCTCAGGTATATACTGTCCATTTCTGAATTTACTGTGTCAGTCGACAGGACCTAGTTTACACTTTGTTTTCAAAATATTTAATTTGTGTGTTGCTGAAGATTATAAAATCTCATCTTTAAAAAATCATCACCTGTCCCCCACCCACCACGTCTTGGTCTGCCATCAGGCATAGAGACACCAGTTTAATAGTACTGTATAGGGACCCATAAATCCTAAGGACAGCCATGGGGACAGCATCCTGGTTTGCTGAATGAGTTGGCACCATGGCATGGTTGCAGGCATACGTGTCAGTGTACTTGTAGCTCCCGGGGTGGGGGTGAGTACAGTGCTTTGTTGACAATAAACTTGGCTGAGCACCTTCACCATGGAACCAGGCCTGTGGTCTTTCTCATGAATAACATTGAGGTCTGCTGAGTCAGCAAGTTGTGTCCTCTGCTCAGGCAGCTAACAGTGGAGCTCCAGGAACAGCAGCTCTGAGCTGCCATAAAAATTTGGCAGCAGTAACAACTTTTCTTGGCAGCACTTAACATTTTCCAGATCCCCTGGTGCCCCAGACTGGTCCATGTAGGTCTTTCTGCAGACGTAGGCCAATTCTTCCACCTAGGTGCAAGCTATACCTCTTCCCTACCCACCATAATGGCTATGCTCGGAGACGAGCTGTCTGTATCTACCTCACTTCCTGTCCATTCCGGAGTCATACTTCCCACCACTAAAATGTAACCCCCTTGTCAGACTGCTGTCCCACAGGCAGCATAATATATGGCCCATAGACTCTCTTGAGAACCCAGAATGAAATTTTCAAAGGCTCAGTGGGAGTTGGACATGTAACACCCTTAGGCATCTATAAAAGTCCCATCCCTAGAGGACAAAGCAAGACACAAAAATATTAGGCCCTATGAATGGCCAAAGGAAGGTATGAAAATCAGCGCCCCAGAAAACTATAGAGGGAAATAAATAGTACAGCTAGATTTGTTGCTGCTGTTGTTTACAAAAGACTAGATAGTTCTGAGACTGGTAACATGCATAGTGATGCAGGATAAGATTCCAGAAACCCTGCAACGGTGACATGGTTAGGAAGAGAAAAAAACTGTTAGAGATCAGATGGCAGACATGTGGCAGTGTTTCTCTTCAGCCAGGGGCTTGAGCTCTGGATGACAAGGCAATGGCACTATGAGACTCTGAAGTCTGGTTCATGCTGATACTCTTGTAAATACTCTTGTCAATGTACTCAGCACTAACCACATTCTGATTGGTGACGGCTGCGAACCTTCCTCATATATCACTGAGATCTAGCTGCATTACCCAGTTGGCTCTGTATTGAACACAATTCTGGGCTGATTAGAGAGGAGCATTAGCCTAGAGAAGGCCAAGGAAAAGAAGTGGCTGGATTGATAATGATTATATATATCAGGCCATAAATGCACACTTTGATTTATAGAGCAGGGAAAAGCCTGTCCCTGTCCTTGAGGAGGAATTTGCACCCTAATTTTCCATAGCAAGACAACAAGGGATGACACATGAGAAGAACATGGGCAACAGTAGTGACAAATCGAGAGATGCTGCATTATATACAATGTCTTGTCAATTTCAGTTTCTGAGAAGGATTTCTACATCTGAGCTCAGAGGCTGGAAAACCTAGTTCTGGATAGACTGGTGTGAATGTCACAATGTTGTCTAATAAAGTCAAAGAGAGACTCCTCAGAGTGCACATGGGAACATGAATGGGCAGATGAGAAGAGCAAGTCATCTTGGATTTTAGGGTGAAAAGAAGCCATCGAAATTATTGACTACCTGATCAGAATAGCAATAATGACTATGAAATGCTAAGGGAGATTAGAGGGGCTATCAAAAAAAAAAAAAACTTAACAATAGTGGTGGATTTCAACTATCCCCATATTGATTTAGTACATGTCACCTAAGGACGGAATGCAGAAAGAAAATGTCTTGATACCTTAAATGATTGCTTCTTAGAGCACCTATTTCTGGAACCCACAAGGGGCAGTTCTCGATTTAGTCCTAAGTGGAGCACAGATCTGGTCCAAGAGGTAAATATAACAGGACTACTTGGAAATAGTGACCATACTGTAATAAAATTTAACATCCCTGTGATGGGGAAAAACACCTCAGCAGCCCAACACTGTGGCATTTAATTTCAGAAAGGGGAACTACACAAAAATGAGGAGGTTAGTTAAACAGAAATTAAAAAGTACAGTGACAAAAGTAAAATTCCTGTAAGCTTCATGGACATGAAACTTTTCAAAGACACCATAACAGAGGCCCAACTTAAATGTATGCCCCAAATTAAAAAACACAGTAAGAGAACCAAAAAAGTACCACTGTGGCTTAACCACCAAATAAACGAAGTAGTGAGAAATAAAAAGGCATTGTTTAAAAAGTGGAAGTAAATCCTAGTGAGGAAAATAGAAAGGAACATAAACTCTGTCAAATTAAGGCTACATCTCCGCTGATGCTTTACTGTAAATTTACTTGCACAAGAACACACGTGCAGTGGAGATATTCTACACTTGTTCTTGCGCAAAAACCTACAGTGTAGACGTAGTGTTAGTGTAAGAGTATAGTAAGAAAAGCCAAAAAGAAGTTTGAAGTACAGCTAGCAAAAAACTCAAAGTAATAGCAAAATGTTTTTAAAGTACATCAGAAGTAGGAAGCCTGCTAAACAACCAGTGGGACCCTTGGATGATCGAGATGCTAAAGGAGCCCTCAAAGATGATAAAGTCATAGCGGAGAAGCTAAATGAATTCTTTGCTTCAGTCTTCATGATGGGATATTAGGGAGATTCCCAAACCTGAGCCATTCTTTTTAAGTGACAAATCTGAGGAGTTATCCCAGATTGAGGCATCATTAGAGGAGGTTTTGGAACAAATCAATAAACTAAGCAATAACAAGTCACTGTGACCAGATGGCATTCACCCAAGAATTCTGAAAGAGCTCAAATGTGAAATTGTGGAACTATTAACTTTGGTTTGTAACCTATCCTTTAAATCAGCTTCTGTACCTAATTACTGGAAGATAGCTAATGTGATGCCAATATTTAAAAAGGGGAAAAGTCAACATGGATTCTGTAAAGGGAAATCATGCCTTACTAATGTACTAGAGTTCTTTGAGGGGTTCAACAACCATATGAACAAGGGGAATCCAGGAGATATAGTATACGTAGATTTCCAGAAAGCTTTTGACAAGGTGTCAATTAAGTTAATTAAGCTGTAGGAATAAATGGAAAGTTTTCAGAATGGAGAGAGATAACTGGTGGTGTCCCCCAAGGGTATGTCCTGGGACCAATCCTATTCAACCCATTTATAAATGATCTGGAGAAAGGGATAAACAGTGAGGTGGTAAAATTTGCTGATTATACTAAATTGCTCAAGATAGTTAAGACCAAACCAGACTGTGAAGAGCTTCAAAAAGATCTCACCAAACTAAGTGATTAGGCAACAAAATGGCAAATGAAATTTAATGTTGATAAATGTAAAGTAATGCATATTGGAAATATAATCCCAACTATACATACAATATGATAGGGACTAATTTAGCTATAACTACTCAAGAGACACATCTTGGAGTCATTGTGGATAGTTCTCTGAAAACATCCACCCAATGTGCAGCAGCAGTCAAAAAAGCAAACAGAATGTTAGGAATCATTAAAAAAGGGATAGCAAATAATACAGAGAATATTTTATTGCCTCTATATAAAACCATGGTACACCCACTTCTTGAATACTGTGTACAGATGTGGTTGACTCACCTCAAAAAAGTTATATTGGCATTGGCATCAGAAAAGGGCATCAGAAAAGGGCAACAAAAATGATGAAGGATTTGAAACTATTCCCATATGAAGAGAGATTAAGAAAGCCTGGGACTTTTCATTTTAGAAAAGAGCAGACTAAGGGGGGATATGATAGAGGTCTATAAAATCATGACTGGTGTGGAAAAAAGTGATTCAGGAAAAGTTATTTACTTGTTCCCATAACATAACAACTAAAGGTCAACAAATGAAATTAATAGGTAGCCAATTTAAAACAAACAAAAGAGAGGTGTTTTTTTCCACACAGCGCATGGTCGGTCGGTGGAACTCCTTGCCAGAGGAAGTTGTGAAGAACAGGACTTTAACAGGGTTCAAGAAAGAACTAGATACATTCATGGAGGTTAGGTCCATCAATGGCTATTAGCCAGGATGGGTAGGAATGGTGTCCCTAACCTCTGTCAGAGGCTGGGAATGGGAGACAGGAGAGGGATTGCTTGATGATTCCCTATTCTGTTCACTCCCTCTGGGGCATCTGGCATTGACCACTGTCAGCAGACAGGATACTGAGTTAGATGGACCTTTGGTCTGACCCACTATGGCTGTTCTTATTCACACACTATCTCCAGGAGGGCTGTAGATAGATAGCACTTGCTGAGGAAAACCAGGCCACTCACACCTTCTATAAAGACATCTCACTGCCATTCAGGGAAAGCCTGTACATCATATGAATGCTTCTTTGTCCCAACATAAACTTTCAGCTTTCAGCACAGCCAATGTTAACTGCTAGGAAATGATCAGTCTGGGAAGGAATTATTGCAAGCTATCAAGTCTACACAATGTGCTAAAACACCACTAGAAACTAGCTGCCAGCAACTTTTTATAAACTGTGAGCTATATGTTCCCTTGAATGGCATGCTACTGCACATGGAAGCATTGTATCATATAATCCCAAAACAAGAGCAGAGAATGCCATGAGCCGAGTAAATAGCCCTGGATAATACCCTGCAGGGATCACATCCTGCTGTCTGCCTTTCCCAAAGACAGATGAACACAAGCGCAAAATAAAGGCATATGATGAGAGAAGAAGTGGGAAGAATTAGCCTGGCAAAGGTTCTATAGCTGTAATCTGAGGAAAACCTGAAGGCGCTACTGTTCATATAAGCAGCAATAGCCTCCAGTGCATATGCCTGACTTGAATGTAGCCCTAGCTTCATGGAGCAGGGAGTGAAGGAGTCAGGGAGCACTAGGGATAAAACTTAATGACCAGCTTGCTGGTCCCTTGCCTTCAAAAATCCACTCTGTAGCTCTAGTCATGGAGCACTTGTGGTATATAATCTCCACTGGCTTTGACAGTCAATGGAGTTTGGTAAAATATGGATACATGGAAGATGCTCTTTGAATTTAGCTAGTCTTATACCATAACTAGGCAGGTAATATTTCATAACATGCTAATGTTATCAGAAGTGGAGCCAATAGCACTGAAATAGTTAAGGTTGCCTGACATTTTAAATTATGAGACCCTGTATGCAGTTGCTAATGACTTTGACAAACGTTAATTATTTGGGTTGAATTTTTTTCATGTTGTGAGTTTGCCTCAAGCTAAAATTTCTGGAAAAATTTCAGAAAAAAAGGCTTCCACAGTCTTTCAGGACAAGGTTAACAAAGAACACATTGTATAGTCCAAATCAAAGGGTTCTTGGAACTTCTTCCTCGAGAAGCTCAAGCATCTTCATACTTCGGTGAAGGGACTAAAAATTTGGAAGGAGACTTTTGCCATCTCTTTGACAATTCCCCCAAAATTTCACCAAATTATGATTGTCCAAAAATCTGAGTTTGCATGTGCTCAGTAGAAAGCTGCTTGTGTTGCCAGCTATCTTCTGTGAAGATTCCATCTATAGTGCACTTCTTCCATCCCATGGTGAGAGCAAGACTTTCTCTGCAATTGCTCTTCCCAGCTGCCATGGTGCTGCAGTGGTGCTGGGTACTACAACAGAGAGCAGGAAACTGTCTCTTCTCTGGTCTCTATAATCTATCTGATATGCACAGCCAGCAAGGAGGAAGAAGTCTGACTGGAATGCAGAGGAGTGAGGAACTGGGTAGGGTGTGAACAGCAAAGGGTGAGTCAAAGATCATAACTAAGAAAAGGACAAGCTGCAGGAGCCAAGTACCTATAACCAACACCAAGCAGTCCCCTCAGAACCTGAAATCCAATCCAATCCTGTGTCTCACCATTCTTCAGCAGTTAGCAAGCATCTGTGAAGCCCACTGGCAAAATGTGTGCTTCATTTCTCGTGATAGAATGGCTACTTTTTCAGTTAGCTTTTATAAAAACAGGAGAAATTACACGAGAACTTTATTAAAAGAATACCAGGTTTGAAAAGTCAAACAGTCCAGAGATAGGAAACACCAGAATTAAGTTTGCCTCAGCTATAGATGCAAGAATTTGCAACAATGCAGTGGAATATTCCAGACCTTCTTAACCTCCCCAGATAACCAAAAATCTGCTGAGGCACAACAGGGTGTTTACCTCACACTTGCCCAGGAAAGGTTAATGGAGAGTGAGAAGGGGGATAATTCATTCAAGAAGCCACAGATGAGGGGAATCAGATGCCCAGCTAATCCCCTGACTGAGTGAGGAAGCCCAGCTGAGGAGGAAGGAGCTGGGCTGGGACTATAAAGACAAGAAATTGGAAACAGAAAGAGGAGCTGTTGTGAAAAGCTGCAGTCACTTCCTAGGAGAAGCTATGGAAGATATAGAACAAAAAGCCCACAGTTACTCCCTGGGGCCACCAGAAGGCAAGGGAGGGCCACAAGGAAAAGGTAGCAAGGTCTCAAGGGAACAGGCCATGACTGCTGGCTTGATGGTCCCAGAGCCAGAATCCCAGAATGTAGGCTGAGCTTGGTTTCCTTTGCCAGTCACAAAGGGAGCGGCATTATGAGGCAGTGAATGGGAAGACTATGTAGGACTGCTAGAGAAGAAAGACTTTGATACCTTTGAAGGGGACAATGCAGGTAGTGACTTGGCAAGAAGCTGGGTCATAAAGAGGCCACACCAACTCCAGGAGCAAGAGAGGGGCTGAAGACAGACAGAGGTGGAGGGACAGGTTTCAAATGTGGGGTTAGGTGCTGACCTAGTGAGTTAATCCCCCAACAGCCAGGAGGAGGTACCATACCTGCAGTGAGTGAAGCTCATCACACTCCACTCCATCACACAAGGAAATTTCAATCATCCAGAGGATGGTGTATAATTTGAGGGTGTGATCAGGTGGAATTCCCATCCTGTGCTTAACCGAGCTCCTAGACACCCACACACTTACACATATTGGACATATCATTTCAACCTTAAATAAAAATTATATACTTCAGGCTGAATTCCCAACTGAACTTGGCTATTCTTAGGTCCCTTTCCTGTTCCTATTACTCTCTGCTCACTCAAACTTTTTATACTTCTGAGTCAGAGTTAATAAAACCCTCATGATATATCTATACAGGGTCCTAGCACATGACAGTCTGTGGCAGTGTTTCACATTTTTTTAAATGAAAATATTCCCAAGTTTGTACAAATCTTATATTGAGGAATATTTTATCCATGAAATTGTAGTTGGGTTTAAAATTATTTTCCATGCTTCCTAAACAGAGATTAGAAGGACTTGAACTGAAGTTTATAATGGGAGCATATGAGAGAGAAAAGCATCCTGATAGCAATAAGGAATAAAAAGCTGAGGTAAATCTTGCTAACAAATGTATTTCTCTTGAAAGATTTTTTCCTCAGGTTTGAAAAAGGCTATGCCACCCAGGAATTTGGCACGTAATAGAGAAAAAACTGTGGCCAACTTTAGAGTCTGAGACTCAGTTTAGGCCCTTAAAATTAAAGGGGACCTTGTGGAAATGAGAATTATCATCCTTCTCATTTGGTAGAAAAAGGCAATGGCTGATACCATCTGGGGTGTGCTTCCATCGTGGTACAATGGTCTACAAAAGGACTTAGATGCCTACTATTACTTTAGGTACCACTGAGAACCTCAAGCCCCTTGTTCTATTGCCTTCCAACCCTGGAGGAATCTAAAATCCTTTGGCACCTGAATTTGTGCCACTGAAGTCCCCAGAGTGCCTAAGAATATCTTTATACAACAGGTGTAATTCCCAACTCAGACAGATGTAGTCATGCTGCCTGGGCTCAGGCTAGCATCTAAAAATGGCCCTGTGGCACAGGCTATATCCAAGCAAGTACCTGAGGTACCAATTAGAACTGGACTCGGATAGCTAGCCTGAGGCATTGCAGCCTTCTTGTAGTTTGCAGCACACTAACTGGAGCAGAGATAGCCTATGTGTGTCTATCCACGTTGGAAACACACCTCCCGGCTGCAGTGGAGACCCACTCTAAATTTCTGCCTATTGGCATCTGCACTGTTGCATCAATCCTGAGGCCTAAGTTCCAGGGGGGATGTGCTCTCCAACCTGGTAAAGTTAAATATTGTCTCATCTATCTTGCCTGCAGGGAGGCCACAATCTAATAGGCATATCCTGATTACAACCAGGAAGAAGGAGGAAATCTCCCATTCAACCTGGAGCTCAGTGGCTATGGTACTCACCTAGGGTATTAGCTCAATTCCCTCTGGTGAACTGCAGGGATTGGAACATGGGTGTCCCACCTCCCAGCAGAGTACCATAACCACTGGGTTACAGAGCTGTTCTCATGCTCTGCCCAACCTAAAGGTTAAATAAAGTGCCTGAGTAATTGCTACCATGGTGATGGTTGTAAGAGCATGGGCAGGCACTGTCCTTATTTATTTACAGATGTGTTTTGATGCCTCTTTTCCTATCTTCCTGCTTGACTGAGATAGATAAGCACATAGCTGTACAAAGGATGTAACTTCTAATGAATAGCCTGTGTGTAGAACAATGTTATCTTCCTTCTCTCTTGTCCTTTCCCATTCGCTCTGAAATATATATTTAGGGTCACATCTCCTTTCCTCCACCACCCTCACCCCATAAACTGCTGATTCAGGGAGTTTGCGGTGTGAGAACTTCATGCTTCAGCTAAAAGAGCTGTAAACAGTAAACAGGGGCAGGTATAGTTATATTCATTACATGGCTATTATTATTCATTCTATGAGTATTCACATTAATAAATAAGAGTTTAAGGGGAGTTGTAACAGATATATGTATTTACATTCTAACTTGAATAAAAGAGTATACCTGTGGTTTATTTGTTGTTCACTCAGCCAAGGTTTTTGGGGTCTGAGTTGGAAGAAGTATCTGCAATAAAGAGTGAATAGTCCTGTGACACCTTAGAGCATGTCTACACTAGGAAATAACTTACTTCAAAATAACTGCTGAAATAACAATTTTGAAATAAGCATTATTTCTCAAGATAAGCAGGAGTTATTATTTCAAAATAACCAGCCTGTTACTTCAAAATAAAGGACTTGGTAGTGTGGAAAACTCTGCTTGTTATTTCAAAATAAGGGGAGTTATTTCAAAATAACTTCATAGTGTAGACCAGAGCTTAGAGACTCGCAAAATATATAGAATCATGAGCTTTCATGAGTAAAACCTACTTCATCAGATGAGCACCTATGAAGTGACTTTTTGCCCATGAAAGCTCATGATATTTTTGTTAGTCTTTGAGATACCACAGGTATACTCATTTTTTAAATTATAGACGGGGCTATCCCTCAGACTTTTTTACAATAAAAAAGCCCATCTACTCCATCCGCCTCTGAATCTTCCTGTTCTTTTCCAACACCCATCAGGCAGAGGGAAGAATTGAATCAGTCTTCCACACTCTGGGCTAAGGGTGACAAGGAAAATGGGTGGCTATTTTGTGAGGTTTTTGGTTCTGGAGGCCAAAAGAGAGTTCCCAGCTGTGCATCCCAAGTGGAGATAGGCACCTTGAGAGAGGTGGGATTTAGGACACATCCCTGTCCTTGGTATCTGTTCTTGGGTAATTAGATGCTCCCCTGCCCCTCCCCCTCAGCTTGCTGGATTTTGTGGATTACATACATAGGTGCCTAACTCACCCCATGCATTGTATAAGGAGTCTATCCTACCCCAGGATTTGTGGATTCTGCTATGTGGCCAGCTGCCTAAAAATTAGGCTCTGCATTATTGAGTGTTGCAATGTCTAAGTCGCTAATTCAAACTTAGAGGGCACACCCATTGGCACCAGTTGTCCTGCTCCTCATGAGAAGTAAGGGAAGCCAATGGGATCATGGTTTTTCCTTTACCTCCCGCTGTGTGGATTGCACCAAAATGTGATTTAAGATACTTTGACTTCAGCTACGTCATTAATGTAGCTGGAATTGAGTATCTTAAGTTGACTTTCCTCTTTAGTGTAGAACAAGCATAGGAGACCAGAGTTATTCAGCAGTTGGAGAGCATACTTTTGTTGCTATCGGTGATGCACTATTTGTTAAGTGCCACAGCATGCTCAAGAAAGCGCTGCACATACATGTCTGTGTCCCGGTTCTTGTTGTTGAAATCAGGATGTATTTTTCAGACAGTGAAGAACTGACGCATTATATTCTCTGATTGCGAGCTGAGTAGGATTCAAGGTAAAGACATTGACTCTGTGTGGGAGGAAGGTTAGGCCACTGACATTGACTCTGTGTGGGAGGAAGGTTAGAATCACCTCCTACACTTTGACTGGTATGTGTCACACTTTGAAAAGGGTATTAAACATTAGGCAAGACAACACAACCTTTTAGTCAGAGATTTTATTTTGTTCTGACTGTAGTCCCTATGCACATCTTGCTTTCTCCTAACTGCTCCTTTTGGACAAAATTTCACTCTCCATTCAATCTTCCACTGATTTCAGAGAAGTTACTGCAGATTTATACTAGTGTAATTGAAAGCAAGATTTGGGCCACATGTTTCCACCCACTCTTACCTGTTAGCCATATTTCATACTTGAAATAGCCTGCCACTTCTAATACACCAAGCACTTTCTCTCTTCTCTTTCAAACCTCTCCTTAACTCTGGCTATGTCTAAACTGCATTGCTTTTCCACGATACCAGAGGTATGTAAAAAAATTCTTAAAAAATTTCAAAAAAGCCGATGCGCTCTTTCACAATCCCTGTAAACCTCATTCTATGAGGCATAACAGATGTGTCAAAAGAGCACTTTTTTCTGAAATTTGGCACCGTGTAGACACGCCAAATTTTGGAAAAGCCTCTTTCGAAAGTAAATTGGAAAAAGATACACAATTTGTATACCACAAATTGCATATCTTTTTCCAATTTAACACTGCAGTCTAGACATAGCCTCTCTTACTTTATCAAGTCTTCCCCGGTATCTTCCCCAAGAATGTGTTGCCATCTCCTTCTGCCTGAACCATTGTCCTGTGTAGCTCTCCTGAGCACACATCTTGTCTCTTTATATGTTCCAAAATGCAAGAGGCATATTTATGGTGCTCCATAACAAAAGTGTTATCTACAGCAGGTACATTTTAATACCCCATTTTACAGATGAGCAAACTGAAGCACAGAGAATATAAATGATTTGCCCAAGATCACATGGCAAGTCAGTGGTTGACTACAAGAATCCTATCTCTCTATCACCTGCTCTAACTACTAGATAAGTGTGCCTTCTAATGGAAAGAATTCTGGTGGTTCTAGAATTCTAATAAGCCCCATTTTTTAAGTTTCATAGATTTTTAATGCAAGAAGTGTCCCTTATGATCATCAAAACTAACTGGCAGAATTTTACACAGCAGTTCCTACATAGAGTCCAATACTTTTAGCTATGCAATATACAAACAAGATCATTTGACCCACTATTTTTATTCTGTACCCCACATTCACTGAGAATAAATAATGCCCTCTAACTACACTGAACGATATGCTAATTACCATTATCTTTGATTATTCTAATACAAAATGCTTTGAAGAACTAGAATACACCATTTAAACTGAAATTTATAAGAGTTCTAGCTTTTCCCATATTTGCCTGCCAACACAAAATGCCAGCCTGAACAAATAACAATCTGAGCAGCTAATATCCAATACCCTCACTTCAGTCTCCACAACATTCATGGAGGGGATTCTCAAGGCATCCATTCTGATAGGGACAGCTTTAGGAAGTGCGGGGCCCAATTCGAACCATTTCGATGGGGTCCCGGCAGCCAGGATTTTTTGTTGACCAAGGGAAAAAAAAAACCACACACACAAATTTTGGATGAGCCAACCCCCCCCACCCCCGAAAAAAACAGCACACACAAAAAAAGTCACAATCACAGCCTCTTTAAATTCCAAGCTATATGGCAGAGTCCCGCCTTCCCACCAAACCCAGGGGCCAACTCCCCCTCCCGCGGCACAGGGAAATCCCTGTGCTCGACTCACCCCTCCTGCAGTGCACGGACGCTACCGCACTCCTCTGGGGCCAACGCCCCCTCCCTCAGTGTGCCCGGCATGCCAGCACACTTCCGGATTTAGGGCACGGTGCCCTCTTGCTTTAGGGCGTGGGGCCCTTTTACGCGCGGGGCCCAATTCGGGAGAATCGGGCGAATCGGCCTAAAGCTGGCCCTGCATTTTGAAGCCTTGGAAGAAAGGAAATTGATCTGGAATAATCAACATGGATTCCCTAAGGGCAAGTCATGCCTGAACAAACTGATTGCCTTCTATGACAAGGTAACTGGCTCTGTGGACATGGGGAAGTCGCTGGACATGATATATCTTAACTTTAGCAAAGCTTTTGATACGGTCCCCCAAAATAGTCTTTCCAGAAAATTAAGGAAGTATGGTTTAATAAATGGATTGTAAGGTGGATAATAAGCTGACTAGATTGTTGGACTCAATGGATCAACGACTCGATGTCTGGTTGGCAGTCAGTGTCAAGTGGAGTCTGGGTCCAGTTTTGTTCACCATCTTTATTAATGACCTGAATGAGGGGATGGATTGTATCCTCAGCAAGTTTGCAGATGACACTAAACTACAGGGAGAGGTAGATATATTGGAGGGTAGGGATATGGTCATAAGTGACCTAGACAAATTGGAGGACTGGGCCAAAACAAATCTGATGAGGTTCAATGAGGACAAATGCAGAGTCCTGCACATGGGATGGAAGAATCCCAAGCACTGTTAGAGGCTGGAGAGCAACTGACTAGGTAGCATTCAGCAGAAAAAGACCTGGGGATTACAGTGGATGAAAAGCTAGATATGAGTCAACAGTGTGCCCTTTTAGCCAAGAATGCTAATGGCATATTAAGGTGCATTAGGAGGAACATTGCCAGCAGATCTAGAGAGGTGATTTATTCCCCTCTATTTGGCACTGTTGAGGCCACATCTGGAGTATTGGTCCAATTTTGGACGCACACCCATTACAGAAAGGATGTGGATGCATTGGAGAAAGTCCAGCAGAGGGCAATGAAAATGATTAGGGGGCTGGAGCACGTGACTTACAAGGAGAGGCTCAGGAATTTGGGCTTATTTAGTCTACAGAAGAAAAGAGTGAGAGAGGATTTGATAGCAGCCTTCAACTATCTGAAGGGGGGTTCCAAAGAGGACGGAAAGAGGCTGTTTTCAGTGGTGACAGAATGAGGAGCAATGCTCTCAAGTTGCAGTTGCAGGGGGAGGTCTAGGTTGGATATTAAGAAAAGCTGTTTTACTAGGAGGGTGGTGAAGCACTGGAATGGGTTACCAAAGGAGATGGTAGAATCTCCATTCCTAAGGGTTTTTGAGTACCGGCTTGACAAAGCCCTAACAGCAATGATTTAGTTGGGACTGGTTCTGCTTTGGGCAGGGGGTTGGACTCAATGACCTCCTGAGGTCTCTTTCAACCCTATGATTTTATGATTCTATGATTCTAAGAAGTCAGATTTTCAATTGGTGTAAATCAGCACAGCTGTACTGAAAAGCTTGTCTACACTAACCCTGTGAGTTGATTTAAATTACACTAGTTAAACTGCGTAACTAGTGTCGATGAAACTTACACTGACTTATACAGCTGTCTACATCATTCTGTATTGGCAGGAGACGCTTTCTAGTCACCATAGCTTCTGCCTCTCCTAACGACTTATGTCTTCACTAGACCCACTAAATCATTGCCCATTGCATCGATTGGAGCAGCACCCATTTGGCCCATAGTGCAGACCAGCTCAAATCATTGCGCAGATTTAGAGTAGCAAAGCACTTTGAAATGACTATAGAGTGGGGATTAAAACTGTGCGCCATTCATTAGAACACTCTTTCAGAATACTACAGATCATTTCATTTCAGAACAATTTCAGTTTTAGTGCGATATCAAACCACAATGTTCCTTTAATGTACAATGAAATAGGAATGCCTTTATGTCAGACACAGAAGATAATTCTCCCACAAAGGAAAATCTCACATCTCCACTTTGTCTCCGACTAACAGACAATTACACACAGTGATGTGCACAAGGAATCCCCATGCACTGGAGTGCAGCCAGAAGCAGAGTTATGTGGATGCTGAACCTGAATTGCAGGGCTGGACATTGGACACTCGTAAATATTTCCATGTTGAGCCTAATGTCACCTTTCATTGAAGCTCATGGAGGCAAAAAATCATGTCCTCTAATGAGCAAGCTGCTGATTTCTGACATTATCTAACTCTGCCGCACAGAAACGGACCCGTCAAGTTCTGCCTAGGAGACAATAGAGCAAAACACAGATTCAATAAATTGTTAACAAAGTCACTCTCTGGGCAGGGCAGATGGCAATTAATCTCATTTCTGTCACTGATGCTTTAAGAGCTAACTGTAGCTGAGAAGCTTCTCCTCTTTGGTCCCATTTCTGCAACAGGATAGAGAGCTGACATTGATGGGACAACCCAGGAAAGCCATGGAGAGGCTTGCAGGAGGAAGCCCCATCTCTTTCTTTGGACCCTGTAGGGTAAACTGAGGCAGTCCATGGTATTTCACTAAGAACCCCTATTCAAATTCTGAAGACCTGTATAGGCCTCTAACCTCGAAACCTGTAAACCTCACAAATGGACAGTTAGCCTGAGTAGAGGGACCTGGGGAAGGCACAGTTGTCCTGGCAATACATTCCATGGGGTTTTGGTACCAGCTGATACCAAAACAACCTTGCTAACATGTTTTGCTTTAATCCTAGATAATGGGCCCATAAACTCATGGATCATATCAGCGCAAGGCGCCATCACAGACGCATCATAATTTAACTAGACTAAAGTTGCCATTTAGTTGTCTGTTTGTTGATGTTGACTTATTTAGCTTATTAAGGAAAACTACTTCTATTAGAGCTAAGCTGTTTGTTTGACGATGGGCGGAGATGCAGAGTAATCTTTCTTAGCTTATGTGCTCATTTCGTTTTGCTGCTAGAACCTATTCGATAATGGAGATTGCCTATCTCCTAGAACTGGAAGGGACCTTGAAAGGTCATCGAGTCCAGTCCCCTGCCTTCACAGCAGGACCAAGTACCATCCCTTACAAATTTTTGCCCCACATCCCTAAACGGCCTCCACAAGGATTGAACTCACAACCCTGGGTTTAGCAGGCCATCCCTCCCCCCCAGTAAGAGCCCTTCTACAACAAAGATGTACTAAATGAGACTTACTCTTTTACTACTTCTCCAAGAAGTCAGAGAACTTTTGGATACTTTTCTGAAAGGACATCGCAGAAACAGACCACAGCAACAAGTATAAAAGAAACTTGCAGAGAACTAGGTTTTTAGTTTATTGTTGCCCAGGGAACTAGCACAATTATCAAAGCATTTAGGATCCCCCTAGACAAAGCTGTGGCAGGAGGTTTTTGTGTGCATTCTGTGCTTCTGCTCTGCATCAACAAAATAGTCTGTAACTCCAATGGGAAGAGCTAGGACATCGTATCCATTGTTTGTATAGTGGACAGGACCCATACTTACTGCTCTGATTCCTGGATACTAGAAGAATCCTTAAGGGAATTGGGAACACAAAATGCAATCTTTCAGAGCAATGACTGCACCCAAGATGCCTGTGCCTCTAGTGTGGTCACCCTAGTTCTTTGCTTTCTGTTGTTTAGCTTCAAAGCAGTTGCTTTTATGTTGGCTTTAAAGAACACTGCTGAGCAAGCAGAGATAGGTGGAGGGAGAAGTAAAGGCATGAAAATTCAACAATAAATATTAAAACCAGTGGGGTGTAGGAATCAATATGTACATTGTCAAGAGGAAACCCAGATGACTTTGTCATATGGTGCAGCACCATAACAGGTCTCATAGTAGAGTGTCAAAAGCAGGTGGCCAAATTTAATATTGCGTTTCCATCCAAGTCTTTCTAGTCTTTGATCTCATGCATAGTTAGGACAAGCTTTACATCAAGAACAAACTTTTCACATTCAAAGTAGCAGTGCAGCCTAATTAGACTGGAAAACAGGATACCTTAGCTCTGTCTTCCAACCACCCCACTGATTTACTATACAGCTTTGGGCAAGTCATGTAGCCTTTTGACACGAGTCATTTTGCCCATCTGTGAAATATATTTTATGTCTCTGTTTCTTTAGTGCAGGAATGGGCAATAATTTTTGACCGGGGGCCACTTCAGAAATTTGTGGCCCCGGGTCACCCCGGAAGGGGTGGAGCCTCACGTGGAAAGGGCGGGGTCAGGACACTTCCATGCTTTCCCGCCCACAGACCCTAATTGGTCTGGGGGAAGCAAAGAAATCTTTGCCCCTCCCCCCCAGAGAACCACCAACTGTTCTGAACAGTTGGCAGTTCCCCATAGGTGCCTACACTCCTGGTGGTGGGAGGAGATGTCGCACGCACCCCTCCGACCCCAAGTCAATCAGGGCCTGAGGCTGGAGAGGGGGTATGTGAAGTCTGCTCTTGCAGGATGGGGGCAGGGTGGGAGGAAGTCCCCATCCTGCAAGAGCAGACTTCACATACCCCCCCCCTCCAGCCCACCCACAGGCCCTGTTTGCCCTGGGAATGGGGGGACCACAAAGTTTCTCACTCTCTGCTCTCCAGTGCATGGCACTTAGAGTCAACTGCCAAGATTAACTCAAAGCACCATGTGCTCCCCTGTCCCTAGGTCCTGATTGGCCTGGGGTGGGGGAATGACAGGACCACAGTAGGCCAGATCAATTGGCTTAGTGGGCCAGATCCAGCCTGCAGCGCCTTTTTGCCCACCCCTGCTTTAGAGAATTACAGAAATACACCTGCAAGTAAGCACTGGCTGGTTTTACCACACCCTGCCTCCAGCCCTATGAGCCAGACGCTCTTGATTCCTTTGACTTCATAGAGTTACAAGGATTTGCAGATATGATTCCATATGAGTATTGCCTTTATCAGCCAAAACTATGTCATGTAGGGAGAGCTGTGATCTTTCAGGCAGCCAGAACCCAAACAATGGTGCATAAAATACCGAAATAATGATACTCCCCCTAACTCCTGTGGGTGCTGTTTAGGGATAAATATAACACAGTGCATCAATCACATGGTTAGCTATCTAGAGACATAACTTCTGTTCTGATCCTGCCTTTCTGTTGTTCTAACAATGGATAAGTCATACAATTGTTCTGTGTCTCAGTTTTCCTAACTCTAAAATGAGGATGATAATGCTTGTCTTTGTGAAACTCTTGGTGTTATGTGACCTGAATTAATTCGTGTCTATGAAGAGCTTTGACATACTCCTGTGGCTCACCCTATACACTGGGTATGAACTATTATTATTATTACTACCTACATCTGATTGGTACAGTGCATGACTGGTGTGATGATAGATATAGATATAATTTAACCGAGATAAATATCTTAAATAGAGTTTATTAAGCACCCGGGCATCTACATAAAGCAGATTTAGTTAACCAGGGAAAATCCAGACATGCTGCCAGCCAACAGTTAATATGTCCCATATCATTTCTTCTTCCCAAAAATTACAAAAATATGGGAGTACTGTTTGTATTGAGTCTTTTCTTAGTTTTGAATTCAAAGTTCCTCCCTCTCCAAAAACTTGTCACCTGGAATTAGTGTGCAAATTTAAAGCTTCCATCAGGCACCAGAAATGGCAACTAATATGTCTCTTAGTAGCAAAGTGTGTAATGCTCAGAAAATAAAACACACTTTCAGCTTATTTATAATGGGCAGGAGACTTGTCGAACCCAGCTTTAACAGAGGAAATAACTACACTGGCAATAAAGCAATACATTGATGTGAATGCATTACATTAGTTGTGGTGTAACTCAGCTCAGACACTGGAAATAAGGTCAGCTTACTCATCTCACTCAGGGATGTGGATTTTTTTAGTGCAGACCAGGCCTTACATAGTAACCTGATGCCTACCACATTCAGTTTGTGTTGGATCCAAGAGAGGGCACTTCCTTGGAGCATCAGTCCTCCTGTTATTCTGAAATGACATAGTCCGGGTTTACACAGTAAGCAGTTATTTTGACATAATGTTGAAATAATGTTGAGCTGGAGGACTTCTTATTCTGACTCCTGTAACCCACATTTTACAAGGAGTAAGGGAAGTCAGAGGAAGAGTGTTCTAACTCAGGCTTCATGCTGTATAGACAGCACCAAAAGCTGAAATAAGCTATTTCAACGTAAGCTACACAATTGACGTAGCTCAAGTTGCGTAGCTTATTTCAGCTTTAGCCCTGCTCTGTAGACGCGCCCCTGGAGGCTGCAATCCTAGGAGCAGGTGGCAAAAGTCTAAACTGCTATGACAGGTCTGGAGATAGAAAGCTGATCTGACTTAGGCCACAATGAACTAACAGATTTGTCCTTGATTTAAATCATAGTTTCACAGATTGCAAGACCAGAAGGGACCACTGTGATCACCTAGTCTGACTTCCTGGATAACAGAGGCCAAAGAACCAAAATAACTCCTGGCTGAACTAGAGCATATTTTTTTCCTTTGCCAAGTGCTGGTGACTGGACGATAGCTACTTTGCCTCATTACCCTCTGCAATAATTTCCCCATTAAAGAAAGGCCAATTCTTACAATAGTTAACAGTGCTATTAATTTTCAAATGATTTGCCAAGTGACTTGAAAATACAGCATATGAGCCGCAGAGAGTTTCTAACCTGAGCTTCCAAACCGTTTTCATGTTCATAGGTTAGTGAGTGGGTTTGGCAAATATGAGTATAAGACTTCTTATCCTCCCCAGTGTTCTCAACAAACTGTCTCAGTCTCTCCCAGCACATGAGGCATTGTAACAGACAAAACAGGGTTTAAAACAGTCCAATGAGACTAGATCGCATCAACCTACTTTGAGATTCGATGTATGGCCTAGTATTTAGGTAAAAAAAACCATAATCCGGTGCTGCAGAATTGCCTCAGCACGTTTCACCTAATTAGGGGAGCTTTTCAGAACCACCACTAATCAGCAGGATTTTCCTCAGTCACTTGTATTTGCCTTCTGTTCTACTGAACAAGAATAGGAATGTTCTGAGGCCACCTACTGTTTATTTTAAGGACCTACATGTGATACTTTAGGACTTTATTCAAGAGATCTGACATTTCTTAATGATTGAAAAGTAGGCCTCGTCATTTATTTATGAAGTCAAGATAAGTTGAAAACAACAGCCTGAAACTCACCTACTTTGCTTTATGTAACCCCTCGCTCATATAAAAAGCTTTTCATAGGAGATAACCCTTGTTATACCCAAATCTATTTAGTTTACCTTGTCATAATGAATGCTCTGGGGCCATATAGAACCTATATAAGAATACAGTGAACTAAACTCAGACACTCCCAAATATTCCACTTTCAAACATTCCTCCCTTCCTGCTCTAGAGAGTCTTCAAGACACAGCGTAAAATCCAGAGAGTCACTGAAGTCAATGGGAGTTCTTAATCTTGATTCCAATGGGACCAGAATTTCACCCATGCTGTTTCTCCCCCATCTGTTCAACAAAGCCTGAATTTGCTAACTTCCAGGTCATACTGCAAAGCTCATTTGTTCTCCCAGGCTTTCGTATTGGGAAGAGGTGAGTAGAGGATGAAGAAATGATGGCTACAGAGACTCACACCACTTCCAAAACTGTTCTGGATTGAAAGCCTCAAGCTACTCACAAACCAACCCAAGCTGCATTTGAATACCTGTCTTTGCACCACAGCACAAATGGAATTTAACCAGAAGCTCCAGCCCAGTAAGATCTAACCCTTCTGTCAAATGTTCTTAGCAGCAGCAAGGACTAGGCTCAGTACAATACTTACTGATAGAAATGTAGCCATGTTAGTCTGGTGTAGCTGAAACAAAATACAGGACTATGTAGCACTTTAAAGACTAACAAGATGGTTTATTAGATGATGAGCTTTTGTGGGCCAGACCCACTTCCTCAGATCAAATAGTGGAAGAAAATAGTCACAACCACATATACCAAAGGATACAATTAAAAAAATGAACACATATGAAAAGGACAAATCACATTTCAGAACTTAGAGATTCATTTTTAAATAGACTCTGGGCTTGATCCTCCCCCATTCACAAGGCACTCGAGAGTCCTTGGAAAGAAGGAACATGAAAATCTACTTAGGAAACAGATATACATCATAAGATGAAATTAGCAAATGCCAGAGAGAATGGAAGACCCCACACTCCAAGTCATTTTCAACTGTCTGGGATATAGAGAGCCTACAGCTCCTGTTAAAATGCAATTTCCATACACCTATACCTCTGTACCACACTTATACCTATATCTCACTCCTCAAGCCAGGAAGATGAGGGACATTCAGCGGGGGGCTGAGGCATATAGTTCTCCTCAGCCTATCTGTTCCAGTGCAATGAAGACAGTCCTAGAAGGTCCCACTATGGTCTGCTGCTGCAAGGTCCCACACAGCAAAGTCAGCTTGTTCCAAAGCTGCTGCTGCAATAAAAATGACCCAACAGGGGTGTTAGATGCATAGCCTGTACATATACTCCCCAAATCAAGCCCTTCCACATTCGCCATATTAAAACTGTCCTATGATTTCCATATTGCTTTGGAGATGTAAGAGAAACAGGGTTACCTCTGGTTTAACAAAGTTATCTCCACCAGGTCTGCTATGCTTGGGCCTGGTTCAATAGAGTCAGCTCTAGCAGAGGTTGTGCATCAGGCCCACTGGTGCAGTGTCATCTGTACTGTGATGATACAAATTACAAAAGGGTCCGTCAGCCGATGGTCAGGGCAGTGTGTGTGTGTGTGTCACCCAAGTCTTTAACTGCTAAGGCACAAGGCTCCGTCGCAGTGGGCAGTCTAGGAGAGACTGAAAGGAGCCCCAAGAAGTTTAATGTCTGTGACTTCAC
>CM057845.1:292926581-292939554 GCA_030068395.1 Apalone spinifera
CCCCCCCCCCCAAGACCTTTCCTCCCACAATCCATCCCTGTACTAGTCTCTGGACAGTTAACACACACGCACACACACCAGGTTTTCTGACAAAAACATTATGTGTATTAAAAAACCATCAGTGTGCAAAGAATAATATTTACTAACAAAATAAAAGTGTGTTCAACATGTTATCAAAAATAAACTTTCTTGTAAATATAACAAAGTCTCTTTAACTTCCTGGGGAGGAAGGGGCTATAAGCCTGGAGTGGGGAAGGAGGGTTAGGGCTGAGGGTGTCGCCTGGCCTGCAAAAGTCTGCCACCTCGGGTCCGTGGCCCTAGACATGCTCAGGATTGAGTGGAGCCTGGGACAATAGGGAGCTGGGGAGGAGGGGGGGCTGCAGCTGGGTCTGTGATGGCAGGAGGTGAGGGGGCAGGGATTGAGGAGGGCCAGTGGGTGAGGGGGAAGAAAGGAGGAAGGGAGGGCTGGAGCAGGTTGATCAGGAGGAGTGGCAATGGGGGAAGGACCTGGGACACCCATGGCCTCCCAGAAAGTGGCACAGATTGCTCTCCTCCGCTGGAGGAGCTCCTCCAGAAAGCAGTCGTGCCACCGAGCCTCTTCCTGCATCCTCTCTGCCATGGTCTCCTCCATCCTTTCCAGGGCCTCAAAGTGCCTGCACATGAGGTCGTTATAGATCCACCAGTGCCTGCGGCTTCCACGGGCCCCGGTGGATGGTGGGACAGGTGTCGCATGCTGGTCTGCTCCAGCAGGTCTGGCTGTGGAGGATAAGAGGGAGCAGTGGTCAGTCATGCGTGCACACACTGTCCCTGATTGTGATCAGTGAGTAACTGTCCTTGGAACAAGGGACACCAATATTCTCGCTGCAAGCCCACATGTGGCCTGGCCAGCAGCCCAGCTTCACAGGGGCGCCAAGGTGGCTAGGCAACATTCCACCCTCCCTGCAACATCCCCACCATGGCCATGCAGCCAGGGAAGTGTCCAGCCACAGTGGGGCCCCAGATGTAGGACAGGGGCCTGGAGCAGCTTGGGTCTCCCAGGGCCCCCACCCACCCACCGCTTGCCCATGGCAGCGCTATCTGCGGGAGAGTCCAGGAAGAGCATGACATGTGAAGATTAGCCCGCATCCCCTGTGCTCCCACCTCCCCCTTTCTGTGTGTGTGGCAACCTGACCGCACTCACCTGATGTTCCCTCACCAGGGTCAGAAGATACCTGCGAGGCCTCCTGGGTCTAGGAAACCGGCTCCAGGGTGAGGCAGACAACAGTCCTGTTGGGGTCCTCCTCCTCATCCTGGAACTGCTGGTCTTCTGGAATGTCCTCATCCACCTCCTAGCAGTGCTGGACAGGTCTCTCCAACCCTGACTGGACGAGCACCCGTGCAGAGATGGGTTCCCCACCCCCCAGGATCCTGTCCAGCTCCTGGAAGTAGGGGCAATAATGAGGCACTTCCCCGGAGGTGGAACTGTGCTCACAGGCCCTGGCATAGCCCTGCCTCAGTTCTGTAACCTTGGCCCACATTTGGCCCAAGGTTCAGGGGTGATGGCCTTTCTTTGCCAGCCCCTCGGCCATGCGGTCATAGATAACTGCATCCTGGCGTCGGGAATGCAGAGCCTGCAGGGATTCCTCCTCTCCCCAAAGTTCCAATAGTGTAAGGGCCTCAGGCCCTGACCAGGCTGGAGCTCACCTTTTTGGGTCCCTGGATAGGTCATAGGATGGCTCCTGGAAGGTCCTTGAAGGCCTTGGGGGTCTTCGGTTTGTGCCATGCTTCCTTGGCAGAGAGGCAGGGAGAGCCGTGAGGTCAGTGTCTTCCTCTGGCTGCCTTCCTGCCACAATGCCTTGCCTTCCTGTGCCTTTAAGACATGGCTACAGATGGGAACAATAGAGGTTTTTCCTGCAGATGGAGTGTCTGTTTAAAAAAAAAAATCCCCGGAGGCCTGTTTAAAAAAAAAAATCTCGCATCCACACACGCCTTTTTTCAACAGATCTCTGTCAAAAAAGGCATTCTTACTCGTAAAATGAGGTTTATCACTGTTGACAAAACTGCCACATTCTTTCGATTTACTTTCGAAAGAATGTGGCGGCAGTCTAGACACCGGTGAAGTTTTTTCGAAAAAAGGCAACTTTTTTCAAAAAAACTGTGTTGTCTAGACACACCCTTTTAGAACCACTAGACTAGATCATTTGCTG
Source organism: Apalone spinifera (assembly GCA_030068395.1). NCBI lineage: Eukaryota > Metazoa > Chordata > Testudines > Trionychidae > Apalone > Apalone spinifera. The sequence continues at coordinate 292,928,768 of CM057845.1, forward strand.
CCATCTCTTCTAACCTTTGTCTGGAAGTGGTCAGGCAGCAGTATATTAGTCATATGAGTGAGCCTGGCTAAAGCATAACTGGTGTTCAGGAACAGGACGAGAGGTAAAGAGAGAGCCACAGAATCTTTATGAATATAGGCATTTGTGCACACCATGACAATGCTTTAATCTGAAAATAAAAGAATTATAATTGTAGCATTGTAAACAATGTGCTATTTTTATTTTCCTTTCACCTACTAAAATGTTCATTTCTCAAAAAGGGAAGGTTTTCCCCAGTGATAGGACAAATCCTCAATGCCAAGGGGTGGGAAGGAAGTAGAAAACACAAGATTTTGTGGGTTAAGCTGCATTCTGTAGGTGAAATCTACCCAGGGCAGATGGCTAGGGCAAGCCCCATGCACCATTTAAGTCAGGCTTACATGAGGATGTAAGTAACTCATGGATCTTCTCTTCGCCTCCATTCAAGGATAAATTTCACCCCTAGGAGATCTTAACATTCTGGTTCAAAATGGCAACATCTGAGCATAAACCCCATGAACCAGATTTTCAAACAGGCGTATGGACCACCAGGAGCCTGCCTGCATATCTGCCTTGGGGGCTGCAACCATTCCAAGGCATAAGCAATGAGGATTTAATGAGAACGGTGGGTCAATGAGATAATCTCTCCTTTGCAAAATCTCTGCAGGAAGAAAAAGCCAGAAAACCCCAGAAACCAGCACATATAATTTCTAACAGAACAATTGTTTAAGGGCTTAATACTAGTCCCATTGCAGCCAATGGCAAACCACCATTTGGTCCCATTATTTCTCATTCTTTCCCTTTATCTTTTTCAAATGCCCTTATACATATTTGTCTGACTCGACTGTACTTGCTCTGCCATAAATGATGCTGTACTTCCACACACAGCAAACATATAGCGCCTGTCACTGACCATATATATTAGTAGTGCATGTTTGTGAGGGAAGGAGTGGGAAGTAGGGACAGTGGCATTTGAGGGGGGATTTAGATCCTCTTCCTTAATCCCTGTAATAATCAGTATCGTTGGTCAGTGTAAGAGCACCCACAATCTGCTTTCATTTTATAAGTATGTTTTTGAGCTTGTTCACTGGATGACTTGACCTTTGCTGAGAGATGTGGCTGCCGAGTTTGCCAGTGGAATACAGAGTGACACACAAGTTATTTTTAGGAAGCAGTGCATTCAATTTCCTATTGGCCACAAGTACTCAGGGAGGATAAGGAAATTCTGGATTTGACTGACCTACTCACACTCTGTCTTTCTTCAAGCCAGGAGCTCTCCAATATACAGTTTTTACCTTTCTTGTGACTTTAGTTTAGCAATATACTGGTTTCTAAGCCAAGAATTAAACATTCCCTAGTGGATAATATATGTTCAGCTCAATTCATCGTCCCTGCTTCAAAGCACCTGAGCTGATAATCAATGAACTAACCTCATGGGATTAACATTTGTTTATGGCAACATTCTTGCTACCATACCCTGGACCTTAAATACTATACATTCATCATCTCCAAAAATATGCAACAAAACCTTACTTCTTTTTTCAGGATCCAGGCAGCTCTTAGGCACTGAGAACAATGGGAACTGCTGGGTGCTCAGCAGTGTTGAGAAATCTAGCCACACTTATTTACATTTTGGTATGTATTGTCCTTTATATTAAAAGCTAAGGTCATTCCTCAGTTTGCTATGATAGGGACATTGTTCCCTGTAAGCTGTGAGCATGGGCGGCCACCCAGGAGCAATTCAAATACCACCCAGCTGATTAGCAGAGTGCCAACAGGTGGCAGCCTGTACATCTACTAATGGTGCACATCTGCACATGCCTTGGTGCACATTACAAAATGTATTCCACACATGGCTGGCAAAAATTAGAGCAAACATTGGATGGGAGAGCAGTTTAGCTAAGGAAAGAGCATATACAGGGCACTGGAAAACCCTTTATGAATCCCCAGAATCTAAGTCAGCTTTTTTTATCCCAGCTTCTCATCAAATATGAAAAATGGCAGTTGAGTTTCCTTAGCAAACCAGCTAGGAAGAAAAACAAGGCTTACATAAACAAAGCCTTACAGGGCAATAAGAGTAGGAAGGAGCCTGGCATTTTAATGAACCTGTGCAATTCAGACAACACCACAGTTCAGGCACCAGGCTGAAACGAATCCATGTGCTGCTGACATCAGACACACTATTAGTAGACAAAGCCCACATGTATCTCACAACATAGGCTAGAACTGTGGTTTTTCAGCTTCAAAGAGACAGACTGCTAGGACGCTGAGTTAAAAGAGGAACACACCTAGGCAATTGTGGGTATATCTACACTGCAGAGTTTTTTCGGAAAAATGGCCATTTTTCCTAAAAACTTCAGTTACGTCCACACTGCAATCTCATTCTTTCCGGAAAAAAAATCCAAAGAACAGAGGGTTTTTTCTGACAGTGATAAACCTCTTTCTATGAGGAAGAACGCCTTTTCCAAAAGAGCTCTTTCAGAAAAAGGTGTGTGAGAACCAAGAAAAGGGTTTTATTTCGAAAAAAGAGGCCCCCAGGAAATAACACAGGTGCCCTGGTGGACACTCTGTACAAAGTAATCACAATTCTATCATTCCTGTCGCCTGGCCCCTCATAAAGCTGCAGGCACCCTGGACAAACCTTGTGGTAGGAACACAGTCCTGGAGCAGCACCCTAACCCCGTGGCTCTTCCTGACACAGAACTGCTGGTCCATGGCACAGCCACAAGCCCACCGAGACTCCCCTGGCTCTTGCGGGGAGCATGACCAGAGCTTCAGAACCCACCGAAGGGTAGCAAGCAGCGGGCACTCTTATGGTCCTGTCCCTCCTCGAGCTGTGGGGGGAAGAGGAGAATCTACAGCATCTTTGCTCCAAATGCCGTAACATGGACATTTATGGCTGGATGGCTGAGGCCCTGCTGAAGAGTGGACACCCACCCCGGGTCTTAGAACAGGTCTGGAGTAGGGTGAAGGAGCTCCACCAGAGCTACGTGAGGGCCTGAGAGTGCAGCTCATGCTCCAGAGCAGGACCCCACACCTGCACCTACTTTAACGAGCTGCACCAGATCCTGGGGCTGGGGGCTGGGGAAGCCTTTTCCCCACCCATTGTTGTCGACTCCGGGGTAGAGATGCCCATCGTCACCCGGCCAGAGGTCATGGAGGAGGAGGACGAGGGACAGCAGGGGCAGGAGGAGGAGGAGGAGGACACGGCCACAAATGTAACATTGTCCCTGGAGCCAGTTCCTGTGAGCCTGAACGTATCACAGGCATCGTATGACGCCGGGGAGGGGATCTTCAGGTGAGTGCTCTCAGTTTGTCATGCACACAGGGTGGGGGAGGCGGGTGCAGAGGGGATGGGGTGTGAGTGTCATTTGGCCTGCTTGGGCTTGACATTGTGCTGCAGCCTGTGCACATGGAACCACATACAGCATTACTGTGTGCCACGCGGACTTAGCACGCAGCCCCTGAGCACCCCCAGGCTCCTGTTCCCAGGCTCAGGGGAAGACACACATGTCTGGCTCTGGGGGAGGGATGCCCTCACACTAGCTGCCAAGGCTGGACGCAGGCTAGTCACAAGGGCACAAGTATGACCCAGACACACACACAGCATACAGGCATGCCTGCACATGCAAGGCACCACCCGCTCCAGCAGACAGCACTGTGAGGCGCAGGTGTGTGTGAGAGCCCCATGGCAGGCCAGGATGCTCCAGGCTCCTCTGCCGCCCATGGGATCCCACTGTGGCCTGACACTTCCCTTGCCTGCTTCTCCAAGGGGGAGGAGGGAGGGAACCGGATAGCATGGTTCCCTGGGCACCACGGGGCCCCTGTGAGGCAGAGCCTGCTGTGCAGGCCACACATGGCCTTGCTCCCAGGACATCCCCATCTTCTGGCCCGAGGACTGTTGGTCACTGCTCACAGAGGAGAGCATGGCCTCAGGGACAGTAGCTGCATGGATGACTGACCTCCTCTCCCTCTTTTTATTCTCTACAGCCGGACCAACAGGGACTGTGGGGCAAGTCACGACACCTGAGCCAGCCACCTGATCCCGGAGGACCTGAAAGCGCTCCAGAGTCCAGGAAGACCTCCTGAGGCAGCATGTGAGGCAGCATGTGAACTATTCTGCGTTCTCCCAGCAGAAGGTCCGGGAGAACGCAGAGTGACAGACCCATATGTGGGACCAGCTAGTAAGGCAGGGAGATAACATGTGTGCCATCATGCGGGAAATGATGGCTCACCCAGCTGCTGTTGCTATTCCTGTCTATCACTCTCCTACCCCCCTGCTATGCCCCAAGAGTTGTCTTTGCTCCCTCCCCAGGTGATGCCCATGCCCCACTCTCCCTGCCCTCCTGCCATCCTTGACCCTGCTCCAGCCCATCAGCCTGCCAATCCCCCTGTGGTCTCAGGACTCTCACAGCCACAAGTTTGACAAGGTCCCCACACCAAAGGTGACACATCCAGCTGCCCCCCCCCCAACATTCCCAGCTCTGAGCCCCCCTCCAGGTTATGAGCCCTCCTCCTCCTCCCCAAATTTTTTTAAATTAAAGATAAATACAAAGTTCGTTCTGTAAAAATATAAACAGGCGTCTTTATTCAGAGTTCTGGGAAGGGGGGAAGGAAGGGGTGGGAAAGGGATATTGGAGCAAGCCAGAGGCCCCTAGGGGAGAGGCCTTGGGGAGAGTTACTGGGGTCCTTGAGAGAAACTCTCCCTCAGGGCCTCCTAGATGCGCACCCCCAACTGATGGGCTTGGTGTCCATGGCTGCTCAAAGAATCTCTCCTTGCGGCTGGCTTCTGTCCCTCACCCGGGAGGAGGGCCTCCCCCTTCCTCTCCATGGTGTTGTGAAGGATGCAACATGCCGAGATGACTTCAGGGATGTTGTGCTCCCCCACATTGAGGCAAGTCAGGAGGCAACTGAAATGTGCCTGGAGGTGGCTGAAGGGCAACTCCACCTGCATCCTCACCCGGCTGAGGTGGGAGTTAAATTGGTCCCTGCTGGGGTCCAAGTGGCCAGTGTACAGCTTCATTAGCTACAGCATCAAGCGGTAGGCCGCATCCCTGCACAGTGGCATCTGCACATCCCCAATTGCGAAGCCATGGCGAGGGAAGAATGTGACCATCTCCAGCTTGCTGTACAGGCTCGAGTTTCGAAAGACACAGGCATTGTGTACCTTGCCAAACCACCTCATAAAAACGTCAGTGAAATGCCCATGGTGGTCGACCAGGGCCTGCAGCACCATTAAAAAATAGCCCCTGCGGTTGATATACTGGGCCACTCAATGTTGTGGTGCACGGATCGGGATGTGCATCCCATCTATGGCTCCAGCGCAGTTCAGGAACCCCAGAGCAGCAAATCCAGCCATGATTGGGTCCACGTCTTCCAAGTGGATGACCCTGCGCAACAGGATGGAGTTGATGACCTTCACAACTTGCAGGAGGAGACAAACACACAAAACCAAGAATGAGAGAGTGAGCCCTTGAAAGCTGCCCACCCCATTTCCATCCCCTTTCTCCTCAACACCTCAGAAGCCACCCCTATGAGGCCACCCCCCCCCCAGCAGCAGGACTGTGTGAGGGCAGGATGGCACAATCACCCAAGGATGAGGCTTCTCCCCTTACTCCCTAACCCCCTCTTTCCCAAGGGTCCCCCTTTTCCAGGACTCCCCTCCCTCCCACTCATAGAAGGGACTGCAGCCTGACAGTGCCTTGCCTCCATGAGGAGGACCCTGATGGTGGACTTCCTCATGCCGATCTGGTTGCCCACCAACTGGTAACTGTTGAGGGTGGCAAGCTTCCAGATGGCGAAGGTGACCTGCTTCTCCAGGGGGATGGTGGGCCACAGGTGGGTGTTGCGTGGTTGGAGGGCAGGGGCGAGCTAGGCACACAGCATGCGGAAGTTGTGGCACCACTCCATGACCAGCCAGTCTCACCAGCCGGAACTGGTGTTCAGCTTCCAAAAACACCTCTCCACTGAGGGGTGCGGTTGCAAAGGTCTTGCTCCTGCACACAGGGAGAGGGTCTCAAGAATGAGCTCTGTGTGGAGCTCGTGCAGGGCCAGGAAGGCAGCCGGCACAAAGTGCTGCAGAAACTGCAGCATGGCCATGGGAGGCCATTGCATGTCCAGGGGCAGCTCCTGCTCCATGGCACAAAGAAAAATGCTGTGGTGTCCAAAAAAGCAGCAGAAGCAGAGAAATGGCTGTCTAAGGGGGTCCCTTTCAGCGCATCTCTCAGCTAGGCTTTGGTAACAGCACTCAGAAGCAACTGGTAACCTAAAGCCCTGTGTGAAGTCATTCTGGGTGGCCTTCTATGCAAGACAGCATCCATTCAGTGTGGACGCTATCTTTCAAAAAAGCAGATTTTTTTTATGAGCTTTTACTGTGTGGATGTGCTCTTTTGGAAGAAGCTTTTCCAGAAGAGATCATTCGGAAAAGCTTCTTCCAAAAGAAGCCTGCAGTCTAGATGTAGCCATAATAGCATCATGTCCTGTCGAATGGGGAATCCTGGAAAATAACAACTCTGAATAGGGATGACAAATACATGAACTGAACATGAGCTCCTGATGTGATGCTGGGACTAAAAGGGCTAATGGGATCCTTGGGCGTATAAACACGGGAGTAGGAGAAGGAAGGTGATTTTGCTTCTGTACATAGTGTTGCTGAGACTAGTCCCGGAATGCTGCATCTAATTCTGCTGCATCATTGTAAAAAGATGTTGAAAAATTGCAAGAGGGTGCAGAAAAGAGCCACAAAAAAGATTCACAGAAAGCACCTTATCGCGTGGCTATGGCTGTACTATAGTGGCTACAGCAGCATAGCTATGGCGCTGCAATGGTGCCACTATAATGCTGTTGTGTAGATGCTTCCTACATCAATGGAAAGGGTTTTTCTATCAATGCAGTTAATCCACGTCTGTTAGGGGCAGCAGCTTGGTCAACAGAATTCCCCCCGCCCTCGTCCTAGTCAGGTTCTCAGCGAGGGTTAGGTTAACCGTTAACCTATGTATATGTTGTACAGTCGCAGGTTTGGACAATGTCATTAAGCTGATCTAATATTTAGGTGTAGCCCAGGTCCTATTGATTTAAAGACGTTGATCTGTTTATCTCATCAAAAAAGAAGACTGAGTGGTGCCTTGATTACAATTTTTAAGTGAGGGTGATTAAACACGGGAAGTAATTATCAATAAATCTGGTGGATGCTCCATCTCTTGATACCCTCACATCAAGATTGAATGCCTTTCTGAAAGATATGCTTTAGTCAAGTACTAGTTATTGGGCTCAATACAGAGACAAGTGCGTGACATTCAATGGCCTGTTATATACAGGTCAGATTAGATGACCTAATGGTTCATTATACCCCTTAAACTCCATGAAATCTCACTGTGATCCAGCCAATAATCACAATCATCCATTTATACACACAGTGAGATATAGGATCCAGAATAATATCTTATAAGGTTGTTAACAGAAATATAATATTATGTTTTGATACTGGCCACCAGAAATAAAATCATATTGGTAGTTTGGAGACCTTAAATATATTAACCGGAGTTACAGGAAATTACTAAAACATGTAATCCTTCTGCTCTACTCCACAGTGGTAAGGCCTCAACTGACATGTTGTGTCCAGTTCTGGGTGCCTGTAATGAGCCTAAGACAGCAACATGGCCTCTCTCTGACCAGGCAGAGGAAGGGCCCTCTAAGACTCCTTGGTGGGCGGGTCCAGCCTCACCTAGCCCCGCCGACAGGAAGCCAGAGGGTGGGACTGGGAGTATAAGAGCTGAGAGTGCAGTCAGAGCCTGGCAGCCAAACAGGCCAGACACTTGGCCTCAGCTGCTCTGCACCCAACGGGAGGACTGGGTTGGACCACCAGGACTCCTGCTGGCCCCTGATCCCTGGCCCAGGCTGAGACCACTGTTATGGCCTGAAGACATGCTGAGCCCTCCAGGATCCCTGCTGGGCCCGGATAACTGGACCGTTCTATCTGGGCCCCTGCCTGAACCGGAACCCATGGACGCCCTGCCACAACCTCCATTGCCAGCGGACCCAGGAGCAGTACCTGAGCCTGGTAGGCCCCCAGGGGGAACTGGGAAGCAGCCCAGGGATAGCCAACCCAGGGGCGGCTGAGGAGATGGAGGTCAGGTGGGCAGCGTGTGGCAGCTTGGATCCCCACTCACCCACAGACCTAGTTGGCATGTAGCAGCCCAGATCTGCACCGACCCTGTGGCCTCAGAGCTGCCACTATCAGGGCCCTGGGCTAGGATGCAGTGGAGTGGGTGGGCCCACGTCCCCCCGCCACCCCTTCCCTTGAGTGGCAGGTTCCCCCTGTGGGGCAAAAACCCCTGCACTTGTTGGCTTTCTGACAGTGAGGAGACCTGACTCCTGCGAGGCTGGGACCCAGCCGAAGCTCTAAACTGTTGAACTGCTTATGGTAAATGTTTGTTCTCCCCGCCTTGACCCAGGGCTATGCCCTATAAACTGTTAGCCCAGCCTTAAACCCTGTCACTCAACCTAAGGGTAGGCAGAGATGTGCCGCACAAACTTGTTGGCAACTGCGGTACCACAATTGCCCTCTGGTGGCGCACTCTAAGGAGTCAGGGGCCCCCTGCTGATATTTGACCCTGTACAGTGCCACATTTCAGAGAAGATGTGGACAAATGGGAGAAAGTCCAGAGGAGAGCAACAAAAATGATTCAAGGTCTAGAAAACATGACCGATGAGGGAAGATTGAAACAACTGGGTTTGTTTAGACCGGAGAAGAGAAGACCAAAGGAAGGCCATGATAGCAGTTTTCAAGAACATAAAAAAGTTTTTACTAGAAGAAGGGCGAAATATTGTTCTTGTTAACCTCTGAAGATAGGACAAGAAGCAATGCATTTAAATTGCAGTAAGGGAGGTTTAGGTTGGAGATTAAGAAAAACTTCCTGGTAGGGTGGCATAAATAAGCACTGGAATACATTGGTGAGGGAGATTGTGGAATCTTCCCTCACTGAAGAGTTTTATTAGACAAACACCTGTTAGGAATGATCTAGATCAGGGCTACTCAACTCTACGTGCCCTGGGGCCACAATGATAGTCACAGCACATGCTGAAGGCTGCAACTTAAGTGTGGTTGCATATATATGCAAATATATATGCAAATAGCTTCTTTTACACTGATGGGAATGAATACAAAGATTAAGTCAAGACTACACAACATGCAGGCCCCATTTAAGTCAGTTCTGCTGATATTAATAAAATGCAATATTTACCCAATTTCCACCCATATGACAACTCTTTTAATGAGCAATGACAGCCCAGGAATTTAACTACTAAAGCATATATCAACAACCATTATATTGACTTGCTGTTGCGGAGCATGTTCCCCGTGGAGGTCATGTTCAAAGGATCCCACTTGCAGGTCACATGTTGAGCCCTGTGTAAACCCAAACCACACCACGGGCCACATGTTGAATAGCCCTTGTCTAGATAATATTTAATCCTGCCTTGAGTGCAGCTGACTGAACTAGAAGACTATTTGAGGTACCTTCTAATCCTATAATTCACCTGTACAACTGTATTGCTCCCTCCACCTTGCCCTTTCAGTGCATGATTCTGAAGCATTAATATAAAGTTAGCAACTAGCAGACTTGCCAGCGTTCCCTGAGTCCTTCAGAGCAGGGCCTTGGGGATGTGGGGCGGGGGGAGGTGCAGGAGGCTGGGAACCAGAGGCCTGTTCTCTCTCTCCCTCCCTGCACTATGGCCAAGAGCTGGGTAAGGGGGAAAGGGCTTGGGGCAGGGAGTTACTTATTCAGGGTGCTGGCAGGCAAGATGGAGGAGACCCAGCCCTGCTGGTCATTCCCTTGGTGGTATGGCTGCCCCCAGTGGACATTCTGCAGTACAACTCTACCATATAGGCTTGCTGACCCCAGTGACCACTCTCAGTATCGTGTTCCTCCGAACGACAGCTCCTCCCTTTACATGTTATGGAAAACTGCCCTTTTCCTTAGGCTTCTGGATGTCCTGTCTGACCTTACTTTAAGTTATGATAAGATGAAGCTGTATACAGAATGTGGTGACCCTAGCTCTTACTGTTTAGGAGAAGTTCTTGAACAAACAGACTCTCAGACAGATGCGCTCAAAAATATATATAGAGATTACATTTTCTATTTGATATTCAACTGATCCCATCAAATAGCTTAGGCCTAGACTTAAAGTTTCGTGACAATTCTACTGAGATAATTGTTTTTGTGATTGTGAGAGAGATATGTTTAAAAATGAGCAATCCTACAGTAACATGCATTTTTCCCTCTAAGTCCAGGATACGGGGGCAGAGTGGAGTCGATAAGTAAAAAGAATGCACACATTCAAGAACATATTGTAAATAACTGCATGGAATAAATGATTTTTTTCAGAGCATTCAGAATCCATTGACGCACACGCTTTCTTTAAGCCCACTTATTCCCTATAATGTCATGTATTGCCAAGGGGGGAAAATAGTGCATCTCTGCCTCTACAAACTCACTGCATTTAGTGAGTCATCAAATCAAGTGTCAATTGATTGCCTGGAATCAAACCTTAACTGTGATGCAGAGGAGGGGCTTTGGTATAAGAACTTAGTATCATAATATCATAAAATACTAGAAGTGGAAGGGACCTCAAGAAGTCATCATGTCCAGTCCCGTGCTCTCACGGCAGGACCAAGCACCATCTCGATCATCCCAGACAGATGTCTATCCAACCTACTCTTAAATATCTACAGTGATGGAGATTCCACAACCTCCCTAGGCAATTTATTC
>CM057845.1:292939654-292950083 GCA_030068395.1 Apalone spinifera
CAGAGTAGAGTGGAAGAATGACTTCTCGTGTCTTGCTCACAACACTCCTGTTAAGTCATCCCAGAATCATGTTTGCTTTTTTTGCAACAGTGACACAATGTTGACTCATATTTAGCTTGTGGTCCACTTGATAGATCATTTGGCCTTTCTTATAGGTTCCTGTTCTTTTTTCATAAAAATGGCTCTTTGAAGGATAAAATACATATTTTTGTCTCCCCCTTCACCTCATCCACTCCTTATGCAGCAGTGCATGGCTTTTGACTCAGAACTTGGGGGCATGTCTGCACTACAAAGGTAAGGCATCTTACACCAACCTAACTAGGAGGTGTACAATGCTTTCACTGGCCTCTTACACCAACCTAATAAAGCTACCTACATGAGAGGTACAGAGCTTTTTGCAATATCATTATAGGGATGCAGTGTCAGGATAGAAACCGTGTTGCTTATGGCCTCCCAGAGGTGACCCACAATGACCACCATATCCTCTCTGGTCACTGTTTTGAATTCTACTGCCCTGCAGCCAGGTACACAAGCTACTTCTGGAGGAATTGTGCACATATGCAGAATTCGTACCCCCTACCAATTCTTTGCTTTCTTGCAGAAAAATAACTTTCAGACTGGAAAGCAAAGGAATCCACAAGAGCAGTCATGTGCCCCACCACAGCAGTGCAGGTACCTCATATCAGGTGCCAAGGGCTGCCATCACAAAGGTATATCCGAGGAAGGGTAGTGGGGAGGGTGGCCAACCCATTACAGTTGAAGAGCCAAAATAGTGGTGGATACAGTGCAAAAAGCCGAGGAAAAAAAAGTTGGTGCAAAAAAAAAAAAAATAGCCCCGGCCACCACGTTTGGTCGCGCAAAAACAGTTTGCTCTTTTAAGAGCAGAGCTGGCATTGCCTTTTTAAGGCGACCATTTTGAGGGTGGCCATTTTGAAGTCTGCATGGGATGTCACGACTTCGGCTCTGTCTCTTTCAGACAGAAACATGCTGCCCCTTGAAGAGCCGCGAGCCACGGATGCGGGAGCTGCAATTTTTTCATTGAAGAGATGCATGTGGCTCGCAAGCCATGGGTGGCCACCCCGGTCTACACAGCACTTATTTCAAAATAGAGCACTTTTCCTCCAACTTCCTTACTCTCATACAATGAGGTTTACAGGAGTTGGAGTAATAAGTCCTCCAGTTTGCCAGTATTTCAACATTATTTTGAAATAACTGGGTGCTGCGTAGACGCAGACTAAGTTATTTTGAAATAATGTTAGTTATTTCAAAATACTGTTGCTGTGTAGACATACTCTGAGTGAAAAAATAGTATCCATTTTACAACATAATGCCCCAAAAAACCCTTAATCCACCAGGAAGCTATTGTAATATGCTACCCCTATATTTGAAACCACCTTTACAAAGTATCCCAACCAGAACTTCAATATTTTCCTAATAAAATATTAAACTTCTCCCCCTACTCCCAGTTTCCCTGTGTTAGAGAGCCTTGTGAATGACGTACAAGTACTTCAAACTGATATGCAACATTTTTCTAGTGCATAATTAGTGGATACCTTTTCCCTTCCTTATTCACCCAGTTTTGTCCTTCTGGTCTCTAGCTCACTTTTCTTTAACCTCTAACAACCAGCTTGATTAGGCAAAGAAAGGCTTCACTACATCAGTGTAAGTAGTTCCTGGAATCCGAGTCCTCTAGGAAAGAACTAAACTAAACATGTTTGCTGATTGTTACTTGATCAGCAGTTTAAGAGGTTCTTTGTGTCTAGTTCTTATTGTGATAAACACCTACACTTCTCTGACTGCATTGTGCTTGCAGGCATTCAGGGAACCTGTGTTGCTCACAGGTATTTACAACCCCGAGTAGTACATAGTGCTCCTACACAATACACACATTGTACACAGTCGTAGGAGTTTGCTAGCTCCTGGAACTCTTCACTGAGTCTCTAAAGGGCCTCTGGAAAATAGCTCCAGAGCCTCTAGACATCATTTGCCACCCTGCTTTGGGTCTGGGGACAGAATAGACTGGAAACTCCTACAAAAGCCAATGGGGAGCTTTGGATGGACTGATTTGTAAAGAGAGTGTGTTGGCCAATGAGGAGCCAGGATTGCTTAGCTCCCCTCAGTCGGAGGGGAGAGGATCACTCAGAAACAAAGATACTTATTTTGGTTTCACTTTTGGGCTGCAAGTTTGGACTTGGGGACTGGGAGAGAAGCAACTTAGCTTGGGGAATCTCTAATCAATGCCTCTGCAGCACTCCCTTGGGGAGTGAGAGAGTCATGCATATTTACTCAGGCATTTGTCTGATTTGTGACAGCTATCAGCAGCAGCCCATGGGAAGAAAATCATGCCACCAGCCAGTTGAAGGAGTTTACCACTTCTGGGGTTCAGAGGAAACGAAAGGTGAAAGCAGGGAAGAAAAGAAACATTCTGTTCCAAAAGACACCAGCCACTCTTCCTTCCAGTGGGCCTTGGGCAAGCTGCAGTCCAGTTCAATGTCCTTTGATCAACTCCCATAAAGTGTTTCTACGTGATTGTTTCCATTCCATCCCAGTTTTCTTTCAGAGTGCTTAGACAGTCCATAGGCATGGGAGCAGCCTGTACTGTCCACCAGGCCTGTCTGTGGGAGCTGGGCGAACTGATGTTCTGTCCCCTCTTAGAACTGCTTCTACTGAGCTGGCCTTCTCTCTGCTTGAACTCTTCCTCTAGTCCTGACCTGCTGCGGAAATGTGGCAGAAAAGGGCTACTCGGGCCGGTAGCAATTCTGTCTCCTCTTCCTGTCTGGTGTGGGATCTGTGCACCCTGTCGCAATGCCCCCCTGAAAAGAATCATTTTTGTTTAAAAAAAACCCAGAATATTTCAAACCAAATGAAAATTTATTTTTTCAAATGTTTCCATTCATGTTTTTTCACTCCTCCCCCACTCCCTTTCAGTTCACCATGGTTAGATTTTGCTGGATCCATGTCAAATTCATGTCTCTTTTGGATCCAGGTCAAATTTATTGGAACTTATTGTTAATTTAGTGTGCAATGTCTGCTTTATGTCTAACCACACGCAGGTGCTGTCATTTCAGACACAAAGACTATGGGACCTGATGATAGACACTTCATCAAAAGACACTCCCATGGCTGGAAGTTGAAGCTAGACGAAGTCATACTGGAAATAAAGTGTCACATTTGTAACAGTGAGGTTAAATGACCACAGGAAAACTTAACAAAGGATGTGATAGACTCTGCATCACCTGGAGTTTTTGGCTCAAAACTGGCTGTCTTCCTAAAAAAATATGCTATAGCTCAAATGATGCAGGAATTACTAAGTGAGGTTGCATGGCTTGTGCTGAACAAGGGGTTAGACTAGACAATCATAATAATCCATCTTACCTTAAAATCTATGAATTGCAAAGTATGGTGGGAAGTGGCAGATTTTACACAGTATCTGTGAAGCACACATATTATTCTACTTACAGAGATATTACTATAACACACATGTATCTGAGAACAGAATTCTACCTTGGGAAAACAATCCATACCAGAAATTTTAAAATACTATATGCTACCCCCGGGGGAAATTTGTGCCACTATATATGCACAGAATTCATGTTTCCTGCTTTTTTTTTTTCTGCAGAAATTCATTCTACTGGAGAGCCACTGCAGCTATGCCTTTTGATTGCCAGGGATGGCTATGGTGTCAGAAAAGAGGCAGCAGCCGCAGATAGAGAGGAGCACTGTCTGCTTTCCTCATAGCATACTACTTGTGGGGGGAGGAAAGGCAGTATGAGATATGGGAGAGGGAAACAGTGCATGGCACATGGGCTGCTGGAGAAAGTCACATAGAAGGGCTAATGGGTGGGGACAGATAGGGGCAGGAGCTGAATAGGAGTGGGGACGGATGTGACAGGGCGGGAGATGCAGTGACACATGGAAACAGGAGGTAGGGAGTGGTTGAGTGAGGGTACAAGGACCCATGAGGTCAAGAGCAAATGTGCCTAACAGAATGGGAGAGGCTAGATGATCACTCATGATCTCTTTGGGGAGGCTCCACTACTCCCTAACAATCCTTCCCACCCTCTCGTGCCAAAAACCCTGTCCCATTCTTCTCCCACCCACACCCAACAACTTTTCAGGTTTACTCCCAGGATTCTTCCCAGCAATTAATTCCCTCTCCTTCAACTCCATTACCCCTGATTCCCCCAGATTTTGCACCTCTTAGAGGGGTGTGGGAAATAGGTTTCTGTGTTGTAGTTTAAATGAAGTATAAATCAAATTTCTTTATTTATATGCCTACTAATGAATCTATTTGTCAAAAAACTTGCCCTGGATCTTTTCTGTTGTCCGAATTGTTACAGACATATTCACGGACAGGTATTTTAAAATAAAATCCCCAAATAATTGAAACTGGTGTGACTATACTGTGTTATTTTGATAGACAAAATATGCAGACTTTTGCAGAATTTTTAATTTTTTGGCTTAGAATTCCCTTCTGGCTATATTTACATATGCAACTTGCTGTGCTAATTTCAATGCAATGCAATTGCTTATTTGTTTTTTAATATACTAGACACAGAATGGTCAAATCCCAGTGAAGAGAAGAAGGTTACCACAGCTAGAGATTTTTGTTGCAGGAAACAATCATAATATCAAAAGCAAAAAAACACCCCAGCTACACCTGTGACTAATCTCTTAGGCTGTGTCTAGACTGGCCAGTTTTTGCGGAAAATCAGCCGCTTTTGCGCAAAAACTTGCCAGCTGTCTACACTGGCCGCTTGATTTTCCGCAAAAGCACTGACTTCCTACTCTATGAAATCAGTGCTTCTTGCGGAAAAGCTTTGACGCTCCCAGTCGAGCAAAAGTCCCTTTTGCTCAAAACTTTTGTGCAAAAGGGCCAGTGTAGACAGCTCAGATTTGTTTTGTGCAAAAAAGCCCCGATCGCAAAAATAGCGATCGGGGCTTTTTTGCGCAAAAGCGCGTCTAGATTGGCCACGGACACTTTTCCGCAAAAAGTGCTTTTGCGGAAAAGTGTCCGTGCCAATCTAGACGCCCTTTTTGCGAAAATGCTTTTAACAGAAAACTTTTCCGTTAAAAGCATTTGCAGAAAATCATGCCAGTCTAGACGTAGCCTTAAAGTAAACTGTCTGAGGTAGCATCATATTGAGGAGCCATTTAATACCAGCTCTGCTTCAGTAATATTTCCCCCCTATACAGAGAAACTTATTTCATTCCCTGCTTTCAGGTCTCTCTATACTGAGATTTTTTTTTTAACAAAATAAATATCTTCATGGTTGAGACCGAGAACACATTGTGCCTGGGATTTACCTATGACAGTGCTCCCCCTCTTGGCATTCAGAGGCAACTAAGTGCTAGCTACGAAGCAATACAACTAGTTGCCCAGCAATGCAGATTGCACCAAGTCCTCAAGGGCAAAGCAGAAGGAGAAGAATTGGTGCTGTGCTATCAGAACTCCTTGCCATCATATTGGACTCATGACAACACTGTCCCAGAGCGAGTCTGGCATACACCCATTCACAGCCAGCCCTCCCCTTGCAGTGCCTGTGCTCAAGAGGAGAATGTTTTCCCATATCAAGGTGACAGGAAAGGGTGAGCTATTAAGCCCTTAGATTTTCAAAATACCTCAGCTGTGAGATTAGAGGTCCCAGTTCTAAGGTAAGGAGCCAGCAGATCCTACCTTATAAAAGACAGCCATGACAGTCTCTCTCAGCCAGCTCCACATACAATGTCCCAGGGCTGCAATAATCCCAAAGTGGGAGAAGCTGTTTAGAAGATGGTGTGATGGAAGTAGGACTTTCCTGTAATATTTTATTGAACAATTTGCATGTCAGTGGACTCATTTGTCTTGGTATTACTCTGCAGCGGTGCAGAAGGGATAAGCTGCTTGCCCTGGAAGAGAGAGAAGGCATGAGGTGTTTGGGTCACATGGCTGGGTGGGGAAGTCTGAATGAGCCATCAACACATGGAATCATCACATACCAATGGAGAACCCCCAGAAGAGAGCACTGGAACCTTATATGCCCTAACGATTATCACGGAAGAGGCAGACTGAACATATGAACTTAGCATGGTTTTGGAGCAGAACAATGGATGGTAGGCATTGGGAACCTGTGGTAAGACCAGGGTGCAGGGACACTCAGCAGCTCTCACTTGGGACTGACAGACAAGCTGAAGAAGAGCTCCCTATAGCTCGAAAGCTTGTCTCTCTCACCATTAGTGGCTGATCCAATAAAAAATAGCACATCACCCACTTTGTCTCTCTAACAGCCTGGGACCTACAAAGCTACAACACTGCATAGATAAGAAGTACTACCATTAT
The DNA here is from genome assembly GCA_030068395.1 of Apalone spinifera. Taxonomy (NCBI): domain Eukaryota; kingdom Metazoa; phylum Chordata; order Testudines; family Trionychidae; genus Apalone; species Apalone spinifera. The sequence continues at coordinate 292,945,974 of CM057845.1, forward strand.
TATTATTATTTCCCCTGCCTTCCCTTTTCTTCTCTCCTCTTTGTTTACATATTCTTTTGGTTTTTTTCAGACAGACAGGAGGGCTCGGGCTAGTAATAGCATACGCACATGCAGCCAGGAATTAAAGCGGGGACTGACGCAGGTCCATCCTCCCAGGCAAAGGAGATGGGAGAATTGAGGAGGGAATCAGGTGGGCAGGCTGATGTCTTTGCACTGGACGAAGCTGACAGTTCTTCTTGCCTCATTGCTTCCTGGTAGGCGGAGACATGCTGCTACCTGTCAGGTCTGCTGTGCTCCCTGGTGGGAGGAGGAGAGGCTTATGACAGCGAAAGGGAGGCGAGCACAGTTCAAGGATTAAATTCCCTCACAGTGAGTAAAGGAAGGGAACCCCTTCCAGCACTCTTTGGGAGTCAGAATCTTCCATCTGCGCCTTTATTTCTAGGCATCCCCCCTTGGATGTTGCCTGGGCAGCCATCCTCTCCCCAAATATGGTCAATATCTATGTGAACACCTTGGGGGAGATCATGAATCATCCTGGAGTACAATGCCAGCAACATTGCACAGATGAAGGTCAACTCTGTTACCTTCACATCCGGTACCAAACGCAGCAGTAGGCACCATGTAAGGATGACAGACAGATAGAAACTGGTCTCATATTCATAAGTAATTTAAAAATGCTGAACAGTAATACAGAGTTTAGCCCAGTTTATTGGTTGGGCCAGTGTGTATATTACCTCTGCCTTCTGCTGGAGAGTGCCAGATCTGCTCAGGTGGCTAGGACAGTGGTGGGCAACCTGAGGCCTGAGAACCAGATATGGCCAACCAGGATTCTGTGTGTGGCTCACAAGACATTTTGTTTACCATTGTTCACTCACAAGGTTGCCAGATCCTGCTGGGTTCCATCCGTGTCTTTTTTCCTACCAGCATTACTGAAGTGACATGCACATAAAGCAAGGGCACATGATGTGAGGTGTGTGCTCATTGCACACAACATTGACTGTGAGCGCTGTGTGCTCCCTCTGCGTCCAATCAAAGCGCTGCTGTGGTTCAATTGGCAAATAATAACTATTCATGTGCAGTTAGCAAAACTACCCTATCCTGGCAGACCTTCTTGGTTACAACACTCCTGTGGCCAATTGAGATGAAGAACTGGCAATCTAGGAAATCCATCAGGAAGCCAGAATATGTAATGCTCCAATATTTGCCGGTAAGTTCTCAGATATAAGACCATAGTTTGATCAGGCCCACAGGTATGTTTATGTTCTCCAAGTATCTACACAACATGCCTGAGATCACACACTTAGGTAGGGTTCTTCATGGACACCCAGCACTAAATCTCACTGAAACTCTATGGGATTCCCCTAGCCTCTTCGTAAATCTCAGCTGTTAAAGGAACTTAGGTTGAAAGCTATCATGGAATCATTGAACCACATGGTTAGATGTACCACAAAGGTTGTCTAATCTAACCCCTTGACAAAATATGGGATTTGTTGTGTCTAAACCAGGGGTAGGCAATAATTTCTGAATTTGGAAAGTGGTCAAAGGCCGCACTCTTCCGTTATATTAATGGGGGAGGTGTGCGGTGTGTGATGAGGTTGGGTACAGAAGGGAATTTGCAGTAAAGGATTGGGGTGTAGGAGGAGGTGAGGGATCTGAGAGGAAGTTTGGGTGAAGGAGGGGGTTGTGATCTGGGGCAGGGGACTGGACTGCAGGGTCTGGGAGAGGATATAGGTGCAGAAGCAGAAGATTGGGTTATGTGGGATGGAGGGCAAGGAGTGAGGAGGCAGAGGTTGCGGAGGTTGGGAGGGCCTGGGGTGCCAGAAGCAGGCTCTGGCTAGAAGGCTTACCTGGATGACTCCCTGCCAGCAGGTTTCTCAGGCATGTTCCCTATCTTCCATGCCCCTGCACTGGCTGCAGGGGCAATTTGGGTCTGTGAATAGCTGCAAGCCTGAGGGGAGGAGGAGGGATGCCTGGAAACTGGCCAATGGGATTCTGCTGGGGGTGGGAGCAGCACATGAAGCCTCTCCCCCTCCTGCCAGGCTCGCAGCTTTTCAAAGAAAAACAAGGCCCCACAGCCACTTTTTTGAGCAGTGTGAGGATGGAGGCAGGGAAGGCAAGCGGCCTGATTGAGGTTCCCCACTGCATCTTCACTGCATTCACAAGATTTGGTGGCTTGGTGAGCCAGATCCAGGGCTTGGTTTTTCCAGCCCTGGTCTAAACCATCCAAGACAGATGGCTAGCCAGCCCCATTTGAAAATGGCCAGTGAGGGAATTTCCACACCCTCCCAAGGCAGTTTGTAGCTACTGAAGTGTCTGATTGTGTGTTTGTACAGTATATAATACAATGGAGCCCCAATCCTGACTTGTACCTCTGGGTACCACCATTGTACAAATAACACTAATAGCAGATAGCAGAGTTTTATGTACAGTCAATTTCAACACATCCTTGATTTTACAGATAAGTTTAAAAACATTCCTTTGAAATTCATTGGTTAACCTCATTTTATTCCCTCTCTGAGTGACTTATCTGTGTATGCAAGTATGGCGAAGCAGTTTTATGGGGTCAAAAACATGACAGGTTTGAACATCCCTTGAGTCAATTCTTTTGAAAATTCAAAGTCTTGTTATTTCTTCAGTTATGGTGAGTGATGAGTAATTTTCCTCCAGCTGATAAATTCCATTACCTTCTCCTCTTTAAAAATAGTATCCTCTGCAGAATAGGGATGTTAAGGACTAGTCGACTAGTTGACTATCTGATAAGCAAATGCTTATCGGATAGTCAGTCGACTAGTTGACTAGTCGATTTCCCCCCCCCCCTTGCTGCCTCTATCAGATAGAGGCAGCAAAGGGGGGAGGGGAGAAGAAGGGCTCTGGGGAAGGCCGCGCCGAACCCACGGTCAGCTGGGGAATCCCCAGCTGTTCCCGGCTTCCGCTGAAATGCCACACGGAGCCTGGGATTAGCTGGGGAGTCCTCAACTGACCCCGGCTCTGCGTGGCATTTGAAATCATCAGTGCAGTATGGAGCCTGGGGTCAATGGGGGACTCCCGTTCCCCCGCCTACCCTGGGCTCCATGCTGCGCTGACGATTTCAAATGCACAAGAGCCCCTGCTGAGGACTCTTGTATATTTCAAAGCTGGCACACCGACTTCCCGCTGGCCTGGGCTGCACACCGAGTCCCACATTCCTCCTTTGAAATGTACAAGGGCCCCAGTGGGGGCTCTTGTGCATTTCAAAGCGGCAGCACAGCATGGAGCCCAGGAGCTCGACTAGTAAATTAACTGTTATGTAACATCCTTACTGCAGAAACCACTTCAAAACAGTGATCTAATGTTAAAAACATCTCAGGCTAAAAAAAAAAAAATGGAAAATAACCAAGCCACCTTCCCTGACAATTCAGAGAATGGTTTCATTCCTAATGCCGAGCACATGAGTAATTCCTTTGTAAATGATAAATCCACTCAAAAGGCATTTTTGTGTGATGTTCTTGAAGGGTTGTGCTTTCATTATTACAGTTGGGAGGGCAAAACTTCCACACTGGATTACAAATTTGAATGCAAAATAAAATAAAATAAAACATGGAAATATCACGTTATAAACCAGCATTCACAATCAGAAACAAAGTTAGTGTCACCTACAAACACCAGAGTATTAAAAAAAATCTTTTCAAAGTGCTCCCATGCCCAGGAACAGTCTTTGCCAATATATTGTGGGAGTGGCCATAGTGTAGTTTATTCACCTCACTGTTATACTAATAGATCCATAAAGATTAAGGCCAGAATGATCATATAGTCTCACCTCCTACATAATACAGGCCAATCGCCCTCATCTAGTCATTTCTGCATCAAATCCATCATTTCCATTTAAACTGACGCATATATTTTAGATAAAAATCCAGTCTTAATTTAAAGACTTGAAGTGGTGGGGCATCAACCATGTCCCTAGGGGTATGTCTACACTTCAGCACTAATTTGAACTAACTTAATTCGAATTAGTTAATTCGAACTAAGCTAATTCGAAATAACGCATCTAGACCCAAAAACTCATTCGAATTAGTCTTTTGCTAATTCGAACTAGCGCGTCCACACTGATTGGATGCTGAGTCGCATTTA
>CM057845.1:292951428-292990875 GCA_030068395.1 Apalone spinifera
CCTGTGTGGCATGCAGCTGGAGCCACCTGCCCAAGGATGGCACGGCATGTGCCCACACATGCACAGGTGGCTGCATGATCTGTGGGAGGCGTGGTCCCTGGTCTCACTCCCCACCTCCCCCCCCAGGTAGAGGACAGTGCTGGCACTTACCTGATACAGCCTCCCCGGATGACCCTGCCGACTCCGGTGCCAGGACAGCTGGTGGTGGCCCCTCTGCTGTGCCTGAGTCAGGGCCCTCTGCTCTCAGCTCGCTGCCCCCCGGGCTGGCGTGGACCACCCTGCCCCCCAGGATTTGGTTGAAGGTGGGGAAGTAGGGACAGTGCCAGCCCCTGCTGCGGCACCATGCCTGGTGGCCCTGGCATAAGCCTACTGCAACTCCTTAGTTTTGAGGCGCACCTGCTCCTGGGTGCACTTGTGTCCCTTGCGGGCCATGGTGGCCGCTATGCGGCCGTAGACAGCCGCATTCGTCCGCCTAGTGCGGAGATCATGGACATTGGGGGCCTCCCCCCACACCTCAGTGAGTTCCATGATCTCCGCACCAGTCCAGGTGGGTGCACACCGTCTACGGCTCCTGGCTGACCCCTGGGTGCTGGGGGACTGGGTGGGGGATGGCTGGCATCCACTGTCTGCCATTGTGTGGCCACTGGGTGAGGGTCTGTGGCTGCTGGCAGGCCTGGCTCTGGTACATGCCCAGTGGAGAGACTCTACCCCTTTAAGGGCCCAGGGCTGGGGGAGAGAAGAGGAGATTTCCTGGTTGTGCCCAGAGTGGCAACCAGGGGAAACTGGGAAGGGCTGGAGGCCCCCTAATTCGAAATAAGTGTCTACACACCACTTATTTCGAATTAGCTTTTTCGAATTTGGTGTTATTCCTCATAGAATGAGGTTTACCAAATTTGAAATAAGTGCTCCACTATTTCGAATTTATTTTGAAATAGTGGTTTGGCTGTGTAGATGCTATTGAAGTTAATTTGAAATAATGACTGTTATTTCGAATTAACTTTGTAGTGTAGACATACCCTAAGTCCTTTCAGTGTTGCTGCAGGCCATGATACCGTCCCCCATCTTGTAAGTGTGGCATGCATTTTTTGTTCCCAGGCATTCTACTTTGCATGTGGCTCTGTTAAAATGCATGTTGTTCAAATGAGCCCACGATGCTAAGCAATCCAAGTTGGTTTTTATCCAGGTTGACGTGTCTGAATCATTATTTACCACTGTTGCATAAAAAAAGCCGACCGCCTGAGCTTACTTGATTTTACACATGCATTTTCTGGAAATACACTAAACTGTAAGGTCTTAGGTTTTTAAATTGCAACTGATTGCAACCTTTGTCAAACCGTGCAACTTGCTGTTATCTTTGTAAAACTTTGTAATCTTTGTAACTCTCAGCCACCTTGCTTGTAACTTGCTCTAAACTGCATTCTCCCCTGAGTGATGGAGAGAGAGAGTGTGAGTGTGTTTTTGAAGATGCAATGCTGAGGCTGGAACACATGGCGATGAGTCATCAGAGACTGCTGCTTTGCTGGATAAAGGGAAGTCTGGGCATGCTCCCTGGTGATGAGGTGGATGAGTCACAGGGGCCATACAGACACAATATAAAGGAGAAGGAGCACATGTGAGACTCTCTCTTTCTTCCCCTGCTCCTGAGAAACACCTTGCTACAGCCAGTGTCTTTCCTGGCCAGCTTCCCAGCCATGAGCAGACAGAATCTACATGCGTTGGCTCCTTCTGCAACCTATATGCCTGTGTGAGTGCCTGAGGGCAGGAATGAATGTGTGTGAATGAATAAATGAATGAAGGGGTGTGTGTGCTTGTTTGTGTGTGTGAGAGAGAGAGACAGTTGGTTCCCTCTTTAGTTTAAACCTTTGGTGGCAACTCTATCTTCTTTAGTTTATACCTTTAGTGGAAATAAACCCATACTAGTGTAACCCTGGGTGGCCTCCAGTGCACGGTCCCTGGTCTCCCTCCCCGCCTCCCCCCCGGGCAGGGGACAGTACTGACACTTACCCAGTATGGCCTCCCTGGATGACCCTGCCAACTCCGGTGCTGGAACTGCTTGTGGTGGCCCCTCCGGTGCACCCAGGTCAGGGCCCTCCAGTCCCAGCCCCCCAAGAGTCAGTCGAGGGCAGGGAAGTAGGGGCAGGTGGCAGCCCCTGCTGTGGCGCCGATCCTGGTAGCTCTGGCGTATGCCTGCCGCAGCTGCTTAACTTTCAGGCGCACCTGCTCCTGGGTGCGCCTGTGTCCCTTTTGGGCCATGGCATCCGCTATGCGGCCGTAGACATCCACATTCCTCCACCTACTGTGGAGATCATGGAGGTTGGGGGCCTGCCCCCAAACCTCAATGAGGTCCATGATCTCCACACTAGTCCAGGAGGGCACGCACCGTCTACAGCCCCTGGCTGGCCCCTGGGTGCTGGGGGACTGGGTAGGGGACGGCTGGCTGTCACTGGCTCATCGTGGGGCCACTGGGTCAGGGGCAGAGACTGCTGGCAGGGCTGTCTATGGCAAGTGCTGTCTGGACAGAGTCTATCCCTTTAAGGGCCCCGGGGCTGGGGGAGAGGAGAGGAGTTTTCCTGGTTTGGCCCAGAGTGGCCACCAGGGGGAACCTGGGAAGGGCTAGCTCCAGCTAGTTTGAATTAAGTGGCTACACAGCCCTTAATTCGAACTACTTAATTCGAACTAGGCTTTACTCCTCGTAGAATGAGGTTTACCTAGTTCGAATTAAGTGCTCCGCTAGTTCAAATTAAATTCGAACTAGCAGTTTGTACGTATAGACGCTATGAAAGTTAATTCGAACTAACGGCTATTAGTTCGAATTAACTTTGTAGTGTAGACATACCCTGAGGGATTTGTGAGATTCAGGTGAAACTGTGACTCCTTTCCATGATAAATACAGTGAGATTCATTGTAAGAGCTCTTTGTAGTTGTGTTTTTAACAGCAGCATTTTGAGTGATCAGAAGCATTTCATCTCAGGTACTGGGACTGATGGCGGTGTGCAGCTCTTGCTATATAAGTAACTTGTAGAAAGTATCAGCTTGTCATAAAGGATATCAATCCTTTATTTTTTTCCTTTAAATGTGCTGCTATAAGGTCTTGTCTTTAATATGTCTGTTGCAGGTGGAGGGCAATTGTCAGGAGGAAATAAATGAGCATATTTCTATTCTCTTGATAATAGCAATGCTTGCATGCTGAATATAACATGCTATAACCAATAGTATATCCACTGGTTAACCTTTTACAATTCTAAAGCCATTAGTTTACCCTCTGATTAATGTAGGGATCCATGTATGCTGTTGTAAGCACATTAGAAGAAGATGTTATAAGCAACCTGTAGACCTATTAGGCTCTATAGCAATTTATTGTTGTTTATTAAACATATATTAATTATGTATTCATCCTTTATAAAGTATAGTATAAAATATGTCCAAACCAATATAAAATATGTCCAAATTCTTTTTTTTTTAATCCAGCACAAATATACAAAAGGGCCATTCAGTTTAATTGCAAGTGCAGATTTGTGGAAGTAACCCATAGATGTGTAGGAATATAAAAGGTTAATAGTTCAGAATTATGATATTGATCTGTAAAAGTTTTGTCCAGAGTATTTTATTTAAATGTGGAAGCTTCCTGTTTTTGTGTATCAGTGTTTAGAAATTATATATGCTTTTCTCCCTTCAAATATTGTAGATTGCCTTATTTTCTAAATTGCAGAGACTTCATTTTTTAAAGGGTAGGCTTTTAAAATCATGAACACATCTCTTCAGTGTAATTGATTAGATATAGCAGATTCAAACACAGAATGTAACCAAATAATTTGTATCAGAGTCTCTCAAGCATTTGGGTAAGACATGTGCACACTAGGGTGGAAAAAAACCAAGAGATTGCTCCATAACAATTGGCCCATTGTAAAATCTCAGGGTGAAATCCTGGCCTGATTGAAGTCAGTGGCACAACTCCTGTTGACTACAGTTGACTACGATTTCATCCAAGTATTGACTTAAATTTTAGTTCTATTTTGTTGTAGCCATTAAAGTAAATTTTATGGGGAAGTCTAGGATTGACTTTGACCAATTATATTGTGGTGGAACTGTAGCTTGCCCCATCAACACTAATCTTTGGTGTTAGCTACTTTATTAGAAAACCTCTTTCAAGATAGTCCGAGTGCTCTCTCCTCTCATTTGTGAATGTGTGTGGGGAAGGGGGAGAAAATTGCCAGGCTCCCAGAAATGGCGGGCCCTCAGTGGAAGGGGCAGGGCTGGAGGCAGCCAGCTCTTAGGGCCACCCAGACCATGCCACACCTCCAAGACAACCCTTCATACCTCCTGGAGTGCACCACCCAGAGCTCCGGAGGCAAATTAAAGGGCCTGTGGGGGGAGGGAGAGTCCAGCACCACCACTGCCGTAGTAGTGGTGGTATCCGGAGCCCTGTGCCTTCTTGAATCACTGGGCCCTTTGCCCTCCCCACATCAGCAACCCTGATCACGACAACCCGAATGCTACATGACAGTGGCAACTTCAGCAAATGCTGCCTTAGGAAAATAACATCAGGAAATTATTTAATGCATGTTTAGATTCTTTGAATGAAATTTAGCCAGAGACAAGGAGTTAGGAGCTGGGTCCAAGTGACCAGCACACACTTCATGACTGAACAACAGGTGTTCCACAGCCCACAGTTTAAGGACGACTGTTCTGTATGATCTTGAAAAACAACGAATAGTCTAGCAGCACCATATGATATTATACTATACAATGTTCCTTTAGTTTGCAAAGCCAAACACTTCAACATTAGGAAATGCAGAATTTTGATTGTCCATGTAACCTTAACCTCTGCCCCTCAGTCGTTCATTACTTGTTGCATATTGTTTTTAACACAGGAGCCCAAACTCCTTCAGTACACTTCCTGGAAGGAGGCAGCTGTTCAATACCTTTATCTTCTTCGTTAATTAGTGGTTTCTGCCTTCTTTGATGCACATAGCCCAAGGCGTCCAGTTCACACATGATTAATCATTTCCCGTGGCCTTTTCCAGGACACTTCTTACTGTGGTGTCTGAGTGTATCGCAAACAATGAATTCATTTACATGGAAACACAAGGTGGCATGATTAGCCTCATGGAAGAGCTGAGGAAACAGAGACAACAATAATTCCCTGTAACCACACAGGCAGTAAATCACTGACAGAGCCTAGATCCTAGTTAAACCTGCCGACTCCAAATGCTGGGTTTACGCCTTCAGACCAGGCCCGGCCGCAGTGCTGTGTGTGTCTAGCTTCCATTGACTTCAGCTGTAGTTGCGAGTCTTCAGCACTTCTGCGTCTCAAGGCCCAAGCGTTTCAAACTGGGCACCCTGAAAATGAGGGGCATACACTCTCCTGACTTCTAAAGCAACCGAGGTAGAGATCCTACAAACAGACTCAGTCACTACACAACCCTGAATCGTGGTCTGAGAACAGTCCAGATAGGTCTCAGAATAATGACAAATTCCATTTATTTTGTGGTAGCACTTCGGAGTGATCTTAAGTCAGGCCCTGAGCTGAGTAACAAGAAAGGAAGGACAAAATAGCAGTAAGGAGCCCCCAACTTGGGTTTGTCACACCAACATCGGTGAACTCGCAATCCTACAGGAGTCTGGCCCCAGAAGGACCTGGGTCCCTCTCCCATGCGTAGGAGAAAGAAAGAGCCTGAAGCAAGGGCCTAGTGCCTGAAGCAAAGTAAGCAAGAGTTATATTATGAGGAACAGACAGGCCTTGCCAAAAGCAGATGTTTGCCTGCAAGTCAGTGTCTCTCGGCACTAGGACTACTAGCACTGCTAAAAGCACATGAAATATGTAAATACATTCCACCAGGACAGGACAAGGACACCCCGACTTAGTACATGATAAAATAATTTGAAATAACAGGAGTGAAAACATCACAACGGGTGGTGAATAGGAATGCTTTGGAGGAAAGTACAATGGGAGGTACCAAATGTACCATTAATGTGTAAGATGATACGTAAGGTCTGTATCATAGATTGTTTATCTCCATATAAATGTTGGGGTACCTCAACTTAACTCTTTGTCCGGCCTAGGGGGCAATAGTGAAATCCATACTATTGACTGAGCTTGTCCATTGTTACAGGTACAAATGCATTGGGGCTCGGAGGCTGTCTGGCTACTGATGACTCTTAATGTACTTTGTTCAAGAGTAAACCTGACTCAGGTGCCTTGGTATTTTATCTGAGTCTGTGGTCCTTGGGAGCTCTCTTGAAGTCTGTTATGCTGGCTACCTGCACAGAGCTGGAATGATATGCTGTGGGAGTGGATGAAAATGCATGCAGCCAAGCGTTTTATCATCACTGATGGAGCAGGAGACCTGTCAGGATGCCACACTAGTGAATCCTGAATTTACTACATCGCTGTCCTGACCTACTACATTGGTGACCCTGACCACTAATCTGGTAAGTAAGTGAGCTGTCCGCTGTAGGAATTGCTAAATAACATGACAAAAACCTACAATTCCCTCATCCTCTTCCTAAAAAGCCCTACAGATAAGGTATGAATGTGCTGGATGGCTAGCAAAAGAAGTCCATATGAATTTATAAAATATAATGGGGGAGAAATAGGTAGAAAGGTTACCTGCACAGAGCAGGCATATACTGAGGGAGCTTATGAAAAGCACGCAGTTGAACATTTATCATCACTGATGGAACAGGAGAGCTGTCAGGACTCCACACCAGTGCACCCTGAATGTACTACATCACTATCCTGACCTACTACAAAGGGACAAAGCTGGCAAAGTTTTCTCCGTGCTGGTTTGGTTACTGAGAGGCACCCTGCTTTGTTGCTTGTTGTTGCTTATTTTCTCTGTTTGATGAATAGCTACTTAATAATAATGGAGAGTTCTTTGCTTGTCTGCGGCATTACACCCCTTTGTGTGTGAAAAGAGCCCTGGTGACGAATCGTGGGAGCATGACCCTGAAGCTTAGACAGTGACGCTCAGTTATTAGCAAAGGCCCACCAGCCCTTTCTTTCACCAGACTACCACTTTTAGTAATTTTGCAATTGTAATAACTTGGTGCTCAAAAGCCCCCTAATTCAGCTAGAAACTCCTTGTTCCTGTCTATACTCTGCAGTGCTAGTTCCCCCATTAGGAACAGTGTCCAAGGAAGGCTGGGCAGCTGGCTGAAAGGTCTGACGTACCCCCTTCCCACTGTTTCTAGGTAATGGACTCCCAGCCCCGGCGAAGAAGAACCACAGAGGTGAGTAAGTGCAGCAGTACACTGAGGCTCCCCGATTGCAGCATGCAGACAGCCTCTTTGCACTGCATACCTGTAGGGTTTGGGTAGGGCACAGAAATGGTCCCATCTACTTACTAGACATCCCAGCATCTAGTGCTAGGTACAGGAGCAAGTTGCATCCTTTTAAAAACAGGCAGTAAGTGTATCAGTGAATAAATTTCCCTCACTCTGTCCTATGCTTGGGCTCTTTCACCTGTCCAGTTCCATCACCCTATAATTTAGCCCTTTCTTTCAAGTGCCATGTACCAGTGACTGTGCCTCTTGCTCTGTTCTGTTCAGCACCAAGCCCAGTAACTATTCTCAGTTAATAATCAAATGGAATAAGTTGCAGTATTACAATGAGATTGACATGGTTAAAGTTCCCTGACGTCCAGTACAGAGGGAGTCAGTCCTTCAACAAGAGCTCACCAGCATCACAGATTGGTTGTAATTATTAGATCGGTAAAGCTGCTGTGCAGTAGCACTAAATGTGTCCAATAAAATAACAAATGCACATGAGGTAGGGTTGAGGGTTTTGATCTCAGCACACAAATAGTAACATATTTATTAAACTGCACATTTAACCGGGTAAACAGGGACAGAAAAAAATATAGTTGAAATGTTGGCCCCTCTGAAGTCAATGGGAGTTTTGCTTCAATGGAGCCAGAATTTCACCTTTTATATGTTTAGTGAAGCTGAATTAACATACTTGTTGCAATCTGCACTCCTGGTTTTGGAGATTAACAAGATATTACTCTGACATTATATTAATAGTTATCTATACATTTAATTCCCTAAGCTCTTTTAAAGAAAATATATGGTGAAAGGTGACCCTGCAAAAGGGGAAAAGTAAGTGTTAAATGTGCATCTTTTTTTGCTTCGTGGTGAGCTATACACACAAAGTAGGGCATCCCACGGTGCACCCAGCTAATTGATCTTCACATGGAATCTGAGGGCCAAATTCTCTGCTAAGCCTGTGTGCAGCAGCATTTGTCCTTGGGATGCAAGCTCATGACACTTATGAGTTAAAACAACTAGTGACCAGATAGAAAAAGCTGAATTTAGTTCTACACAATACTGCACTTCTTTGGGCTTAACAGAATTCTCTGCTCTCCAGAGGACCTAGGACCGTTGACTCTACAGTGGTTCCCTCTGTTGTTTTCAGTGGAGTCCCTCCTGATTTACATTGGTGTAAGGGAGAACAAAAGCAAGGCATAAAATATTGGAAATGAAAATCCAGATTCTTTCTGGCAAATTGAAGAAGCTGGCATCAGCAGGTCCCGGGAAACAAGTGTTATCCAGGAAACAGAAAGCCAGAGTGAGAGAGAGGCCTTGTCATGTCAGGGGAGAAAATACCTCCATGAGAGTTGAACTACTCTAGAAACAAGTCATAACTGAAGTTATTCCTCCCTCTGCTGCTACACTGTTCTTTCCTCTCTTACTGGCCCCTGGAATCTGTTCCCTGTGGTTCATAGCCCTTATTTATGAGTGAGGAACTGGGGCTCGGAAGTCTCTCTTCCTTACAGCATCTAACTGCTGGTAAAAAGCAGGCAGGAGGTTTGTAAATTACTGTTCCCACACTGCAGAGAGAGTCCCAGTTAAGTCCCAGGTACAGGGGTGATTTATTTTTAACTGGATGGGGGGAGGGAAAGAAGCAGGAAACAATACTACCAAGAGTGGAGTCTTCGATTTAAAAATTGGGACACTCATTTAAGTTTAATGACCCTACAGCCTCTTTGTGCTGCCATTTGGTCCCCCACAGAGGACTCTGCAGTCTCTATCAGTGGGATACTGAGATACTACAGCCACGGTGGACGGAAGAGCATTGTTAGATAAATGGCTTCTTTTGCTGAAGGAAAAAAAACCCGGCTACCCATCTCTTAACTCTTGTTCTTTGAAATGTTTTGCTAAGTCCATTCCAGTCAGGTGTATTTGCAAACATGTGCACAGTAGCTTGAAGATTTTCCCCTTAGCAGTTATCTGTAGGGTTGGTCTGGATGCCCCGGCGTGGCGGCCTTATGGTATCCAATAGAGAGCTCTGCTGCCCTGCCCCTTCCTGAGTTCCTTCTTGCCATCTACCCCAGTAGAAGGGTAGGAGGGTGGGTATTGGAGTGGACACATCTCAAAGAACAACTGTTACGAGAAGTTAAGTAACCATTTTTTTTCTTCAAGTGCTGCTCATGAGCAGTCCAATCAGGCAACTCACAAACCGAAGTTCAGGAGCCGGGGTTGGAGTCTTGCACTGATTGGAGCATTGTTTGTCCAAATGCTGCGTCATCCCTAGCCCGACAGGTGACTGCACAATGCACAGTGAAGGTGTGGATGGAGGACCAGGTTGCTGCTCTGCAGATTTCCTGAGTAGCTACCTGAGCCAGGAACACAGAGGCCTGTGCCCTGGTGGAGTGTGCAGTGAGTGGAGGTGCCATCACTTCTGTAAGGTAGTAGTAGTCCCCAATGTAGGACATTAACCAAGATGAGACATACTGGGATGATACAGGCTGGCCTTTCATTCTGTTTGCCACTGCTACCAATAGCTGGACTGAGTTTTTGAATGGTCCCATTCTCTTGATATAAAAGGCCTTGCAAGGTGTGGAGTCTCTGTTACCTACTGCTAGAGTACAGCTTAGGGTAGAATACCAGAAAGAAAATGTTCTGGTTTATGTGGAACTGTGACATGACCTTCAGAAGGAAAGCAGGTGGAGTCAGAGCTGTACTCTGTCCTGATAGAATACAGAGGGGGGAAGGGGAGGGGCTCCGATGTTAGGGCCCTGAGCTCAGATACCCTTCTGGACTAAGTTGTTGCAACCAGGAATGCCTCTTTGTAAGAGAATTAGAGCAGGGAGCATGTTGCCAGTGGTTCAAATGGAGGTTAAAGATGGACTATACCTTTCAGGTCATCTAGCCCAATGGTTCTCAATCAGTGGTACAATGACCCCTGCGGGAACACAGAGATCTTCCTGGGAGTACATGAACTCATCTGGATATTTGTCTAGTTTTACAACAGGCTGCATAAAAAGCACTAGCAAGTCAGTAGAAACTAAAATGTCATACAGAAATCTGCTTGACATGTTAGTACTGCTCCATGTACCACACCCTAAAATAAAGTACAATATTTATATTCCTATTGATGTGTTTCATAATACAGTAAAATGAGAAATTCAGCAATTTTTATAGTGTGACATTTGATTTGTGTCTGATTTTGTAAGCAAGTCATTTTAAAATTATATGAAACTTGAGAGTACTCAAGACAAATCAGACTCCTGAAAAGCATACAGCAGTCTGGAAAGGCTGATAGCCACTGAGATAGGTTTTCCAGCCCTTGCTCAGTTTAGTCATAGACGTGTCACACTACTTAATTGGAATACTATTTCATATTGTACTAGAACTACCAGGAAGATTTTCCTCAGGCTGAGTCTTAAATTCACCTTCTTTAACCTCATCTCATTACTCATACTTATAACCATAGTTTTATTGTCTCACATACCTTAGTAATTATGTATTTTAGAAAGCTTGTTTGTCTGTTTGGTCAATAACTTCTCATAAACTGAAAGAGCTAGGACCACCACATTTGGTATACAAAAGCTTCCTCTTATCATAACTTAAAGCAAGATAAGAGTTTGATTGTGCCAGGAAATTGGAATGTGCCTGGAATAGGATTATGTCTAATAACATCAAACAGAAAAGAGACAGAATCACCAAATCAAATAGTCCTAAAAACTGACCTAACTGAGTGAATCTTAAAAGAGATTGACCCAATATGAACCAGAAACATAGGATGAATCTGGAATAGGATTGCTTCTCAAAAAACATTACAGAAAAGAGAAAATATGGAGTGCTCCTTTGTTTTGGCACAGCTAAATCAAATAGGTTTGAAAATTAGAAGACAATGTTACTGGAAACCAAATTAATTATAGACCTTTTTTGTTAAAACATAGCGAATTATAAAAGTTGATAGGGATGCAGAAAAAATGCACTTGATGGAATTCTCATTTAAAAATACTAAAATAATTAAACAGACATTTTAACAATCCTTTTTTTTCAATATCTGAATTGAAAATTAGCTTCATAAAAATAACACTTGTGTTTTTGAAAAATACAAGCATTTAAATAAAGCATGTACATGTTATTTGGAAAATAAAAGACCCTGAGTTAAGGACTCGAGCAACGCTGGATAAGTCTGAAAATAAATTAAACAGAAAATAAATTAATATGGTTCAAACAAAGGCCTTGAACCCTAACAAAAGTTTTGTTCCCTTGGGGGGGTATAGATGCTTTGTTAGGCCCAGGGATGGGTGGGCAAAGGAAGCAACTGCTCTAGGGCCTGGAGGCCCTGGCCACCGCCGCTACTGTGGCAGTGATCTGAGCTATGGGCCATTTAAATTGATGCCAGAACACAGCGCTGTGTGCCCTGGGCAGCACTGAGGGCTGCGTGGGGGAGACGTGGTGCCCCCTGGGTGGTGCTGAGGGCTGTACAACCTGAGCCTCTCCCCTTATGCCTGAAGCCTTGCCCATTCGGGGGACACAGAAGAGCCCTCCTCCCAGGGCCCCAGAATGTGTTTGAAGGGCCCTGAAATATTCTTTGTTTTTACTTCGAACTGGTGTTTCCTCACAGCACATGGGGGGCAGGTTGGTCAGAAGATCTCAGCAAATGTGTCTAGAGTTAAGTGAATGATGTAGAAAGAGGAATCCATTCAATTCTGATGTGGTGAACACCTGTACACAAAACTGAGCAGCCTGAAAGATCTTTCGGAGGGCAACCTTTTTTTAAGTAACTGCGGACACATTGCCTAGCACAATGTGGTCTCACTCTGTTATTGTGCTACAACAATATTGAAGAATCTGAAAAGTGCAGAACTTTCTGGATTACAATATACATTGCAGTGTGGATTTTCCCTAGACTGCTGGCAGAATTCAGAAGGTGCCTCATCTAAATATTTCTTTTCAAAATGTGTCCTAAAGTAAAGATCAATAAATAGTAAACACGGTAGTTTTTTTTGTTTTTTACTTAAACTTGTTTTAACCATCAACTTTAGCAAATTTTGGCAGTTACAAACCTGTACACTTTTTTATTTTTTATAGCAAAAGAACACAAGACAATACTGCCAATAGCAATTATGAAGGAACAATTAATCGTCAGATGGGGGTGAGATCCACTCGAAGTGATTACCTTCTCCTCTGCATAAGGTTGGGCTTTTTTGTCAATGAAGAAATGATGCATCTTAAAAGCTACTTAACATGGCATAAAAGTCATGTCTCTAGTTTTTGTGCAAAACACATTGATTTAAAAAAAGTCAATAAAAAACATCATCTTCAAAACAGAAAAAGTTAAATGAAAAGAGCTGAACCAAAAGGAAAGTTACAGTACATTTGAAATGATTAAAAGTACCATTATTTAAAATCTAAAACATTTTTTGTCATTACCTTAAAAGTTTAAACCAAATTGGATGACTCTCTTTTAATTATCTCAAACAAAATTTAAAGCGACCTGATTGGCATCAAATATCTACAAAAGCCTGGTAACTTGAAACCATTATATACATTATTTTATAAACTTTTTTTTAAACACCAAAACATACATCTTTTACAAACCAGCCTGCTTGCCACAGGTAAAATTTACACGACAATCCCTCTGATACAGTGCTTTATAGAGAACTGCTTCCATTTCCCAAATCATTTGTCACTTCCTGAAAAGCAGTAGTATGGGCTCATAAGATTGTTAAATAGTAGCAATTCAGGTATCCATATGACAGAAGAATAATTACAGTACTGAGGGTTCCAATCTCTTTCCCATAATACAATTCAAGTGCATCCTTAACACTGGTAAAGACAAGTTATGGCCTTTGTGTAATACTACGTATTTGTAATTATTGCTTTTTGTTATTACATAAAGAAATGAATTTCATTTTATTCTTTCCCCGCCCACCCACCTGTTCCTCCCCCATTAGATGTGGAAATAAGTAAATCAATGCACCTTCTGTTCATGGGTGACTTTATAAGTCTAGGTTACAAAATACAGGCTAAAGGCAACAGATAATAACATGAATACTGTTAATTTCTAGGGCTTGTATCACTAGTGCGTACTGAACAGACAGAAATGCAAACTGGCAAAAATGCAGAGAACTAAACCATAGAGTATGTACCACCATGAACCTCAAGAAATCCCTTTCCCCTTTAGAATATTTTAACATCCATAATTAGGTATGTAATAATTTTTAAAAAGATGAAAATGGTAATATTGATCTAACAAAGATGCATTTCCGCTATTGATTTAAAATAGCTATTTTCCTTAATTATTGACACACCCTTTTAAAGAAAGCATTGCAAACATTAACAGTAATGATCCACCATACCTTGAGCCACTGGGTTGATGGATTAAAATTTGTGGCATGATTTTAGGAGTATAACATGAATATACGCACCATTCTTGCTGGACCTCCTGGAAACTTGTATGAGTCACAAGAACAACTGTTCAATAACATATCAAAGGCTTCATAATAGACTAGAATTTTTTTGTTGAGCACTTTAGTTGAACAAAAGTCTGAGGAACATATACCTGGTGAGATTTTGTGCTGTGCCTCTGAGAGGTGCAGCCCAAGCGGAGCTGGGGACTTAGTATTATCTTGACCATGAGCTACTTCTAAGGGCCTGTCTTCCAAATCTTGCCTTGAGAAAGGACCCTTGGGAGGACAGCCTTTTGGCTGTTTCCTGCAGTGCTTCTGCCAGGCGAATCCTCCTCCACCTCCACATGGGACTTTTAGGCCCTCTTACTCAGTGTAAAGGAGCCAGAGCATTAGCGGGTTTTTCCCCCTCAGAAGCTCATAAACTGGAGGCAAAATATTAACAATAATTAAGAAAAACACACTGGCCAGATTCTCCTTTATGTTAAGGCTGCTTTAGAGGGTTCTGGCAGTGAAAATGGCATTGACATCCACTTTAAGATCCGAAAAGGAGCAGTGGTGTAAATGAGAATCTGACCCCTTGTCAAAAATAGAAAATATGCATCATGTAACTAAGACCCATAAACATCTTGGAAGTCTAAGAAATTCTGATAAAGATATGAGTTTATTTTCTGACCAGTTCCTGCGTTCTTTTAAAAAATAAAAAGCAAAGAGGGCGTTCACCATCAGTGACTGATTTTGCGCAGAACGGCATCCTCTGATATTCTAGTAATTCTATGAAAATCCACTACAGAGGAATCCAAAGGGAAATATATCATGGAACCATTTACTGGAATGTGAACTGTGATACCGCACAGGCACAAATGACAATAAGTCAAGATTAGCAGGGATTCTGAAAAAAAGGCTGACTAGGCAGCTGAGAAGACAGCAACAGAAAAAAAATCATAGGCCAGAGTAATACAGATCAGCTGGAACAGCGTAAACTACCTATTTCTGTAATCATTTGGTTCATATTGTCACTTCTCAGGTGAAAAATCAGGATTAATCAAAGCACACCATTAATTAAAAAAAACAAACAAACAAGATGCTGAGTTGTAGTGCCAAGCAAACAGAAAGTAATGCAAGAATATTACTGCATGCTGTAATGCTCAGGAAGGTTGTCACCGTGAGATCTGCATTAAGGTTTGGTTGCTGAAGAGAACTGGAAGAGAACCAGAAAGGCAACAAAAGTGAGGATAGGCATTGAGTGGCTTCTGTCTGAGGAGAGACTGAATACAAGACACCTATTTAGTTTGGAAAAGAGGAGATATTGAGGTATATAAAACATGAACAATACAGAAAAGTTTAATTAGGTGTTCCTATATCCCCTCCCCATAGTACATTAACAAACTGGCGCTTGAGTAAATGAAATGGCATCAAAATTTAAGAGAGAAAAGGAAGTATATATTGAAGCTATAAGTATATACTGAAGCCCACAAGATAATGCTGAGGCAACAAGCTTAGTAAGAATCATTGTCTTTTCTGGTATGCCACTTACCATGTTACCAATCATGTTTCCCTTTGTGACATTTTTGATATGTTCCTACAAAGAAAGTAAGTGCAGATATCTGTGTCTCAGGGATTTTTTTCTGCAGAGGATGGTGAGTATATTCAATAACTAGTTGGGGGCAAAAAAAAAAAAAGTTCATCGCATCATAGTTCAAAATGTAGAATGCCACAGGTGACTTGAAACAAACCCCATGTATGTCACAGCCATGTGCTAAAAGTATTAAATCATAGAAATTCATATCAGCATTAAACCTATTGCACAAGAGCTAAACTTGCAGCTTTTACATTTTTTTAAAAAACTCAAATATTCCTGTCCTTGAAATAATACTAATCTATTTCTTGCAACCAATGTAAACTTTAGGAGCAAGGCATGGTCATGCTGCATAACTGTGCCTTGGCCTTAGCCAAACTATTTCCTGGTTTATAGGGAAATCCCTCATTTTCCTTGCAATCATGATATATTGGAAATCTGTATTTTTCTTTAAAATGGCAGGAGAGTGGGAGGGAAGGGGAATTAAAATGTACAATGAACACATTTAGAACATATCACTCTACAGAAACATGTCTACTTTGAGGAGACCAAGTGACATTCATAAATTCAATGAACAAGAACTATATGCAGGCAAGTACTTCATAATATTGTATGTGCAGTACATTCTCTTGCCCAAGGTCCACTTTATTTATTGATGTACCTCTGCATACTGTAACTGGATTGTTTTATAATGAAGAACTGTTGCATGATCCAAAGTAAAACAATCTTCTACTGATGCATGATATACTGGAGGGGAGCACTGAAATATCAGGTTTACACTGCACATTTTAGAGATGTTTTATTAAAAGTGCCACAAAGCTACCCAACTATTCAACTCATATTCTAATAACCTATTTTCTTTTGGGGCAATTTGTGAATAATCATCAGTTGTATGGAAAGAAATAGCCAACAAGTAACTTATGATAACCAACCGGGTAAAATTCAATACAGTCAAGAATTTCTCTTCTTAAAAACTATCCAGTTAACTTATTTGACCAAGAAACAGGATAAGGCAGCAGCATGAAAAAACTGTAAGAGCATCCATTCATCCTTAACTTATACTACTCAGTAAACTTTCAGTTTTTGAGTTCGTCTAGGGAAAGAAGAGAGTAATATAACATCAATGCAACGTGACGACCTCTCATTCAATTTACAAATGCTGCAGAAGTACTCATAACTGTAGGAAAAATATCTTCACAGGATTGAGTAAAGGGTACATATTTTTACTGCAGTGAGTGGAAAAAAGTTTTTCATATTGCAGTTAGACTGCTCAGGATGATTAATGTGAAATGCCAGTCAGTTTGAGGGACATGTAAAATTAACCTGATGTGTTGTTTCTGCATTTTACAGTATTATACAAAAAATATTTTAACTCTGGTGAATAGTATTTGGGAGTTCTGAACCTAAGAATCCCTTTAGGGAATACAGGAACAGATACTTAGCTGATATTGATGTAAATCAACATACCTCTATTGATTACATCAGTTTACACCAGTTGAAGATCTGTTCCACAAATTTGAGCACTGGATATTTTTCAACTGAAGTTGATCTAGTAACTTAAGATTATAGAGGAATGCATGTGGAAAATAATAAAACCTAATCTAACTGGAATATGACAGCATACTGAATGTTCTTAAAAAGCTGTAAGGATGCCCAAAATAAAAGAATTAGAATTTGGCCATTAGTGAGGGAAACTCCTCTAGGGTTAAATGTCACAATATTTGGAAATTTTAAAAAATAAAACCAATGAAATTGTTTAACATAGAAGACAATGATCTTTTTTTTTTTTTACTCTTTAGCTGACCTAAAATTCCATGCAACAGTGCCTCTTGGAATCATCCTCCCATTTGTTAAATACTGCAGGGAGAGATTGTAACACTTTTAATAATACAATACCATGTAAAATAGCAGGTTGAAGAACAGGAATTTAAAAGGTGAAATTGTTTATCCCCTCAGAAACTCTGAGTGTACTCTTAGAAATAAATAAAAGGTACATAGTCTCTAGAATGTCTGTAATAATTCTGTGGCACAGAGCTTAACACAGCCGATCTCTTTGTGTCTGCACATACAGTATCAGTTCTGAACAAGTTAATAGGTTATACTGTATTTCTGTCTTGCCCAATATATAGAGATATATCTTTAGCAAAATGTCTTCTCGGTATTTAGATTGTTAATTGGACCAAATGACCACAAAAAAAAAATTGTCTCCTTTACACTTGTGTCTGATGCTGGGTCTCCACAAATGGAATGTGAACCTTATCTAGGATGAGCTCCTCCACGCTTTCAAAGTCACTCATGGCTACTTCGGAATCATCAAAGCCACAGCCGGCGGAGATGTCAGATGAGGAAGCATCCAAGGAGTTGTGCAAGGATAAGGGCAGCTTACCAGCACTAACGTTTTCTGCACTCTGGCCTGGGACAACAGCAAAAGTACTAAATTCATTCACTGTCTGAGACCCAGCAGTGTCCATCTCGTTGGGGAACTGGTGAGGAGGGAGGTATTGGCTAGGGTGGAACTGCGGCCGTCGTCGGCAATCCGGGCTGAGTGTGCTAGCAATTGAGACTGGCTGTGATGGCGGAAGGGTTGCATATTGGTCTGGATAATCCTCTGGCAGAGGGGGCGGTAACTGGTCCTGACTTAAAAACTCCTCTTCATGAGGAGGAGGGTAGTCGCTGTCAATGTCATAGCCACCAAGGTAGTAATCCGTTTCCAGCTCCCTGTTACTTCCATGATGCACTGAGCCCCCATCTGCTGTTTCATAATTGGGCACTTCCTCAATGTCAGACAAACGAGCACTTGGCATCCAGTCAGACGTGTCCCAATGATAGGCTGTAAAGAGGAACAAACTCTTTAGGATGGAGAGTAATTAATAAGAACAAACCTATTGCATGCACCTGTTACAGAGCAAATCCTAAATATTCACCGCACATTTCAGCCACAGATGCAAATATCAGCATGCTCCATAGCCCACTAAAACCGTTCAGCCATGCTCTCCCCAGAGGCAGAGAAAAACAACTTTACATCATGATGCCAACACAAAGGTTAAAAGAAACAACACATGACCATCAGAAAGCATTCCATACTGAAGGATGCAAGTAAGCGTATTAGAAATTATGAGTTGAAGAAACCAAAATACTAGAAATCTGTGAATATTTCTCACAAGGGATTAAAACAAAATCCAACATGCTCAAAGTAGCACATCTGTCAACTCCTCAAACAACTTTGTGGCAGGAGAGAAAATATACAGGACACACAAAGTGAATGGCTGAGAGACTGAAAAGTATCAACAGCCCCTGAAATAACACTGGATGGAAAAATTCTCATGCATGCAGAATTTGGACATAATCTAATTCAGAAGAGGGAAAACAGATGAAGCGTATCAATACTGAGAAAACGCAAACGAATGCCCTCCCCACCCTGACACAGAAAGCATCTCAGAAAAGTCACCTCTGTTGTAGTTCTGTCCTTGATCCATAACAGACACTGTTAGGTACAAAGTGAAAAGTA
This sequence comes from Apalone spinifera, assembly GCA_030068395.1. Taxonomy (NCBI): domain Eukaryota; kingdom Metazoa; phylum Chordata; order Testudines; family Trionychidae; genus Apalone; species Apalone spinifera. The sequence continues at coordinate 292,970,165 of CM057845.1, forward strand.
AAAGCTGGTAATTCAAAGCATGCTACCAGCATTTTGTTACAGGTGAAAATACAACTCTTACATGCGTCTAAGATATAGATGGCTGTATGTGGTTTTAATAGCATTTTGAATTGCTCCTTAATTTAACATCCTAGATAAACTTGTCCAGTCACACACACATATATGGAAACACTATATTACTTCTATCGGTAAGTCATATTCCTTTGCTTTCATCTTCTTAATGATCTACACTCCCTTAACAAATATACAATTAAATTAAAGCTGGAATTCTAAATATGAAAGGGCCACCCAAAGACTGAAAGGTTTATAACTATATAAACTCTCTCTCTGGTTGACTTTGAAATGGAAAAATAAGAATCTACCATGTCCAGGGCCAGTTCAAACAAATCTGGGCCCACCTGAGCTTAGATACCCTGGTGATGGGCACAGTATAAGGACCTGAAGAGGATATAATAGCCATTCAATGGGGTCATTGGCCATACTGCCCAACACTGTGTGTTCCCAAATCCCACACACTTGATCCCTACACTCATTAAATCATCATAAGGGCACTTTCTGGCCTTAACATTTACTAGTCTACGAATCCAAGGTAGGGCTGAAATAAAAGTGTGTGCGCGTGCGGGGAGGAACCATCCCAGTTCCCAGCAGCGCTTTAAACTGTGAAGTGTAGGCAAAGCCTTAGTCATGCAAATATTGTCCAAAAGGAGCCTGTAGTGGTCCCCAAATGTTTTACCTTGTGCCCTTATCCCCAGCCAGGTCTGAAAGCAGGGCTGTGGCTCTGGGAGGTGGGGGACATGGATGGGCTAAGGCAGCTGAGGCTGGGGCCACACCGCTGGGGGTGGAGCTTGGAGTAGAGCCTTGACCAGGCCACGAATGGGGCTAGGCAGAGGAGCTGACAGTTTCGCCAGGTCTTGGGGGGTGGGTGGGTGGATGTGTGTCAGCCCTCAGTACAGCTCACTATGGTCCCTCCCACTCTCAGACAGTCCTCAGAACAGCCCACGCTCCAGTAGTGATTTAAAGGGCCCCACGCTCCAGCTGCTACTGTGGTAGCAGTGGCCAGGAGCCCCAGCTCTTCTGAATCACTAAGCCCTGATGCAAATGTCCCCTTTCCCCCACCTGTCGATGGGCCTGGAGCTAGGTGGCAGTCCCTCCCCACTCCCTGTGGGGGCTGGCCCTTGCCCCCCCCCGAATGTTCCTTGGAGGATGTGCCCCACAGTTTCAGGACTTCTGGATTACACTAACAGCACTCTTTGTAACCGTTATTATGCTCTCCCCCAAGCGGACTTCAGTCAGTGAAATTATACTGTACCCTTGGTGTACTAGGTCTCTTAGCAGCTTCATTTTTTCACTACCTACCAGAACCAGGGCCGGATTAAGGGGCGGGGGGGACCTAGCCGGGCAGCTGCCTGGGGCGTCAACCTATGGGGGCGCCTGATGGCAGCTGTATGGGGTGCCGCACACCCGGCTGAGCGCCGTGGGCCCCTGACTGCAGCAGCTGTAAGGTGCGCAGCGTGCCGGGGGGGCGGAGCCACACATGCGTCACACGCCTGCTGCCCGGGGTGTAGGAATGGGCTCGAACTGGCCCTGACCAGAACCTCCCCAATGTGCTGACCTGGCTCACCCACAATTCTCACATGAAATAGTGCTCTCTACCTCCCTGACTCCTCAGCAGAGATTTAACAAGTAAGTGTACAAATACTTGCAAGTACCATACCATAAACAATTCAGGCTAAATGAACCTTCAAAAACTGCCATGAAAATATATAAGCCAGGCACAAAATCAACTAGCTTACCATTTATTGTCATTATAATAAAGACATCGGTATTTGATTTGTCCATCCTTGAACATTACTCAGCCTGGGCTAGCAGCAGTCTGTAAGGCTGCACAAAACCATACTTGCTAAATAAGGGTAAAATACCAGGCAAGCCAGACTGGATCGGCTTAGCAAATAAAGAATAAAACCTAGCTCTTACATAGCACTTCTTATCAGTAGAGGTCAAATTGTTTTACAAATGAGGAGAGTATAATTATCCCCATTTTACAGGTGGGGAAAGTGAAGCACAGTGAGGCCACATGACTTGCCAAGCAAGTCAGTGTTCCAGCTACTCCTCAGTCCCAGTCCAGTGTTTTATTCAATGAGGGACGATGAAACCATAATGCTGAGAGTCAGGACATGTTTTTGTTAGTAGCATACCCATGGCTTTCTGCACAATCTCTGTGTTGGCATTGTGGCATCTGGGATCATCTGCCTCCTATGCCCACACCTTCCTTCAGACTCCCCATCCTCCCTTTGTGGGTCCTGTGGAGTGCAGAGCTGCAGAATTTAGCTCCTCTGTGATCAGGTGTTAAACAATCCCCATGCATAGTCCGCTAGGCACAGCAGAGTGGCTACATCATGAGCTTAATCCTGCTCTGATTCAAGTCAACAGAATAACTCCCATTGACCTGAATGACACGTGACTTTCTCTACCCTGGATGGGACTCACAACTACCAAAATACATTCTGTGATGCATCATCTTAGTTCTTATTTTGCTATGTTTTTTGTGACCTTGCTAATTTGCAAAGCTATCATCTGGTGTGGGTTTTCTAGTCAGTGTAGATTAGTGAGGTTCTGCTGTTGTATTTTAACAAAGAATAAAGGAGGTAATTTTGCAGAAAAATAATAAAAAAAATAAATACCTTCATTTTCTATAGTGTCAACTACATTGTTGACAAGCTGTATGACAGTCACTATGGAGGCTTGTGGAAAAGGGAGAACAGAAATAAAGGGAGGGGAAGGACAGCTTTAGGTTAGTATTTAAAAACACACATAACATGTTACCACACATTAAAATTTCTCAGACAGAATTGGCATGAAAAAGGCTGCCAAACAATTCACGAATTATTCAGCGACTTGCAACACATTTCATTTCAGAGAACCGTGTTTATTTTTCAAATGGAAAAGCACATGGTGATACATTCCAATGCAGCATTTCCAAAAAGGCACCTGCAATGAATAATATCGATTTGAAAATTCATACAGGACTGCCCAGCTGATTCAATTAACCAAACAGTTTTACCTGACACTAATCTCCAATTAATTCTTGCTCAAAGACCTCTACAGAGACTGTGGTGTGCGGCAATCACAAAGAACTCAAATGGCATTAAGCCTTCAACTTAATCTATTTCCCCATCAAGACAGTTTACTTATTTACTGTGTGCACCCTGTAGCATAATACCCAGGGGATGTTAAGCAGTGCTACTATAATTAGGACTCTGTCAAGTAGTTTCAGTCCAAATTTCAATGTGTGTTAAATTAAATATGTTGAACGTGCTGTGGGTTCTACACTAGTGTTTTACCAATAATTAATTGAGACCAATCAAGATTAAATACAAGACCAGAAAACACTGTACAACATGGACTTCTCGACAGTAGCAATGAGTGGATTCCAAAAGGTCCTGGATGTTGGATGAGCTACTCCATATTCAGATGCTTACCTGAACCGTCTCCAGATCTCACAGCTTGGCAAAAAAGACTGGACATTTGTTGAGAACAAGCTTTTATAGGAGGTTTCTGAATAAGCAGCATTATATTGATGAGTATCCCATTCCTCTCTTGCTGAGGGGCTATGCCTCTGCACTTGAGGCCACTGACATCAGTGGAAAGGCTTCCATTAAATTGGTGGTGGAGTAGGCCCTTCATGACTAATAGCCTTTCCCATCTATAGTGGTCAATTGAGGAAGAACTTTGTACGAGCTAGTTTAGGGGTGGTGAGGCCTGCATTCCTCCCCCGCTCTCCCCCCACCTTTTTCCCTACTACTGATGAGCCAGAAGCAAGTCTTTGGGAACATACGCCATTTAAGATAAGCATTGTTGCCAGTATAGCAAGAACAAGTATGAGATAAGGGTAAAGGGCATAAACAATTCTGTTTACCCTAACATATTGATCACGTAAACAAGGCCAAAGAACAAGTAGAACTAGATCAGAACCAGATCGATAACTAACAGCTAAGCCCTACGTCAACATGAAACGAGTAACCCCTGGAAATTTCCAAACTGCAAAATAAGGCAGGGAAAACTGTATTTAAGGCTGCCTCAGAGCCTAGCAAATTGGACCTCACCAATGGGCTTTGGGTACCGGCGCCTTGGAAGCTGAGACAACCTCCCACTTCGTTCGCAGCCTACCTGGGATTCCAGGCTTGCAGGAAGGGATGTAAGATATGCCACTTCTTTGTTATATTGTTCTTCCAGTTATGGGGCACAGCTGTTAGCTGTCAGGAAAATAAACTACTTGTGTTTGACAGATACCTGTGTGGCGTATTTTGTACTTTGGGAACCCAGTGTCAGACCTTAGACTTATTCTGGCCGGCTACACCATCCCTAATTGCTACGACTCAACTTAATGCTCTTGGGAAAGGGCCCCCTTATTGAGCCAGAAATACCCATCTCTTATTGACAGTCATTTAGCAGAGGGAGCCTTGGTTAACCAAAATAAACCATATCCTTCAGCTGTGCTGACCTCATAGACTGTTTCACTATGATGGGGTCATAGTGAACAGGGGCAGTTTTTGTGGAAAAAATCAGTGATCTCAGCAAATGATGCCTCTGATCCTTCAAGCAACTAATCCACCCTAGACCCCCAATACAATAGTAACCTGCCAATGTCCATTTTAAGTTTGCTTCTCTGCCCATCCATTGAAAATTCCTTCTCACAGGAAACAGTAACTTGCCTTCAGAGTGCGCTCTCAAAACCTTTGTGCTGAGAGCAGGGATTCTTTTTCCCATTAAGGTTAATAAGGAATTTTAAGACCTCGTTTCCCTTTTCAATCACAAAATTAATGCTCATTTCTCTGTGCATGACAAACTGAGAAGCACTTTAAACACATTCAGAATGACTTAAAGTCACCTTTTAAAAAGCTACGCACAGTAAATGTTCACAATAAAAAGCATTCAAAAGAAATTAGAATTGTGAGATGAATTCATCAAAACTATGGAAATCTATCAAGCGGGCCCCAAACCAACACTCCCTGGGAATGGATGCTGTCTACCCATGTTGTGATACAAACTGAAAGAAGAGTATGATGTTTCTCTCAAGAGGAAGTAGCAATAGCTTATGTTTGTAATGGCACTTCTACAGAAACTATTCCCTGCTCCAGCAAGATGAGCTCTCTTCCTTCTATATGTGGAACAAGCTTTCTGAATCAATGGAAGATGAAAACTCTACACGCTTTTGCTAATCATTTTCACAACGGGACACAACATATTGCCCAGTCTCAGAACAGGACAGTCAGTGTTGCAGGCAGGACTGTTTACAATGTTGATGGGAAAGAGTGTAATAATGACTCCTCCTTTGTCTCTTCTTGAGGACATGGCTGGGGAGCATTTATGCAGTCTCAGGGGCAACAACTTTGACCTTTGCAGGACTGATCCATGCACTACCTTTAGAATGGAACTTCAGTGTGGTAATGTGAGGTGATGAGTCATTCCTGAGCAAGAGCCTGATTAAACCACTGGCAATGATAAGTCATTCTTCTGCTAGATTTCCAGTCAGTGCACAAGCAAGGAGCTGGTTTGGTGACTCTCAGGGCATTTCTATAAGCCTCACAGGAGAAACAGTAGCTTGGTCTGCCCAATGTCACTTCCTGACTTGGAACCCTCTCCTGCCTGTAGTGGTGACAGGCCCAACAGGTCCTGCTCATGGTCCAGTCCTGCTCCTGACGATACACTTAACAGCTTTCAATCTGTGCACCTTTCTGTGCACCTATTTAGGGTTCCAACACTAATAAAAAAAATCACAAAAACCAGAATACGCCACACTGCCCTGACCTCTGTGAGATGACTCAGACGACTTATAGGGCCTACCTATTCTCTCTCAGTCTTGATTTCAGTGGATATTGAAGGAGAATTCTTATTTTTAGGGGACATATTTTAAATTCTGCTTCCATAAAATGTGTGCAAACACAATGGGTCCAATTCACCTCCCAGTAGGAATTTTTACTATTGACTTAAAGGATTAGGTATCTGAAAAGCCTGCACTTAACACTAGTTAGAATGTGGTTGACATAAAATGTAATTGCATGTACATGCTCATACATGTTTTGCATATGCTGCAGAAGTGCAGCAAATAATGCAGGATTAAATAGACAGTTTTGAAAATTTGGTCTCATCCTGCTTTGAAGCTTGACCTCAAGTGCAAGGAAACTGAGTCTTGGCTCCTTCTGTTTTAAATAAAAAGGTACATCTTTTTTTCTTTTACTTATTTTGAGAGGGAAGAAACAAATGATCAACTGTATGAAAAAAGATGAATCTTTCCAATTCATTCAGCAGTAACGGAAAAGGAAAACAATCATTTGTTGACAGCAACTGTCCAGCTACAGCCAGTCTTTTTTGTAACCTATGAATTAAAAAGATAGCCAAATTGCTATCCTGTCTGCAAAAGAATGAGTAAAATTCTCCCCTTCATGCCATGGTAAAAACCTCAATTATATACTGTGCACTCATTCCATGCTGGGATGTGGATCCAAGAGGAGAATTTCAATCTAGCACTGGTACAATGTATGACTGGAACCATTTACTTTTTATCATCAGGAACACATGTTCTGAGGTTTTTATTGTGTTTATACTTTGGGTTTGAAAATTCTGCACATCTCACGATGGAAAGAAAAAAGGTGATATTTGTTAAAGTACTTCACTGAGTCTCAGGAGATTGTAGATTCACAGATTTGTTCCAGGCTACACCAGCCTTTTTCTGTGTGATGCTTACTATCCCTGTTCCTCAGTTTCCTCTTCTGAAAAGTAGGAATAACACCATTTTACAAGGGAGTAGAAGATATATTCATTCCTGTGTGGGAGGTGCTCAAACAATATGAGGATCACAGAAAAGGTAAAATATCAACATTTCTATTTTTAAGGTATAGGTGGAAAAATGGTGAGTCAAGTGAGTAAGAGGTAGTTACTCACCTGCAACTGGAGGTCCTTTTAAATGTGTGGTCCCTCTCTTTACATTCCCTTGTGAGTTATGCATGTGCACCATATGACCAGAGCTGGAGAATCTGAAAGCTGTGTCTGTTGGTCCATGCATGCGCCCCTGGGCTTACCTCATGAGTGTGTCTGAAGAGACAAAGGGTGGGCTGGACTGACCGCCTCTCCAGTTGCTTCTCTACTATAAATCAGATAAGATCCAAAGCAGAAGGGAAGGCAAGTGGGTAGCAGAAAATAGATGGGGTCACATATTTGAAGACCCTCTAGTTACAATCAGTAACTTCCTGTTCTTCTTCTGGTCAGATGTGATGGTCCCAGCTGTATTTTATGGGTGTGATTGACAAGCAGTGTGTGAGTAGGAGGGCGAGAAGGTGTAGATTGTAAGACTGAATGGAGTAATGCTGTCCCAAAGGAGGAATCAACAGAAGAGTCTTGCACAAGGCCATAATGTCTGACAAACATGCAAATTGATCTCTCACAGGAGTGCTTTACCGATGTCCAGGATGGGTATCTCCTGAAGAGATGCCCTAGTTCCTGCTTGTGGTCTGGTGGAATGAGCTCTTTCCCCATGAGGTGGTGGGAGGTTCAAAAGCTGATAGAGTCGATTGCAGCCAGAGATCTATTTGGTGACTCAATGGGTGGAAACATCAAGGGCCGTTTGTCTCTTTCTGCTATAGATGAACACTCTCAAGGACTTCCTGCTTGGTTTTGTTCTCAGTGGGTAAAAAGCCAAGGCCCACTGAACATCAAGGGAGTGGAGTCTTGGTTTCTCTGTGGATGTGTGTGGTTTGGGGAAGAACACAAGTAAGAGATTGGATTGGTTAAGGCAAAATTCCAAAACTATGGTAGGGGTGAATTTGGGGTGTTCATGTAAAGAATCTTATCTTTATAGAATATACTGCATGGAAGATCTGCCATCATCACTCCAAGTTTGCTAATCCTTCATTGAGGTGATGTCTACAAAGAAAGCAACCTTCCTGTAAAGGAGGAAAATGGAGCAAGTAGCTAACAGCACAAATGGGGGGAGGGAGTTTATGAGTACTGAGAAAACACAGTTTAGGTCTCATTGGGGGACACAATTTTGAGTGGATGGCAAGGTTCTAATTAGGTCTTTCCAGAATTTATTGGTCAGTGGCGAGGCAAAGACTGGCTAGCTCTGAGAAGGTGGATGGTATGCACTGATGCCTGCCAAGTGCACTTGCAAGGAGCTGATGGAAAAACCTGATGTCTTCAAATATAGGATACAGACCAAGATGAGAGGAATATCTGTAGTCTCCGGAAGAATGCCTCTTTGTTTTGCAAGAGAGGAGAACATTTTCTAGTAGAGTCCTTTCAACTATTAAAGAGGGCTGTGTAGCATGAACTTTTTAAGAATAATGCCCATCTAAATAACAAGCCCTCGGATGGAGAATATGCAGATGGGGATGACTGAGCACTGTTCTGCTGGGTCAGAGCCTTGGGGAGCAGTGGAAGATGCTTAGTGGTTGGGATGCTATGTTGGAATGGGAGGTTGGAAGGGAGATGTATTCTGTGTATGGCACAAGTGATACGCTCCTTCCAGCAGTCAGTTCTGTCGGAGGTGATATTACTCCCCTGGAAACTGATGGGACTGATGGAGGAAGAGCTTTCGATCCAGGAGACCAAAATGTCCTGTGGGGTATCAACAGATTTGGATCTCCCCAGTGTAAGAGAGGTTCTGTTTGTCAGGGCCATTGGAGCTGGTGAGGAGGGTGGTATCTGAGGTTGGTGGTGATTGGACTTCATCAGTGCCAACAGATCCTAGAGTTGGAAGAGGCTGGGGACAACAATACTAACAGAGCAGGGTCTGGTACCAGTGCACCCCAGTGTTTTTTGTTGTGTCTCTGGGACTTTGGGCATACTAAAATCCCCATGAGCTGAGCTGGTGGGCTGCTTTCAGCTGGTCTGAGAGGAAGTCATAGTCGCATGCTTATTTATGAGAATATTTCCTAGCTTCCCAACAGGTCCCCACTGTAGGGGGCGTGGAGGTAGATTCTCCCACACCAGAGTCAGACTTTTCAGAATGAGGCACACTCCTTGCTGAATCAGGTCGATGTGTGGGGGGAGGGTGGTCCTAGGCCTGGGTCCACCTGGGGCCTCATGTCCTCCGTGAGTTAATTAAGGAGATGAAGTTCCTTTCCTTCTGGGCAACAGTTTTCAGATACTGCACCTCATTGCAATGTGAACTTCCTCACAGCAGCACAGGTGGTCACCACTGACTAGGAAGATGATGAGCAGGAAGCACAGAGTTTTAAAGCCTGGAGTCCTGGGCATAGTCCAGGTCCCAAAAGGGGTAGGTTAATAGTTTTAATCATTGTTTGAAGACTATTAGAACTGTTAGAATTGAAGCTGTGGACAGTAAAGTTTGCTACCTGGACATGCAACAATGAGAGGACGCTGGAGAAGTCGTTCCTCCATCCTACTTTGGCTTGGAAACACAAGGCGAACAAAGGTGCATGCATGGACCGGTGGGCACTGCTTTCAAATTCTGTGGCTCTAGGCACAGGGTGCGCATGTGTAACCCACAGTGGAATACAATAGGAACTGTCCCTCGAAGAAGCAGCTGTGTGATCTAATGACGAGAAAAATTTCCCCTCCAGAAAAAGCACTTGGGAGTGCAACAAAAATAACTGCTATGCTGCTTGTGAGTAAAAGGCCATAGCTTAACCAAAAGGAGCTGTGAGTGCACTTCACTGTAAGTGCTTTTTCTAATATTTAAGAGTACTGAAAGAGCTGTACAAGATGACTGGGGAACTAAATCTTCAGATGATTCATTAATTGACTGTTGAAGATTCTAAGAACAATTTCTTTGTGATAATCATCCTGATGTATCCGAATAAGGCACCTACTTTCATGGTAGAAGCCTCTAGCCTTTTTTTCAGACCACTGCTTAACATACCCGGCCCTTACAAATAGAGGTTTGATCAGCTGCTTAATTTTAGGTTCCAGTTATTCATGCCTTGTATAAACCTATGTAAACCACTAAGATAATATTCAAAGATATGAGAGCAGGCCACTAACTTGGGCCTCTAATTTGGGATATAATGGTATTGATCATTCATACAATAGCTGTCATTGGTAGCATGAAAGTCACCACAGACAATCCATTAACGGATTTTCTTTTTTTGTCAGGAATCCTAAATGAAACTTGCAAACCTTATAGGATTTTCCTTTGAATTGACTCACGATATATGAAAAAGATTGCTCCAAGGTTGAAAAATGTTATTGCTTTTGCGTGGTAGAAATTCTATATCCAGGTCTATTACTCTCCTTGGGTTCTGGACTCTGGCTCCACTGTAAAGCTCCAGACACCAAGATTTTAATGATTCGTCCTTTAATTGAATAAAAGAATCACAGAGCGGTTTAGAACCCAGGAGCTCCGTGCTCCCAAATTCAGACTGCACGAGATTTTCTACCAGACTCCAGCCCTCTCTCTATAATGGCTGTGGATGGGTTGACAACATGTGTAAACAACTAAAAACGGTAGCAATGTCAGCTGTCCACATGTCCCCAATATAATAATGCTGTAATCATTTCTTACCATTATCATCACCTGAGTCTGACTGGAAGGAGCTGAGGGACTGAACTTCAGAGTTGCTGCCTTTATTACTTCCTGCAAAACAGGTCACCTCTTCAGCGTCATCAACCTCTTTACCTTCATTGATAGCAAAAAACAAAGCAAAATGGTACTCTGTGGATATGCACATATGTTTAGTTATACCTCTGAGAGTGAGTTCAATGTTGCAAATAGGTTCCTCTTGCTTTTGTTGGAATAAAATTATTTACTTTAACTGTGGGAAACAGCATAATCCAGGGGTGGATAATAATTTTTGATGAAGGGCCACTCTTAAGATTTTGGTAAGTGGTCAAGAGCTGAGCTTTTCTATAGGGGTGTTGGAAGGTCTGGGATGGAGATTGGGTGTGGAAGGGTGCTTGGGGTAAGCGAATGGGGTGCAGGAGAGGATGTGGGGTCTGAGACGGAGTTTGGGTGAAGGACGGGGTTGTGACCTGGGGCAGGGTATTGGGGTGCAGGGTCTGGGAGGGGGTAAGGATGCAGGAGAAGATTCTGACCTGGGGCAGGGGTGCAGAAGTGGGTACAGAAGGTCTGACTTATGACCTGGGACAGGGGATTGGGGTACACCCAGGTGGTGCAGGGTGGTTGAGGGGTTATGGGTGCAGGAGAGATTCTGTCCTGGGAGAGGGTTGTAGGAAGGGGTGCAGGATCTGGGAGGTAACCTGGGGAAAGGGCATGTAGACGTTCGGGTGGTGACCTGGGGCTAGAGGTTGGAAGGCAGGAGGGGTTAGGGTGCCAGATGCGGACTCTAGCCAGGAGTCACTTACCTATGTCCTCAGGCAGGCTCCCTGTCTGCTGCAGCCCCAGGCCACTCAAAGTGACTGGCTTCTGGGTCCCCTCTGTGCCATGATCTGGGGGAGGGGACTTCACATGCTGCCCCTGTCCCCAGCACAATCCTAGGCCAATGGAAGCTGCGAGGATTATGCTGAAGGCAGGTGAAGTGCACAAAGTCTCACTCTTTCCTCCCTGCCAGTGGTGCGCAGTGCCTAGAGGCACATGGTTTCAGCAACAAGTCACTTTGAGTGGTCTGGGGCTGCAGCAGACAGGGAGCCTGGTGAATGGGATACAAAAGCTTGGTGGGCCAGATCTGGCCCACAGGCCGCCACTGACCTAGTCCATTGGTCAAGAGGTCAGCCAATCAAGAGATGCGAATTATGCTTTTGAAACAGCTGTCCAACAAGGTTTTAAATGACTGATGACAGCACAAGCATTGAAGCAGCAGCTGTTTTAAATTTTCCCAAATGACTGCTGTGTGGGATCGGAACCAATTACAATTATGATTTAAAATGGTTGGATAAATATCTTGTATAATAGATTATTGATCTTTACTGTTCACTGTCATGGGACAGGATCTCACACTGGGCTTGCTCTATAATGTACTGAAGTTAATGGGAATCTTTCCATTGACTTCAGTGGACATTGATCTACTTACTCTGCCTTTGGAGAATAGTTCTCAGTGATTATACCTTGCACTCACAGGGCCTTTCCTCCAAAGATCTTCAAGCACTAGACAATTTCTCCTAACTCCTAAACAGTTTATGAAAGGTTCTTTATTTAATTGCTGAAATATATCCTCTCTCCTCCACTCAAAAATACAAACACACCACATAAGACATGTAATTAAGCACTGACAAATATGTACAGTCAAACAACTGTCATTTGAGCCATTATAAGAAGTGGCATAATTAAATTCTGTAATAATGTTACTTAGGTCTGTATTCTTTTGATCAATGTTTATAGGTAAGAAAAACATCTATACCTGCACAAACTGTTGTCTGAAATATAAGTGGCAAATCAAAAATTAAAACACTACCAGAAAGTATGAGAATTATATGCTCAGTAAATAAAGAGTATTCTTGTGCAATGCTAGAAATATATTCAGCCAAAATTCTGACCTCAGCTACACTACCCAATTTAAGTTAAGGGTTGCACCAAATGTAAGCTAGTTTTAAATATGTCCCTTTGATCTCAATTAATAATTTCCAAACCAATGGAACTTCCTATCTTATGATAAAGGTTGTAGCATGGACTCCATTTGGAAGTTTTAGTTTAAACCAGACAATAGTAGTTTTTCAAGGGATAACAGAATAAAAGGATGATGAAATTACTCAGAAGAAAAAAATAACGAGAAAAATGAAAACTTTGAGCACCCAGGCCCTCATATAAAGTATCTATCAAGAACTGCCTTAAAATAAAGGCAGAGGGACATATGGCCTTACATATGGCCCTTGGAAACTGCTATTTCCGGATGTGTATTATGTCCCTAAATCTAGATAGAGCACACAGAAATTGAGGATGTGCTTTATCAGTGAAAAAGGGGAAGTACTAGGAGCACAAATAGTTTAAATATGAAGATAACAGACTGTGCAAGGTTTTAACATTCAGCACAAATGACAAAGTAATAGATTGAAAATGTGGTTATAAAAGCAGCCTACACTCTTCCAATGAGCACTATAAATATTAGAGATAGAGAATACTTATTAATTCATTTCCCTGCATTAATTTTTAAGTGCTTTGTCTAGCCTAGTTCTAAATACCACTCATGAGACTGATTGCCCAAGCTCAGAGAGCTCAGTCATGAAATTTAGCCTGAAATTTTCCTTTTCGGTAGAAATGCATTGCATCATGTGACAGGAGTCCTTCCTCAATAAACTTTCTGAACGCATATAAAAAGTAGGTGGTTAGACATATTTTGATGTGTCTAAGTAGAACACTTGTATACCTAGTCTAATTATCCCTAATTATATCCTTTCAGAACTAAACAATCACCTTCTCTGTGAAATGTAACAACTGTAAATACCCAGCCTATCTCGCTTTCAACAAGACTCTTAAAGTGTTCCCCATCAAACTTATCTAGCCTTGACCAATCAGTACATCCCAGTTCATTATGCCACCATTGAGCTAATATAACAGCTGTACTCTGACAAGAGCGGTTATAATATGCATTAGAACAGGAAAGTAACACTCTGCATCACATGGAACTACTCACTTTCAGTACCAGCATCCCAGGTGCTCTTCCTGATGGAGTCGCAGTCGGATCGGCAGGGAGACACTGCTGGCAGGTTGGGAGCCACGCTGCACACTACCACACCCCGCCTTGCTGTTAGTATCCGAGGAGACTCCGGATGAAACGTTGTCATTTCCTGATGCTCAATTCCAAGTCCATCCACTATCTTGTCTAAATTGTTCCGCGACTCACTCTGGAAGCAGGGGGTGTAGGCCATGGGCCGCACAGGGACTTGTGGTGGCCCTACTTCTTGGTAGATATTGCGACTGTCCCCACTGTTCCTTAGGTTCTTGAATTGTATCCCGTTACTCTTGTTGAGCAGAGCAGCAGTAGCCGGATCCTGGACCAGGGTGATATTGTTGCGTGAGTAATTTTTCCTGAACACTTTTTTGCGGAAAACTATAAAGAGGATGATCAACACAAAGATGACAAAAAGGACAACTGCTATTCCGATTAGCTCTTCTTTGCCGACGTAGGAATGTCCGGCTTGTATGTTGGGTACAACCACAGGCCTGAGGCCACAATACTGTCCCACATATCCAGGAGTGCAGTTACATAGAAACGAGCCAAATACGTTGACGCAGGAGCCACCATTTTCACATTCCTCTCTTTCGCATTCATTGACATCATCTTCGCACCTAAGGAGAATAAGACATGGGTATACATTTCAGAGAAGAAATCTCAGCAATTATTTAGGTAGGCGGTCCAAGCAGTAACTGTGTTTTGTACTCTGCCAGTGCTTGACAAATGATCATATTATTATCCAGCCATGTTATAACATTTAAAATCTTCTAAAGATGGAAACAAGTTCTGCTGCCTTTTAAGTCAATCTCTCTCTCTCACACACACACACACAAAAAGTGCAGGAGAAAAGAATTGATTAATCTAAGTCCTACTCCTCAGGGAAAGCCGAAGATTGATTCACTATTCCATAATTCCCAAGTTTTATGCCAGTGCAACTCCACTGATTTCAGTGGAGTGAAACTGGTACAAAACCAGATGAATACAGCGATGAATCTGGCTCACAGACTGTAATAAAAATGCTAATTTTTCTCTAGGTGTTTAGGATCATCCCAGGAGACTCAATACAAATTAATATCTCAGCTGTACAATTTCAAAGACTAGTTCAAATAATTTATCAAAAGGTCACCATTGTCTATTAAATTCTATAATATTTTAGATTATTTGGGAAGAGAAAGGGAATGGAAATAGAAGAGACCAAATGGGGGGAAAGGGGATCTCAAAATTGTACGAATACACGCAAGGTGTGAGTAATGGGGAGTATAAAAAGGAATTTAGGAATGGAGATAGAATTAACAAATGTTAGAAAAAGCAGAAGAAATTAGAACCAGAATCTTAAATACAGAGGGGAATTGGTGAGCAGTGAAGCTGAAGGAATTATAATAAGAGAGAAGACACATAATATGGGCAGCAAGTTGAAGGGCAGGTTGAGGGATTTTTCTCTTTCTGCAATGGATATTTGCTTAAGGAAAGATTTTTTTTTAAATGATGTATTGAGTTAGGCTCCTAATTTTTAAAACTGATGAGCACTCAGTAGCTTTCCTTGCCTTAATGGGATTTTCAAAGGAGCATATGGGAGTTAGGTGACCAAATTCCAATGAAATCCCAGCTCTAAAGAACCATTTAGGGATAACATTTTAAATACTCACTTTTGAAAACTCTGGCCTCATGGATTTCTTGGATTATGTTAATATGGCTTCTTGGTAAGCCATGTGCTTTGACTATACTTTGTTAAGTAACCAGAGGCTTTTGCGTACAAGATGATCTATGTGAAAAAGACCTTATATTAAAATGATTCAAAGATGACAATTCTCCACTGGTGGCTCACTTACGTGACTCCTGTCAGTCCACTTCTGCAATTGCAAATGAAAGCATTGCCTATTGGGTCACATGACCCTCCATTCCGACATGGATTTGGAAAGCAGGCTGTGATCTCTGATTCACAATTTCTTCCTGTGAATTGAGAGAGGCAACTACACTGATAACCTGGGAAAATAAAAACAAAAGCAACAACAGGAGTCAAAAAAAGGTAGGGTCTGGATATATTAGTAGCTGTCGGGTCAAAACAAAGTACAGTCTGGTTATACCAGGGTCAAAACGGGTAGAGTTGGGTTATATTATTAGCTGTCAGGTAAACTGAAAGAGTTACTTGGAGTCCTAGGGGGTGTTGCATAGGAATTCACATTAATAGTAGTGTGAGAGTTTGTCCCCTGCTGGTGAATAGACTATATAAGAGGCTTATTCATATGCAATTGCCTGTGCCCTAATGGAGCTGATGCTTTTGTTCAAGGAGTGCAGCCAAATGTTTTTACATCTAGAATCCTGGATTCAATCCCAACAGGTGACACCCCCAAAGTACTTCCGGTCAGTAACTTATCCTTAACTTTCAGATAATAACTGTCCTTTGAGAATTTTTTTTTTTAAGATTCTACAACATGGCAGCATTTCTTACTCTTTGACCCCCACTTACCTGGTTCCGCAGGGAAGCTACCTTCTGGCTCGACCAAGAAAACAAGATGGCCACCAGCAAAAAGCCTAAAGACCTGAGCAAGGGGAAGCAATGCCTTCCCTGGGTCTTAGTGCTCAACCTCTCCTCTTCCTATCTCTGTTCTGACTCTGCACGCACTTAAAGGGGCCATGCGGTTTTATTTATTTATTTATTTATGCTTAATAACTCTCAGGGTCCTTTTTTTTTCTTTGCTCAACAACTTTGGTCTCCCGCTTTTCCCCCCCCCCCAACATAATTTTTTCCCTGGTGTTTTTATTTGGGGGGGAGGGGTGGTGTTCCATATTTTTGGTTAAACCATCTGGCAACCCTAGAAACAACCAGACATTTCTATTCAGGAAGGAAGGTATCACCTCAAGGATAGCATTATGGTTATCTGCATTATTTTACATAATTAATGCAAATTATATGTAAATCAGGCTTGACCCTCAGGGCTCCTGATACATTGCTGATAACTCTAACATTGCAATGTTTGTTTGTAGCTATAAATCTGAGCTCTCTTTTTCTCTTAATTTCACTGTAAATCATAGCAGAATTATTATAAGAAAAGGGACCTTACAGTTGTATGCAGGCTACTCTGGAAAATACAATTCAAAATTTATCAAACTGGGTTCTGCTCTTATGCTGAACTCTGCTCTCTTTGGTACAGATTCTAACACCCTTGTTCATAGCTGCAACTTGCTCCAGAGACTTTAATGACCTTCTATGTGGCATAATGTGCGATGTTATCCCTATAGTCTTTGACTTAACTGGACCAGAACTGAGCCCTGTTGGTAGCAAAACATATTTGGGTGTGCTTTTCTTCCATCTCCTTTCCTAAGATAAAAATGAATCTTTATTTTATTTTATTTCAAATCAATTGTAGGTGCTACCATCTGTGCCAGCAAGAGCAATGTTCTGCCATCCTTAAAAGCATGTTACAATTTGTGGTTATATAACTACCATTTGACATGGTGTAGGGCTCTTCTTTCAACTCAATTTAATTATATGCTCTTTTTATATACTGAGGATGGCTCACACTAACAGGATTGTTTTGCCTAGTGGAAAAAAAATAGCCATGACGTGCCATAGCGGGCTGGTTTATAGAGCCATTGATGTATAGTTAGGGCCCACTGCTTTGAAATTATGGTACTATAACAATCCTTTATTTACATATATTGCTGAAACAGTAAAAAGAGCAAACAGATTTCTTAACTAGAGACAGCTGAAATATCCCCTCTGGGCACTTGCTTCCTCATTGAGGCAATAACATATGCAAGTCTAAATAACTTCAGCGCCTGGATTCCAGAAGTAAATTATCTTGACTTGAACCGTTTATGTTATTCTAATAATAAAATGGACTCCACATTTGAAGCCACATGCATTCCCTTCACAGTCCCCAAGTAAATTGGCAATACATAAGGTGTCGGAAAAAAGAATTACCATTACCATAAACAGATGCTAGCAAAATCAATAGAAAGTGCAGCTCTTACTTTTCCCATCTTGCTAACGTGGTGAATACCTGACCTAGTTTATCGTATATGGAATCTGAGTTCAAGTTTCATTTTTACATCCTGGGGATTTAAATAATCTTGTTTAGCCGTTTCTCAAAAGCCACTGCCTAATTTTCACTCAGAATTATTTTCTTTCTCTCTCGCCCCTTATTGTCTGCAGCTTATTTTCTTCCCTTACATTTGCAGGTAAAGACCTTATCCACGTATCTGAGCTGCAACGTTTGTCTTTGTGCTGCACATCAAAGCCTGATTGCCATGCTTGGTGGTAATGCAAGTCCTGTGGGTTCATTTCTTTTAACTAGCTTTGAACTTTCTTCATTGACTGTAAGTTTACAGCTTCCCCAATACATCCCTGATTAGGGATTTAAAATATTATTTAACCTGTTAATTGATTAAAGGGAGGAAAATGGGGATAGGGAGTGCTCCAGCCCAGCTGTAGCAGCCCTCCCGCTTGTCACTGGGCTGGAGCAGCCCCCGCAGGTAGGGCTGCTCCAGCCTAGCCACAGCAGCAGCCACTCTGTGGGGCGGGGAGCTGCTCCAGCCCCCACCGGTTAACCTGTTAAACCTTTACATCCCTATCCCTGACCTTGCTTGCTGTGAACCAGGCAAACTAGGAAGCATTATGCTAAATACAGTAAAACTCCATTCGTCTGGCATCTGATGGTCCGGCACTCCTGATGGTCCGGCACCATCAGGAACCCGGAAGTGCTCCGGGCAGCCGGACCATTGGAGCAGCTCTGCCCCTGGCTTCCCCGATTCAGCCGCTGCTGAAACTGACCAGTGGCTGAATCAGGGAAGCTGGGGGCAGAGCAGCTGGAGTGCTGCCAGTGGGTCCCACAGCGCTGCCCCTCGGCGCTGCGGGACCAACCCGGCAGCACCCCAGCTGTCCCCAAGTCAGCCGCCGCTGAAACTGACCAGCGGCTGACTCCGGGAAGCCTGAGGCAGAGCTGCTCTGCCCTAGGCTTCCTGGAGTCAGCCCCTGGTCAGTTTCAACGGCAGCTGACTTGGGGATGCCTGGAGCAGAGCAGCTGGGGTGCTGCCCAGTTGGTCTGGTAGCGCCGCCCCTTGATATATAATCAAATTACGTACTGGAGATTGGATGATGGGTGTTTGTGGAAGTCTACATAACAATCTGTGCTGGGTTATACAGAGAAAGACAACCGCATTGTTCAACCAGTGATGGATATTAGATATCACCATTTTTGTTTGCCGCCTATGTTGCTGTAAATGGATTTTGAATGCCTTAGCAGAGCACTTCAATAATTGTTATGCTGGTGGTGTCTATATAAATAGAATTATAGTAACACCTAGTAAAAGACAATCTCTCCTTGAATACTAACACGGTGAGAATGGATGAGTGCCATTTAGTTGCTGTTTATGAAGCAGCTTTTATAAATTTTGCCAACCCCAGAAAAGGCCTTTTATAGCGTTTATGAGACTTTTGCAACATGTTTCTGCATTGAAAGACTTGTGATATAGACTCAATGAGAGATAAGAAGGGTGAGGTAATATCTTTTATGGGACCAATTTATGTTGGTGAAAGAGACAAGCTTTGGAACTCTTCTTCAGCTCTGTGATGCATGACAACTTGTTTCTTTTACCAACAGAAGTTGTCTCAATAAAATATATTACCTCACCCACCAAGGCTCTCTAATATCCTGGGACCAACAACACTGCGATAGATTGAACAAGACACAGACCTAATGAGACACAGACCTTGTCCCTCCCTCCTTCCCCTGCCCCAGAGAAAGTGAAATGTAATTCAAGACATTTACCACCAGATGGCAAACTAGTACAGCTCCCTCCATTCTGGCAAGGATTTCTCTCACATGCATCAGGGTACAGAACACAGCCAAGCTTTAATTCAGTCAGGCCAACCACTTCTGCAAAGCTGCTGCGCTTGTTTTGGAGAGGCAGTTCATTGTTGTTAAGGACAACGGAATCCAAGCAGCCCTGAAAACCACTCAAGACCTGGGTTGTCCTCTTGTCAGTTAGGCTCCGTACATTATCCACTTGCACCTGGGCTCCAAAGTAAACAGAGCTATCTGTACTCAGGGTCTGGAAGTAGAGGGGGGCTTTGCGCCGTTCCACATAACTATCATCAAGTGACAGGCTTGTGAAATTCCGATTAAGCTCCAGGAAGACCGAGTGCCAGTTCCCATCGTTAACAGTCCTGCCAGAAATTCCCAGAATGCCTGGGCCACTTCCACAGTCCAATTGGAACCACAATTTGCCGTCCACAATCTGTGAGGGTAAAAGCAAAGAAACATTGATCTTACAATCCTTCTTTAATGTGTCCTTAAAACTAGTCTGATACACTCCATGGCTGTTGTGGTATACTGTAGCAACCATTCACCCTGGCACAACTCACAGACATACACTGATACTGAACATTAGCGGTAGAAGTTTAAATAAGTTTCATGCTAGAGGAGAGGATCAGGGGCAGGGTAGGGGGAGAGATGGTGTAATCCAGGGGACAAGGCAATAGGGTGGGATACCTGGCTTCCATTTCCAGCTCTGTCATGTAACTTTGAGCATTTCTGTGCCTGTTTCCCCTACCATCATGTGCCACTCTTGTCTACTGGAAGCTCTTTGGGGCAAGGATTGCCTTGCACTGTACATTAGTACTGTGCCTGTGCATAGGACAATAGCGTTCCAATCTCAGCAGGGGCTCTTGGTGCTAACACAAACAGAAAAGATTAATGGCATTTACATTTGTTGGGTGTCAGATTCTGCTTCCCTGTAGCTTTCAGGGAAGAGCAGTGTTTATGTTGTTTTTCCAAATGTTACAAGTTCACCCCCTTCTATCAACAGTGAAATCCTGGTTAACCAGAAGTCAGTTGTGTCCTGTGGAGTTTCTTTCACTGCACTCCAGCTGCAATATGGAAAAGCGCAAGAATGGCCAGAGAGCTTTTACTTTCTTTTCTTCCCTCATATTTGTATGGAGCTCATCACTGTGGTGTCCAAACCTTTAATTCAAACATTATCATAGAATCATAGAACCATAGAGCTGGAAGAGACCTCAGAAGGTCATCAAGTCCAGCCCTCTGCTCTAGGGGTATAGACTGTTCTAAGGTCATAGAAGGGTATAGACTGTTCAGGAAGAACAGGCAGGGGAGAAAAGGAGGA
>CM057845.1:292990975-293009360 GCA_030068395.1 Apalone spinifera
GCATTAAGAGGAGCATTGCCAGCAGATCCAGAGATGTCATTATTCCCGTTTATTTGCCTCTGGTGAGGCCACATCTGGAGTACTGTGTCCAGTTCTGGGCCCCCCACTACAAAAAGGATGTGGACGCACTGGAGAGGGTCCAGTGGAGGGCAACCAAAATGATTAGGGGACTGGAGCATATGACTTATGAGGAGAGGCTGAGGGAGTTGGGTCTGTTTAGTCTGCAGAAGCGAAGAGCGAGGGGGGATTTGATAGCAGCCTTCAACTTCCTGAAGGGAGGTTCCAAAGAAGATGGAGAGAGGCTGTTCTCAGTAGTGACAGATGGCAGAACAAGGAGCAATGGTGTCAAGTTGTGGTGGGAGAGGTCCAGGTTGGATATTAGGAAAAATTATTTCACTAGGAGGGTAGTGAAGCACTGGAATGGGTTACCTAGGGAAGTAGTGGAGTCTCCATCCCTAGAGGTGTTTAAGTCTTGGCACCACAAGGTAAAGGTCCAGTCTCCTCCCTCTTCCCTTTGAGGCAGCTCAAAATTCATTGATGGTGGTGGTGGTTATTTATTACCATTTCTCTTGCTCCTCTGACTGCCTACAGATGAATGGAGCTGCCGGCCAGATCACACTAGGAGTTAGGAACAAGGAGGATGGACTAGAACTCAGGAGACCCCCATTTGATTCTTGCCTCGGATTCCTTGTGTGACAGTGGGGAAGTTATTTGATCCACTCTGCACCTCAGTACTCCATTGATAAATTGGAACTAATACTTTCCCCTATGAAAGTGTTGGGAGCATTGAAAACTGTGAGAGGGCTAGTGCAAATACAGACATAGTGATATGTGGAAATGTATGCCTGGGTTTCCCTGAACCCGACGCTCTATCAGAGAGAATTCTTGCCAGCATTGTGGGAAAGGTGAAGGTCTTGATGCCCCAAATGCAGAACATAAAGACTGGCTTCCCGGAGTACCTGCTTATGAAAAGGCTGTAAGCATTACCGGAGGACCAACTGTAATGGCTGACAGAGTTGAGGATCATTTTCCTGAATGTGTTAACACATTCATTGGGCCCACATGCTTTTAAAACCCTTGTCGTTGTTTTACTTTTATTTCTCAGGAAATGTTGTTCTTGAAAGGACATATTTTGTCCTTGTTGTGAGAAGACAGGTCTGCCCTCTCACCAGGAGCATGGTGACTGATACAACTGACAACATAGCCTCTGATTTAACTGCTGCCAGTAATACTTCTTCCCTTAAAAGTCACACAAAATGGGCACATGTAATAGAAATGCTCAGCTTTCAGCTCTAGTGTAGCACAAAGAAAGGAAAATGGCCTTCAGGCCTTAACTAACATAGCCTCAGAGTAGAAACAGACATTTGGCAGAATGAGGATGGTACCCTTATTCTTTTAGCCCTAGAGACTTAGATTAGGCTATTGGTGAACGTTTGGTGGTTTCTGTTGATCCTTACTGCATGCAGTGCAGCTTTATTTTGAATAGCATCTGCACTGCAACCTAAAATGCATTATCACAATCTCTAAATAGTCTTTATCCTCACTAGTCTCATTTTGGAACAGCTCTATCCTTGTGTGTTTACCCACCACAGAACGTGCACTTCCCAGCATTCCATGCAGCAGAAACTCTAGTAAGAGAACTTTTTGTGTTAACTTACACTAGCAGAAGCTGGCATCAGCCCAGGCTGTATCTGGTTTATTATATCTATTTTACACTTGGGGTA
The DNA here is from genome assembly GCA_030068395.1 of Apalone spinifera. Lineage (NCBI taxonomy): Eukaryota > Metazoa > Chordata > Testudines > Trionychidae > Apalone > Apalone spinifera. Next base: position 292,992,700 of record CM057845.1, read on the forward strand.
AACTGAGGGAAAATAGCTAGCTGGGTTGCCAAAGGTCAAAATGCAAACTGGGGCAGAGTTGAGACGAGAAACCAAGAGTGTTGACTCCAACTAGTCTGCCTACAGGTTCCCAAAGCAGCTCATGCCAGACAGCTGGCAAGTCACATGTTGCTGGCTCCACCTCATTTGGTCCAGCCACTTCAACAGGCCTATCATTAGGAAGAAGAGCACGGTTAGAAGCAGTTGAAAAAAAGAAAGAAGTGTCCGCCTACCTGCTTCTATTATGGGTTGGGCAAATATGGCCCGGGTGTCAGATCCAGCCTGCAAAGCCACCGGATCCAGCCCGCAGACCACCCTGCTGGTACCTTCACACACACACAGCTGCAGTGGGTTTAAAGGGGAGTCCGATGGCTCTCTGCTCTGGAAGGAGGGGGAGGCTTCGTATGATCTCCCTGCCCCGAGCGCCTATTGGCTAGAAACAACTGGCCAATAGGAATTGACTCCAATCTATCTCTCAGCTCCTATTGGCTGGAAACAAGTAGCCAATAGGAACTGAGAATTGGCCTGGTGGATGGGGGCAGCACAAGCCCGTTCCCCCTACCGAGCTGAAAGCCTCATGGAGGGAACAGCCTGCAGCTCTAAGTGATCTGGGGCTGCAGCAGGTAGGGAGCCCCGCCTGCCTTGGGGGTGCTGGCCAGGAGATGCTTAGGTAAGCGCCTCCTAGCCAAAGCCTGCCTCTGGCACTCCTGCTCCTCCCACACCCCAACTCTCTCCCCCAGGTCCATCCAAATCTTCTGCACTCCCTTGCTCCAGGTCACAACTCCCTCCCAAGCTCTGTACCCCCTTCTACGTTCCTCCCCCAGGCCAGAATCTTCTCCTTCACCCAAACTCCCTCTCAGACCTCACACCATCTCCTGCACCCCAGTCCCTTACCCTATGCGCCCTTCTGTACCCAGCCTCCATCCTAGACCCCATACCTCCTCCATGGAAAGGTGTGGACCTTGACCACTTTCCAAAATTTTGGCATGCCCCCCCACCAAAAATTATTGCCCATCCCCCTGCTCTATTAGTAGGTACTGCTAGATAACAGGAAGAGAAGATGGAACAGGAGCAGCTCCTAGGGACTGGAGCCAACCACACAATAACCACAGATAACTTAAACTAGAGGTGGGGAACCATTTTAGGGTCAGGAGCTGCTGACCCACAGAAAAATCAGTTGGGGGCCATACACAAGTGAGGAGCAAAACAAAACAAAACCACGAAACCCTCACTGATGGGGTCCCCGACTGAGAAGGAGAAAGACACTCCCCATGTTCCCTTTGTACACCAGAGCCTGGGAAACTCAGGCTAGTAGCTTTTGTGTGTCCAGCCCCATGGGACAGGGGAGCAGTGGGAGGGCTGGAGTGCTAGTGCTGGCTCCCCAATATTGGTGGGGAGGCCTGAGCCTTGGGGGTGGATCCAGGCAATGTGGGGGCTGCATCTGGCCCACCCCTGCAAACACTGCTGTAGGTAAACAACTGCTGCAGTTCTCAATGAGATATTGTGCAACAGTGAAATGGAAATAGTTTCCTCTGATCAGTAAAAGAGAGGGGTAGTGCCCATTGGCACTCATTCTGTCTGTGACCTCCACCTCAATATAGTCACTAGATGCACTCTATGAAATGCGTCTGGCAGTGCAAAGCTTGGCTCTAGAGATCGTGCTTTAGGTTTTACTTTCAGCAAAACTTGGGTTCACCCAGAAGTGCCACCCAAAATATAAACAACCACACAGGATTTCCCCTCTTCTTGACACTCATTTTTTCTACTTCCCAAGTTTTGGAAATCTTGCTGAAATATTGGGGACAAAGGTACGGACTGAATCCCCAGCTATGGCCGACTTCTTTACCATCTATATGCCCCGTCCCTCTGAGCCTCTAACCCTGAGACTGGCCAGATTTGGACTTGCTGTAACTATAATGGGCCTGCTTCAATTCATACTAGTGGAAAATGGCTCTAAACAGGTCGTTCCACTGCCTAGCACTAAGAGGGTGGGGGCACAGCGCTGACTAAGCTGACCATATATCACATAGGGACTCTCTTCAGCTGCTTTACATGCAGGAGGTGCCTAGCAGATTAAATGGACAGAGGCGAAGAGAGTTTGGCCTTATCAGTTTATTAAGAAGAACCCTTTATTTAAAAGCTCCTGACCACATAAACCTGCAGGAGTCTGATGGGATTAAGAAAGATTGGAAATGTGTCTAACACAACAAACTTAACTGACAGAGTTTGGAAATCTAAACTGTTGTCTTCTATACCAAAGTTTTAAAAAAAAGGCTGAGAGGTGTACATAAGAATAAGTCTGGATTCATCATCCATTTCAAAATCTTATCTCAGAAGGCTTAAAAATTGGCTGTAAACATGTACTTTAAATTAAAAGCTGGCCTAATAAGCTATCAATTGAAGAGGAATCTTCTGATCATGAAGATGGCCTCACAATCTATAGTAGTTGTTTTTAAATCAAGAAGCAGCAGGTTTTTTTTCCCTATGCAAAAAATAAACACACCAATTTTATAGGAGCAGTTTAGATAGGCAGTTTGAAAGTTTGGCCTGGCATAGTCTAAATATAAAATACAAGTGGTAGGGTGGAAGGTAGAAGAGGTGCTTTGAAAAGTAGCCATTATATGAGCAGTAAATACAGTTCTTTCCCTAAAGGCTTTTACTATGAAGTCTATTCTCCTGCATATTATATACATACAGCTCCCATAAGGCTCATTATACCCTGACAAGCCCATTATGGACATGCCTTTTACCGGTATCCACGTACCATGCTTTTCCAATTATTTATCTAAATACAGCACCATACACATGCTCTTGGGACAAACATGACGTTATCTGGGAGACAATGTTTTAAAGGATCTGACGTTTAAAAACGCTTTACACATCATCTTCTGTAGCTTCATCTTCTGTTTCCTTTCTTTTTCATCTCTTTTATTCTTTCCTGTTGGTATATTTATTAAATATTACTGCTTCTTTGTATTCTCTGAAACATCATGTCCATTTCATTAAATAGAAAATACACGCAGGGCAAGACATGGAGAGAGGAAGAATGGTCCGAGGTTACGGATCTAGCCTAGGACTGGGGAGACCTACATTCAAGGCTCTGGTAACAAACTGATCATTTAAATAGCTGTAAGTTCACCAGGTCCAGATGGTATGCAACCAAAAGTTCTGAAGGAACTCAGATATGAAATTGCAGAATTGCTGTGATATGTAACCTATCACTTACATCAGCCTCTATACCAGATGACTGGAGGATAGCTAATATGACACCAATTTTTAAACAAGACTCTAGAGGTGATCCTGGCAATTAGAAGCCAGTAAGACCAACTTCAGTACCAGGCAAACTGTTTGAAAAAAGAGAATTATCAGACACATGGATGAACATGATTTGTTGGGGAAGAGTCAATACATCTTTTCTAAAGGGAAATAATGCGTCAATTGTTTATTAGAATTATTTGATCAATATACATGTGGATAAAGTGATCCAGCAAATAGTTACTTGGGACTTTCACAATATCTTTGACAAGGTCTCTCACCAAAAGCTTTTAAACGAAGGAAGTTGTCCTGAGATTAGAGGGATGATCCTCTCATAGATCAGTAAATGGTTAAAAGAACAGGGGAAAAAAGTTTAGGAGTAAATGGTCAGTTTTCAGAATGGAGTGGTAAATAAGAGTGTCCCTTAGGCAGGGGCGGATATAGGGCAGGGCGAGCGGGGCGGCTGCCCCGGGCCCCGCGCTTCAAAAAGCCCCACGCATGCCCTGTGGCAAAGGGGGGCCCCGCAAAATTGTGCTGCCCTGGGCCCCACAAAATAGTCATCTGCCCCTGCCCTTAGGGACCTGTAATGGGACCAATGCTATTCAATATATTCATAAATAATCTGTAAAAGGTGGTGAACAGTAAGGCGGTAAAATCTGCAAATGACAAAAAATTACTCAAGATAGTTAAGTCCAAAGAAGAATGTGAAGAGTTACAAAGAGTTCTCACAAAACTGGGTGACTGGGCAACAAAATGGCAGATGAAGTTCAATGTTGACAAGTGTAAAATAACGCACATTGGAAAACATAATCCTAACTATGCATACAAAAATCATAGAGTCAAAATTAGGTGTTACCACTCAAGAAAGATATTTTGGAGTCACTGTTGATAATTTTCTGAAATAGTCAATCAATGTGCAGCAGCAGTCAAAAAACTAGTGGAATGTTAGGAATCATTAGGAAAGGAACAGATAAGATATCACAATGCCTCTATACCTTGAAAACTGTGTCAGTTCTCATCTCAGAAAAGATATATATGAATTGGAACAGGTACAAAGGAGGGCAACAAAAATGATTCAGGGGTATGGAACAGCTTTCATATGAGGATAGATTTAAAAATGGGACTTTTCAGCTTGGAAAAGAGATGTCTAATGGGGGATATTATAAAATCATGAATGGTGTGGAGAAAGAGAAAAAGGAAGGAATACAGAATTTACGCCTTCATGTAACACAAGAACCAGTGGACACCCAATGGAATGAATAGGCAGCTAGTTTAAAACACACAAAAGAAAGTATTGCTTCACACAATAGAGAGTCATCAGTGGAACTCATTGGCAGGAGATGTTGTGAAGGCCAAAAGTTCAAAAGAATTAGATAAGTTGATGGAGGACAAGTCCATCAAAGATATTAGCCAAGATGATCAGGAATGCAACCCCATGCTCTGAGTGTCCTAAGCCTCTAACTGCCAGAAGCTGGGAATGGATCACTTGATAATTGGCCTGTTTTGTTCATTCCCTCTGACGCACCTGGCACTCACCACTGTCAGAAGACAGGATACTGGGCTAGATGGACCTTTGGTCTGACCTAATATGATTGCTCTTATGTTATGACCCTGCTCTCCTACAGACATCCTGTGTGACGATGGTGTCTAAGCTTGCCATCTAGGAAATGGGGATAATAGCCCCACTGAACGAATTAAAGTTTGTGAGTTGTTCAGACACAAAAGGAATGGAGGCCATACAGTGCTTTGCAAAGACAAACACACTGTCAGTTAGAGCCTGCAAGGGAAGTAAACTGCTCAGATTGTGACATCAGAGCATGAGCTATCGGCGATGAGCAAGTGGGTGAGAAGGGGCTTGACAGAGGAGGAGGTCTGGCCCCACCCACTCTACTTGCTGTCTATAGGGGCTGGATAGACACACAGGGAGGAGTGAACTGCTGCACAAAACCAGGTGAAGCCAGTTTCTCCTTACCCCAGAGCAGGCAATGAGTATAAGAGAAATTGTGGCTCACTAGTCACAATTCACCTCTGGTCTCTACCTGGGGTAATACAGCATGGTGTTACCCCTTATTTAGGCCAAGTTGTCAAGGTAGAATCTAATTTTTGGTACTGCATTGAGAGAAATGGGGAAACAAAGCTAAAGTTGTGTCTGAAGACAGTAAATGCTAGCAAATGTTATGAAAATGAAATTAAAGGCGAGTGCTCACATCCAGTTCTGCAGATTCCCAGGCCAATAGCTTTTATGCCGTTGGACCTAATGGGATGACCAGCTCAGAACTGAGCCTCTGGCTCTATTTGTGCACAGAAGACAGCGATGTGCGAATTGCGCCATCCTGTGGTAGTACAAACTGGGGCATCCCCATGGAGACCCACTCAGGTCAAATTAAAGGATGATGCTATAGACTCACAGCAGGGAAACCAGTGTTTCTTTAAATTGGTTAATTCCTGAACTGCTGAGTGTTTCCTACCTGAGTGTTTATAGTCTCTCTCCTTATAGCTGCATGTGCTGCAATGTCATTATATAGTGGGATATAAATATTTGTCCTAGCAAACAAATATATAAAACTCATGAAATATGGGATATTGGCAGAGAAGTGCAGAGGCGCTTCCAAAAGGTGATGCAATTTGGCTCATTTCAATTGTATCATTCAATAAGCAGAATGAGCAGAATGAATACTGTAAATTACATAAAAATCTTAGCTTAGCATAGGGGGCTGGATAACATCCACATCAACACAGATAATAAAATGATCAAATGGTTCTTCCTGAATTGCCTTAGGCTTGCACAGTGCATCTGCAGTCACATACCCTGAATACCAAATGGTGCCCACTGATCTATCCTGGGAAATGGTTTGCCAATGGGCTTACATTTCAGGCTCTTGGGTGTAAAATGGGATATTTCATATTGAAATATTATTTGCTTCAACTCTAACACCACCTGAGATCACACCCAAACTTCAATCTTATTTTGCACAAGGCGATGTTGTGGTAATATGTTAAAATGTATAAAATTCACTTAAGTAAGCAATGCAAAGTTTCACACTAACTGCTAGGACTGAAAAACATACGACTACCCTATAAAATTCAATAGCTACATTTATTGCATGACAGGAAAACCAGTCTTTATTTTTTAAATCTCTTTGATTTTATAAAGCAACTAGGACTTAAATGAGGAGTCTCATCCAAAAAAATCCAAAATGATCCAAAATATTGGTTAATCTTATTACTTTTCACTGACAGACATAACACAAGAGAAAAGAACACGATACAGTTTTCTGCACGGTAATCATTCCTAGAACATAAGAATGGCCATACTGGGTCAGACCAAAGATCCATCTAGTTCACTATCCTGTCTTTCAACAGTGGCCAATGTCAGGTGCCCTAGAGGAAGTTAAGAGAACAGGGAATCATCAAGTGAGCCATCCTGTCACTAGAGAGAATGCAACTGAATGACATCTCATGTTGCTCCAGTATCTTAAAAACAGGAGGCACACATCTGAAAGAATTTACTTTTAGAATGGCTGACCTCTCTAAATCAATGGATAAATTGCTTCATTTGAAACAACAAAATATACAACACCTCTATTATGTTAACATACTGTAACTAGTAAGCTTTTCAGAGGATGGTAGATAAGCAGTTTGTTCAATGAAATTGATTATTCAGAGAGGAAGGATACTGTGTTATGATTATGCAGCATTTCCATCCCTCAGGTTATCATAAATGTATGAGTTTCCAAAATTAAGCTGGTCATTTAAACATTAAAAAGCATATTGTGCTATTAATTTTTAAGTAGGTATCAGTGGTGGTGGGGAAGGCCTATTTAAAAATCAATGGTACAATATGCTCTTAATATCTTTCTTTTGGCCTCAAGAGAATTTCACACAAAGTCCTAAAAATCAGTAGCCTCAATACTGTTGCATTTTCTACCCTCAGTTAGGGCTTGATTCTGTTTCGTGCTGATCATTCTGGCTCTGATCCAGCAATGCACCTAAGCATATGCTTAAAATTAATCATGTGTATAGTCTCAATGACTTCCTGTGCATGAAATCAGGCAAAGGTTTCAGTGCTTTGTTGGACTGGGCCACAATGCTCTTCCTGTTGCAGGTCAATCCATTATCCCCTTCTTTGAAATATACTCTCATATTTAACTTAAATGAAAGCAACACTCCAAATATTCTGAATAACATTATTGCACTTAGAGACCACAGTCTAATCTATTAATTTTAGATACTCAGATGACTGGCAGTACCATAGTGTTTGAATGGCTCACAATCTGTAATGCATTTATCCTCACAACACCTAGATAGCATTAATTTCTCAAAGTTGCTTAAGAGATATAGGAGCCAAATTCTCTTTTCACAAGTGACTCAGTCTCAAATGGGCTGAAGATACTTTGAAAAAAATGTCCTAAATGAACTGCCCAAGACAGCACAAAGCCCATTGAAGAATCAATAAATGAATTCAGATCTCCATATCATACCCTAACCACTGGAGCATATTTTCTCTCTATTTTAGGTTTTCTTAAACATCCCTCACCATAGTATCCAAACCTATTGGGAATGTTAACTAAATTTGTGATCCATATAAATTATAGGAACCATATAAATGTTGCATTATTGTTTGAATATTTCATATACATTATAGACAGGGATGGTAGAGCCATCTATTGTTAAGGTCAGCTGACATATCCCATCATAAGATCCTCCTTTCAGTTTCTTACAGATGTTTCTAATTGTTTTCCAGATTGAAGACTGTTTTAATGAGTATCTGGTTCAGGTTGAATTTTTGGGGGAAACTTCAGCCTAATGGGTTAGCCATTGTTTTCCTAGAACAAGATTAGGAAAAATATATCATTTTTGTTCATGTTTAAAAACTTTTTGGGATACCAGGGCACCCTCCTACTTGGGAGTAGGCACTTGAAGTTTGGTGACCTGGACACTGGATTCTATCTCTGCCTATGTCACAGATTTGCTATGTGACTCTAGGCCAGCGGTCTCCAACCTTTTTAAACAACAAGATCACTTTTTCAATTTAAATGCAACGTAAAATCTACCTCAAACCCAAATACTCTTACCCCGCTTCCTACCCGCCCCTGCTCCACCCCTTCTCTTAGGCCTCGCTCTGCTCACTCCATCCCCCTTCCTCCCCAAACCTCATTCACTTTCACCAGGCTGGGGTTGGGTTGCAGACTCTGGCCTTGGGCGAAGAGGTTTGGAGTGTGGGAGGGGCTCCGGGCTTAGCCCAGGAGAGGGGATTGGAGTCCAGGAGGGGTTTCAGGGTGCAAACTCTGGGAAGGAGTTTTGGTACAGGGTGACTCATGTCTGGGGCAGGAGGTTGGGTGCAGGAGGTGGCTCAGGGCTGGAACAGGGGTTCAGGAAGTAGGCTCTGACTGGGCACCATTTAACTGAGATAGCTTCCAGGTGGTGGAGCAGTGAGGTTAAGGCAGGCTTACTGCTGCTCTGGCCCTGCACCACTCCTGAAAGCAGCTGGCATGTCCAGCAAAGGCTCCATGGTGCCATGTGCTGCCCCTCATATACAGGCACTAGGCCCACAGCTTTTACTGGCCATGGTTCCACGTTATTGATCAATGGGAGCTTAGGAATGGTGTCTGCAGGCAAGGATGCATGTGGCGACACCCTGCTCTGCCTTTCTCGGGGGCTGCAGGGACATGCCAGCTACTTCCAGGAGAAGCAATTACAATAGGGATAATGACTCTAGTCATGACAGGTTAGGCATTTTAGAACTCACTACTCACAGAATTAAATTTAAGCGTAAGTGAGGAATGAAAATTATGAAATGCACAGACCAGTCAAAACCCAAAATAACACACTTTGCAAACAGTAAAAGAAGTAACCACAACCCTCCCCCCTGTATGTGTTGGGTTGGGAGATGAGACTGAAGGACAGTGTGTGTTTGTGAGAATGACAGAGACACACACACTGTCAGAGAGAGACAGAGATTTGCATTGCCAAGCTCCCTCCATTCCTTTTTCTCTGTGTGGAGACAGGGTACAGGAGTGGGGGGGGGGAGGGACGAGGGACACCCTGACATCAGCGCTCTTCCTCTTCTCCCTCCCACACCCTGCACAAGAAGCAGAAGGCTCCCAGAGGGGCAGCTCCAAAGCAGAGGGCAGGAGCAGCATGATAGTGGGTGGAGGAGCAACTGAAGTGCCAGTGCGTGATAGCTTCCTGGCCAAACCAGTTAGGATCACCTGTCAGAGACTCCAAAGTCTACTGGTAGATCCCGATCTACTTGTTGGTGACTACTGCTCTAGGCAAAGCACTTAAACCAAATTTTTCACAGGTGACCAGTAAATGTGTCTTCCTCATTTTCATAGAATCAAAGGATACTAGAACTTAAAGGGACTTCAGGAGCTCATTAAGTCCAGTCCTCTGCCCTCATGGCAGGATTAAACACATCAAGATCATCCCTGACAGATGCTTATCTAACCTGCTCTTAAATATCTCCAATGATAGAAATTCCACAACCTCCCTAGACAATTTATTCCAGTGCTTAACCATGATGACAGTTAGAATTCTTTTTTCTAATGTCCAACCTAAACCTCCCTTGCTGCAATTTAAGCCCATTGCTTCTTGTCCTATCATCAAACATTAAGGGAAATACTTTTCTCTCTCTTCTTGTAATACCAGAAAGCTAGTCTCATGTACCCTCTCAGTCTTCTCTTTTCCAAACTAAGCAAACCCAATTCTTTCAGTCTTCCTTCATAGGTCATGTTTTCTAGACCTTTAATCATTTTTGCTGCTCTTCTCTGGACCGTCTTCAATTTTTTCCACATCTATCCTGAAAATTTTCTGGCTGCCTGATTTGAGACCTGGGGGGCTGAACTGCAGAAATCTGGCATTTTCTGTCTTAGCATACTTGACTTAGAAAACTCAATAATCTTCTTTTAATGCAGTTTTATTTTTGTGATACATGTCTGAATTACTATTTCTGACACCCATGGAGAGCCACCTCTGCAGGGAAATACAGCAGCTCTCTATCTGCCAAGTAAAGATAGACAAATAGACAGACAGATTACATAGAGCATAATGTCTATAATTTTCTAATAACTAAAATGGTTATAGGGAATAATTTGTTTTTACCACACCCTGATCCTTTTACAATGGTAGTGTTATACAATAGACTCTAATGATTCAAAGTCCTCCATCATCATCATCATCATCCCACTTCAGTTTGTGTCTGCAAATTTCTAGCAATTTTCAAGGGGCATGGGGCATCTTCCACCTAAGCTATCTGCTTCTTGTAAGTACTTTTCTAAGATCATGCCATCACATGCAATACCCATTCCTGCTACAAGTAACTGCAATGCAGAATTCAGACAAGATCTTCCAGGCTCCATTTTTGTCAGACAAATGACATATGTTTAAGCAATGACCTTTTTTACATTTCCCTAGATTTCAGACTTCATTAGGTTTCATACAAGCCTAATGTGCTAAGGTTTCCCTGCTCTCCCTGCCCACCAGGAAAGGCACAATATTCCTGCTCATGAATCAGAGAGGTAGCCGTGTTAGTCTGTATCTGCAAAAACAACAAGGGATCCTGCAGCGCCTTAAAGACTAATAGATTTATAAGTTTTTATTGGGAAAAAACCTGCTTCATTAGATGACCAAATAAATCTATTGTTCCGGCTCATGAAATATTTTTTGTATTTAAGCCCAACAGCTAACGAGATATTTGCTGGACATTAAAAATTGCTGTAGCAGTTTTAAATTTCCCCGAACATTCAAACAGAATAAAAAATCTAAAAATTGCAAACACAAATACAAAAGGCTTTGTATCCTTTCTTTCAATGTTGAATTACAGTACATGGAAAAGATACAATCAGTCACAGTCTTTTCATTCAGTGCCTTAAGGATTACAGAAGAAATATTATACGTGGAGGCTGTTGGAACTGTTTATTCTCCTCTTTTAACCTGCTCAACAGAAATCTGGCCATTCATCCAACCAGTTTTTAGGCAGTTCAGCAAAAAGTGAAAAAGTCATGGAGATGGCATTCAATACAATAGGTGTCTCTATCTACCCCCAGCCCTCTAGAAGAACAAACCTAACTCATTGATTACATAAGCCACCTCATTCAACCAGAGCAGCTTTTTTTTTTAATTTGTTTTTTAAATTAACTGTGATTCGGTGCTGTAAAGGCATATTTTCCGATCACATAGCTGCAAGGGAAAAACAGCCATTTCAACAAGTGTGTGTTTAGAATACACAATCATCTGAATGGTGAGGTGGTACATATCAAGTAGATTAGCTACAGCATCTTGTCACATACAATGGTCATATAAGATACAATTCCCAATGGTCCATATTCAAAGAATACTGCTACTACAATGCAACTCAAGCTGCTTTTTGTTTGTTGTTTGTGTTGAAATGGCTGTTTTTCCCTGTTACCATGAAACAAATCAATCTTTATCTTCTCAATCCAGAACAGAAATGAGAACAACATTCCCCAAATCAAGAGCCAATGAGAAGCATATAATCAAAAAATAAATGTGGGAAAGTTAGCATTTTAATTACCTTCAAAATTATACAGGGATTTGCTCTGGTGTACATTATAATTCCATTGCTTTGCAAGGTTCTCAGACGCAGAGCCAGCTTAAATTCTTCTTTCTTGCTATTCTCAGAAACACGGTATTTGATGTAACTATTCCCAGCAAAGCTAAGGGAAGTGTGCCCTGAAATAATCATTTTGAGAAGATACATATTCTTTTAATATTCTGAAATGAGCACACACATGAAATTATCCTAAAATTGCAAATGAAGTTAATTATGGATCATATGCAGCTAATGAAGAAGAAACTTTTAACTAAAACCCACCTTTGACTGATTAAAACTTGTCTCCATTGTAAACCATACACTATAGATTTGGGGAGAATAATCAGAGAAGCCCTGTTGATTTCATTGGAACTCTCGGAAGGTGTAAAGCGAGAAGGACTGAGCTCTAGCAGAGCACCAGAAAACACAATTTTCTTATTAATCTGCACCTTCTGGTTGTATCAGAGTAGTTCTGACTTGGAGTCCTATTGAAAGCTAATTGAAGTCAATGAAAATTATTTGCTTGACTTTGCAGCTGGTGCTTTGATGGTTAACATAAGCTGAACAAAATTTCAAGGTTCAATAAATGATAAATTTCAAGATAGCATCATATTTTTATCACAAATTATGACCAATATGATTATATCAGCATTACTGGTATCATGAATGGTAATAACAAGTAAAACCTTGAATTTATATAATATGTCTCCTAAAGGACCCCAAAATGCTTTGCCACTAGCTGGGTAGTATCCAATAATAGTTCTTTAGAAAGAATTGTCTTCTCAAATGTCCCACATTTACTGGGGCACCATTATGATCAGATTCACATCAATGGGAGCATTGCTTATAGAAATAGGTATATATACACAGCACGAGATTTGCATAACCAGCTTATTTTACAACACTAAGAGGTATTGTGCATACACAACTCTCATTGACTTCAATACCAACTTCCCGTAAAGTGAAGTTGGCAGTACTTCTTATATAAAAATCACACTTCAGAAGTATTTCCTGATTACTCTTTGGCATAATCAGTACCTGAACATTCTCCAAGCTTCCCTGGTGGGCACTGGCAGATGAATGGCCTTCGACTAGCTTCATACCCCACGCACTGCATGTCCCCTGGACATGGCTTCTCCATACAGGGATCGCTGGACCCAGGACACAGCCCTCCTATGAACAATACAAAAAATACAGTTAAGAATACAACACAAAATAGTGCTTTGGCAATAGGAAGCAGAAAGAGACTTAAAGATTGTAACAGAATTAAACGTAGATTGTAAGAGGCATAGATGTCCTTTAAATAGGTATATGTACCGTGGACTGCACAATGGGGAGTAAGTCCTTGACTGAGTGCTTTGGTATTGCCATAAGACAAATTAATAAACAATTATGACTGATATGAATATTTTACCATTTTGGTACCGTGATGGCTCTGCCAATGTTTTCATTCCAAAACCCCTCTCTGGAGGGGATCTAGAGCTAACTCATGAACTACATTACTTGGGGCTACATCTTCCATCTGACTTGCCTCAAAACTCTGAGGCCTTGCCTACTCTAACCCCAGCTAAAATCAGTGTATTTAGCGCAGAGTCTACTGCGTGGTCTGGTTGGTGGGAGCTGCTCCCCTATCAACTAGGGATGTAAGCAACTAGTCGACTATCCAATAAGCAAAAGCAGGAGTCGGTGCTGCAGGGGGGAGGAGCTGGTGCTGGGGGGAGCTGGCTTAAAAACCGGTCCCCCACCCTCCCAGCACCATCTCCACAGGGGGGCAGGAGAGGCAGGGTGGATAGTAGGGACTGTGCGTGAGCTAGAAATCAGCTGATTCCCGACTCATGCCAAGTCCCAGACGCTGCGCCTCTGCTTTTAAAATATATTAAGAGTCTGCCAGCTCTTAATACATTTATGAAGCAGAAGCACAGCCGGGGGGAACCCATGCAACCGGGACAGTTGATTCCCAGCTTATGCCAGGTCCCCTCGCTGTGCTCCAGCCATTTTACATTTAAGGCTGGTGTGCATCGGGGAGAGCTGGCACGAGGTGGGAATCTGCTGGCCCAGCTCGTGCCAGTTCCTCTTTGCTGCGCTCCAGCCTTTTAAATGTATTAAGAGTCTACTGGCTCTTAATACTTTTAAAAGGCAGTGCTGCAGCGGGGTAAACTCCCTCGCTTATTGACTGATTGACTAGTTGATCGAAAATCCCTAGTTGTTTAAACTAAAATTAGCATCCCATCAATGCCGGCTACTCTTCTTGTCCTGGTGAAATACCGGCATCGATGGGAGAGTGCTTGGAGATCGCTTTATTGTGCCTAAGCAGACGTGATAAATCGATGGTTGTTAGATTGATCATTGCCATGTTGATTTCTGGTGTGGGCTTCAGGCATGGAGAGTTCTATACAGACAGGAGGGAATAGTTGCCCTGTTCTATCTCCCAGAACCTACTGGAAGGGGAAAGCAATCCCATTTAACTGGAACTCCTGCTCCTAACCTCCCGCCTAATTATTGGCTGCATAAATGCTACTACAACTGGGATCCTGGACAAAGAAAGAGGAGTGGACAGGAATTTTGTCTTTGAAGCTAAATATTATCCTACAAAGATTTCAGAGTGGAGACTTTTATTAAATAAAAAAAAAATCAGATGGTTTAATTTAAATTATATATTTTTAAGATAGGAGGCATTTGGAATTTAAATAGCTAGCTGCAATTTAAAGACTTAAATTGGACAAAATAATCCATAAACTATTCAAATTGCATTTAGTATTTAGAGGCATGTAAACAGGTTAAAATTACTTAAACTTTGCTCAGTCATACTTCCATGAGGGTTTTGACTAGGTTTGCCAACATAGGATACAATTTTGGTCTGACCTACATCTTTGAAGATCTCCTGCTGACTTCAGGGTTTAGTCTGGAGACAGAAGTAAGTCCCTGATTTGTAAATCTTGCTTAAAATCTTTTCTTACAACACAAGGCACTTCAAGCACTTAAAAAAATCCCTAAACATGCAAAATGAACTCAGATGGCTGCTAGGGGCTTGATTTAAAGCTGATGGAAGTCAATGGAAAGTTCCATTGTTGATGGATTTTGGATCAGGATCTACCCACCCCTTTTTAAAAGCTCTTAAATTCATATACAGTTAGATTATTGCAGTCTGACAAGGCATGTATACCCTGTAAACCACGATGCAAATCACCACACAGCCTCTGAGCAAGCCATTGAAGCCTACCGCATCAATCCTCAAATGTTTCTACAAAGAGACACTTTCTTTGTTGCCACTACAATGAAAAGCAAAGGAAATTAACATACACTGGGCTGAGTTCTGCTGTTGGATGAGTTTGTGGGACATTCTAGGGAAGTTTGTGTGGTTGTGCACAAACTTGGGAAAATGGCATGCCTGCCTATGGTTGGGATTTCTTTGCTTCTGTGAATTTGGATCCAGGGCTTGAACAGAGAGAGGGAGAGAGGGGGCAGTGGTATGGGATGGAAGGATTAGCTCTTTCTTGCCTGGCAAACATAAGGTATATACACATCAGAGCAGATTTAACAACAGGAGAGCCTCCCTTATTGAATATCAGCTGTCCCTGCTTTGTGTCACAATCCTAATGTTACTTTGATGTCATTTAATGTCATTTTGAACATGTGTATATTTAATGTATTTTATTTATAGTGAATAATGAAGGTAACAAAGTTGTAATAAGTCAATCCAACCCTCCTCCATTATGAAAGAGACTATGTTACTGCTAACAGACTTTTGTACAAGCCAAGCGTGGCTAAGACTAAGCATAGCTCAAATTACCTGGGACTATAGTTCTGGAAACAGAAAAATTATTACCTTAGGTTTTAAAGTGGACATGGCCTGCCTACAAATATGGCAGAGAGTACAAATATCTATGCTTGATGTGCAACACAGCCAATTTAATCTTTTAACAGCTCCCTGCCTTAGTCAAACATTTGAGAGGTCTGTACAGTAAATGAGCACTGATGAGAAATTATGTATCTTTATTAATCAGTATAATAGGGTATATTAACATGCATAATAATGAAAAAAGCACTGCATAAGCACGAAACTGTCTCTCTTGCACCATCAGAAATTGGTCAAATAAAAATATTATTTTGCTCACCTAGTTTCTCATGCATAACAATAGTAATGTATTGTTACATTTCAACGCCTACCTTCTTATCAATAAACTAGGGAAATGCAACAGAGGTGTGGATACCATAAGATGGGTGCATAACTGGCTGGTTAATCATTCTCAGAGAGTAGTTTATCAATGGTCCACAGTCATGCTGGAAGGGCATGACAAGTGGGGTTCTGCAGGAATCAGTTTTGGGACTGGTTCTGTTCAGTATTTTCATCAATGATTTAAATGGTGGCAAAGAGAGAATGCTTATAAAGTTTGCAGAGGATACCTAGCTGGGAGGAGTTGCAAGTGCTTTTAGGATAGGGTCATAATTCAGAATGATCTGGACAGAGTGGTGATGTGGAGAAATTGGAAAAAAAAAGAAAAAGATTAAAGGTCTAGAAAACATGACCTATGAGGGAAGACTGAAAGAACTGGGTTTGCTTAGTTTGGAAAAGAGAAGTCTGAGAGAGAGCATGATGATAGCTTTCATATACCTAAAAGGATGTTGCAAGTAGGAGCAAGACAAATTATTCTCCTTAATCCAGAGGTGGGCAATAATTTTTGACAGGGGGCCACTCCAAGAATTTGGAAAGTAGTTTGAGGGCCTCACTCTTCCATGATATTAATGGCGGAGATGCAGGGTCAGGGATGGATCAGGAAGCTGCAGAAGGGAGCTTGGGGTAAGGGAGGGAGTTTGGGTGAAGGAGACAGTTGTG
>CM057845.1:293009460-293083419 GCA_030068395.1 Apalone spinifera
GGGCTTAAATTGCAGCAAGGGAGGTTTAGGTTGGATATTAGAAAAAACTTCCTGTCAGGGTGGTTAAGCACTGGAATAAAGTGCTTCGGAAAGTTGTAGAATCTCCATCATTGGAGATATTTAAGAGCAGGTTAAATAGACATCTGTCAGGGATGATCTAGTGGTGCTTGATCCTTTCAGTGTACTGAGCCAGGGGACTTGACTTGATGAACTCTCAAGGTCCCTATCTATTCTAGTATTCCATGATTCTATGATACTAATGGGGAGGAAATCAACAGACTTCACAGAAATTTAATTTAACAGGATTCTATAGAAAATACTGTAAAACTACAGAAGTTAACTGAGCATGTGATGTTTTCCACAGGTGGTTTTGTTTATTTTTTTAAGTAACAATCCTATAGAATTCTATATCAAGGACATAATTCTCTAGAGAATGGTTCTAATAGAAAGGTAATAATTTATTGTTCAATTCTATCAGCTATTTCAATCCATTTTTATTAGGTGTATATCTGGTTTTGAATACACACAAACTTTACGTAAGACAGTAATTTAAGTGACACTCTCTGTAGCTGACAAATAGACAAGCCACTCGGGCAAAACCCCCAGAACCTGTGAATATGCTGAACTGCTGAGATTTCAGAATGTGGCACTGTACATTTCACAACCCTTCACCGTTTAACCAAAATCTCTGACATTAAGCAATAGATCAATACTTGGCTTCTCTATAAGCCTCTGCCACTTTTTAGCTGATTCTGACTCTTGATTCATAGCTCAAATTCATCATTCCATGTCCAAAGGCATATGGAAAAAATCTCATATATTCATTACCCCTGTGAAGATGTAAGCTTACTGTGGCAGACCAAGAATGGTTCTTTTAGGCAAACTACAAGCAAATCAACTTTGTATTCATACTGTTGCAGTGGATTTCATAGCTGTGACAGAAGTTTTAAAATATTCAAACTGGGAGAAGAAATATTTTATGCCTATCTGCATGGTTATAAGTGTATAAGTGACAAATAGTGCACTATTGCATTGCTTTAGCTAATGTGCATTTTCAGACAGATTTAGTAACTATACTGAATAAACTTGTACAATAATTTAAGGATACTTTATTTGCTGTCACAGATTTACAGCCAGCATTGAAATATCATAATTGAGATAACTTAAACAATGAATGGTCCTGCAGAACCTTAAAGACTAACAAAAATGTAGATAGTATCATGAGCTTTTGTGGGCACAGCCCACTTCCTCGGATGAATGGAGCAAGGGGTCCCGAGGTGTGTATCTGTCGGAGAACATTTTAACCTGCTGAGGCACTCATTAATGGATCTAAAGGTGATGATACTACTGCAAAGCAATTTAAAAAACCATCTGGAGAGAGAAGCTGAGGAATTTGCCTTCCTTTACAAATTTGACACCTTTAATCAAGGTTGGAACAAAGACCTGAACTGGAAGTGGAAGTAAGGGTTCCTCAAGAACCTGGCCTCCCCCACAAAGGAATAGAGCGGAGCTGGCACGCCATCTTCCACACACCTACCTTCTCCCGCTGCCACTCTGTGTTTCCAAGCCTGCTTTGGACATGTGTGACTGCATTTTGACCCCCAGGTCCATTTTCCGGTGGCGTTTTTTTTCTTTTTTTGCTTGACAAATTTTCCTGGTGGTGGTTTTTTCTTTTTGGCTTGACAAATTTCCCCCCCAGCTGTAGGGGTTCATCGAAATTCTTCTGAGTTTACAAGGGTTCCATGGCCAAATAAAATTGGGAAACATTGCCCTAATGACATCAAAAGCTAAGTACTGGGCACTTACAGCCCACTCTGTTAGCCTCATTTAGCATGGACACTCTGACAATTTTTCCCCATTTTTTTCCTTCTCTTTCCCTCCCTATCCCTTCTCTTTCGCTGCTATTTATTTTGCAACCTGCACCCCTTAACTGCATCTGAAGAAGTGGGTTGTGCCTACAGAAGCTCATGTTATCATCTACATTTTTGGTTAGTCTCTAAGATGCTGCTAGACTACTGACTGTTTTTTAAGTTTTTTCAGTAACAGACTAACACAGCTTCCCCTCTGAGACATTATTGAGATATGACGTTTCCACTCTAAAATCCAGGATTTTTACCATTCTTTGTTCTTTCCAAAAGAGTTTCAACAATATCGATTAGGATTGATTTTCTTCTCCCTCAGCAAATCCTCGAAATCCATGGCTTTCTCAATGCTAATCATAAAACTGTTTCCAAGAAGCTATTGCACAGAAACATGGAACCTAGGTCAGCCAGTAAATGCCAGAAAATTATGGGAGGGGTCTGTCTGATTTTGACTGATGATCTCTGTTTATTGATCTAGAAATAGGTAGAACTACTCCAATGTCCCTGCCAGTATGATGAAGGGGAGAGTATTTTCTCACTTCTAACTGTGACAACTACTTCATCTCTGTACATATAAGCAGGAATCACCCAGAACCATATAATCACGTTTGCAGTGTTGCCATGTCTTGCTGTTTGGTGTTTTTCTGAAACCCCAGATCCCAGATACAAGTGATTACTTATAAAATCTTAGATCTCATTTTTTAAAAAACAAGTGTTTAAGTTTCTTGGTTGCAAAGGAAAATCTGAAAGTGACTCTTAAGGGCTACAGATATACAGATACAGAAGGCAAATAAAAATAACCCCATCTTATTATTGGAAAAAAAACCCCTCGTGATTTAAAGCACTCTTATGGGGTTTTTTTGGGGTGGGGGAGGAGGAAGGGACATGAGTTTTGAATGTTTAGGGTTGGCTTGACTGCAGTTGTACTCATGGATTAGGGTGACTAAGAATCTTCATCTTTTCTAAGTACTACGAAATGAGTCCTGAAGAAACAGAATCTGGACACCGTATGTGAAGCAAGCAAGAGAGTTTATTACACACACAGTGTTGTTGGAGTGTCACGTCGCTTGTTAGAGCACAGGGAACACTGCCAAACCATAGGTTACAACTAATTATATAGGATGCTCAATGAGCAGATCAAAGTGATGGGGAGAGGGATAAGATCCTGGACCCCTGGATAGGTGTTAATTGTGAGGCAAAATAAGAGCAATAATATAAAGTTACATAGTGTTTCCAGTAAAACAAGTATTTAAACAAAGCAGACATCAATTATCAATTATGTGTTAAGTGGTGATATGTCTGTCAGCTTCAAGAAGGTACCCCTTGGACGTGGTCCATCTGGGGATTAAAGCAGAGACATTGGGAGCACTTGACAATTGTGCATTTGTTCCTAGTACCATTGAATGTGTCCTGTCCTGTCTCACACCCTGGGCTAGGTGTGTGTGGGGGGGGTAACCATCATGTACTGTGTTTGTGTCCCAGTCCCAGATTCCAAATTTAGAATAGAGGTTCTTAACAGAATATCATAGCCTACCTCAGAAATTTGTATCCTACAGTCCGAAAGTTAGTGGAACTGGCTGGGATGTCTGACCACCTCTCCCTGATCCAAATTCTCCTAGCTCCTTCCAGTCTGCAGCAATTTCCACTCTGCCTGTCTCTACTTGCTTCACACACCACTGTGTCTCATTCCTCACATTTTATACCGCCTCTCTGTAACACTTCCTACCTCAGAGTTCTGAGTACTAACAGCAGCTTCTCCTCAGTCAGACCCATTATGTGGTACAATAAGGGAATCCTACATCTAATCTATAAAGGAGAAAGTTTGTATGTTTGTGCTCTAATAACTTGGACACTGTAAGAGCTACCACAACCAAACTTTCCATGGGATAACCTTTCCTCCAGGAGAAGGTTTTAAGGTACTTTTGGACCTGATCGGGCCGGATCTCAACATGTAAAAATAAAAAATAACCTGCTGCGCTACCCTAGGCCACGTGCCCACCGCCTGCAGCCCCCAGCACCGTCCGGGACTCCCCCACCCCTACCCGCACAAACGCTTGAGCACCCGCCCTGTCCCCTGCGGCTATGGTTACCAGGTAGTCTAAAAAAAAAACCGGACACACTTGATTGGGGGCGGGGGAGGAACCAGCTGGGAGGGGAGTGGGGCTGCCCGGGAGGCAGGGGAAGGGGCTGGGAAGCAGAGCTGGCAGGGGGAGGGGCAGCCAGCGGGAAGCAGAGCTGGTCGGGGGAGAGGGGGAGGAGGGCAGCAGGGCTGGCTGGGGGAGATTGGGGGGAGGGCGCCGCTCGCAGGAAGCAGAGCTGGTTGGGGGAGATCGGGATGGGGGTGGCGGACGGGAGCGGGGCTGGCCAGGGGAGATCAGGAGGAGGAGAACTGGCTGGCAGGAAGTAGGGCTGGTGGAGGGTGGGTGGGAAGCTAATCAGCCGGCAGGGAGTGGGACCGAGCAACGCCAGGTAACTCCAGCTAGTATCTTATACAACCCAGTGACAATTCCTTTCTTCTTCTTAAAAACAAGCCCCTTTCAATCCAGGGCAGACTTTCTTAAACTGTATCTCTTCTCTACCTGGATTCTGCTGATACCTTGAGTGGCACAGAATTCCACAGGCTGATTATGGTGTGGGGGAAATCTCACCCCACATGTAATCTATACTTTTGCATCTCAAAAGCATTGTGCTTCAAAGAGAAATGGAATCCAGCCAACTTTCTCCAACCGTGGGAGATGTATTGACTTCAAAAAGAGGTTACATGTTGTAGGGAAGAGACCTCGGTATTAATACAAAAATGATATTAATTAGTATCTTAACTTATTTTTATTAATTTCGGAGGGATAGCTGTTAGTCTGTAACTGAAAATCTTAAAAAATAATTAATAGTCTTGTTTGTTGGGACTAACAAAAATGTAGATAGTATCATGAGCTTTCATGGGCACAACCTACTTCTTCAGATGACTGGAGATAAGGGGTCCAAAGCTGCAAAATAAATAGCAGAGAAAAAAAGGGGATGGGGAGGGAAAGAGAAGGAAAAAAATGGGGAAAAAATTGTCAATTAGAGTGTCCATGCTACATGAAGCTGATAGAGTGGGTTCTAAGTGCTTTTAAGTACCCGATGCTTGGCTATTTATGTCATTAGGATGTGGAATGTAGTGGGTAATCCAGTTAAGATCTTTGTTTAAACCTCTATTGCAGGTATCAAACTTGTAAATGAAATTAAGTTCTGCAGCTTCCCTTTCAAGATGGTTTTTGAAATTGGCTTGTGATAATACGGCAACTTTGAGATTTATTTAAGAGTGCCTGCAAAAGAGGTTTAAACAAATACCTTAACTGGATTACCTGCTACATTCCACATCCTAATGACATAAATAGCCAAGCATCGGGTAAGGATGTTAAATTTAGATTAATTAACTAATCAAATAGTCAATGGGATTTCTACCAACTATTTGATTAGTATATAAGGGCACTCTTGCTACAGTTCAAAAGCGGAAGACCTGCAGGGAGCGTGGGGCCAGTGGGGGACTTTGAAATGTATAAGAACCCGTGCTCCCTGCAGGGCTTCTGCTTCTGTCCCACACTCCTTGTCATGCCTGAGCCTTTGAAATATACAAGAGCCCACGCTCCCTGCAGAGCTTTTGCTTTTGGGCTGGAGCTCTTGTACATTTCAAAGGCAGAATCACAGCAGAAGCAGCATGAGCGGAGACTGCTTCAGTCCCCACTCGCGCCGTTTCCTGCTGTGCCTCTACTTCCCCTGCCCCCCATGGAGACAGAGCTGAGGGGAACCAACTTATAAGCCAGCTCCCCCCAGCACCAGCTTCCCCCCACATTTGCTGCCTCTCTCTGATAGAGTCAGCAAGGGGGGAGGGGAAATGAATAGTCGCATCACTAGTTGATATCTGACAAGCTTATGCTTATCGGATAGTTGATTAGTCGATTACATCCCTAGCACTGGGTACTTAAGAGTACTTAGAACTCACTCTATCAGCTTCATTTAGCACGGACAATCCAATTGACAATTTTTTCCCATTTTTTCCTTCTCTTTCCCTCTCCATCCCCTGTATTTCTCTGCTATTTATTTTGCAACTTGGACCCCTTACTCCAGTCATCTGAAGAAGTGGGTTGTGCCCAAGAAAGCTCATGATACTATCTACATTATGTTAGTCTGTAAGGTGATGCAGGACTATTAATTGTTTTTTATTTTTATTAGATCATTACAAGCTTGTTTGCACCCTTATTGACTATTAAGTTATAGCTACATGTATGTTACAGTCAGAATGTTTGGGAATATAATAATACACATATTTAGTTAGTTATGTTACAAAATGTTAATACTAACCAAAGAACTTGAGAAAGATTTCTATTCCTATCCCCCCAAGAACAAACATCAAGATGAAAAACCATGTAAAATATTCATTTTCTAGGAGAAAACCTGAATGTGATTGGAATGTAGGATGTGTGTTATCAGAGCAATAAATCTAGGTAACATGGGTTCTAACAGCCCCCACTCTCTTGCAAGAAAAATGTCTTGTGTTCTTAAAAACTTGAGAGAAAAACACGTTGTTGAAGATGCTTGAAGCTTTTGTTTATTTCTTAAATGTAGAAAAGGAAAAGTCTTTTGAGATGTGTGCTTACACACATATCTAAATGCAGGAATAATAAGATGTTTAATGTACAAATATAGCAAGGTCATTTGATGCTATAACTGTTTACTAATATAAGTAATCATTTAAGTATAGAATAGTTATATTAATGGGATGCTAATTAAATACTTGTATTGTGCAAGCAAACCTCATCTAACTCCAGAAAATGAGACAACGCTTCAAAAATTATTACAAGAATCAACATTTGTTTACAGTAAGCTGTAAAAAACTTTCTAAGAGTTATTTAATTTTAAAAGACTGTTTGGAGAACTAAAAACTTTTAAATAAAGGAGTGTTTGGACTTTTTATAAATAGAATTGCATTTTCTGTCAAAATCTAATGAAATTGAAAGAATATCTCCTACAATGGCTCACATAAAAAGAAACAGCTAAAACTAGCTTTGAAAGTCCACAAGAAGAACAAAGGCAATGAAAGAAATGTTGTATATTCATTAAACAGATTATATATCCAGGAGCCGAATGCGTCATCTAAGCCAACCTGAAGGCATCAAGTCAATGAAAGGGTGACAGTAACCAACTTTGAATCTGAACAAGCCAGTATGTTCTCCTATTTTCATGAATTTATAGGAAGTAATACTTTCTTTTTCTGTCTTTAATAGTGAAATGATCATAAATAATAACTGTGCTTATTTTTCAAAAACAACAAGGAGTCCTGTGATATCTTAAAGACTAACTGATTTATTTGGGCATCAGCTTTTGTGGATAAAAATCACTTCATCAGATGCATTTGACAAAGTGGTTTTTACCCACAAAAGCTTATGCCCAAATAAATCTGTTAACCATAACATGGCAATAAGAGAAATAATAAGAGCTAGCTTACCATTTCTCTAAAATAAATATTTCTGGTAATGTTTAAAATAAAAATGACTTGGTGTCCAATAATTAAAATGACTCGGTGTCCAGTAATTAAGATGACTCCCTGTGCCAGACGTGTTCTGCCCCTTGGGAAAAAAATCAGGCAATTTTTATTTAATGCCTGTGTGCTGACTGAATGGGAAGGTACTATCACCCTCTCATATTCAGTATTCTTAGCTGAAATAACATGATGGCTTAACAAGAGGCAGGATCTGTGGGCTTTATGAGAGTCAGGCGGCCTTTTGGAGGAATCTGAATGAGCAAAGGGTGGGAGTCTAGCAACACTGATATGGGGATTTGAGTTCTATGGATGTAGGACTGGACCCATCAGACTCAGCATGAAAAGTACTGAGCACCTCTTAGCAGGTGTGGTGTGCGCTGAGCTCCTACAAGGGACCTAAGGAGGCACAGCATGTCTCAACATTGGGCCCTTTTATTTATTTATTAGTGGCAGTGTGTCTGCAGCATATACCGGGTGTAACGCTACTAGACCTAATGCCTGGATTCTTTCCAGATTTGGGTACAAGACAGAGGAATCTGTGCCTGTCACTTTACAGAAGCAGCCATGTGCTCTCCAATATAGATGTGAGAGTTTGTACTTCCCTACAACACGTCTGAGAACAATCTTTGCAAGGTTCCTGAGTAAGGGTGCATCTAAACTATATCCCTTTTTTTATAAAGGGATGTAATTAGACGTATCGAAATTGTAAATGAAGCCGGGATTTGAATTTCCCGCATTTCATTTACATAATGGAGGCTGCGGCTTTTTTCCAAACAGCCGCTTTTCCGGAGGGGGAAAAAAACCCCCTCAAAGAAACCTGCAGTCAAGATAGGGATCTTTTGACAGAAATGCCCCGTTTCGAAAGATCCTTTAACCCTCAATGAGGATCTTTCAAAACAGGGCATTTCTGTCGAAAGATCCCTGACTTGACCACGTTTTTTTTTCCCTCTGGAAAAGCAGCTTTTCAAAAAAAAGCCGTGGCCACCATTATGTAAATGAAGTGCGGGAAATTCAAATCCTGGCCTCACTTACAATTTTGATATGCCTAATTTATATCCTTTTATCGAAAAAGGGACGTAGTTTAGATGTAATCTAAGTCTGAACAACATTCAATGCTCTCCCCAACAGAAGCATATTTGTAACCCAAGGTTTGAAGCACTGCTTAGTGTAATGCAAACTCAGCTGCTCTGGAAAGTCACCTTAACCAGGAGTTAGAAATGGGATTGTGAACAAGATGTTAACGGACAAACTGGTTCCAACAAAACTAACCTACTTTCCCCCTAAAACTACATCCAAACCAAATCTTTTCTTAGTTTTTTATAAAAGGATAATATAAAACAAATGATCATTTGCCTCTGAAACCTGCCAAAAGAAAATGCGAATAGCTGGCTATTCCAGTCATTTTTCACATGACTAGAAGCAAAAATGCCAGAAATCTCAGGAGTTAGCCAGTTATTGCAAGATTTTTTAGTTATTGACTCTGAAGGTTCAGATTGAGACAGTGGTGTAGCCAGAAGGGCTGGGTGGATGTCAATTTCTGGTGGATGGGCAAGAATGGGGAACAGGGAGAGCAGGATAGGAAGGATGGGAGGGGGGGAGTCCCGGCAGAGGAGAGCTGGTCATGGCCCTGATCCCTGGCCAGAGCGCTGGGACAGAGGGGTCAAGCCCCAGCCCTGATGATGGGCTTGCCAGGTGAAGCTGGGTAAACCCCCATGCTTGGATTTTGCTCCCTGAATGGAGCGCTGGATAAACTGGTGGGCCATAGCTCACACAGGCCCACCCATGGCTACGCCCCTGAATTGAGGTATCTGAATTTTTGGATTTTATCCTACCTGATAAAAAACTGAAGTGAGCTGCTGAATCTTTAGCGGTTCAGAAGTTACCTGTTTACTAATCTCTCAGTACCCTGATGTTTGATAGCTCAGATTGCTCTTCAAGATAATCTGGTTTATGCACAGCTGGCATGCATAATTTGTGCATGTTTGTGGCATCTGCCAGTGGGAATGACATTCCAAATCTGAATGTGTGAATTACCTCAAACTCAGGCTTTCTGGGTCATAAATTAATCTGATCAGTGAAAAGAGATGTAATATTTTTTACAATTGGTTTGTCGTGCTTCAATCGATCAATATTTATTGGGCTAGATCATTAAACTACTCTGGAAACAAATACAGTAGAACACTGATTCTGCTGAACATGTCTTCCAAAGCTATCACGGTAAAGGAACTATGAGGAAATTCATCCAGGTATTTTATGCACTATTTTCCCACTTGCAATATTTATATGCCTATAAATATGCAGTCACACACATTATGCTTTATCATACACACATAAAGAAAGACCAATTACAAGAATTATCTATGGTTTGCTTTAACAAACATTAACGAGAGTGAGGCAGCTTAATTTTCTAAAAGTATCAGAAGGAAGCAAATGACTAAGGTTAACTGCTTTGGGTGATAAAGATAGAATAGAGTTAGCAATAATGGAATGAAATTAAGAATGAGAAAATGTAGACTGAATATCAGGAAAAAATTCCTGGTCAGCGAGTTCTATCAATCTCCTGAGATAGGTGTGTATTCCCCATTGAAACCCTTCTGTAGTAATAGTCCTACGCTGGTATGGGGGCGGGCTAGAAGATACAATAGCACTGTTTGGTCTAGTCTATGAAAGTCTCAATTGCACAGATTTTGTATAGCTACTAATAGCAGGGACTGCTATAAAATACATCAAACACTAACACGGTCGTTTAACAATTAGCCAGGCAATTATTCTGCCCTTAAATGAGCATAAAAGATCTCAACTTCAATGTTCTGATTTTCTTACTGGTGCTGAACTATAAGGGCCCTATTATCTCCCCTCTGCAGGACTCAAGTGGCTGCAGCTGAAGTTCCACGCATTGGGGCTGGACCCAATCCCCTCTCAAGTCCACAGTAAGACACTCATTGAAATTAATGGAAGCAAGAGAAAGCTCTTAAGGAGGCTAGATTGCTGGACTGAAGATATGCCTTCTAGATCTGAGAGTAAATGTGGTGCACAGTCATTATGGACCAAATTCTTTGCAAAAAGTGTTGCAGCTCCATTGATTTCACAAGAGTTTTGCCCACTGACAGCAGCAGCAGGTCCTGTCTGTGTGTGTGTGTTTAGGGCAAAGGAGTTTTAAAAGTATGGATTTTACAGCAGCTTCTTGAGTAAGGTGGAATAAGGAACAAATAACTGGGCAAACTGAAGGAACAGCTTTATCATTATAACTGCTTTAGGTTTTTTTACCTAGCATTCAGAAGCAGATGGAAAACGGACAACTTAGTGAAATACTAAGTTGTCCATTCCTGTATGAAATACCTTCATGAACCAGCCCTATAGTGGTTAAAACAAAAACCAACCACACAAAAATTCACACACCTGGAAGCCCAAATGTAGGCCAAAAGGTCAGAAGGGCTACTTGCTCCCAATTACTTAATGAAATACGCTATTGGCTTTCATTGCCTCCACCCACAGAAAAAGAATGAAAAAGACCTTCCATCTTTATCACATAGGTCAAAGGTCATCTTCACTTGCAAAAGGCTTAAGTGCAGTCTGTAAAGTCACACTAGGCAGTTTCTGACATGACCACACTGCATGTACATTTCAGTACTGTGACTGAGTGGCTGGAAAACAACGGCAGAAGGTTTGTGGATGGCTCTGATTACCATGCCTCTAGTAAAGTGGCCTTTGTAACAGAAGGTGAAAGTTTACCATCTTCCATTTACATCAATAAACATGATCAACTCTTAACCAGACATAGAAATCAATTCCTACCACACATTTGCCAAATGCTCTTTAGCTAAATGAATTGATCTGCCCTTTCCAATCTGCATCAGAGAAATAAAAACTATCCTAACCCATAATTTGGGAAGATTGAAGGTGAGGAGGGAGTTGCACTCACCATTACATGTGCAGCGTACATTTCTGTAGAAACGGGGACACACAAAACTAATTCGCGCTGTGCTATAGGTCATCAGGGAATGGGAATCAATAGACAGGCTCTGTTCACAGTGCTGCTCCTGACAATCCAGTCCAGAACAATTCTTCTCCAAGATAGCCGAGATGCGAATCACATTTTCTAAGTGTCTCCTTGCATTGGTAAGCTTCTGAATCAAATAAGCAGGCTTATAGAATCCACTGTTGTGCATTTGCACTGCAAACAACATATCAAGCTGACTGGTGCCAGCCACGGGCTGAATACTGATAATGTGAAGGCTATCTTGTTTCTGCGAGACCACCGCATTTCGCAAGGTGCGCCTGAATCCATGCATGTGGAGCCCCACAAAATCTTCTGGGGAAACTTTCTCAAATCGGATAGTGACCGTGTTCTGCAGCATTTCTTGAACCAGCTGTTCCACATGGACTATGACATCTATGGGCACTTGGAACCGGCCATCGCTGACCGAAACATTCAGTATATACTTGCCATTATCAAGCCCTCCCAGTGCAATGATCTTGCCATCATGGCTGTTAACCTTGAACAGACTTTTCTGCTCGGACTTCAGAGTATAAGTGAGAACATCATACACATCTTGATCTGTGGCATGTATCTTCCCAATGACACCCCCTGGAAAGTCATCTTCCATGGTGATTATAAAGATCTCCAGTGGAATGGCTGTAGGTTTGTGAATACTTTCTTCAATAACCCGCACCTGAATGTAAGTGTAGGACACCTGTTGAGGCTTCCCAGAATCTTTTGCCTAGGTTAATTTGGGAAGAAGAAGCACACACATAAATCACAATCAATAATAACAATTCCTCAAATCTTCCTTCTCCCTACTACTGTATTTGTATAGTCTGCCATCCCGAGACTCTTTCAAAGCACTTTACAAACATTATTTACTAACTATTTACATCCAGGAACACGTCCCCACATTGAATACAAAAACACCTTAGGGAAATGAGGAAAACTATATGTATGTGAACTGCAGGTGGAAATATATCGGCAGACTGAAATATGACCAGATAGAACTTGTTCTTTGGTATTAAATGGTCAACTGTTTTTTTTTAAAATTTTAATCCTACTCCCATTTGAATGCTGGCTCCTCCTGAACATAATGAAGTTGTAATTCATTACTGACTGATGGAAGA
The DNA here is from genome assembly GCA_030068395.1 of Apalone spinifera. NCBI lineage: Eukaryota > Metazoa > Chordata > Testudines > Trionychidae > Apalone > Apalone spinifera. The sequence continues at coordinate 293,021,956 of CM057845.1, forward strand.
GCATGCCACACACTTAGGCTTCATCTTCACTGCCAGTTCTTCTGGCAGAAAATATGCTAACGAGGGACTCATTAGCATAAGTCGTGATCTCGTGATCTCATTAGCATATTTTCTGCCTTTTTTTTGCGCAAGGGGTTTTTGTGCAAAAAGAAGCAGTCTAGACTTTTTTTTTTGCGCAAAACCCTCGTTTTGTGCAAGATCGTTATGCCTGTCCCAGAGAGGTGTAAGGATCTTGCACAAAACAGGGATTTTGCGCAAAAAAACCCCATCCACACTGCTTCTTTTTGTGCAAAAACCCCGTACGCAAAAAGAAACGGCAGAAAATATGCTAATGAGATCCTGACTTCGCATATTTTCTGCCGGAATAACTGGCAGTGAAGAGGTAGCCTTAATCATCAACACCGCTTTCTGCAGCGACTGGACATGCTTCAGCTCTTTCTGATCCACCTTGATCCTGCTTAGCTTATGAAGATCTTAGAGAGCTAGGGTTTTCTTTTTAATACTGCTTTCTGTATTGCTTTACCTAAATCAATCAAAAACCATGCCTGAAATAAAGAAAATGTATCACCTTCCAAAGATGAAATAAGATGCATGCTGTTTCTAACAATAAAATATGAGAGTAGAACTGAGCTTGGGCAGCTGACTCTGTGACCCAGAGCACATATGATAGCATCATTTGCACTTTTTATAGAGAGCAATTGAGCAGGTCTGACAAAAAACTCAAGACCCTCCTGACAAAAGGCTGTGCAAACTTGGATCAATGTCCTTTTTGGGCAGTAATAAAAATGCTCCATTCAGCTCACTATTAAGATTTACTACTTATTCTGAAGGGGAACAGAACAAAAGAACAAGACCTGCCACTTGATCCGAAGATCTTTATTGGAGAATTGAATGTGGTTATAAAAATCAACAAGGAAAAAGAAAAAATACACAATGCTAATAAAAATTAGGTATATCCCTTCAAAAGGAACAGTGAAAATCATCCTTTCTTACCCTGAATAGGACTGGAAAGCCAAAAAGATAATGCTGTTGACCTGTACCTCCTCCAAATTTAATTTTAATAAAAAACAACAAAGGGCTGGTGGCAGAGTGGAGAGAGAAGCTCTTTCTTAAGCTGACCTGACCTGTCAGATACGCTGGTTGGTTCCAAACACTCCAACGTGAAAAATATTTTAATTATAGAATCCTTTAAATAAGAAATGAATACAAAGGGTCTACGGAAGCCTCCAAAGGTCAGCCACAATGTTTTTCTATACATCCTGATACATTTTAGAATATGATGCCTGTCTTTTACTCCGTTTCTGTCACAATCATGGGTACACAACTAAAATCACAACCACATTTTCCATTGCATACGCTATTTAGGACCACACCAGAACTTTGCTTAGGAAAATTATTTGGCCTGAAAATTGGCTGTTTTATAACAAAGGCTAAGGAAAGGGTGTTTTTCTTTTCTATAAGGCTTGTGTAAAATTGGTTTCAATACTTAAGGTCATTAAAACAATAATCAAACCATCACCACCATAGTTTGCAATTTTAACTTGTCAGAACTAACATAATTACCCCTTCAAACTTTCCATGGCTTCATGTCTCTCTGGAAAGAAGTGCACAGGCTATATTTAAAGAAATTAAGTAGAACAAAACAGTGGGAGAAGCTTGTGTTTTTGAAAATATGGGACTAGATGATTATTCCACTTCTGCCTGTGTGGCTCATATTGCTCTTTTGTTGCAATGAAGTTGCTGCAGAATGACACCCAATTGTTTTGCCCGTGAAGAGAAACAGACAATGTAATTTTGAGTTAAATGTCACAAAAATTACTCTGATTACAAAGCTCTTCAGTAGTGATGTCTATTATTAACTCTATTTTCACCTCCCTTATAAACTAAACAAACTTGGACAATTTTCATGAAGTCTTGGCCTGTTTCTGAAAATGTATTTGTGGACTTAGGTACTGATGTAATTTCCTTCCCTATAACAATATTTTCTTGTTGCTCTTTTTGTTATTTGTTTATATGTGCAGAGGTATTTTTCCTGCATATTCCATTCCCCTACTTTCTTTCTTTAGCTTTATAAAAAATAAATGAAAATCTTAAATCATATGCTTGAAACTCACAAATCCCATTCCATACAAATAAAATCAGTAAGGTGGCTGGTTACCTATTTATATTTATATGAAATTGGGTTTGCGAGCAGTGAAGGAAATGTCGTATTTTGTGCATTGTATACTGCAGTGCATTATATTGAGTCACTGAATAAAATCAATTAAAAACAAAGCAAACAGGCAACATAAAAACAGTGGCAAAAATAACATGACACTAAGAGAGTTTTCTTGGTGTGTGTTGATGTGCAATAATAAGGCCATACCTGCACGCAGAGCACGTATTCAGTGGCTACCATGTGCTTGAAGATAACTGCAGATCTCAAAACTCCATGTGGGTCCAGCATAAATTCCTCCTCTTCATTGCCAGTCAGTATGGTGAAAGTAAAGGGGGGGCCATTGTGAAAAGAATCGTTGTCTGTCACTACCAGCTGCAAAATGCTTGTGCCCACTGGTTTATTCTCCTTTATGTATATACACAGTGTATAGAGAGAGATTACAATAATATATCTTAATGTTAAGATTACAACAATTTATTTTGACAATAATATTGCTAAAATAACATTAAGAATACACAAGAAAATGGTTTTTCCGCAGCAGCATTCCATACATTTTACATTCCAACACCGTGTTCCTGTTACATACATGCAACTCGACTGACTGGAAGGGGAGCACAGAGGTGACTGAGAGCAGAATTTGACACAGCATCTCTAGTGACGTGACCACATTTGGGTTGGGTTTTTAACCAACCACTGTACACCGAATAAAGTGAAGAAAACTTTAAACTCTTATCTGCACATCACCCAGATTAGGTTAGGGCCAGCCACTGCTACATGTGGCAGGACCAAAATGCATTTACCATGATGATGTTGTGCTTTCCCGGTCAGAACATTTAACTGCCCCTAAAACTGTTAGGGTAATCTTATCTCAATGCTGCTTCATAATATTTTTCATGACTGCATCCCCATGTGATCATGCGGCATTGTCATGCAATGTTCACAGCTGTCCCACAGGAAATGCTGAAGCAGGATTAGATCCTCTTCCAACTCCTCCGCAAAAAACATACCTCAAAGAGAGCTCTGACCATATAAAGGGAGAAGTGCCAGAGACACTAGGCTTTCCCATTAAAACAAGAATAACTGCAAAAGGCACTGAAGTACCACAGTGACTGGTGTCAGTATACAACTCTAAAATAGATAGATCAGGCCTGCCAACTGAGCTTCAAAAGGGCTCAGGGCTTCCGGCTGCTCAGGGCTCCTGGCTGCTTTAAATCACTACCAAAGTCCCGGACAGCATACTCTAGGTGATACTAAGAGTTGAGTGGGAAACGTGGTGCTGCACTGAGTGCTGGTTGCAGACCTCCACCCCCTCTGACCAAGGCCTGCCCCTTCCAGAGCACAGGGACACCCCCCCCCCTTACCCAGGGGCCCGACAATTCTGACCATTCCCCTGATACAGACAGATCCATCTTCACAGTACCAAACATGGAAATTAGCAAGTTAAGGTTGCAGAAACTCTTTCCAGGAGCATCTGGGAAATGGAAATTCCAGACTTCTCCCATTTGCTTCTCTCTTCTTCTCCAAACCCTTCTAATCTAGAAGGGCTTGAAATTTTTGTTTACAGTTTGAGCTAATTCTTTGTCTAACTGTGGGACGGGCAGGAAAGACACGAGAGTCCAAGATGGCAGCTGGAATAGCGATAATTGCAGAAGCAAAATAAAAAGGATTTCTGAGACAAAGGGAAAGTTTCTGGAAGAGTTGGGCTAAATGGTAAAATGTGTGGCAGATTCTGAGACTGAGGAATCTCAGAAAACAGAGTCCTGTCAAAGAGTTAAGAAAAACAGGCTTAGCCTTTGCTTGAAAGGAGACAAGTTGATGCACCTTGGGCAGATAAATCATCAAAAGTAACTTAAGGGTAACCCAATGTTTTCATGTTTAAAGGCCAGATACGTTTTTCTTGTGCAAAATAAACTTACTTGAATTACAGCTGTATAGTTGGCTGGTGTAAATACAGGGCTATTATCGTTCACGTCAGAAATGTCTATGTTGACTGTTACAGATGATGACAAAGGAGGGATGCCACTATCTCTTGCCTGAATAACTAATGAATAACCAGACACCTGCAAAAAGGTGAAAACATTAAATCAGTGTGAAAGGGATCCTACATTTCAGCTATCATTCCTTCCACTCTGTGTGCCACATGCCATATTCTCTGGAAAGCTGTCTGGCCTCATTATTTTTCTTGCCCTCTGTATAATATTTCCCTCTTTACTGCTTCACTGTGGCCCAAGCTCTGTTTTATAAGGTTATCAATAATCTTAATAGCTGCACCATATTAAAATAGCTTCAACAGACAATGCATACAGTACATAATGGCATACTTAGAAAACTAACAGCACAGTGCCTTGTGTATAATATGCAAAATCAGCCATTACTACTTTAACTTACAAGAATGCACAGAAAATACTTCCTTGGTGTCAACTGCAGCATGTTAGTCAAATTCCAATCAAACTGGAATTTCATGAATGGTTTTCAAGACACTTTTGAGAGCATGTTTGATTACCTACTTAACATGAAACATTTCTACCAGGACATTTGCAAAGTACCAAACATTTCTAACAGGACATTTGTAGTTCATAGAGAGGTGGCCTAAATGTTTTGAAAAACACTTTGTAGGGCTAGTAACATGCATGCCTTTGTATCCCCTGGCTTAGAGAAGTGGTTTGCATCTGGATATCACATACTTGCCACTAAAAAGACAGCCATTTCTGGGTACTTACTAGAAACACCCATACAATACCTGTCATTAGGGCAGCAGTTGTCAGTATGCTTTTGGGACATGTCTTTACCTTAGACTACAGCACAGATCACTGGGTGCCTGTGACATTAGGTTTCAAACATGACAACAGAATCTGGGGAATGGCTTTTTTTATTTCCCTGTATTTTAGGCTTTGACTGATTTAGAGTTGCTTGTTGGAGATTCTTCCAATAATATTATTTTCTGGTTTTGTCTTTCCAGTCCCTCTATCATTTGCTTTAGCTTTAAGAACTGAATCTGCCTGTATGTTTACTTCTTTGAAATGAGTACTGTTTCTTCTCCTTCCAAAAGTTTAGCCAATTCTAAACTAGGATGCCCTATTTTGATGTCCCAGAGCAGGGGTGGGCAAATACCGGCCTGAGGGTCAGAGCCTGTCTGCCAGGGTTAGCTCTTGGCAGGCCCACCACAGTGTTTACCTGCACCTCCACAAGTACGGGGGATCACAGCTCCTGTTGGCTGACAATGGGAGTTACGATCGCCTGAACCTGTGGAGGTGCAGGTAAATATAGCGGCAGTGGCCCACCAGCGGCTACCCCTAGTGACCCACTTCCATTTTATTGCCCACGCCTATCCTAGAGTATATCCTCTATTCTATGAACTTAAAAAACTAACAAATAGACTATAGCACCTTAAAGACTAACAAAACATGTAGATGGTATCATGAGCTTTTGTGGGAACAGCACACTTCGTTAGATGATCCATGAAAGCTCATGATACCATTTACATGTTTTTGTTAGTCTTTAAGGTGCTACTAGTCTATTTGTTGGTTTTTAAGTTTTTCCTGTTATAGACTAACTCGGCTACCCCTCTGAAGCTATATTCTACGTATATCAGAGAGAGTTGGGCTTGTTGTATTGCCTCCAAAGAACATGAGAGACAATGAGCCAAATTTACTATTGATGAAAGCAGGCACAACTCTGCTCACATCATTTAGTTGCCCCTGCCTGTACTAGTGGTGAATTTGGCCTTACATACATGTTTGTACAGTGCATGTGCACGTGAGTGTGTAGTTTGCTGCTTACTAAACACAGATATTACATTAATGCAAATACAAAAGTTAAACTGTACAATTAAAAATATATAGCACCTTTCTACCACAGCAAAGAAAAGAACACACACAAACACTGCCCTCATGACTTCTGTGTCCTTACCACCCCTAGGGTTACCTGCACTGTTTGGGAAGTCAGACAGGGATTTCCCTATGTGCTGTAAGATTACTGAAGCAACTTTCTCCAATGCACACATTAACACTATACCACCTTTGTTTGTCAAGCCCGGTTATCTGAGAGGTGTATGAAGTAGTGATTAAGTAAGTCATCTTGGGTGAATGTGTTACTGGGGTAAAGAAAACAATGAGGTCTGTTAACTATAGTAGTGTTTCTCAACCAGTGGTACGAGTATCCTTGGGGTACTCGAGAGAAGTCTGGGGGGTACGTCAACACAACTGAAATGTAGAGAAAACTGAATTTTTGTTTTAAGTTTTACAGCACTTTATTATTTTTGTACTTTTTACACCCCAAAATTTCATCGCCCGTCCAGCTACAATTAAGTTGTTTAAACAAATGAGTTGCAATGGTAGAAAAAAATGTTGTGTGTCTGAAAACTGTAGGTACTGGAGGTACTTATAATTTTGTTTTAAAAATGGGTACTTTATAAAAAAGGGTTGTGAAACACTGAGCAACATAGCACCCTATGTCTACCTGGTATAGCTTGGCCAGGTCACAACATAACCTTGCTAATGATCAAAAGTTTCAGAGGAGTAGCCAAGTTAGTCTGTAACTGGAAAAACTTAAAAACAATGAAAAGTCTTGCAGCGTGCCTTAGAGACTAACAAAAGATGTAGATAGTATCAGATGAACCTGTGTATGTGCGTTTGTGTATGATGGAAACAGGGTGGCAACTATTAACACAACAGTGTTTTGCATTGTCACAGGTTTGTTTTCTTTGATCTGATCTCATGCCAGTAGAAAGGGGAGCCTTTCGAGCTCAGTTTGCTTGTAGAATGTGTGAGATAGGAGGAGTGAATTGAGAAATATTAGAAATGGATGACAGAATATTTTGTAGTGACAATGGCAGACTACATTAACGACAAGCCTGCAGTCATGCAGAAAGCCAGTAGCACAGCTAAGTCAACAGACATATGCAAATAAGTAAGTTTAGAAAAAAGTCCAGCTCATGTTATCTTACCCTTTCTCTGTCCAATTTCTTTTTCACCTTTATAAGTCCCAAAACAGAATCAACTGAAAATTCGTTGTCTCGATCACCATTCACTATGGAAAAATGAATCTGGCCATTGGTAGGACTATCCTGGTCTTCTGCTATCAACTTTTTGAGAGAAGAATAAAATTAGCTATACAGATTAAGAACCATTTCTATAGCACAATAAAAGATCAAAACTGCAGAGGAATAACTTTACATTCCATCAGGTTAGTAGAAATAACTTATTGGACAGCACATATTTATCTAAAAGTTTTCTCATCATGAATTTAGAATGGGACAATTACTTGCAAGGGGAAAACCCTTGTGTGTGTGATGTAAGTCATATGAAAATAAGTACCAATAAGCATTCCATATTGCTACATACAAACATACATTTTGTTTAGGTCACAAAGAATTACAGGGCTAGAAGGGACTGCAAGGATCATCTTGTCTAACTCCCTGCCAACATGCAGGACTTGTTATGTCTAAACCATCCAAGACAGATGGCTATCCACATTTTAGAGAGAAATTATTTTAGAATTTTTTTGACAATCTAGACTGGGATTTTCAAAGACATTAAGTGACTTTTAAAGGGAGCTGGATGTTTAGCTCCTGTAGGAGACTTTAAAATCTCTGCCTTAAAAACTTTTAATGCTACTGGTTCAAACAGCCCTCCCCTATTGGAGTCAGATGGCTCAGATACAATAGAAGGTATTTAAAAAACAATGAGTAGTTCTGTGACATCCTAGAGACTAACAAAATAGTGAGTTTGAGCTATGCTATGCTGTGCGCCACCAGGGCTAGAGTCCAACACTTTTTATTTCACTGGAAAGCCATACATTTTGCTTCTTCAATGAGAAACTGTATGTATTTCTAGCCATTAGACACATCAGATTTCACTTCCCATTAGATATTAGATTTCACTTCCCACTAGACATTACATTTCACTTCCCACTGGTCCAGGGTAGATTGCAATATTGAGAGGGGAAAAAATTGGTAATTGGCAGAAGCTTTGAGAGCTGACTAGCAGTTTGGAACATTAATAGTAGGTCTAGATGAGACAGATAACCAGACGGACTGCAGGTGAGGTGGTGAAAGGTGTAGTGGCTACTATAGCTTATCATTTGCACAGCCACAGAAAAAATGTCTACTATGTACTTATGCACACAGGTAATTATTGCAACACTTTGTCTTGACTTTCTGTCTGAAATCACATATACACACTCACCATAATCACGGAATCACCAACTGCTGCATCTTCACTGATGACTGCACTGTAGGCCTCTTGATTGAATTTTGGTGCATTGTCATTAACATCCGTTACATTTATGTTCACTGTAGTAACAGCACTTAGGGCTGGCATCCCACCATCTTTGGCTTCCACTATTAGGTAAAAATCTTTACACATTTCATAATCCAGAGCTTCAATTACAGAAATGGATCCTTTGAAAAAAAGAGAGGAAACATCAACAAATATAAAGAAGCAAACTCTGTGAACAGTAATATTAACAATGTTAGTGATGGCTGAAACATATTATAGAATAGATTATTTAGCATCGGAGCAAAATACCACATAATGCTACTCAAACGACAATGCCAGTAAATCCTAGGAAAATATACAATTAGATATCTGCTTTTCTTCTTGTATAAATTTAGAAAGATATAATAACTTGAGCTTAAATATCACTTCTCAGGACAGGACCTTAAAGTGGTTCAAAGTGATTAATGATTGTGACTAACGGTAGCTTTTATTACAGTAATGCCATGATAGGTAAACTGAGGCAGCACACTTTTATGATTTGCCTGGGCACACAAAGAGTCAGTGGCAGAACTGGAAAAAGGATTCAGAAATCTTGAATCACCTTTCAATGTTCTGAACCCAATAAACATTGTGGCCAAAATTTTCAAACCTACATGGCTAAAGACATGGCTAAATCGATCTTTAGGAGCCTAAATACAAGAAGTCTGATTTTTTTAAAGCATTAAATATCCACAACTTCACCTGAAGAGGGAGCTGTTCAGTGATCAACAGCTTTGAAATTCAGGCTCTTTTTATCGAGGTATCTAAATATGGATTTAGGAGCCTAACTTCAGGTAAGCAAATTTAACAACACTGACCCACATCTCACCACACTGCAGCAGCAGAGTTTCTCTTTGTCCAATCATTTGAATAAATTTTCATCTTATTAACTTCATGAACCGGTGTTACCCTTGGGAGGGAATCACTTTAAATACAAGCCATTAGCTAGAAGTTTGTTTGCACAGAGGGAAAGAGGTCTATAGCAGCCCCAGCTGGATCAGCAAGCATGACTTCCTGAGAGCAGGCATGCTGAAGAGGACTGGTGGAGAAGCCTGTACTTGCCTGAAGGAAGTTCCTATTGATAAATGGCATGACTGAGGGGAGTTATTTTTCAAGCCCCGACTGGCATGTTACATCAGTACATGGCTGTCTAGAATTTCAGCTCCAACATCTAAACTGGTGATAATGAAGCTGTCACATATTAATGAATAATAAATGCTCTTTTCTTCCTGTACGATTAAACTGCACCTCTGTCTTTTATTGATTCATCTCCTTGGTTTCATTGTCAAATGCAAATTTAACACTATTTAAGTATCTCTTTCTATGGTATAAATTCACCTACTCTTGGCTGGAATAAACAATGTTAAAACACACAGCTCTTTAGCTGTAAGTGAATAATTTCCATAGAGAAAGGGAATTTATGACACAGAATAGTGTAAGCGAGTGAACGCGTCATTCTGAGAATTTCTAGGCTACTGGCTACATTTATAGCTGCCCCTAAACAACTGTTACTTTCAGCCTACAAACAGCAGATTAATCAGGCAAGAAATTCAGGTGGCAAGTCCATATGGTTCCTCCTGAATATTACAGGATGAGGGAATCCTAACTGGGAGAGGTACACAAAGATATGACAGCTCACTGCTGTTACTTAATGGGGATAATGAATAGATCTCAACCAGGAGACTGCACAGCAGTAGCCTTTTGGAATACCCTATGTTTCTGGGTATTTGAAAAAGCCAAGCCATCTGTTTTTATAATGAAAATATAAAGGTCTAAGTCTACTTTTGCAGTGGTGTATAAGAGGAACAACCTTACTGAAGTCAATGCTGTTCTACAGAGGAATAACTGTAATGTCAGAGACAGGTTCTTCATGTGGGCACTGCTCTATCCATTGATCAGTCTTTTCCCATTCTACTGAGCATCAGCAGCAAGACACGTCTGGTAACACAGCAGGTTAGTCCTCAAGGGCAGGATCACAGAGCCTTTGCTCACACCAGTGGGCACCTGAGCTGCTCCACTGTAAGGCTATGTCTACACTGCAGGCTTCTTGCGTAAGAACAGCTGTTCTTGCGCAAAAACTTGCGGAGCGTCAACACTGCAAGCGTGTTCTTGCGCAAGTAAATTTACAGTAAGGCATCAAAACAGAGGGCTTCTTGTGCAAAAATTATTCCTTTCCCTATGAGGAATAAGCCCTCTTGTGCAAGAGCTCTTGCGTAATAAGGCAGTGTGGATGGGCAACAGGGGTTTCTTGCACAAGAAATCCCTATGGTTAAAATGGCCATCAGAACTTTCTTGTGCAAGAGATCGTCCACACTGCCATGGACGCTCTTGCGCAAAAGCACATGGAAGTGTGGACGCGCTCTTGCGCAAGACCTTTTGCGCAAGATCTCTTGCACAAAACAGTTCTTGCGCAAGAAGCCTTCAGCGTAGACGTAGCCTAAATGTTTGTGAATGTGAGTCTGGGCTGAATAGTTGGGCCCCAAGGACTAGGTTCTGCAACCCTACAACCTAGGCCACTGATTCATGAGTACCTGTGGCTGACTGTGCCCTAAATCACACCTCTCTTTTTCATTTGGAACTTGTGTAAAACTACTTCCACAATGATAGGCTGGAGAGAGCTGTCCTTGTAACTCACGAAGTTCTACAGATTGCCTCAAAGCGCTGACTTAGAGAGACTCTTTTTGTGGGTGTTGTATTGCAAACCTGTCTTTGAGTTGATCCTGAATTTCCCTTTCTCGTTCCCAGACCTGATGAGGTAGGTAATTTCTGCATTGGTACCAATGTCTTTGCTTGTTGCGAAAACAGCTAGCACTTTGGTGCCAGGTGAGGTATCTTCAGGCACTGTAACAAGATAGTCTCTTCTCTCAAACACAGGAGGGTTGTCATTAATATCCAGCACTGTAATGGTAACTGTAGCAAATGAAGACAGGGTCAACCCAATGCTCTGGTCCGATGCCTTTACAGTGATGTTATAGGAAGGCTGCAGCTCTCTATCAAGTGGATGCTCCAAAATGATGATTCCAGATGATCTATCCACAGAGAAGTAACCATCTGCAGAGTCCACTAGGGAATAGACCACCTTCCTGTTCACACCTGAAAGAGAAGCAAAGATTAATTTAAAACAATTCTTGAAAGTTGCAATCTTGATACTCAAGGAGGTAGTGATTCAGGAGGAGAAGCCAAGTAGCCTTTCTTACACCAAAAATTCTGGGTGAGCTATCTCTGAAATCCTTTACACCTGACCATAGGGAGTGGATTAAAAAAGTATGGTAACCCTTTAGCAAGATCAACAGGCAATGCAGTCCAGAAGCAAGGCCCAGAAATGAGAACCAGTGACTCCTGAGATCTAACCCATTCTCTGCTGCTGACTCTGTGGCTTGAGCAAGTAAATAACATTTTCTCTCATTTTCTCCATTTGTATGATGGCAATATTAATACGCACTGACTTCACTGGTGTTGGATAGATTAATATTTGTAGAGAACCTTAAATTGTAAAGTGACGAGAAAAAATATTTTGTCATAGTGCTGTGATAAATGTTTAGGGTCCTGTTTTTACTAAGATTACTTCAGCACGAGCTTAGCCTGAGTAAGGATGGGCCCTTATGTTGGCATGTAAAAGGTCCCACGAATTACAACAGCAGCTGTTGTACATCTATTTCTCCTATCCCAAGGTGTTAATACAACATTCCAGTAGTGACTACTTAAATCAAGACCAGGGTCTCTGGTTTTGTGCTATGTATTGTACAAATCTTGGGAGAGACAGTTGCTATCCTGAAGAGTTCATAATAGAACCGAATATGCTGAAAATGCATTGCCTGAAAGAACATCTTTGGGAAACAGCCATGTATAGATGGGAAAACAAATACAGCAGCGCTCCTTTGTCTTATCGAATTGGGAATGGGGTTTGATTGGATAATCAAATATTTGGATAATCTAGAGCAGGGGTGGGCAAACTATGACCTGAGGGCCGTATCCAGCCTGCCAGGTCTTTTAATCCGACCTTTAGGATTACTAGTCTGATGGCACATTGGGGCTAAGGCAGGATTCCTGCCTACCGTGGTTCTGTGCCACTTCTGGAAGCAGCTGGCATGTCCCTGTGGCTCTTAGCAGAGGGGGCAGAGGGCTCCACACACTGCCTACACTAGCAGGCAACATCCCCACAGCTCCCATTGACCAGGAACATCAGATGGCAAACTACATTCATTCTTTCATTACCAACTTTGCCTGCATTCCATTGCACACACAGCATAAAAGTTAAAAATGTATGTCGAGGAACAAAACATTGTCTCCATGGGTTGAAATCTGACTAAGGTATAGCTGCCCCATGTAGGAGGAAGAAAGCCTGAAGCCTGGGCCTAGTGCAAGAGTTATACTATGAGGAACAGACAGGCCTTGCCAAAAGCAGATGTTTGCCTGAAAGTCAGTGTCTCTTGGCACTAGGACTGCTAAAAGCACACAAAATATGTAAACACATTCCACCGGGATAGTACAAGGACACCCCAACTTAGTACATGATAAAATAGTTTGAAACAACTGGAGTGAAAGCATCATAATGGGTGGTGAATAGGAATACTTCGGAGGAAAGTACAAGGGGAGGTACCAAACGTAGCATTAATGCATAAGATGATGCGTAAAGTGTGTATCATAGATTGTTTATCTCCGTCTATAAATGGTGAGGTACCTCATAAGAACATAAAAATGGCCATACTGGGTCAGACCAGAGGTCCATCCAGCCCAGTACGAACCGAACAGGTAATGATCAAGCAATCTCTCTTCTGCCATCCATCTCCACCTTCTGACAGACAGAGGCTAGAGACACCATTCCTTACCCATCCTAGCTAATAGCCATTAATGGACTTAATACCTCCATGAATTTATCTAGTTCTCTTTTAAACCCTGTTATAGTCTTAACCTCAACTTAACTCTTTGTCTGGACTAGTGGGCAATAGGGAATCTATACTATTGACTGAGCCGAATCCATTGTCATGGGTACAAATGCATAGGAGCTTGGAGGCTGTCTAGCTACTAGCGACTATTAATGTACTTCATCTGACAATAAACCTGACTCTGGTGCCTTCATATCTTATCTGAGTCTGTGGTCTTTGGGGGCTCTCTTGAAGTCTATTATGCTATCTACCTGCACAGAGCTGGCATCATATACTTAAGGAACATACGAAAACACACACAACCGAACATTTGTCATCACTGATGGAGCAGGAGACCTGTTAGGATGCCACCCCAGTGCATCCTGAATTTACTACATTGCTGGCCTGACCTACTACACCCCACACAGTTCCAGCAACAACATGGCCATTTTAGAAAGGGAAGTCTTTTTTTGGATTGAGAACAGTAATGGAATTGTGCAGTGATGTCTTTTATTTTTCAAACTCTAATTACAGTTATTGATACAGAAAGCCTAGGCTTACTAACCTTACAGATGTGGTGTTGTATGAGATTTGTGGTCCTTATGGGTAATTTAGTGTGTGTGCACACGTGCTCCTTCCAGGGACTGAAAATTCTTCAATAGCCTGGTCCGCACCTGCATTCCCTTGTGCACCCAGCTAAGGACATAAAGGTAGCACAGGCCGACCGCCTCTCCAGTTCCAACTTTACCATGCATCAGAAGATGACACAAGCGGAGGGAAAGTAGGGCAGGGTTTGCCCTATGGGCCTCTGCATCTGGAAGAAATCCAGTTACTATAAGTGAAGTAACTTCTTTTCTTCTTCAAGTGTGGGTCCCTACGGGTACTCACTGTGAGTGGCTCTCACGCAGTGTGTATTGCAAAGAATGGTGTGAGGAAGGGTGCTATGCCACAGAGTGGGGGGATCACCAAGCTAAATGATGCATCCACAGCCGAAGATTAGTTTGTACCAATGCAAAATGCCTGTTAAAAGGGTGTATGCTCATATCTGCAAGATCGGGGCTCTCTGTACAGCAGCTGTGATGTCATTTTGGCTCATGCAGACTGGCCCTGTGACAGGGTACCTGCTCTGCTCTGGCCCTTTAAGGGCAAAAATCCAGCCCTGAGTAGGACTGAGAGTGAAGCCCCAGCTGAGCCAGTTATTGCTGATCAGGGCCCAGCTAAGGGCTGTATAAAGAAGGGCTCTTGGAGGGAGAAGGAGGAATTGTATTCCACTTATTCCTGCTCTGGCTGGAGAGCAGGAGGGACCTGGCTATGAGGGAAGCAGAGCAGAGCAGAGCAGGGTTGGGAAAGGAAGGCAAGGCAGTGATGGGGAAGCTCTGGCCAGGAAAACTCCCAGGTTGCAGGGCCTGAAGCAAGGCCTGAGGCTACTAGGGCTGCAGAGAGGCAACCAGTGTAGGCAAAGGCAGCAGGTCCACACCCCTTGCCAATGATGAGTGGCCATTACAGACTGCAGCGTGCCCGAGGCAGGGGTTAGATGAAGATTTGCAGTGGGTCACTGAGGCAAGGAGGGCATAGGGGAACTGGGTGTTCCCTGGGAGGAGACGATCCTAGAGTGCAGAGACTGATACATACCCCACTCTGGAAGGGGGCCAAGAGTCACCGGAGTGGGTAGTGCCAGAAGGCAGTGTCCTGAAGAGGATGCCACGATCTGGAAATGACGTGGGTCTGGAAGGGAGCACGTGCAGTGAAGACCTGGGGAGACACCAGCTAGACAAAGGCGCCCTGAGAGTATGGGAGCTAATTCCCAGTGCTACTGGAAGAAGGTGTCATGGTGGTGAGTCCAACTTGGGCCAGGCCCTGAGAAGCTTTCATAACATCCTGGGAAAAAATGAGGCATGAGAAACTCTACATAGAGAACCTTTGGGAAGAAACAGCCTTCTTCATTCGTTCAGTAGCAATTAACAATTTAGGGGTGCAGTTCTGTGCGGGCAGAAGGCTGAAGCCCTGCACACATTCAGGAAATGGAGTAATTTCTGCTCCATGTTTTGGCGAGGTTTAGGGTAGAACATTGGAAGCCAACCGTTTGGTTAAGATGGAACTCAGAAGCCACTTTAGGGTGAACATAATCGCAACAAAACCGCCATGTGGAAAACTGAACTAGGCAGAACTACCTTAAGGGCTCTCAGATTCCCAACTCTTCCTGCAGAGTTAATCATTGTTAAGAAGGTCTCCACCTAATGTAGGTGTAAGAAGGAAATGGGAGGCAGACTTTTCAAACAGTGGTCTCTTGTGAGCAGAAAGGACAAGGTTCAGATGAAGCTGGTTGTCTTGAGTGACAGAAGCCCCTCCAGTACGAGGGGGATTTCTGCTGCTCCAGCAGGTAACTGGTGGTGTTGGCGCAAAAGGGGGAATTGTATTCCATACAGCAGAGTAACATGCTGTATAAAAGGTCTCCAGCTGTTACTAAGGAACTCTTAGAGAGTAGGCTCTATGCTTGCTGTCCATCTAAAACTCATGCTGCCGATGTAGGGATCATGGGCAGAGATTGTTCATCTTGCCTATGTTCTGGGACAGCCAGCTGAGGAACGGTTATAGGTGAATGGATGGTGAGTTTAGCTATAGTATGGAGTGAATGAGATTTGCCTCAGACACTCAAACACTACCAGAATCACTATTGTTCCATCAAGTTTGATCTTCCTGAGTATTCAAGGAGGCAGAGGGTGGGAAGCATTCTTCAGTCATTCTGTACACTTCCCGAGGAAAGAATGCTCTCTAGAGCAAAGGCCTTGGCCAGCCCCAGGAGCAGCATCCGGGCACAGCTTGTTGTGCTAAGTTACAAAAGGGATTCCAAGACGCCCCCACCTTTTTGGAAGATGGGTGGAGTTCCTACTGGTGGTCTTTGTGTAAATACCTGCTGAAGGTGTCTGCCAGTGAATTATCATCTTGGGATATGCAGGGTGATTCTGTACCTGCTGGACTGTCTTTTTGCAGAGTTTGAAGGATCTTGCTCCTCCTTGCTAGTTTACATTGTACGAGGTGCTCACATTGTCTGCTCTGACCTGGGTGTTTGTGGACCAAATGGCATGTCTTGTGAACTGCCTGAAGTTGATATGTAGCCTGGATTCCTGTGGGGACCAGGAGTCGTGGACTGTTTGGTCATCAAAATGCACTCCCATTCAGTTCCCTCTAATTTTTTCCATATAAGTGTAGAATACATTTTGTTATATGCACCAGGGCATATGCAGTTGTACACCAACAGTAGACACACATGCTGCCATCTTCCATTGCTATCTTGCACTCTGCTAATTAGCTGGGCAGCCCAAGTACTCAGCTTAGCAAGAACACTGTTCCCAACCCAGTAGGGAGGCGAGCGTTGTGAGTGTCCTTGTAAGTGGTGTGGGGACAACAGGGACCCCTCACACATAATGTGTCTCTGCTCTGCATTCAGGTGAGAGGCGTCAGCATGACCTGCAGAAGAGACAACTTCTTGTCTGAGAGATCTCTGTGTGGAGCACACCTTGACTGTAAACAGATTTGAAGGACTCATAGGTGCAGTTGCACAAATGGAGAGATATTGGTGCATTTCCGCCATGTGACCTAACAAGACCAAGAAGGATTGGACTCAAGTCTGAGGGCTGAGATGAAGGTGGCTGATCAGATCCTTAATGGCAAGGAGTTGGTGTTGAGCAGAGTAGGGCCTAGATGTGACTGAGTTCAGGTCTATCCCAATGAAATCTATGGTTTGTCTGAACATGAATGTGTCAAAATTGACTTAGCGACCGAGGGAATGAAAGAGCTAGAGTGAGGTGGTGGCTGCTGTTTGCTCCTCCTGGCATGACTGACTGGTGAGTAGCCAATTGTCCACACAGTGAAATATTGGGCATCTCTGTCTGTGAAAGTATATGACCACCATTGCAAATATATTTGTGAATACCCTTGGGGCCATGAAGAGGCCAAAGGGGAACACCTTGTATAGAAAGTGTCCTTGGCAATGTTGCGGTGGAGGAGGCCAGGCATATTCTTTATAGGGTGCCGGAGTATACATCATTCAAGAGCTGAGGATAGCGTGAGTGATTTTAGAGTACACAACGTCCAGTTGGTTTTGTTATTAGAGGCTGCTACCCTTTGGGAACACTGAGATCTGCAGCCACAAAGCCCTTCTCATGACTGCTGAGGTAGCCAACGAGTGTGACACTGTGTTTGTTCCATTGGGAAGATCCTGAGACTAACTTTCCTTCTACCAGGAAGGAAGTTCCTGAGGAACTTGATGTAATTCAATATTTGGACATCCAAGCTTTGTAATTCACCAGTGGGTCTGGGTGAGCGGAATGGGAGCAGGTGGATGATAGTCTGACTGGGGCCTCATGAGAATTTCATAAGGTGTCTCTGGAGCGTGAATTCATGAGACTTCCTGGTATATGGCAGGGAAGGGATATGAACTTCCCAGAGGCAATACAGGCAAGTCTTATGCAGGTTGCTCATCAGGAAACCCCAGGAGCAGGCAAAGCAAGGCTTCAAGCCTGGAATTTTTCCCATAATAAGTTCCTGAAATGGTGGTGGAATTGATGGGCGGAACTCTCAACCCCAAATTCCCAGCTCACTCACTGTCACTACAAGCCAAACTCTCCAAACTAAAAGTGCTATCTACAATATTTATACATTTGATTAAGAAAATCACTCAAGAGAAAAAAATTGACACAGAAGCAGAGGCTGAGGTCAATGTTGAGCCCAGCTCATGAGTGGTAGAAAAAGAATTTGTACCACTCTTTATGCTATCAGTGGGGCTTTTAACAGGGGACAGGATACAAACCTCGACCAGCAGACACTGCTATTAAAGAATTTCTAATCCTGGGCAAACTCGTGCACTACACTGAATATCCTTGGGGAGCAGCGCTCAAAGATGGCATAGATGTGTATGCTAAAGTTGTCTGCAGTAATGAGGCCTGAAGGGAAGGTACCATATGGTTGCTTGCTCTTTCTACACTTCAGCAGGATAGCTATTTGAAACCTTTGTAAAAGTGAATGCTGACTCAAGCCCCTCAAGTTCCCTGGCTACTGGTTTATTTTATGCCCAGATCCTAGGAACTGCAATTAGAAAATATTATTAAAACACAAAGATCCACTGAGTTGGAGATTCCCCATTCTTAGCATCTCTTAGGTGCATATTTGTTGCCCTTATTGTTTGAGAACTTTTCAAGCCTGACATTAATCAAACCACAAGAGCTCCCAATCCCTTCTAGGCATATTTTGTTAATTTAAAATTTGTGACAGTATTATTCTGCTTTACAGCAGTAGAAAAGCATTACAAAAATGACTGATCAAAAGCCACACAAATCACATTTGTTTTCTGCTTGACAGAGTAGGAATACAGTATTCACACCAGGGGGAGCTGAGGGACTCTATTTTCTCCAACCAAGCTTACATAAAAGCAATGGCAGGAATAAAAACAGATCCCATTTAAATTGCATTAAGATTAGCTGGCTCTTCAGAGAATAAGGTTTTTATGCAGTCCTTGATAACCTATGGTGTGGTTTAAACATTCAAATGTAATTAAAAACTAGACATATAATTGCCAGTATTATACTCCATTGTTATTTGTATTACCATAGCCTCCAAATGCACCACACTAGTTAATCCTTCTCACCACCTGAAATCAGAGCCCCATTATGCAAGACCCAGTAGAAAAATGGTCGTTGTCCCATATAAACAGACAAATCGTGGCAGAAAGGAAGTATTATCTCAGGGATGGGTAATAAAAAACCTGCAGCCCATCAGGGTTACTCCTAGCAAGTCACCGCTATTATATTTATGTGCATTTCCAAAGATATCAGGCAACTGCAGCTTTCATTAGCCGCATATCCCTGAGGACTGGATCTAGCCCATGGGCCGGAATTTTCCCACCTCTGTATTATCTGCATTTCACAAATGAGGCAGTAAGGGCAGCACAGAAAGACACAGAGTAATTTGCTCAGGGTCACACAGGATGCATGTACTGAATTTGGAACTGATCTCAGATCCCTTAAATCCCAGACCAGTGCCATCTGTACTACATACATGGCTTAAACTGCAAGGTCGGGGGGCAAGGGCTATTCTTATTCTGTGTATGTACAGCTCCTAGCACAACAGAGTCCTTGTTTAATCTTAGGGTGGGCAACCTACAGCCCATGGGCCAAATCCAGTCCATCAGCCACTTCAATCTGGCCCCTGAGCTTGCATTGGGGAGCAAGGTCATTGCCTTACTTTGCTCCACCCATGGTGTGACTCCAAGCAGTTCCTGCAAGTACAGGCATGTTCCCTCTCCAGCTCCTATACCTAGGGGCAGCCAGAGGACTCCACATGCTGCCTCCACCCCAGGCACCATGCTCGTAGCTCCCATTGGCTGGGAAGCATGACCAATGGGAGCTGCAGGGAATGGTGCCTGTGACAGTGTGCTGAGTCGCCTGCCAGCATCTCCATGTAGGAGTCGGGACGATGTGTTGCTGCTTCCAGGCATTGACTGAGCTAAACACTGCCCTGAGCCTGTGTCCCTGAGGTCCTCTTCCACACACAACACCCTGTGCCGACCCTAATCCCTCTCCTGCTCTCTAAACCCCTCAATAGCAGCCCAGTGCCCCCTCTGGCATTCCAAACCCCTCATCCCTAGCCCCTAACCAGAGCCAACACCCCTGAGAAGAACTAGAAAATCCAAATCTTGTTAAATCTTAAAGGCAGATACTGTGGGTTCTCATGGCCCAGACTAATGGCACCTGCAGCCATTTCTCTGCTGTGTAAGACAATGGTGATCCTATCAAGACCTGTCTTTGTTACATGAGAGGATAATGCAGAATTGCTGTTTGTGAAAACAGGACCAGAAGCGGTAGTCACTCCTTATGAAAACAGGCTGCTAGATTGCAACATCAGGATTGCATTATGAGTCTGAGAAATCCAACTGGGACCTTGACAGATACTGTTCCTTGGTGGGTCTCAGACTACATCTAAAAGCAGAACAAAAGGAGTTTGCAAGCAGTGCACTTGCAGCCTTTCTGCCTCATCCCTTCCGTGGATCCAGATTTTGATGCTTGATTTTATGGGGAAAATACATTTAATGAGAAGCTGCTGCACAGAAAAGAACCATGAACAAAGCTTCGCAAAGTGCAACAGAGACTGACTCCATCTGGCTTCCTGTCTGAGGGAGTAAACACACTGGATGGGGCCAAAGATGGAGTGCAAGGTCTATTGACACAGTTCATATTTCTAATGTCCTTAGCAGCATTTTACATAAACTACTGGAACATACAAAGCTCTGCAAGTATTATTATTACTATAAAAGGATTCCACTGTAGTTTTAATAAAGGAATAAGCCAGGACATTTTAAACGTAGATTTTGTACTACACCGTGATAAACCATTCCCCTTTGCTATATGAACACAAGCCAAGTCTCTAGCATGGAGACAGTATGTAATATACTAGAGACATAAATGACTAGTCAACTAACCGATGAGCAGGAGCTTATTGGTTAGCACTATCGACTAGTTGCATCCCTCCTCCCCAGCTGTGGCTCTGCAATATTAAGGGATAGGGGGGCTGGCTCCTGTGGGTCTCTAATCAAACGTCAGAAATCTGCTGGAGCAGGGACTGAGCCAGTGCCTTTGAGTGCTGGCCCCCCTATCCCTTAATGCAACTAGTTGATAGTGCTAACCAATAAGCTCCTGCTCATTGGACCCAGTGCGAGGCAGGACTGAGTCCGGGTTGCTGGCCAGCCTGCTAAAAAAATTACTGGCAAGGGGGTGGAGGGAAAATGCGTGTAGTCTATAGCATTAACCTATAAGCTTTTGCTTATCAGTTAATAGACCACACTATTACATCCCTAGCTCCTTGGCTGTGTCTAGACTGGCCAGTTTTTGCGCAAAACTTGCTAGCTGTCTACACTGGCCGCTTGACTTTCCGCAAAAGCATTGACTTCCTAATGTATGAAATCAGTGCTTCTTGCGGAAATACTTTGCCCTTCCCATTTGGGCAAAAGTCCCTTTTGCGCAAAAGGGCCAGTGTAGACAGCTGACATTTGTTTTGCGCAAAAAAGCCCTGATGGCTAAAACTGCGATCGGGGCTTTCTTGCGCAAAAGTGCGTCTAGACTGGCACGGACGCTTTTCCGCAAAAAGTGCTTTTGCGCAAAAGCGTCCGTGCCAATCTAGACGCTCTTTTGCGGAAATACTTTTAACAGAAAAACTTTTCCGTTAAAAGTATTTCCGCAAAATCATGCCAGTCTAGACATAGCCCTTGTGTAACTCCCATGATGGGGCATGCTGCCATTCCTCCAACTGAAAGACCAAACAAACGCTCGTGCACTCAGGCAACTCTAGTTAGGTCCATGTACAGAACATATTTCACCTGGAAAAGGGAAGTTTAAAAAGGTGACACAACAGCAAAAAGCTACATTTGTTTTGTAGGAAAGACCACTAGGGACTTCCAGGAAACTCATGTAGCAAAGGGAATCCAGTTTGGGGTAATGATGCAAAGTTGGGAGGTATTGCCAATGTGGAGGAGGACTGGAAAAGCATACTGGAAGTTTTGGTTTACCTTGCAAACAGCAAAGTGCAAGATCACGCACTGAAGGACTAACAACAACAATTTTTGCAGCTGTGTAAAAAGCTTATGCAATCCCAGGGTGCATCAAGTAAGATAGAAGCAGTAACGATACGGAAGAGTTGTTACCATTGTACAAAGCACCGGTGAGCCCTCATCTGGAAAACTATGTGCAATTCTGGTCTCCCATGTTTTAGAAAGATAAATTCAAATTGGAATAGGTAAAGAGAAGGGCTATCCGGATGATCAAAAGAATGAAGAACCTGTTTTATGAGAGGACTCCTAAAGAGCTTTGAAGGTTAAAGGGAGATAGGATTGCTCTCTATAAATACATAAGAGGAACAAACAGCAGGGAGCAAAGGGAGTTACTTAAGCTGAGAGCCAGTGTTGGAACTAAAACAATACAAACTCATCATCAACAAGTTTGAAATTACATGAAGATTTCTAATCCTTGGAGGAGAGAAATCCTGGAACAGCCTTTCAAGGCAAAGGATGGTATGACAAGGTTGCACATAATAGTGTGCTACAAATGTTATTACCAAATATCTCCAATAGCCACAGACGGAACGCTAGATGGGGAAAGCTCTGAGCTACTACAGAACACTTTCCCAGGTGTCTGGCTCGATATCTAACTGATCGCTATATTTAAATCAAGAAAGAATTTTCCCTCAAATCAGACTGGCAGAGACCCTGCAGTATGGGGCACAGGTCACTTCTAGTTTCACCTAGAGTAAACGATGGATTTTCTGTAACTTGAAGTCTTTAACTCACGTCTTGAAGACTTCAGTAAATTGGCCAGAGATTAGGGTCTTTTACAAGAGTGTGTGGGTAAGGTTCTGTGGCTTGCAATGCGCAGGAGGTCCCACTAGATTAGTGGTCACTAACCAGTAGATCGGGATCTACCAGTAGATCTTGGAGCCTCTGACAGTAGATCTTGGCTGGGAGGCTATCAAGTGCCAGTACTTCAGGTGCCCCTCCCCACACTGCCCTGCTGCTCCTGCCCAGAGCCTTAGAGCTGCCCTCTGGGAACCTCCTGCTTGTTGCGCAGGTTGGGGGAGACAGAGGCCAGGGGTGCTGATGTCACTTTGACTCCCTCCTCTGTACCCCATCTTCTCAGAATGAGGAGGGCAGGGGTATTTGGATTTGAGGTAGATCCTGAACTGATTTAAATTCAAAAAGTGATCTTGTACTTAAAAAGGTTGGAGACAATTGCACTAGATGATTGTGATGGCCCCTTCTGGTCTGAAATCAGTATTGGGCAGCCTGAGGGCCACATGCAGCCCTTCAGGGTTCTTGGTGTGGCCTGCAGGACATTTTCTTTACCATTGCTCACACATAGGGTTGCCAGTTTCTGCTGGTTTCTGGCCAGCTGTTTTTTTCATACCGGTATTACTTGAGTGACATGTACACATACATAATGCAACAGCACATGAAGTGAGATGCATGCTGACTGTACATAACATTGACTGTAAAAGCAGTGCATTCCCTCTGCATCCAGTCAAAGCACCGCTACAGTTCAATGAGCACACCTTGCAAATTCTAGGCAAGCACAGTTCGTAAAACTACCCTATTCTGGGAGACTGTCTTGATTACAACAGTCTTGCAGCCCATTGAGATGAAGGAGGGCCACTCACATGGCCCACTCGCTAGCTTAGGTTGCCCACATCAAAGCCACTGAATAAGAACAGTGTGATGACACAACCTTTGGCTATGCTTGTGAACAAGGGGAATCTGAGAATAAGGATACAATGGACCCTCAGAACCTGAGACTGTACCCCCCACTTCATGCTAGAGAAAGAGCAACTTGTAGAGTGGAGCAAAACTCGCTGTTGGGGATAGTAGGTACTCTGTTACTCGGCCTCTCCGTAAGTACTGTCAAGCTACAATACAGCTATCACATTATATTCACTGTATGGGGCACCTATATCAGGAGATGACTCTGGAGTGGTTACTGGCCTTGTATTTCTGCTTGGGGGCACATCATGAGATTAGGGAATATTGTTTTTTCTGCCCCAAGCATTCAGGAGCTAAGAATGTTCTGAACAACCCCCCGTACCGGTCCAAATGCCTTTAGTGCCCTTACCCTAAGGGCCCTGGACTGCAGCCCCTACAACGCCTTTCTTTATCCAGTCCTGCTGCTGAGGCCAGAGGGGCATGCCTCTTCCCCGGACATGGGAGCTCCTTGCTAGGGATGGAGGAGCGCTCCTCCAGCTGGGAGAGAAGAGGCCATGGCAGCTCCATGTGTGGTAGCCCTGAACCATTACATGGGGCTTATTAGGCAGTTGTGCAGCTTAGAGGGATCCATACTTGGGACTGACCTGAAGCTCAAGCAAGAAACTTCTGTGGTCTTGGAGGGGCTGTGGGAGATGGGACACAACCCTATCCTGCTGCTATACAATAAGGCTACATCTACACTGCAGGCTTCTTGCGCAAGAACTATTTTGCCCAAGAGTTCTTGCGCAAAAGGTCTTGCACAAGAGCGTGTCCACACTGCCATGTGCTTTTGCGCAAGAGATGTGCTTTTGTGCAAGAACGTCCATGGCAGTGTGGATGCTCTTTTGTGCAAGAAAGCTCTGATGGCCATTTTAGCCATAGGGGTTTCTTGTGGAAGAAACCCCTGTTGCCTGTTCACACTGCCTTCTTGCGCAAGAGCTCTTGTGCAAGAGGGCTTATTCCCTGTGGGAAGAGGAATAACTCTCGCGCAAGAAGCCCTCTGTTCTGACGCTTTACTGTAAATTTACTTGCGCAAGAACACGCATGCAGTGTAGACGCTCCGCACGTTTTTACGCAAGAACACCTGTTCTTGTGCAAAAAGCCTGCAGTATAGATGTAGCCTAACGGTGTTTGTGCACTCAGGCAGCACTAGTTAGGCACACCTGCAGAATGGGCTCCACCTGGAGA
This sequence comes from Apalone spinifera, assembly GCA_030068395.1. Taxonomy (NCBI): domain Eukaryota; kingdom Metazoa; phylum Chordata; order Testudines; family Trionychidae; genus Apalone; species Apalone spinifera. The sequence continues at coordinate 293,046,700 of CM057845.1, forward strand.
GGGGGAGCTTAAAAAGATGAGGCTTGCCATAGGAAAGGAGGGAATTCACCTTGGAGGAAAGGCTACCAGGGGCTGCCACTGTGCTAGAGAAGCAAGGGGAGCAGCTAGACTTCCCTTTCTCCTCCTGCCTTGCTTGGGGGCAGATGGGCATTGCAAGCCTGATATGGGCAAGAAGCCATGTAAGGCTGCAATAAGCCAACCTTCTGTGGTAGCACCAGGGGAGCTCTGACAGCAAGGGTGGTAACTAGACTCAGAAAGGACCCTGGGCGTAAGTGCACACATGGGAAGTTCCCACAGGGACTCGGCAAAAAACTGAAAGAGACTATAGATGAGCCCAGGCTGAGGGACTACCAAAGTCAACAGTGTCACACAAACGATTGACCTGGACCAAGATGAGTAAGAAATAAGGATTATCAAATAATGCCTGGAGCAAGTTTCTCTCTGGACATGCTATTGATCTGCTTTTCTGTGGTTGACGGTGCCTGCCGATGACACCACACAACCATTTTTTTCTTTTAAACATTAAAGATTTACAGCATGTTTCTCTTCCTGGTTTTAATCTACCTCCATCAAGTAATTAAAAAAAATGTGTTCTCCAGGGAAGTTAATTTACTGAATTATAACTGAATTTCCAAAAAGAGTTCTCTACTTTTTGTCAGCTAGCTTTCTTTCTTTCTTTCTTTCTTTCTTTCGTCTTGTTAAATAAATGAAAGAAAAGAAAACAAAAAAAGAAGGTTGACATATTTTTTGACACAGATAAAAATCACACTGTTAAAGCTCGACAAAAAGTCATGAAAATCATAATTAAAAATAGGCTATGAATATGAAGAAATAGAAGGCTATGCCATAAGGAGATTGGTGAACTTTTCAAGTTACCACTTTTTTGTAAGCAAATTATTGTAATTATTAATCTTAGGATGGTTCCTCTGGCCTTTCCTATTACCCCAAATTTTAATCAAAACCAGAGACAACAGGGCAGGGATGGGTGGTAGATGGGGTCTTGTTCATTTCCCCCCCAATTTCTGTCTTCCATTTAGCAACAGCTTCTTCCCAGTGGACTTTTTTTAGGGAGGAAGGGAGAGCAGCAATGCCAGCTGGCTTGGAAGCTTGAGAAGGGAGTACAACCTGCATCCTTTCACTCACCTCTGTGGGCCACACAGCCTGTGCAGGTTGCGGGTACAACCAAAAACTATAACTCAAAGGAGGGACTCAGTTTGAAATCACTCGGTAGATCTGTGGGTGCATGTGTGTAATAGATATACATATATATATAGCATACTCTGCAATCTGAAAAGGCAGAGACTGGGGAAAGACAGACCATAAAAGTAAAATGGATGGTGGGGAAGTGACTGGCATGCACCTTCTTAACTTAATTCTTTACACATACACACAGATATGCATCTTGTTAACTTCATTCTTTATGGCTGTGTCTACACTGGCCCCCTTTGCCGGAAAAGTCATGCAAAGGAGGCCAGTCGGAATTGCAAATGGAGCGGGGATTTGCATTTTCCCCGCTCCATTTGCATTAACATGGCTGCCGCTTTTTTCCGTCTTAGAGTTTTGACGGAAAAAAGCGCCAGTCTAGACAGGGCTCTTGTGGAAAAGAAAGCCTTTTCCGCAAGATCTCTTATGCCCTTTAGAAAAGAATAAGAGATCTTGCGGAAAAGGCTTTCTTTTCCGCAAGAGCCCTGTCTAGACTGGCGCTTTTTTCCGTCAAAACTCTAAGACGGAAAAAAGCGTCAGCCATGTTAATGCAAATGGAGCGGGGAAAATGCAAATCCCCGCCCCATTTGCAATTCCGACTGGCCTCCTTTGCATGACTTTTCCGGCAAAGGGGGCCAGTCTAGACACAGCCTATATGTATAGGCATACAAACATCAGAGAATTATCCACATCCCTGTGGTTAGAGGTATTTCATTTTTATTGGAGTTTTAGTAGTTCCCTTGGTACTCACAAAGGTTTAAACACTTCGAAAAGGAGCAGAACTTCAGACAGAACAGATATTAATTGTAGCTACTGAAATCTTTGCTGAAAATGTATCTTCCCCCACAGCCAACACAGGGGAAAACTCAAAGAGAGGGCATGTTGAGGTAACTACAGGTACAAATTAACCATGCATAGAAACAGAAAACAACATATAATGAGCTTGATTCATTCTCTTTGCACCAGCTGAGGCAAATGCACCCCAGATGGGACTGAGTCTAATGTGAGAGCAGAGTATGTGCACATCACCCTCACATTCGGGAGGGCAGCTATCACTTAATTACACACAAGGGTCTACAAGAGCCCCAACTAGCAGAGCCTGCGTGACATGGGATGTGCTGAATTTAATGCATTCCCTGAACTACCTGGATACCCTGCCTAAAAAGCACCACACACTTTTTGATGTTTGCAAGTGCACAATGCTGCTTTAATCAGACCTAGACAGACATTCCACTACCAGGGGCCTTCTGCTGAGGGCCTTGACAATATCCAGAGAAATCCTAAAGGAATCAAACCGAGGAAACAGAATCTGAATAAAGGTAAACCAGAGAGATACTGAGCCATAGGAGTCATACAAGATGCAGAGCAATCAAGGTTATCATACAAAATAACCCACTCTGTGGATATATTCTTCAATCTGACAGATACATCTCAGAGCAATCTGTGGGTGTGTCTAGACTACAGGTTTTTTCCAAAAAAAGTGGCCTTTTTTCGAAAAAACTTCCCCTGCATCTAGACTGGTGCCGCATTCTTTCGAAAGTAAATTGAAAGAACACGGTAGTTTTTTCGACTGTGGAAAACCTCATTTTACGAGGAAGAACGCCTTTTTTCGAAAGTTCTCTTTCAAAAAAAGGCGCTATGTAATGCAAACTGGGCATTTTCGAAAGAGAGCATCCACACTGTCTGGGTTCTCTCTTTCAAAAAAGCGGCTCGCTTTTTCAAAAGTACTGGTTGTAGTCTAGACGCTCTTTTTCGAAAGAGGCTTTTTCGAAAGTATCTTTCGAAAAAGCCTCTTTCGAAAGAGGCTTGTAGTCTAGACTTAGCCTGTGTTCTGCTGTGAGGCTGCAGTCTTTCAAAGGAGCAGGACGGATCTGCAATTAAAAGCACCACTTCACAAAACTAAAGGGATATTTTGAAAATGTACCACAGAGATCATTCACGGTATGTTGCTTTATCGTGGAGACAAAACTTTTCTTTATGCTTGTAGAAATCGTTCCCAAAACTGCACACTTACACTGTATCTCTGATGTTTCACCCATCCCAGCACAGATAATCCTTAGGCACATCTTCACCTCAGGGGAGAGAGACATATGCTCCAATGGTTTAGTTTGCTCTGGAGACTTCCAGCAACATGCTCTCTAAATCTTATTCCGAGTTACTGCTTTCCACATATGGCCTCCAACTCTGCAGTTCTAGCCTGCATTCCTTGTTCCTAGATGCAGATCCCAGCATTCAGTTATATTAAAACACATTATGTTTGCAAGAGTGTCCAAATGATTCAGATTAGTAGTATGACTGCCCTGTTCTCACACTTTAGGATGCACCCCTTGGGGGGATGGAGGAATGTTGAGGTGTGGGGGGAGGGGGAGGGAGCAGCCCACTCCACCCATCTTGGACTCATCCACAAATTTTATAAACAGTGATTTTTCATTCTGTAAGGGTGAAAAGCCAGATGACAGATTGGGGTCAGTGGGAATTCTGGCATGAAAGAAGGCTTCATTTTATCTCTGTGATGTTTGGCATTGCCATAAACTGGAGACCAAAGAATTATACTAGCAATATAAACACTTAGCCTCAGTAGATAGCAAACAGTTAAAAGAGCTACACTTTGACGAAGATGTTGTGCAACTGAATGAACTTCCAAAAAGTAACAAAGGACCTGTCTACACTAGGAAATTATTTTGAAACAACTTATTTTGAAACAATAACTCCCAAAATAACTATTTCAAAATAGCATGTCCACAATACAAGGAAGCCTCAAAATTAGTCAGAGGCAGGCTTCCTTAATGTGGCTGCACTACCTCAGCTTAGAACCCTAGGAATCACTGGGGAGTAATTATTTTGAATGACTCTGGGGAGTAATTATTTAGAAACAGCAGCAGTGAAGCGTCCACACTAATGTTAGTTTGAAATAACTATTTTGAAATGAGCGTTATTCCCCATGGAAAGCAGGAATTATTATTTTGAAATAATGGGCTCGATAGTGTGGATGCTCCACTTGTTATTTCAAAATAAGGGGAGTTATTTTGAAACAACTCCCTAGTGTAGACCAGGGCAAAGAGTCAATCTGGCAAACGCAGCAGGCCACATAAGGCTCAAAATTAGTTATGCTAAAATAAACATACCGGAAACCCAGAGTCATCAACCAGTAACATCACACTAGATGGCAAAGATATTAAAGAAGCAGAACAGCTTCCTTATCAGGGCAGTACCAAAGTGGCCAGAGACTCAAGAAGAAAAGTACGCCAAAGACAGGAAAGGCATCTACAGCAGTTACTAAACTCAACAACATATGGAAATCAACAATATCCAGAATCAAACCAAAACTGAGAATTTTCAATTCAAACATAAAACCAGTGCTAACATATGTCTGTAAGAATTGAAGCTCTTTTGGACAAAAATCTAGATGTTTTCAAAATATGTACCTACAAAAGATTCTGAGCTCTGGTTGGAAATACTATCGCCAAGGAAGAGATGCAAGAAATTATGAACAAGCAATTTGTTTCCTTAGAATCAGAAGCAAGCACTGGACATATTTCAGGCATCTACTCTAGGTGCTATTACTGTACTTCATTGACAATAAATCTGGCCTCGTGCCTTCATCCCTTAATGGATCATGTGGTTGTTGGGCAGTTGCTTGAGGTATGCTGTGCCAGCTCTCTGAACAGGGCTGGGGTGGCACACAGAAGTAACACATAAACGCAGCCAAACACCTATCAAAATCTCACCACACTGTAGCCCACGACTGCTGATCTAGTAAGCAAGCTGTCCTCTATGGGAACAGTGATCTAACATGATCGAAAAGCACAAGCTAGAGAACCCTGTTATACCCTCCCTGCAAATTCCCACAGATGCATGCTATGGTATGCCTGACTGGAAATATGCAAATAATTGACTTTTTCCAGTACGAACTAGGAAAAGGGGGAACCCAATTTGCAGGAGTGCTAGCAGTTCTAGAAGCATTAAAATGAATAAAAACCTACAAAAACAATTATTTGAACTAATTCTGTTTACAAATCTACCACCATAGGAGGTATATGGTGGTAGGTTTCTAAACATAAGATCTGTCAGCTAGCCAGTTCTTAATCCATTTAACAGGTGTGCTATTGATTCTGTATAATATGAATTTTTCATCAGAATTAGAATTGTCAAGTAATTTAAAAAAATCAATCACGATTAATAACGCTGTTAAACAATAACAGAATACCATTCAAATATTTCTGCATGTTTTCTACATTTTCAAATATATTGATTTCAATTACAACACAAAGTACAAAGTGTACAGGCCTCACATTATATTTATTTTTTATTAAAATATTTGTACTGTAAAAAACAAAAGAAAGCGTATTTTTCAATTCACGTCATTCAAGTGCTGTAGTGCAATCTCTTCATCATTGAAGCTGAACTCACAAACAATTGTACGTACAAAAAAAGGTATTAAAAATAAAACAGTGGAAAACTTCTTGTTCAGCCAATCACTTCAAACAAACAAGTTTGAAGAAAAGTAGCTTTGTTAATCTGTATCTGCAAAAACAATGAAGAGTCCTGTAGTCTTTAAGGTGTCACAGGTCTCCTCTTAAGTCCTCTTATTCAAACCAACAAGTTTGTTTACATGTGCATTCACATTACACTGTTGTAGCCAGGATCACAAGATATTTGCATGCCAAAATGCGCTGAAGGTTCATATGTCCCTTCATGTTTCAATGATCATTCCAGAGAACCTGCATCCATGGTGATGACAGGTTTTGCTCAATAACAATCCAAAGCAGAATGGACCAACACAGGTTGGGTTTTTTTTCATCATCTAATTGAAATGCCAACAGCAGAAGGTTGATTTTTTTTTGGTGGTGGTTCAGTTTCCGTAGTTCCTGTATCGGAGTGTTGCTCATTCGAGACTTATGAAAAAATTCTCCATACCTCAGTCCCTCTCAGATTTTGGAAAGCACTTCAAATTCTTAAACTTGGGTCAGATGCTGTAGCTATCTTTAGAAATCTCACATTGGTACTTTCTTTGCATTTTTTAAAATCTGTAGTGAAAGAGTTCTTAAAATGAACAATATGGGCTTGGTCATCATCCAAAACTGTTATAACAAAATATATAGCAGCATGCAGTTATAACAGAGCAGGAGACATACACTTCTCCCAGAAGGAGTCAATCACAAATTTAATTAACACATTTTTTAAATGAGCGTCATCAGCATAGAAGCATGTCCTTTGCAATGGTGGCTGAAGCATGAAGGGGCACATGAATGTCTAGCATGTTGGGCACATGAGTACTTTGCAATGCCAGCTACAAAAGTGTCATGAGAACAGCTGTTCTCACTTTCACATGACATTGTAAATAAGAAGTGGGCAGCATTATCTTCAGTAAATGTAAATGAACTTGTTTGTTTTAGCAACTGGCTGAATAAGAAGTAGGACTGAGTAGACTTGTAGGCTCTAAAGTTTTACATTGTGTGACAGACAACTGGCTAAGCCAAAGCTTTGTCAGTACAGCCTGGCTAAAAAGGCCAATTACAGCCAGATGAGCAAGCCCATGCCTGAGAGGCTAATGGGAAGCAGCAATGAGCCTTATTAGCTAGAGGGTTAGATAAGGCAGCAAGAGGGGAAGTGGAAGGGAGAGGCCCAAGTGACCCCACACTCCATACTGAGTGTACTTATCAGCCAGCTAGAGAGGGTAGTTAAGTTAGTTGCTGGAAAAACAAAGCTCTGTAAATAGAAGGTGGTGGGAATTTGGCATAGATAATAAAAAGACATGGGTGTTTGCAGAAGAGAGGGTCTCAGGTGATTTGTGGCCAAAGAAGGGGTCCAGGTTAAGGGGCCTGAGCGAGGACCTTGCCACATGTGGTATCAGGAGTGGGATTCAGTGCTGACAAACATGGTTGGCAGCCTAGAGATAGAGGAGACCCTGCAGTGACTCATCAAACAAGAGCAAGTGCAGCAAGCCCTGAAATTTTCCAGCAGTCCCACTAGGCAGAGAGACAGGCTTTGCTAACCTGGCAGACAAAGCAGCAGCAAAGCCTGCAGGATGTTATTAAGGAGCAAAGCAAGGTGCAATGGCAGTTCCTGCAGCAAGTGGTGAGTGCCGGGGGAGGGGATGATACCTACCCACCAGGCCTGGGAGTCTGTAAAATGGACCCAGCAGATGGCCCGGATGCTTTTCTGGGGACATTTCAGTGGGTAGCTATGGACACCAGATAGGAGAGGGCTACCTGGGCCCTGCATCTGGCTCCTTACCTGGCAGGAGAGGCTCAAGCGGCCTACATGGCCTTAGGGGATGAACAAGCCAAGAAACTATGAGGTGGTGAGGGCAGCTCTTCTGGAGCGAGAAGGATTTGTCCTCAGAAAAATACCGTCAGAAGTTTTGGTCAGCCCGATGGACAGCAGCAGTGAGGCTCCGGACATTTGCCTAGTAGTTAGCAGACTGGGCAACCTGCTGGCTGAGACCAGAGACATGGACAGTGCAAGAAATAATGGACTTGCTCATACTCGAGCAGTTGCTGCAAGCCCTGCCAGAGAATATCCATGTGTGGGTCAGGCGCCACCAGCCTACACCAGCTGGTGGTGGAGTATACCTAGGCGGTTCCCTGGAGAGATGTTTGACCCTACAGGGACAAGGACCCATGGAGGAAGCTGGAGGAGCCCCTGTGGCAGTGTGGGAGGCAGGGCATAGGAAGTAGGACTGCTTGGACAGTGTGGACTCAGGCGGGAAGACCTGGTAAGGGGCAGAGTCTGCCCACTGTCCCGATGTGGGTGGAGAGAGAGGCCCTGCGTGGGCTAATGGACTTTGTGTCAGCCCACTCACTAGTGTGGAAGGGATGGGTGAGGACGGACTGGATAGTCCCTGGAGCACAGGTGATGCTAGAATGTATCCATAGGGACAAGCGGTCCAATCCTGTAGCCCAGGTGCCGCTGGTAGTGAGGGGAAGATTATGGTGGAAACGGGTGGGGGTAGTGGACCAGCTACCATACACGGTGGTATAGGTCGGGATTAGGACTGGGCCACCAGAGAGAGAGAGGCCTTAGGGAAAGGGTGTGTGCGCGCGTGCGTGTGTGAGAGAGAGCGTGGGGGGGAGGGGGAGGTTAGGGAGGGAGACTGAAGCGTAAGCTGTCAGTGCTCTGGGTGTGGGGAACTAGGGCACATAGCAGGACGGTGCCCTAACCCTGTGGGGACAGACAGATGGGAAGCACAGAAAGAGGAGGCACAATGGGATCTCTTCCCAGAGCAGCCCCCAGAAAAGGCGACCTCAACCCTGGTTGGGGAGATAAGTAAACTGAGGCACAGATGGTCCTGCACCAAGGGGGGGCAAGACCCGCCCCCCTCCTACCCCAGTGCTGGTTGAAGCAGTATCGGAGGAAGAGTCCTGACAGACATCCATTTGCTGTGATGACCTGTGGGCGATGTCTGAATTTTATGGGCCTGGTCCCTTCCACTGTAATTTTTGTGGGGAGGGAATGAAAGAGCCTCCCAAAGAAGCCCCGAAGGAGTACTTGGGCACAAGTGGGGATTTGCCCTGAAGGGACCCCTTTAGCAAGGGAGAGAGCGGCCCAGGGAGGGTAGAACCCCCAAACAGGATCTCCAAGAATCACCCAGACTGGAGAAAAGGACCTTCCCCTAAGAAAAAGAGGGGTGAGCCACACCCAAGCATGGAGAACTTTAAAGATTGGCAGGCCACTCAATGCACTCAGCTGTGGGAGGTGTTGAGGCATCAGGGAAAGGGTCCCTGGGAGGGCTGGGGCAGGCCTGAACCTGGCGGTACATAAGGGGGGAAGTGTGTGACAGAGTGTGTGGGTGGGTGAAGGCTCTGGCTGGGGCTGTGGACGAGCTGTTTGGGATACAAGCTGCCCAAGGGCTATGATGGGGAGAGAGGACTTACCCAGTTTGTTCTCTCTCTCCAGAGCAGCAACAGCAGCAGGGCTACGGGGTAGGGAGAAGTACCTCTCCTGTCAGCCAAGGCAGTCCCTGCTGGAGCTGGGTTGAGGCCTGTAGAGATGAGCCTCTCTACAGCTGTGGCAGGACCATGCTGGGGCCAGGGGAGGGGCTCCTCCCACTTGGCAGTGGCAAATCTGGGGCAGGTCCATGCTGGGGTTGGCAGAGAAAGGCTTGTCTCCCCATCATGGCAGCTTGGAAGAGGCATCGGTTAGGGGAGGGATAGCTCAGTGGTTTGAGCATTGGCCTGCTAAACCCAGGGTTGTGAGTTCAATTCTTGTGGAGGCCACTTAGGGATTTGGGCAAAAATTTGTCAGGGATGGTACTTGGTCCTGCTGTGAAAGCAGGGAACTGGACTCAATGACCTTTCAAGATCCCTTCCAGTTCTAGGAGATAGGCAATCTCCATTATAAAAAAAAAATCTCTCCATTGTGGGACCAGCAGGAAGAGGCACCTCTCCCTGTTGCAGCCCTAAATGCCTGTGCAGTGCTTAATAGGCTGCTGTGCAACCACACAGCTTAGAGGAAACGTAGGTGAGTATTATTCTGTGTTGTAACTGAAAGCAAATATATTTGAAAATAAAGAAAAACTCATTCAAAATATTTAATACATTTCAATTGGTATTCTATTATTTAACAGTGACATTACAACTTCAATTAATTGTGATTAATTTGTTAATCACAATTAACTCTTTTTCATAAAACTTTGTTGATTGTCAGTAATTATATTCTTTTAGTACTTAATTAAATCACATATCTTTTCCATTATTTTGCCTGTCACTAATATAAAAGTTAAATTTGGTGGTCTTAGCTCTTACTGCTTAGGACGAATTCCAGAACACATGGACTCATAGACAGACAGACACACAAAGTTTCTAAAACATATAGTAAGATATGGAGTTACCTTGTGTTGGGTACAATAGCTTTTGACTTAGAAAATTATCATGTACAATTTCTAGAAACTGTAATGATGGTGATGACTGAATGGTACCTCTAGTATATCATATCTCCCTTGATCAACTAAACAAATAAAATGGTAAACAGAAGGAGCTTGTTAGTCTTCTAGGGTATGTCTATACTAGCTCGTTAATTAACTAGCTCGTTAAATCCTTAGTTCAAATTAACTGTTACTCCTCATGGAATGTAGCTGCGCGGCAGTGAGTTCGGGCTAGTGAAATTTCAAAATGGCAAGCGGATGGGAACATGCAAATAAAGCCTGGGATATTTAAATCCCGGGTTTCATTTGCAACTCCGGTCGCCTCATTTGCCTACCTCGCTCGAATTAACGAGCTAGTGTAGACATACCCCTATAAATTGCCAAAACCACTAATACTGGTTAAAGGAAATGGAAAGCTGGATTAGCCACCAAAAATATTAAAGCTGTAGGGGCCAGAATTCTAGAGGATATAGGCACCTGAAGATGAGGATAGGTACCTACCTAATTGGAAGTAATAGAATTTTTGAAAGCATCCAGGCACCTAACTCCTATTGGATTTCTCTAACAGGTTTTCTCATAGGGTAGGTGTTATACAAGAGATTCCATGTATCATATTGCTATTGTTGTCTGCAAACATGGGAGTTTTTGCACTACACTGTACAACTGGATCCCAAACCCATTACACGGTATTTATTGTATCTAACCCATGAGACGACGGGTCATTTCACTAGCATGTAGGATACAGGCAGCTCTGTGAAAATGCATGAATTTCCAGTATAAGTAGGGAGGATTGCCGTGCTATAATTTTAGTGTAACAAAAGGAATTGTGTAGCTCATGTCCTTTCTTTCGGATGCCCAGGTAATTCACAGTTTGGACCATCCATATTTGCAGAGGAATAATATAAAAATTGAACCCTTCCCTGTTTTTGAATATGCTCCTTGTTATCAAAAGCAATTCTCTTTGACCAAAAGTTGTGAAATTAGAAAGCACAGCCCTCCTCTTCTTGTCTCCCTCCAGCATGTGTGTCTGCCTAGTACAGTTGGGAGCTAGCAACTGTGTATCCAAGAGTTCAGTAGAACAACAGAGGTTTGATTAGTTCATTCTTACGCTTCCAGAACCAGCCAAGTGAACAAAAATCAGTGAATGTGTTAAACATAAATTAGTCAGTTTAGGTTCAAATCCTGCATAGTGCTGAATACCATCTGTGATGCTGTCAAGCAGGTTGCCAGTTCTAACCAAGGCAACAGGTTAATTCACTCGCATGCTAATAGAAATCAAAGGAGTGTCAAAAGGCACTGTAATGTGATCAGGCCAATTCACTTGTGTGCTGGCATAATTAACAAGGAAATGTGATGGTATTGTATTCATTTATCTGTTGAGAGCTATCTTACAATATATATCACTGTTTTTAATTAACCCTAGATCAAAGCGCATATTAGCGTTTAGATGAGAATTTACTAAATGTGTAAAACTGCATGAAAACGAAAGGAGGATTGTTTCTGGCTATGACATTGTTCATGAAAACCAATTCAAGATTGGCTGGATGGCTTTAACTAAATGTATTAGGCATGTCTCTGTAACTGAACTGCCTATTTACCAGGACTGAAGCCTTAGAACTATAAATGAAAAGTCTGCTAACTTCAAAGTCTGGGTTCCTGGCATCCAACAAAGGGAAATCTACAGACCCATTCTGTGATGGGAACATGTGCCAGAATGCTTTCTCGGGAAAGCAGCTATAAAAATCTGCCTTGGGTGCAATGCTATATCTCTCATCTGTTTGCACACTTTCAGGAAGCATTCCAGATACAAGATAGAGATTCCCAAAGTGGTTCTGAGTAAGCCTGAGAGACTTAAGAAAAAAAGACAAGATTACTACACCTCTGTTGATCATTTGCACTTACAAACTCTTGACTCACTTGTAATGTATTTTACCTACATTAACTTCTCAATAACTCTCATTTTTTAATTCTTGGCTAATAAAGCTCTAGATAGTGTATTATAGACTAAAACTGGCTACAGCATTGTCTTTGATGTGAGATAAGGGTGTCCTTTGACCTGGGGTAAGTGATTGACCCTTCGAGATCAGGAGTGACCTAGTGTGAAGTGATTTTTGGTTTTAATAATCGTTAGTCAATTAGTCTAGTTTGTCTTAAGGATGTTAAATTGCATTTAATCAACTAATCAATGGAATTCCCATTGATTAGTTAATTAGTCTATAAGTGGGGGAAACTGCAGAGCTGCAGCAGGGTTAGCTCCCAGCCCCAGGAGCAAACCCCACTGTAGGACTGTAAAAGTTGGCTCTTAATACATTTAAAAGGCAGAAGCACAATGGGAGGGACCAGACACAAGCTGGGACAGGGTGCGAGCCTGTTGGCTCTTAATACATTTAAAAAGCAGAGGCACGGCATCTGGAACTGGGTGCAAGCCAGTAATCAGCTCCGCCTCTGCCTCCCTTGCCCCCCGTGGAGAATGTGCTGGGGGGAACTGGCTTTTAAGCTGTCTCCCCCAACACTGGCTCCTGCTCCCCCACTTGCTGCCTCTGAAAAAGGGAGCAGGGGTGGGGAAAGTAACTAGTCGAGTCACTACTCGACTATCCAATAAGCTTATGTTTGTCGACTAGTCGCTTACATCCCTCATTTGTCTGGGTGGCAAGATGCACTTAGGAGCATAACAGAACTCTTTTGGCCTCGGTGGTAAGATTAATATAGTAATCCAGCAGTGGTCAGTTGGTACTGGCTTGGTGAAATCTAATTATAGAATATACCACCACTTTGGGGCATATGCCCTGTTTTCTGACCAGTTATGAGGTATTCCAGACAACATGACACCCTCAACTTCCATATACTTCAAAAGGCTTCTTAGGAAATGCTTAGCACATTTCATGACCAGGTCCTTAACAAGCAATGAAAGGCACATCTCTATTTTAAACAATATATTGAGCAGCAGGTTCTGTACAACAAAAGCCTTCAATAACTTGAGTCGTGGCCCTGAATCTTCCTACTGTCTGGAAATTGCTCTCAATATTCCAAAATTATCTGACCAATCTTCATTCAAGGTTATGCCAATTTCCCCCTATGCTTTATTATATTTCATGGGAAGAGTTCCTGTAGCCCACAACTTGGCTTGCCTTTTGAATGCTCTATGTTTTCCATGCTGGCATTCCTTTCTTCATTCTTCTGAAAAGTCCACAGGATGCAAGTTCTTCAAATCACAATTCCGCCTCCATATAGGCTGGGTACATGGTTCAGCAAGGACTGAAGTAGGATAGGAATTGGCAGATGCTAACACTGAGGTTATGTCCGCATTGCTGTTCTATTTCGGCAGAAGATATGCAAATCGCGCTCTCATTTGCATATCTTCTGCCAATCATTTCTGTGGAAGAGGTTTTGATGCTAAAAAGCCCTGTGTAGACGGGGCCATTTGTCGGAAAAAACTCCTTTTTCGCAAGATCCTCATTTTTTGAGGAATAAGGGATCTTGCGAAAAAGGGTTTTTTCTCTGACCAATGGCCCCGTCTACACGGGGCTTTTTAGCAGCAAAACCTCTTCCACAGAAATGAATGGCAGACGATATGCAAATGAGAGTGCGATTTGCATATCTTGTGCCGAAAAAAACTGTCAATGTAGCTATAGCCTGATTGAAAATATCTTTGTTGCTTATAATGAGCACAGGAACATATTTTCCATGGAGCATTTTACAAAGTGAGTGGGGTCTTCAAATCTCTCCAGAGATTTAACTGCTTATGTTATGAAAAAAACCCATCGTATCTTAATTCATTCTTTTCTACAGCAGTGGAAATATGTTTTTTTAGTGATGACTAATAAGACTCTGAATTGTATTAAAATCAGTTTTATAAACCAGAGTAACCCTCACATCTTACACGGTCCTCTGCGATTTATAGCTCTAACCATTCCTATATACCCATTCCTATTTGTCATCACACAACTACCTCTAAAATGTGCAGTCTTAGAAAGAGAATGTAGCAATTACCTAAATTTTTTTCATAGTTCACTATCTCATTATGTAAAGTTCATTTTAGCACAAACTTTCATTGACAACTTTTTTTCTTAATTCATTGCTGACTTTTTTGTTTTAAATGTCACTTCATACATGAGAAAAAAGGCTAATTAAAAGAGCAGTGGAAAATAAAAACACTGGGTTTGCAACACATGTAGTGGTTTACTAATAATAATTGGCTTTTTTACTACATGATCGTACAATGAACTGTAACTGTGATTTTTTTTTTTAACCCAGGACCATAATATGTTCTTTATAGATATAGTAATGAATGTCTGCAGCTCATTCTTTTAACTTTACTGAATGTAGCAGAGATCTTAACAGAAGACCTCATCTGCACCTATTATAATCCAGAAAAATATGACCAAAAAGCATTTTTCATTCAGTGGAAGAACCTGGTTTATAGGTAACATCACTCATGAGATGATTTCATAAAACATCTCCCAAAAATAAAGCAGAGAACAGAAAAAAACTGTCAGACTCTATATTTATCTACCTGAAACAAATTTAGATGAAAAATAGCAAAGACTTTTATAATGTAACACTTGTGTTACAAGAAAAAAAATTGTGCCCAGATTTCACGATTAAGTCACTTGAATATCAAAAGACTGCAAATAAAAAAAATTAGCAAGAAAATAACCAGAATATCTCCAGTGTATGCAAAATAGAATGGTTTTATGTTGGAAAAAACGAGTATTACAGCCAAGTAAAATTATAACCAAGTTGTTATAATTTCTCTACCCAGGTATAGATTTCTACTGGCATATAGCCACATTGCTTTCATAATACCAGAGCAGGCATGGGAACTTCAGCACTAAAAGAACTCAAGGCTATAGTAGCACAAAAGTTTAAACTTCACTATAAATTCATCATAACAGCTAACAGCGATCACTACAGTAAGACAATAGTGACTAGTTCTCTCTGTCCATTGCAAAATTTATATGCCCATGCCACAGTCAATGTGCAGCAGCAAAGGGGGTAACAAAAGGGAGAGGAAAAAAAAAAAAGCAAGAAGTGGTGAGTAAAGAGAAAAAGAGGACAAGAAGAAGGTGTCATCTCTGTCACAATTCCACTGTGCATTTTTCCTGGGTGCTAGTTATTCTCAGTAACATTATTCACTTACCTACATCAGGATCTGTGGCCTGGACTCTTGTTAACAAAGCTTTGGTGGCTGTATTCTCATAAACACATGCGGTGTAGTGATCAGTAGAAAACATTGGTGGATTATCATTAACATCTTGCAGAACAAGGTGGATTTCAGACTGACAGAACCTTCCCCCTCCATCCGTTGCCCTGGCAATCAAGTTGTACACAGGGATTTTCTCTCTGTCTAAAAGAGCCAAGGTTTTCAACTCACCTAAAATTGGGTAAAAGTAGCAATCATCATTATTAATATAACAGAACATCCATTTCCAGATACTGTTAGTACCAGAAAGATCACATATTTTTCAGGAATTAAAAGAAAAAAAGAAGGGGAAAAGAAGCAAATAATAGAATCCAGCATTGAGTGGAATACAAAATCCTGAAAGTTTCATTTTTATTTCTATTTATCCACCATAGTTAACTGCCAGTTCAAATGCAGTTGGGTAAACCATTCTGGATGACCTTCAAAGCCCTACAATTTCACCCTTGGCTGAGAGTATAATAAACAGTATTTTTCATGTCTGCCTTCTGGTTACTTTGAATCTCCCTGGCTCTCTAGATTTCCAAACACATAAATGCACTGTAAATCTACTGATGACAGCAGAGATAATCAAATGTAAAGGTCCGTAATTCTGAACTTTCTGCCAACAAACAGCTCAGATTCTCAGTAGGTGTCTCTGCCTTCCAGTTTAGAACAGATATCTCGTTCTCAGCACACAAACACATGCACCTTACAGGCCAATGAATGGGTTCAGATCATAGGCACTAAGAGCAACCCCAGGGTAGTTTGTTCATACTCAAGTTTTAAATATTATTTACTTCTTATAAAACAGATAAATAGTCTTCAACCATTAACATATCAGCAAAGCATCTAGTACTAGTTAGCAGGACTGATTTGGCCTTTTGTATGCCAGATCCCATATTTAAATGCATTACACTTTATTCTGATAGGGGACAACCGCCTACATTGAATATATTAATAACACCTCCCACTGTTTCAACCTCTTCCTTTATAGTACCAAAACAGTATGACCGATGCAGTGCCTCCTATTAGTAAGGGAGAAGCACTGTTTAAGGAAGGATTTGATACAGGCTTTGTTTACACTACAAAGATTTATTGTCAAAAACTTGCCTTTTAGTGACAAAACAGTGAGAGCATACACACAGCAATGGGACTTTTGTTGGGAAAACTGCCCCAGTCTTGGTGACAAAACACTTCCATCCCTACAAGAGACATTGTTTCTTTTCCTCTCCCTTTATTGTCGACAAAGAGCCTGTGTGGACCTGTTTGTTTTGTTGACAGAACTGGCTTCTCTCAGTATCCCATAGTGCCTGATCTGATTACTCTGTTCAGTTTTGATTTAGCTGCTCTGCAAGCATGTGCCCCTCAACTCCAAGAAGTGCCTGACAGCTGAGTTAGGTGCTCTGTTTGGGGAACAATCAAAGAGCAAATCATTGGACTGCTCCTGTTCTGCTCGGCATTGGGAACACAGTAGCAGGAAGACTGCTGTTGTAGGAAGAGGACAGGTTGCTGTGCTGCTTTGGCATTCCTCAGCAGGGAGAGCTCACAGAGCTACTCATGATGCTGCTTCTGGCAGCTGAAGAGGTTATGGGAGAACTTAGAAGGAATCCCAAGATGCACAGAGATCAGCTCTGCCTTCCCACAAGATGGCACTATGGGCTACATACCCACAGTTCATGGTTATATTGTTGATCATGGTACCCTCGGTATGGACATGATCTGTTAACAGGGGGAGCAAGTGTCAACACACTCTAGCGATTTTACTTTTGTCGACTTTTGGGTGTCGACATCAGTTTTGTTGACAAAACCTGGTAATGTAGACATACACTTAATGTGGTACAAGTCAAGAGCCTAATAATAAAAATGAGCTGGGAACCAGTATTTGTAATTAATTGTATTTATCTTATAACTCAAAGAAATAATCCTGGAAGTTTAAAAAAAATCAAATAAAAAAGACTAATATGTTCCCACAAACCACATATCAAATTAGCAATATTCCCCCAACCCACATACATCACTTCAACATTGTAACAAATACCATATCCATGGCCCTTCCTCCACAGAAGCCTGGATGTAAATATAGTCATTGCCTCATGTCCTGAAGATTAATACGTTCATGCTTTTGTGCCAAGTGGGCTGCAATTCAAAGCACTGATGACCACAACTGGTTTGAAAGTCTTGCTGGGAAATGGGAGACCTAAATTCTGGTCCATCCCTCCCATGCAACCCATGGGTTCCCTCTCCTCTACCGTCTTATAACTGTCACCTTCAATAAATGCCTGCAATAATATAAACTGACAACAGAAGTTCAGATTTCCATATGTGACACTTTAATGGCAAATGCATTAGCAGTAATTGGCAAGAACTTTGGCCCCAACTGGTGGCCAGGGTTAGCAATGTCATGCGAAGACAAGAGATTTGTCACCTTACCGCTTTCTGGATCTAAAAAAAATTTATTGTTCCCAGGCCCAAACAGCGAATAGCGAATTTCACCATTGGACCCAATGTCTGCATCCTTGGCGCTGATCTTGAGGATGACTTTGTTTGATGCAATGTCCTCAGGAAATAATGCTGTGTATGCAAACTAGGGACAAAAGCAGAAAACAGAGCATGTAATAGCAGCAGTTTATGTTATCCTTGCGCAAACATCATTTTACCTGGTTACTCTCTATGGTGCATGCACTTACAAGTACCTTCAACATTTTTATATAAAACGAAACTTTTCTTAAGGAACTTTAACGCAATTGTATAACTCTTAAGCTTTTAAGTATCACAACAACAACAAAAATTAAAAACATGAAGAGGACTGCAAAGGTGGTAGGAATAAAATGGCAGACACACCTTATACTGTTTCCCCTGACTTTTCCTTAAACTCTTCTCTCATTTCACTACTATCGCAGCACAACAGCATCCTTGAACGTAGGAGCACAAGAACAAGACACTGGTATTTTACCACAGTATCGTCTATGCTCGGAGTAGGTCTAGACATCATAGTAGTTAAAATTCCGGTGGCTAAGCTCACTGCACTATAAGAAAACTACCAATGTGGTGAAGGGTTAGCTTTACTGGCTCCACTGCTGTATTCTCTAAAATACTATCCTTTCGCCTGCTTTAGAGGAGCTATCTACTCCCACCACGTCTCCCAAAGCACTCCAAGCCACTGAACTAAGAGCTTACCGTGAATGAAACTAAGAAATGAAGAGATATTAAACTGGAAATCAATGGCAATAATAGTGAACTCTATAGGAACGCTGTATGGTCAATAAAATAGTACAAAAATAACATTTGCTGACTAACCTGATCACAGACAGGACTATTATCATTCACATCAGTGACTATCACTTCCACAGCAGCTTGAGTTACAAAGAGACCATCAGTAGCTGTGATGTTCAGAAAATAAATGTCTTGTTCTTCCCGATCTAGTGGTCTCTTCACATAAACCTTCCATTCATTCTGAACCAATCCCAAGGCAAACTTCCCTTTGGGATTCCCTCCTACAAAGAAGCAAGCAACAAAACAATGGTTTATGGAGGCTTTTCAGAGCTTTGCACTCATTCGAACATAAAGATAGATGCAGATTAAAGGTGCCACAAGTAAGCAACTATCAATTTTTTCCTCATACAATTCTAACTGCTTTCAAACCAGCAAACTTGGAAATCTGTAATAAGATTATGCTCCCAGGCATTTGTGGTCCCTTGTATGAAAGTACAACCATAATATTCAACGAGAACAAAATCTTGTTTAGTTCTCTTTAAGAACAATCAAATTCATACTGTGAACAATCAATAGTCTTCTCAGGATGGTACAATTGTCTTTCCACTTAGTCTCAAGAGAGGATGTAATACACGTTAGCTCTTGTTACCAAGACAATTTCATTAGCTGTTGATTATGCAATCAAGGAATGGCAGTAGGTTCTATTAAGGAATCCTGTAATGAATGCTTTATCATACAGCTGTGCTGTGCTTATACTCATTAGGATTCTAGTTTAAAAAAAGTTTACATGACACAGGAAGACACGTTAGTATTAAATAGCCCTAACAAGGGGTCATTTAAGGAGTAGTTCAAAGATAAACATTGCAATTAGATCAAATTTATCAGGGAGTGAAAGTTAGGAAAAGCCAGCTAGGAATGAAGGAGATGAAGCAGAACAGATTTTTATTATGCTGAAACACTGACACCGAACCTGGCAATATTACTTTTCCACATCATTAAATTGCATGGAGACAAAAGCAGCTTGTAGAGAGAAAGACTTGCCCCCATGATCCTCAGAGAGGAAAATAATGTCATTTCACACACTGAAGGATACAAGGAATTAAAAGTGATGTGAAAAGGGGCACAGTTCTTTGTCAATAACATTTCTAATGGTTACTTACACCTGAATTTGAAAAGGTATAATCCCCTAACTCTTCTATAAGACAATCACTGTCAAATTATCTTCCTTTCTTATAGCCTGTTCTCCAATTTTTGCCTTTATGTTGTCACATTAAATTGGAAATTTTTTCAGGTCAGGTTATTGTGACTTTCTATTTGTGCATAGAGCTCCTAAAACATGCCTGGTCTGTAAAACCAGATGTATATATTTACCACATTCAGGCAGAATGGCATCTGTTTATAATGAATTCAGACACTTATTAGGGAATGAGGGATCTTTCAGAAAAGGCTTTATTTTCCGCAAGATCCGCATCTAGACTGGCGCTTTTTTCCAGCAAAGCTCCGAGTCGGAAAAAAGTGGAAGCCATGTTTATGCAAATGAAGCGGCAGGGATTTAAATCCCCGCTTCATTTGCAATTGCGATATGTCTAATTTGCATCCCTTTTTTGGAAAAGGGGTGCAGTCTAGACACAGCCCATGAGTTCAATGAGGAGATGGAAAAGCCCCACATTGTTTCAATGAATAAGTTATAACTCAGGCTATACTGCTATTTAAGCTTTTTCCACTAAGCTAAGTTTGATACTGTTCTCTTAAAGGGGAGATTGCAAAGGTTTTAAAAAAAACCAACCACCAACAAAAAACCACAAGTGGGGGAGGAGTGGGGGTCCGATGAGATAGGCCTTACTTCTTTGTGATGTACAATAGCAGCCAAATGGTGATTTTCATGATTTTTTTTTCTCCTTAGAAATATAAAGAATATAAAGTCTGATGTTCTTTGGCTTTGCTGGAGGGCTCACTCAGTATTTTAGATGTGTACTGTGAGATCTTTTGGTCCCCAATGGAAAAGGTAGATTTTTAATCTTTTCTTCCAACTATTTATGTTTAGTATTTGAGTAAATGGGTATTAACAAAAACACAGAGCAAGTTATTAAATTTAAAAAATCTCCCCTGTGATCATGCCATTTCCCCATGAAGTCTTTCAGGGGCCTGGTCTACACTAGGAAATTAGGTTGGTATAACTACATCACTCAAGGATGCTCTGAGTGACACATTTAATCTGACCTAAACCCCAGAATAGACAGTGCTAGGTCGACAGCAGAATTCTCTTGCTGCCCTAGCTATTATCCCTTGGGGAGGAGATATACCTACGCTGACAAGTTTTCCTGTCTGCGCAGGCGGCATTGTCACTGAAGTACTACAGCAGCACAGCATTATAAGTGTAGACAGGCCCAGGAAAAAGAGGGCAGATGAGACACATTTCTGAACATAAAACCAAACAGAAATGCTCAATACATCTGTTCAGCTTTGTGGGCTCATCTAGAATATACGGAAGATTCAAAAGAGGATATCCAAATTCCGCAGGAACTTGCATATCTTCTTCCGATCTCACTTTCGAAGGTGGAGCTTCTAAAGTGAAGACTTTCAAGACACTTTTTTTTGGCAACCCCCTTTTTTGAAAAGCCGTTTTTCCTCAAAAAATTAGGTTTACACGGCTTTTTGAAAGGGGAGGGATTGCCAAAAAAACCCCACGTCTTGATTGCTTTCGAAAGTGAAATCGGAAGAAGATATGCAAATTCTGTAGGAATTCCTGTTTCGAATCTTCAGCACAGTCTAGATGAGCCCTCATGTGTGTATATCAATCATCAGACTATGAGGGCACACACACAGTCCCACTGCCTTTATGCTTTAAATATTAATGATTTAGATACTCAAACTTTTGTAAATTGGCCTATCTCCATTACAATTAATGGAGTGACATCTGGCCCTCAGTCTTTATTGTTACACAACTCTATCTGTATTATTTGATTAGAGAAATAATTTTGTAGCTCAGCATATTGATCAGTTGCATATCTTTAAAACCATTAAAATGTGTGCATTCATATTAAAATATAAAATCAACATATTAAACCCAGAGCCATTTTCTGTTGATAGTGAACCACTGGTCACAGGCTCTAATCCTGCAAGACCTTCAACTTCCAGTGACTTCTGTGAAAGTACAGGATGGTCTCTCACAGATCCCCCATGATGAATCAGGCCTTTATTGAAGATGTGTTGTGACAAATACAGTAATGGAGTTCCCCAAAGGAGAGTCCATTGTATTTCATTATGCAACATGGGCTGCTGCATCCAAAGTCTAGGCAAGTCACTGAAAGTCTGTCCACTCACTTTACTGAACTATGAAGAACATCCTAATCCGGCTGCTAAGAAAGGCAGGCACATGCAGATTAACATTAAAATAACCCCATTTAAGTACCGCATCCAGATAAAGCAGCATATTTTTTCTCCACAGCTAGTTATGAACCAGCCATAGCAAGAGTTCTGTTTAATATAACAACAGCCTTAAGTATATGTGTTTAACTTCATGGTGGCATTCAATGCTTTTCTGCACTATACATGTACTTTGGTTAAAGAAAATGATTAACAAGGTTCAGTTAATAGGAAGCTATATCCCCAATTCATGTATGTCCAATTACTAAGTAAAGAGGAGAGGTAAAATCTTTAATCGATTGGGTGGTTGGTACTACTATAGTCATTACCCCTGTGTTGTTCATGAAATAGCTTTTATATCATGCCCTGAGAATTATGGGAGCATGTACAACATTTTTGGGTCTTTAAGAGCCCACATTTTTTCCCTAATGCTGTTAGAAGATTCATCTGAATGACCAAGAAACCTTAGTGATAAACAGAAAACATGTGAATCAAAGAGTTGATTCATACATCTCTTCCTTTTTTGTTCTCATTATCCTTCCTTTCTCCATGGCTCAGCACTGGCACTACATTTTGCTGATGAAAGACTGAAGGCATATGATAAAGTGTTACAGAAATAATGAGATGTAAACAGTAAAATACTGTCAGGGAAATATTCTCAAAAGGAAAGGGGAAAAAAAAGCTGGGGATCAGGGAACCATTTTCTAGCACTGATATGTATGCCCTGCTGCAGATCTCATTCTGCAATGATTAATTAATTTTTTCACGAACATATTTAAGCAGGTTCTATGTCCTAAGGGCGTTCTAATTAATTAGTTTTTCACTCTGAATAATATAGAATTTTGAAATGGAAGCCTCCTGACTACAAATATTAATGGATTCTTTAAAATCTGTTGGCAGTTTTCTTATGTTCTGCTTTGAATGTCACAACATTGAAGTGTTAGCTACAAATAAAAGTAAATTTTTAGAATGACTTTGAGGCTAAAAGAATCTGCATTATCTTTCATCTTTTGTTATTTGAAGTTTGACTAATGCCCAGTTCCCTCATCGTCTAGTCAGCAAATGGTACAAAACCAACTTGGATTCAAGTTTAATGAAAGAAAAAACAGCTAGACACAATTAAATTCACAGACATTTTGATGCAAAATAAACAAACATTGATACACATCATTACCAAAGTAAGTTATAGCTAAAAGACTAGCTGAAAACTAGATGTTGCCTGTATGAGTTTTCGCAGTGTCTTCCCCATCCCTAGTGTAAACAGAGTGTTTTTTATTTTGGGTTTTTTTTTCACATTTCATATTCATTTATTTCAAAATTTCCAGTGTCTATCTGGAACTGTAGGTGCTTTATGCATATTAAAACAAATAGTATTTATACAAAATTAAAGACAGTGCACATACTTATTGAGCAGTCCACATAATAAAGACAATCCACCAAATTCTACCTCCATGACCTTAGCTTTTTAGGACAATATTCTTAAACCTGCCCTTCCCCAAATACCTGAGCTCCCAGGGCTCCTAGAAGTTCTACCTGAATGACTCTAATGGCTAGTCTTCATTAGAGGGAAATTAATACCATTGCAATTGATGCAGCAGGGATCAATTTAGTGGGTCTAGTGAAGACCCACTGTATCAACTGCAAAGGACTCTCTGGTTGATCCCGGAACTCCAACTCTCCAAGAAGATTAAGGTAAGTCAATGGAAGAACTTCTCCAATGCAGTGATGACACCGGGGTAAGTCAACCTAAGCTACGCTGACTCCAGCTATATTATTCACATAGCAGGAATAGCGTAACTTTGGTCTGCCCTGGTAGTAGAGACAAGCCCTAAGGGCATGTCTACTCTTCAAGAAAACACCTGCCACTGGCCCATATTAGCTGGCATTGGCTGTGGGGCTACAGCTGGGGTGGACAAATACAGGCCTACAGGCTGGATCCAGTCCACCAGGGCTAGCTCCTGGAGGGCCCCCACACTGATGTATTTACCTAAACTTCTTTAGGTACAGAGGGATCACAGCTCCCACCAGGGGCTAATCCTCATGAACAGCCACCGTTTTCCTGCCCACCCCAGGACTACAGAATTGCAGTAAGATGCTGAGGCTTCAGTTTGAACCCCGGCTCTGAGACTCTGCGAGGGGGAGAGGGTCCCAGAGTCAGAGCTGCAGTGGATCTCAACCTTTCCTAGACTACAGTACCCCTTTTGTCAGAAGTCTGATTTGTCTTACACATCCCAGTTTTGCCCCACTTAAAAACTACTTACAAAATCAGATATAAATATACAAAAGTGTCTCAGCACACTAGTAGTGAAAAATTGCACGTGTTCTCATTTTTTCTGTATAATTATAAAATAAGCTTATTGGAACATGAATATTGTACTTACATTTCAGTGTGATACTTGAGCCTGTTTTTCCATTTGTGAGTCTTGTCAGAAGCCTCAGCCACACTGCTTGCAGCTAGAGCATGTAACTTAGCTTACCAGGGCCCTCTATGACGTGGGACTTTAGGTAATTCTTCTGCTTGCCAACCCTAGTGCCAATCTTGCACTTGTGACCCCCTAAATCTATCCTGCGACCCCCCTGAGGATCACAACCTCCACCTTGAGAAATACTTACCTAGACTTGTTGAATAGCTCCTGGAAGACCTCTGTGTATCCCCAGAGGTATGTGTATCCCTGGTTGAGAACCACTCATCTACATTACACTTTTATACCCATGCAGCCCAAGCCTTGTGAGCACTAGTCAATATGGGCAGCCAGAGATTCATCACATACTCTAGGCAGACAACCGGTCTGACATCCTCAGGGTGGCTTACCTACTTGGACAGATGATATGTCTAGACCAGTGCCTGACTGACCGCTGACCCTGGCCAAGGATGAGCTGGTTGATGCACATGGCAGATAAGACTGAGGGGTAATGCTGGCAGATCCACAGAAGCAACCAGAAAATGTGCTGGAGGTTATAACTCTGATCTCGCAAATCACCTGAACACAAGGTTAATTTGCAAGTTCTGTAGTACTCCCACTGATGTCGGTGGGACAACTAAGACCTTGTCTATATTAAACCCTGCTGCTGATCTAATCTATGTAACCTCAGCTATGAAAACAGTGTGTAGCTGAAGTTGATTTACTTAGCGCAGCATCTTGTGTGTGGTAAAGTCAGCGGGGACTGCTCTCCCATCGTTGCCAGCTACTTGTCTCATCCTGTTGGGGTACCAGTCTTGATGGGAGAGTGCTCGGAGATTGATTTACTGCATCTACGCAGATGCAATACATTGACGGCTGGTGGACTGATGGCTGTAGCATTGATCCCCAGCGTAGTGGAGATGAACTCTCCAATGCCTAAGGTTAAACAGTGACTTAAATACTGTGCTGGCTCTTAACAGCCTCAAACCATATCCTACCCCATGACTACATTGGAACACAAGGGAAAGTTAAGGTAAATCAACCAGAGGTGTGATGTCAATGCACATGGTGTGTGGATGCCTTCATTAAGGAGTCAAGTGGCCTTAATTTGTAGTAAATTAAGGCCACTTTACCTTGTATCAGGCCACCCTACCCTCCACCTTGAAAGTGACTTCACACCTTTTAGTTGATTTGCCTTAATTTTCCTGAGTGTCCCTGAGAAGACGAGCCCTCAGATACCTAAACACTTTTACAGGACCTGCAATATATGCACTAATAAAAGCACTACCCCACAGTAAATACAGGGTTCTGTTTATTGCATGCAACTGACCAAAACTCTGCTCACCCAAGAAAAATGGCAGTGGCCCCTTACATTGGCAGGTATCACTGCCAGGAATTTTCTGATATTTAACAGGCAGCTGTGCCTTTCATTGATATGGATCCCAGACTGTATTACAAGGACTGTCAACAAATGTACACACAGGCATCACTTCTTCCGTCAGTGAAATGCAGATGGCTCTGGGTTAGAAAACTGCAGCTGTTTACCAGCACACAGCAAGCTTGAAAAACAGGTTTGAACTGAAGAACTGTGTCTATGTTAAACTAGAACTGGGAGACGTATGCTGGACATGCAGGGTGTTATTATCCATATTAGAATTTGGCCAGAATGATGACTGTATTTTTGGAAAAAGTACTATAGAATCTTCAGTCATCATAAGTGGCTAGAGCTTTGATTTTATTCTTCATCTAAAAGGTGATTCCCCCCCCCACACACACACACACATTCTGTGTGTGTTGCATGTCCTCGGGGACAGGTATGAAAGGCTATTCGGAGTGCACCAAATGCCACTCTTGTCATTTACTTTCTTTTTCTTTTAATTCAGTGATCCATAATTGTTCCAAGTGTGTAGTGAACGGCTCAGGCGTGACTGTGTTTACAGAACAATACTCTGGCTCTCAAAATACCTTCAAGATGAGACAGTCACTGAAAAAGACCCTTAGCTAATTTGATCTCATGAAGTGCACTAGTTGAACTCATTTTATACTTGAAGTATTAACTGAATGTTTCATTAGTGAAAATGCAAACTGTATTTTAATATTTGTTTTTTAACCAATATAATTTACATTTTTCTGGGTGATTCATTCTACAATTTCCCATATCTAAGAGGATGTCTTAAAAATGAAGATAACAAAGCCTTGTTGATATTATGTTCTAGCATTTGTAATGGTATCACATATACCTTTTAAACCTCTTGTTTTTTCAGTAGCAGCATTTTGAGACAACTTAAAATCACGAAGGAACAGTTTTGAAACTTTTAAGTCTTGTGGGAGGAGTCCGCTGCTAAAATGGTATATTTTTGTCAAATTAATGAAAATGGATTAATACATAATGTGTCTGTATTGTGTATTAGAACAGGAGATTTAAGACTTCCGGACAATTTACGCAAATGGG
This sequence comes from Apalone spinifera, assembly GCA_030068395.1. Taxonomy (NCBI): domain Eukaryota; kingdom Metazoa; phylum Chordata; order Testudines; family Trionychidae; genus Apalone; species Apalone spinifera. The sequence continues at coordinate 293,073,384 of CM057845.1, forward strand.
AAAAATGCTAGCTAATAAGTACCTCAGTGCTCTACATTGCTCCTAATTTGAACACCACTGTTTTACTGTTCTATAACACTTTCAATGTAAGGATCTCAAAGCTCCATAAGACAATAATTAAATAAATGTCACAAAGCCTCTAGGAGGCTGGCATAATTATTCCAATTTTATAAACCAGGGACAATGAAGCAGAGCACTGACGTGCCTTACCCAAGTTCACACAGAAAGTGTGTGGCTGAGTCAGGAACAGGACTCCTGCCTTTCAGTTTTGTTCCTTATCTACAAAACTATCCTGCATGTCCTATCTTTATACACTTTTATATGATACTCTATTAATACACTAGTTTAGCCTTTACAGGTATGGATGAATTTACTTTCAAACTGAATAAAGACTCTTTTCAAAGGATCACAATGAATTATTAAATCATTTGAAACCTGTGGTATTTTGAAAAAATGTGAAAATAAATCCATGGTAACTGGGATTTCACAACTGTTGTTATATCACATGCTATAGCCATTCTTCATTTGACAGCAAAAGCAGGAAAAGAATTCAGATCCTCCAGCTCTGAATACACAAACTTTGTGCCACTTGAGCTAAACAAAACTTGTTATTTTTACTCATTACTTGGTAGTTGGAGTGAGTCTATGATAAAGCCCTGAGCAGTTCGAATTCTATCCATTGCAGAGAGTGGTACACACCTTAATAATCAGGTCATTGCAATATATTAGTAGCTCTGGCAGGATGGGAGACAGAGAGAACCAAAACTTCACTCCCAAAAATGTACTAGAGAATACAGACAATATAGGCATGGTGAAAATAACCACACCCTATTTCCTCCTCTACCTCCTTCCATTCACCCTAAAATATACATTCATCTAATTCTGTTCTGGAAAAAAGAATGACAATAAATATAGCATGATGGAGCCAATGCTACCACACTTGGAAAAAATATTGCTAATGAAATAACCATGTTTACATCGTACTATATGTAGCTACTTCACATCAATGAGGAGCCTGCCTCCCTGCTTTGTGATACCATGCTTCTGGTAACTGGGAAAAGTGAGGCATTCCTCCCTCCCTAATTTACTGTGCACATCAATTTTTCCACAGATAGTGATTTTTTAAATTGAATTTTTAAATGAAATTTCCTATCTGGAAGGGGAAGGGTTTAATTAAAAAAAGAGCATGTAAGGGTTTTCCTCTTGAGAATAACTGCTCTTCATTTTCCCTGGTTGATGCATTAAGTTCTGATCCTTCCCATGCTGACACATCAATCATGGTGGGATACACTTCGTTACATTGCAGCACAGCATGAAGTATCAGACTGGGAAATTGGGGGCTAGGGGGAGTAAGGGGGGTGAATGACACACACACAAATCTCTGTCTCTCTCTGCTTCACTAACTGTTAGAAAATTCTGGTCAAATTAAGAACAATAAATCCAAGAGAACAATAAAACCAAGAGAAATACAACTGACTTGTTTGCAGGCTCACAGCGGTCCTGAAATCCAGCTAAATCTTTTATGCTAACCTGTACTAAATCTCAGTTCTTCAATAATGACAGGTTTCAAGAACAAAAGCGGTTTGCAGTTTCTTACCTGTGATATGGTAGCTAACCTGCCGGTTGACCTCAGACGTGTCTTCGTCCACCGTGCTGAGAACTGCCACTACTTCCCCAGGTGGGTCGCTCTCTTTTACAGATCCTCTGTATACCCCATGTTCAAAGACTGGAGCATTGTCATTTATGTCTGTCACAGTGACAGAGACCAAGGTGGTAGATGAGAGGGAGAAAGCTTCCCCCAGATCTGAAGCCACCACTGCAAAAGTAAAAGTGGGATTCTTTTCATGATCTAGGTCCTTCAATGTGCTGATCCACCCACTGTTGCTATCGATTGTGAAGGTTTCCATGACCTTGTCCAGCTCCGATTCTGCTGCAAGTGTATATGTGACTTGCCCATTTGCACCCGAGTCTGCATCAATTGCTTTAACCTGGATAAGATTAATTCCTATTGGCATCCCTTCCATTATAACAGCTTCATAGTTGGCAGCTTCAAACACAGGCTTGTTGTCATTTACATCCAATACTTTAATCTCTACATCTACAGTTAATACAATGTCCACTTTGTCTAGCTGTATGGTGGCTGCAACTTTAAAGTGAAAAGCAGGATTTGTCTCATGGTCAAGTCTCTTATCTAGCTTTATGATTCCAGTGTCTTGGTCTATAATGAAAATCCCTTCCTTGTTGTTTTCAGCTAGTTCACCATTAACAGTGCTATACACAGCATCCTGACTTGGCAAAATATGCAAAATGTCAAGGGTTTTTCCTATGACAGAGTCTTCTGGTATTATGAAAGAATATTGGGGTTGGGAAAAGGAAGGTAAAACAGCTTCTGGAGGTAAAACATGGATATAGACAGGAATAAGGGAATGCTTCATGGGAATGCCACCATCAACTGCTTTGACGAAGAATGACAGAACAGTGTTTTTCAACTGGTTAAAGTTACCTTTGGTGACCATCCATCCATTGTCAGGATCAATTTCAAGCAGATCTGCCACTGAAACAGAGGCTTCACTATACAATGAATAGGTGATCCGTGAATTTACTCCATCATCTGGATCTAATGCTTGCACTTGGGTGACCAAATGACCTTTTCCAACATCTGCTTTGACACTTGCTCTATATTCTATTGTCATAAACTGGGGAGTATTGTCATTCTCATCCACTACAATCACTCTCACTGTGCAGAAAGTCATTCTTCCACCTCCATCAAGAGCCCTCAAAAATATACTGATATCCCCTTCCAAAGGGTTCTCTCGGTCCAATTTCTCAGTAGTTAGGATCTGTCCATTGTTATCGATGAAGAATCGGTCCTTGGCAAAATCATTTATTATAGAGTAATTTATTTGGCCATATATACCAGAATCGCCATCTGTTGCTTTTACATGGATTACTTTAGTTCCAGGGGCGGCATTTTCTCTCACCTCTGACACATAAATACTCTGTGAAAACACAGGGCTATAGAGGTTAGCACCGAGGATCCGGATATGCACCTGAGCTGTGCTGGTGAACAATCCATCCGAGACAGAGACATTTAAGCTATACATTGGCTCCATCCGCTGTTTCCGATGGTTAGACAAAGTTATAATGCCACTCTTGCTGTCCATTATAAAGCTGGTTCGATCATTTCCAGACAGAATACTATACTCCAGTCTGTCAAAGTCGGAGCTGTCAGCATCAGAAGCTTGGACACAAGTCACAAAATGGCCCCGGGGGGCTAGTTCACTCACATAAGATTCGTATATTAATTGGTTAAAAACGGGTGGGTTGTCATTCATATCTGTCACATAAATGCTAACAAGAACTTCACTGCTCAGCGGTGGGAATCCATTATCAGTGGCTCTGACTTTTAAGCTGCACTGCTGTAATAGTTCGTGATCCAACATACGGGCTGTTAGGATTAGGCCGCTTGTGCTATCTATGTGAAAATAATCAGTGCTGTTAAAGGAATCCTGGACAATCTGGTACTGTATAATTTTATTATTTTCAGAATCTGCATCGGCAGCAACAACCTGCAACACAGGAGTCCCAATCAAAGACGCTTCAGATAAGGTGGCATTATAGGTTGAGTGATCGAAAATGGGAGGATTATCATTTACATCGTTAATGATTAAGTCCACAGTGACCTCGGCCCGAGCACCAGTGAGAGCATCACTGGCACGTACTGTCAGCTTAAAAACAGAATTTACTTCGTAGTCCAATGGGCTGATGACACTCAGAACACCAGTATCAAACTCAATGTTAAACTGGTTGTAGGGATCTCCATCAACAATGATATAAATGATACCCTGGCCCTCTGGGCTGGTTGCATTTATGCTAAGAATTGGGGTGTGCATCTCTACATCTTCATTTACAGAAGCTGTATAGAAGGGTTTATCAAATACAGGCATTGCTTTATTAACGATAGTGATGGGCAGTTCTACTGAAGCAGACAGGGATGGATTACCACCATCTTTTGCAAGGATGATAACTAAATACTCTATATTAGATAAGTCAGAGTTGAAGGCTTCTCTTAAAGTGACACTCCCAGTCTGTCTGTCAATTTCAAAATGCCCGTAGTCTTCTTTGAGCAGATAGGAGACTTCACCATTTGCACCCTTGTCTTTATCAATGGCTGTCACTCGATATATTAGGGCACCAGGCTCAGCATCAACTTGTACAGCAGCATAGTAAGGCAGCCCTACAAACACTGGAGCATTGTCATTGATGTCCTCAATGTTAACTCTGACAACCACCCTGGCCACACGCAGATGATCTAGTTCACGACTTGCCTCAACGACCAGTTCATACAGCTCTTGCTTTTCTCTGTCAAAGGGGATGCCGGTTGTTTCAATAACTCCCGAAGTGGATTTGATCTTGAACTTGTTCCCCGGGTTTAATATACCATATTTCAAAGGCTCATTGAGACGGTTTCCAACCGCATTCACCACGGCTACCTTTGTGATATTAGTGCTATTCTCTGAGATAGAAGTGGAGTAAAAACTTTGTGTGAAATGTAGCCCACTATCCATGGCCTCTTTTACCATTATGGTCACCACAGCAGTGCTATAAAATTTCCCATCAGACACTCTTACTGTAAGCATATAATGATCTTTGGAAAGAGTATTATTTTTTATAGTGAGTACTCCAGTATTTGAATCAATCAAAAAATGATCCACATTGCCTTCAATCAGACTGTACGTTAGTTCAGGGGGAACCCCTGAATCCGGGTCTGTAGCCTTGACTTTAATAACCTCTACACCAAAATAGGTGGGCAGAAGCAAAACTGTCTCAAACACAGCTTGACTAAAAACAGGAGGATTGTCATTGATGTCAGTTACTTCAATGGTAACTTCAACCGGACTCTCTGCTGTGAGCTGTGGATTTCCGCTATCCCTAACATGCACGTGGAAATGGAAATGGGCGATGGTTTCATGGTCTAAATTGGAAATTGTTCTGATTGCACCAGTGCTGGAATCTACAGTGAAATAGTTCTTAGCAGTAGATTCCACAATCTGATAGACCAACAATGCATTCTGGTTACTGTCAGCATCCGTGGCTCTTATCACGAGTGGGTTGTTAGCTGAGTTCCGAACAATGCTGTTTAGAGGAGCAGCTTCGCTTATGCTGCCCGAGTATTGTGAGAAGAGAAAAACTGGCAGGTTATCATTTTCATCAACAATCTGAATGTTGACGGTGGCATTTGATGCCATGCCGGCCATGTTAGTTGCTTGAACAATGAGCTGGTAAGAGGAAGTGCGTTCGTAATCAAGTGCCTTTTGACTGGTAATGACTCCAGAATACGGGTTTATAGTAAAGGCTCCATCCACATTCCCATCCTTGACCTCATAAACCAGTGTAGACTGACTGATCGCAGAGATCAAAATGACTGAAGTTCCAATATCAACATTTTCATTAACTTCTGCCTGGTATTCCTTGTGTGCGAACTTGGGATGGGAATTATCAGACATTGTCACAGAAATGCGTACGATTGCTGTTGCAGACAGTGGTGGTGAACCCTGATCAGTAACTTTGACCGATAAAACAAACTGTCCCATTGTCGTCAAGTCTGGCTCCTTCAATACTGTGATGATGCCTAAAACTGGTTCAATCTTGAATGTGTTTCCAGTGTTCCCTAAAACAAATGTTGAAAGCTACGTTAGAAGTGAAATCTTGAAAATATTGAAAATCATATATTATAATAAAACTAATCTATGATTCCACCACATTATTCCACAAATAATTATTGGTAATACGGTATAGAATTAAAAAAACCACATGTGAGTAAATCTGGGCTCCTAAATCCATATTTAGATACTCATATAAGGGACCTGATTTTCATAAATGCTGAGCATCCTGCAACTTTCACTTACTTCTGAAAATTGAACCACTTATTCAGGTGCCTAAATATGGCCCTAGGAGCCCCTTTTTGAAAATCTTCATCTATAGATGTACTGATTAAAACCAAACCTCCTTCTCTGTTTTTAAAGATTTAAAATATTCATAATAGTTATTGCAGGCATTCAATAGTTCTGAAATTCACACTATTTCTTAGGTAGGACATGAATTTAAAAACCTAACTTTAAGATCCCAGGTTTGAAAATCTGGGCAGTGTCCAGTATGCAAAAGTAAAATTCCACAAAATTATGGAATTAGACTGTCAAATATCTCAAATACCTGAGACACAGAAAAAGGATCAAAGGCTAATAAGCCAATTCCTTGATAAAAGGATAACAAGTCATGCTCTGAAATAAAGAGGCTATTAAGCAACTATCATGAAGATTATTGCAGCTCAATGCTACAAAGTGTTACTATAGAATTTAGAAAATTTACAAGGAACAAAAATATAGAAAATATAGAAAAATATTTTGTGGCAGAGAGGTTTATTATTTGATCTCTAGGGAAAAGAGATTAGTAAAAAGATTTTTTAGAAAATGTTTTGAGATCAGTGTTAGAATGTGAATACAGAGAGGTCACTGACTACACAAAGGAGAAAATAATGTGTTTGTATCAGAATAGTTTTTTAAACTAATGTATGATATACTCTGAGACTGTTCTTCTGGAAACAGATGCAAAACTTAAAGGTCTGTCCAAGTTTTTACCTGTTATTACAGGCTACCTCTATTAGGCTATTTTTGTGTGTGTGTGTGTGTGTGTGTGTGTGTCATCTTATTTAGTTGCTTAAGTTACGTGTGTATATGTGTGCACACTCACAAATATAAGCTGGTAGCTCCTCCTTCTCATTTTCATTCCAAAGCCAAAAAGACAATATTGATGTACAATTCTGATCTTTATTTTCAACCTATTCTTTCTATCATAGTAGATTATCATTGAAACTTCTGTTGGGATCTTTTTGCCATAGTGAAGAGCCGTGGGAGAACATTTCTCATACACTACTGCATGGAATCCAGTTGCATAGAGAGCAGTATCTGTGGAAAATTCCAGCTTGGGAACAAACTATGTGGCTACCGCAATAGTAAATAAAACCAGATTCTCTGAAAACTGTAACTGACTGCTAAGACTACCAGTACTGAGGCATAGAGGCTAGTACAAACATCAGTGCTCAGTATGATAGTGGCTCCCTCCAGACAGATATAACTTAAACTCACACCCATGGGAGCTACAGCGGGTTAAGGGGATGTGCTCGCTAAACCAAACTTTGTACTATTCACTGAGGTCACGTTTACATAAGACCCAGCAGCTTGGCTTTAGGTACCCAACACCAGCTATGTAGAATATGTAACTGGAGTGGGCTTACCTTCAGCCAAACTTAGTGACATCACCACAGTGGGTGGCCAATGGAAGCAAATGTTCCCGCCATTTTTCCTTACTCCTGCTCACTTCCTTTCCTGCTCACAGGAGCAGGAGTAGTAGATGCTGAGGAGGGAGCCCTCCGAGTTTGATTTAGCAAGTATTAACTAGACTCACTAAATCAAAATCTGGAAGACCAATCGTGGCAGTGTTGATCTTCCACGGAGTGAGGATGTGGCCTGAAAAGGCAGGGTTACAGATTCCCATGAGGATGAGCACACTGATGGCACTGAAACCATGTCTTCACTCCCCAAAAGACTGATGCTGCATTATCTACTATGTGTATTGGGATAGTACCTAGACGCCAACCAGATTGGGGTCCCATTGTGCTAAGTGTTGTACAAGTATACAATAAAAAACAGTCTCTCATCCAAAGAGCTCCCAATCTCACAGACAAGATCAAGACAAATGAGTGGGTTATGGGACAGATGGGTTAATAAAAATAGAAGGATGTGTGCAATTTTTAACCAGTTTGCTCTACCCCCTTTAATAAAGCAACAGACCAATCTCAAGCCCTCACTCCAGCCCCCTTCCTCCCTTGAAATCCCAATGAGTGACTCATGGAGGAAGAGCATGGGAGGAGTAGATGGCTCAGGTTATGGAACAAGGAGTCCTTTATCACTCAGTTGGCATCTGTCTTAGGTAGAATTTCAGGTCTGGTGACCTTGAACAGTGTTTTGTTGACCTTTGATCCCGCTAATGGAACAGGAATCACAGGTTCTGTTGCTACCCCTGCTACTTACACTGGGCAAGTCTCTTTTCCCTTGCCTCACTCACCCTTTCTCTATCTTGACTATTTAAACACCTATTTAACAGCACGGTGATGGAGAGCTGGGTGCCCTCTCTCCCTGGGGTGATCCATTACGCAGAGGTTGAGGCATACTGGTGTGACAGTGTGGGTAAACTTGCAATGCAGCTGCCTTTATTATGTTTGTTCTGTGATGAGCAGGACTTATTTCTCCAGGGTTATTAATCTAGTGCCATTCCCAAGGGCTACCATAAATAAAAAATATTCCATCTATTTCTTTCAAAGAGGCAAACAGTGTTATACTCTATGCAGAACTGTATTTTCTCATCACACTGCATCTGAACTTAATGCTCTGTTGCATTTATTTGTGTGGCTGATAAGAGCCTAATTACCCATGCATAGAGCCAGATGCTCTGGCAAGGAGATGAAATTAAATCAGACAAAAAGAGCCAAGGCTCTCTGTCCATAGAGCTTGAGATGAGGTCCTTCCCCAGAGAGTAAGTTGTCTGATACTCTGCTGGAGCTGCTCATCTCATCACTGCTGACCATGCTGGAAGATGTTTACAAGAAGGACAGAGGAGACAAAACCAGTAGAGAGGCAGTATGAACCAATAGATAGAGTACCAGATTGGAACTCAGGACACCTGGTTTCTATTCCCACCCTGTCACTTACCATGGGCTAGTCACATCACCTCTCTGGGCTTCTGCTTTCACCATTTATCTGTCATGACTATTTAGATCATAAACTCAGATAGTTGAAGGGCAGAAGGGATCATCTTGTCTGACTTCCTATATGTGATAGGAACATCAACATCTCCCAGCACCTGTACACTAAACCCAGCAACCAAATTACACCCACGTATTAGTCCATGGGAGACTAGACTTTTATGCGCCACAAACAGAGAACAGGAAAAGAATAAGATGCCCAAAATCCCTGCAATGGCAGGGAAATAACTGAGATACCCAGATCAGCCTGGCAAGTGACTTGTACTCATATGCTGCAGAGGAAAGCAAAAAATCCCACAAGGTCCCTGACTATCTGATATGGGAGAAAATTCCTTTCCCATTCCACAAGAAGCAATGGGCTTAAACTGCAGCAAGGAAGGTTTAGGTTGAACATTAGGAAAAAGTTCCTAACTGTCAGGGTAGTCAAACACTGGAATAAATTGCCCAAGGAGGTTGTGGAATCCCCATCTCTGGAGATATTTAAGAGTAGGTTAGATAAATGTCTATCAGAGATGGTCTAGACAGTATTTGGTCCTGCCATTAGGGCAGGGGACTGGACTCGATGACCTCTCGGGGTCCCTTCCAGTCCTAGTATTCTATGATTCAATGCCACATATGGTGATCACTGAGCATGTGAGCAAGAACCAGCCAGCCAAGCACCTGAGTGAGAAAATACTTGGTGCCATCTTAGAGCAAATAGCCCTCCCTGGCCAATGTTCTACCTCCAACCATGGCTGTCCATGATGCTCCAGAAGGAAAGACATTAAAAAAAAATCCAGAATACTCGGGGTGGGGGGGAGGAATCTGTTTCTGACCCTGCAAGGACTGGTAGGAATGCTGAAGCATGAGTTTTTAGGAACATTAAGAAAAACAAAAAGTCAGCCCAAGGAGCTCTGCCCTCCACCATCACACACAAACCCATTGCACAGGGCAGGGACTGTTTCTATGCAGCTGAACCCTGCCTTGTGCAATGTGCCTGATCTAAGCTGGGGCCGGTAGAGAATAGAATAGAATCATAGAACACTAGAACTGGAAGGGACCTCGAGAGATCATCGAGTCCAGTCCCCTGCCCTAAGGCAGGACCAAGCACCGTCTAGACCATCCCTGATAGATGTCTATGTAACCTGCTCTTAAATATTTCCACAGATGGAGATTCCACAACCTCTCTAAGCAATTTATTCCAGTGTTTAACCACCCTGACAAGAAGTTTTTCCT
>CM057845.1:293102527-293114026 GCA_030068395.1 Apalone spinifera
GGAAAAAAATTGGAGCCAAAGAGGAGAAAAAGAGGCAGTGAGTAGATAAGTTTCAAAGGAAAAGCAGAGCCAGTTTGTAACAGGAAAAACTGAAAAACAACAGATAGTCTATTAGCACCTTAAAGACTAGATAGTTAAAAGAGGCTGATAAGAACCATTAGTTTGCACTTTGAGAGGAAGAGTACTAACAACAGATTCTATACAGACATCAAGAACCATTGGCACCTTCATTGGTTGGTTGATAATATCCCAGCCATCCAATATCCCAATTTAAACCATCTGCATGTGAATTAAACTTGTGAATGAAGTGGAGATCCTTTACTTCACTGTGTATTTGGCTTGTGGAATTGGTCTGTAACAAAACAGCAACTTGGAGATCCCTTAAAGAGTGTCCAGGGAGGTTAAAGTGTTTCCCAACAGGTTTCTGTGTGTTCCCCTTTTGGATATCTGATTTGTGTCCATTAATTCTTCCCCATAGGGACTGTCCAGTTTGTTCAATGTATATTGCAGTGGGGCATTATCTACCCACTGCCTCTTTTTCTTCCCCCTCCCCCTCCAATTTTTTGTTCCTTCTCCCTTTCCCCATTTATTCTTGGTTCTGGACATTCAACACTCAGGTCATCTGAAGAAGTGGACTGTGCCCACGAAAACTCATGGTACCATATACATGTTTTGTTAGCCTTTAAAGTGCTACCAGAATATTTGTTGTTTTTAAAGTTAATCTCTCAATGTCCTTTGAGAGTAACAACAAGCATGTGGAAAAATATAGCACCCCTGGACTTCCACAAGAACCCTCACCAAAGGCTCTTAAGGAAAGTTATCAATCATAGGATAAGAGGGAAGGTTCTCTCATGGATTAGCAACTGGTTAAAAGACAGGAAACTAAGGTAGGAATAAATGGACAGTTTTCAGAATGGTGAGAGGCAAATAGCGCTGTGTACCAGAGATCTGTACTGGGACTCATGCTATGCAAAATACCCATTAAGTGGTCTGGAACGTGAGCAAACAGTGAGGTGGCAAAGTATGCAGCTGATAGTGTATTACTCAAAATTCTTAGCTCTAAATCTATGAAGAGTTACAAAGAAATCTCACAAAACTGACGAGGCAGCAAAGAAGCAGATGAAATTTGGTGTTGATAAGTACAAAATAATGCTCACTGGAAATAATAAGTATATTTACAAATGAGAGAGTCTAAATTAGCTGTTGCTACTAAGAAAGAGACCTTGGAGTTACTGTGGCTAGTTCTCTGAAAACATGTGCTTCAAGTTCAATGGAAGTCAAAAAAGCTAACAGAATGTAAGGAACCTTTAGAAAAGGATAGATAGTAAAACAGAAAATATAATGTCACTATATAAATCCATTGTGTGTCCAAACCTTGAACATTGTGCTCAGTTCTGGTGCCTTATTTAAAAAAAAGATATATTAGAATTGGAAAAGGTACAGAGAAGGGCAATAAAACTTATTAGAAGTATGGAACAGCTTCCATATAAAGACTAGCTCTGTTCAGCTTAGAAAAGAGACAACAAAGGGGCATATGATACAGGTCTACGGAATAATGAATGGTGTGGAGAAAGGGGAGAGGAAAGTATTATTTACTTCTTCACATAATGCACGAATTGGGGGTCATCCAATTAAATAAATGGGTAGCAGATTTTAAACAAACAAAAGGATATACTTCTTCATAGTCCATCTGTGGAACTGCAAAAGCAACAAGGAGTCCTGTGGCACCTTATAGACTAACAGATGTATTGGAGCACAAGCTTTCGTGGGCAAAGATCACTTGCAGATCTAGACTAACACGGCTACCCCTCTGATACTGTGGAACTGGTTACTAGGGGATATTGTTTATAGTCAATCTATGGAACTTGTTGATAGGGGATGTTGTGAAAGACAAAACTGTAACTTGGTCCAACCCAAAATTATATAGGTTCATAGAGAGTAGATCCATTAATGGCTATTAGCCAAGATGGTCAAGAACGCAACCCCCATACTCTACATGTCACTAAACCTCTGATTACCATAACTTGGGACTATGTGACAGCTTCATAATTGTCCTGTTCTGTTCTTTCCCTCTCAAATCTAGCACTTGCCACTGTCAAAGGACACTGATCTGATCCTCCAAGGCCATACTTATGTTCTAATGTACTCATGTAACAGCACAACTCCAAGAGCTGGGACGTTAAGAAAAACCAACCAATAAAGTTGCAAGATTTGGTAGTACTGGACCTGACACAGATAAATCACTCCTTGTCTACCATTCAATAACAACTTCATAGGAATTCCAAAGAAACAGAAGTTGCCCCTTAAAGACGCACAGATATTGGGATACTAAGGCAGATCGAGAAAGGGATTTGCTATTCTAAATATTGAGGAAGTGGCCAGTGCGGTTGCTGATTAGAGTTGGCTGAATTTTTATCACGTAAGTGATTTTCTTATCCTTTTTACTTTGCTAGAAATTGTTCAGTGTTCCACTGGAAAACATGAAATGCGGCTCTATGGCTGCTTGCCTCCTGGGAAGCCTCTTGTCAATCAGACAGTCTGACAGTAAAATTTACAAAAGCTTTCCCAAAGGGTGGCCAGCCTGGACACCCTGATGCTAGCCTCTCCCACAGGGGCTCTCTGCCTCTCCAGTCACCACAGCCGTGGAGGAGGCTGAGTGAACAGACTCTCTATCTCTTCATCCCCTGTACTGCAGAAGAGGCAGGAAGGATAAGCATTTGCTGTGGTTTTCCAGCACCTGAGTTGGAAGGGTCTTGTGAAATTGACTAGACATTTCCAGGTGGGCAGCCAGGAAGCTGAATTTTTCTGTTTTAGTTCTCCTAAAATTATTTTTTCTTGAAATCCTTTCTTGAAAAAAAAAGGGATTTCTTTTTTCTGGACAGCTCTATTCCTGATCTCATTTCATCAGGGTTGGTCAATACTGAGAAAGGAGTGTGAAACAGGGTACCATTACCTTGATTCCCTGCCAGCAGAAGCCCTCTTTGTTCAACTGAGGACAATATACTCTATCATCAAGAATAGATACTATGGCCTGTGGCTAAAACAAAGTCCAAGGGCCTTAATTCCATGGCTGCATTCAAGTGTGGGGACAGCAGATGTCCCCCAAGGACCAGTGTGACAAGACAATACCTACAAGAATCATATTGCTCATGAACTCAAAGATGGTGTATAACTTCAGACTTTTATAAATTATCACATTGCCTTCAACAATGATGAATTAAGTGAAGAAAAAACAAAACCCCTCCCTGGCTTGCCCCTGGCTTAGTTAATCAATCTAATAGGTATCTTCATACTCACAGTCCAAAATATATCAAGTACATCAATATTCTTCCCTAACAACTATTGCTGCCACATTCCTTGGATCATCCCTAGACTGCATTCAAATAGATCTTTACTGCCATTAAAACATGGTGGCTGCAGCCTTGCTGGATGGGCAACATGGTTAGTCGGAACTGCGCATTAACACAAATAGTGTCTCACTCACCAATTTGCATGGATCTCTGTAACTTAACATCATTTTCCCCCTGCAAATATCCTCTAACTTACATGAGAAGCTTTAAAGCAGGGATCTCAAACTCCCAGCCCATAGGCCAGTCCCGGCTGGAACGACTGCATAATCTGGTCCGGGACTCCCAGGGGGTGGAGGAGGGGAGGGTTGTCTGTTACCGGTACCAAGTCCTGCCCTTCCTGCCATCGCTTTGCCCTCTCCTCCCTCCCCATGACAACCCATCCCCCAAGCATGCAGCTTCAGGGATCACTGAAGGAAGGGAGCCTGGCACCACGCAGCAGCAGTGCTTGTGCCCTCCCGTCCTCCCCATGGAGGCAGGAGCTGCGGGAAAGTGGAGCACACTGGGCGGGCACCCTCATTCCACTTCTCTACAGCTCATCCCACTGCAGGGAGTGCAGGTGGGGAGTAACTGCTGCTGCTGTGTGGCACCAGGCCCCCCTCTTAACCCCGAAGCCACATGCTCAGAGGATGGCATTCCATAGGGGAGGGAGGCCAGGGTGATGGCAGGAATGGGCAGGGCTTGAGGGTCAGTAATGATCAGCACCTCTTCCCCTCCCCCCCCCATGAGAGTCCTGGGCTGTGCAATTGTTTCAGCTGGGGCTGGCCCGTGGGCCAGGAGTTTGAGACCCCTCCCTTCAGGTCTTTTTGGGTTTCTTAATTTTTTTTTTCTTTTGCTTCCATGAAAACTAATCTATAAAACAACATGGTCACATACAGTGTGAAAGACTATGGGGCAAAGGAAGTCATAATAGTTTATCCAAATTTAATAAGTGCACAGCACTACTACTGAAGAAACTGAGGCTGATATACAGGTCTTCGCTGCACATCATATTACTGAACCAAGAAAAACTTTTGGGTATTTATAATGTCATTTAACACTTCTGACTGCGTAATGCACCAAATTCCAGAAAGATATAAAGAAAGAACAAGTGCTGTGGAATAAAAGGAAATATGGTTCCATTAAGCATGATGAAGATCAGCTGTTTTGTAGCAAACCCAGCATGACTGGGGTGGATGGGAGTTGGCTTCTTTAACTTTTTTTTAAATGAAGGGAAGGAATTTATAGATGCAGCCACTCCTTCCCGCCTCCCCTCCCCCCACTTCTTCCAGAAAAGATTTCTGAAAGTAACATTAAAAACAAGGTGGTTCTATGCCTACAGTGTAATGTCCTGGACCTCATAACAAGATCTCTGAGAACTCAATAGATTCTACTATTCTATTTTAAATGATATATTTTGACTTAACACATGAGCGTTATTTTGTTAAATAACTGAAAGTGAGTAATACAGCGCAGCTCTTTTTATCCCTTTTAAGTTTGCAAATTTAAACTTTTTAAAAAGATAAAAAACCTCTACACAATTTTTTTAAAGAGAATTAGAGAATGTGACTATATGTAACTCTATTCAGTTTTATCCTATTATAAATTCTCATTTCTAACATTTCACACTGTATACAATTTTTTTTATTTTAATTCTTATGTTTACATAAGAAAATATAATTTCCAGAAAAAAACTAGTCAACATTGTTCATTCTACATTACACAGGAGATGATAGTTATTGCTGTATCTTATATCGCCCCTATTATTGTAGTATCTGAGCACCTCACAATGTTAAATGTACTCTTGCTCATAATACACTGATGATTTAGGGATATTCTACTCTCCTGGATTTACAGATGGAAAACTAGGCAACAGAGAAGATAAGTAACTTGCTCAAGGTCACACGGGAAGCCTGTGACAGAGAAGAGATTTGAGCCAAGGCCACCCACTATTTTTTATTATTATTATTATTTGTATTACTGTAGCACCAAATAGCCCCAGTCACAGACCAGAACTATGCTATACTAGGAACTGTGTAAGCACAGAACAAAACTCCAGTCCTTGCCCCAAGAAGCTTACCAAGACCAGTGCTCTAAACACTGGTCCATATATCCTCTGGACATCCACTAAGAAGTACAATTTTCATTGTGGGCAACTGCTTTGTTTGTGTTTCTTGGTTGTTTCTTTTGGTTATTTATACAAACATTTTAATAACCTATTCGATATCCAAATCAAATCACAGAGGCTACATAAGTGATTGCCCTGGGTATGTAACTTGACATATCTGGCCTGAAGAGATTATGGTTATATTTGGGATTGGGATTGGGATAAAAAACTAGCCAATATAGGTACAAAATTCAATTTACTAGCAATACGCTTGTATCAAATTATTCTTTTTAACTGTCACTGAAAACTCCGTATATAAATTAAAAAGTACAAATCGGAAATATTGTAAATGGCAAGGGTTAAACTGCTCATAATTCTCAAATGCTTGAGACTTTGGTTACTTTTCAAATCCAGGCTGAGATTGCTCCCAAACTACATCCAACCAAAAATAATCTGTAACTATTATTTGTAATTATTTGAATAACTCATCCAACCAAAACCAGACATTTCTGATAATGGTAAGATTAAAAAAAAGTATTTGCCATGATATCTTTTTGCTTGATAAAGAAAAAAATAACACTACAAGCCTAATTTTTTCATTTCCTCTGCAGGCTACCTTTAATCTGGGAGTGTATTTCCATTGCTGTAAATTTCATCCTAAAAGTATGAGATATAGGCTTCATGCACATGTCACACTCATGCTTTTTTTCTGAGTTAGGAGTCAAGGCACTAACCAATCCATACCTCTCAACTGTACCTCACTTTGACAGACATCTCTCCTTTTAGTCCCAAAGCTGTCTATGTTTCACAAAAATTCATCCCCTTACTTTTATTGTTGAAAACTACTGACATGTAGAATGGAGGTTGGATAGTCACTGACACTAAAAAAAGGACTCCCACAGAACAAGTTCTCTGCCTGAATAATTTGTGCATGTCCCTCATTTTGGGTCTTTGCCATTCATTATGTACCACATTTAGGTCTTGGTAGGTTGAGAGGTATGAACAGTATTAAAAATAAAGGAAGGAAAAAATGAAGAGAAACAGAAAATAATCTGCAGTATTTTACAGTAATATCCACACAGACACACACACACACACACACACACACACAAGCAGAAATACAGTTGTAAGATAAAGTCTTCTAGAACATTGTTCTATGATACAAATCTGTGCTGTCAATATCTGTGCCTAGCTCCCATCAGATATATACACCCGCAGTCCTGGGCGGAATCTTGGTTGCAGTATTAAATGTGCAAATCTCTTCAAAGCAAGTGGAAATATAATTCAAAATATTCACCAAATGCCAAATCATTTAATTTGCCCCCCAGCGAATATTTTTTTCATTTTGGACGGCACAGTTATTTTGTAAAATTGCACAGATTCCACACACAAATAAAAAAAGTGCACATAAATAATATGACGGTGTACCTGAGTGGTTGCAACATTTGTTCCATCGGTGACCTCCACAGTCATGTTATATATTGACCTCTGCTCTGCATCCAAGGGCTTTGCAATGACAATAGTGCCTGCGCCCTTCTCAGCATCAAAAGAACTATCGAAATTTCCTCCTAATCGTCCACAAAAACACAATCCAATTAGCTCTCTGGAAACTTTCCATAGAAAACATATCTATGAGTATCTGTTTACTGACAACCATGTTTAGGGCCTTCTTTACGCATACCCACTCAAGAATAGTGATACTTTTTGTTGTAAAATACTTCATGTTTCAAAGCACAGTTTTGCACAGTGTAACACACATGTTATAAAAATGCCCTGAATTCAAAAGCTTTAACAATATACTTAAGTGAAGCATAATTAACTGAGTTTATAAAAAGATTGTAAGGGTTATAAACCCACAGGAGATGTGCCCTCAATTCTTGTAATGAACAAGCATACATTTTGATTTAAGAATTTCATTGGGAGGGGGCAGGAGGTCAATTGTGTACATTTTATGTCAATGAACTCAAGGACTAAAAGGAATAGTTTATGATAAATTTAAAAAAAAATAGAGAAAAGTAATGCTAATTTCTAGGACATGTAAATATTTGTCAGGAGAGGTCAAATAATATTTGTCTCTCAGGAATAATTTGAAAGATTGGACAGGGAAGACACCAAAAAAAAAATCTAAACCAAAATAAACCTCTAGCATTTCTCTCCATATTTTATATCAGAGTTGTTCCAAATACACAATTGTGCTGCCAAACCAAATTACCTACAGCAGTGCAAAAAATATTCCAGCAGCTCATAAAGTAGAAAAATGCCAACAAAAGAATAAGGGAAAGCCATAAACAACCAAAGATTAAAGGGTTACCAAGAATATTCTACCACAGCTACACTTCGTAAGTGAGAACTGCTCATTGTGCAAAGACGTATGATTGCAGTAACTGCTGCTGAGCCTTCTCTCCCTCCCCCACCACAGGGTGACCAAATGTCTCAATTTTATAGGGAGAGTCCCAATATTTGGGGCTTTGTCTTACACAGGTGTCTATTACCTCCCCGTTTGCCTTCTGGCCATCCTACTCAACTATAAAGAGGAGTTCTGATACTGATATTTTCTGAAGCATGGGGAGAGGGAGGAGAAGCAATAAGACGAGGCTGAGAAAGAACTCTTAAGCTATTTTAATTAAATATCAGTACCATTCTAGGAGCTCTGCATACTGGTGAGATCCAGAGGAACCTGTCTCCTGCACTGGCCCACCAGAGCTAAGCCTCTCAGGCACAATGTGGCCCTACATTAAAACACTAAAATTTCATCTGCTGTGATTTACAAAGAAGAGAAGGGCTCCTATTTCTCATCTCCTTTCTGTATAGCTAAACCACTTACTGTTCCCAGCTGTTAAATATACTTAACACTTTTTAATTGCTTGTGAAACCTTAACTGTCCTTGACAATTAATTAAAGTTATGGAGATACCAAGTTATTTGAAAATCTCTGTAAGATCCTATGTTTGGGGGGTATTTTTAAGTTAACCTAAAAAAAGAGGGAGGTTATTTCCCAATTAATGCTTTTAATTGATTTACTGGGGAAATACTGTGTGGGAAAAAAATCAACCACAGGAAAAAATTCTTTTGAAGAAGGGAGTTTATAGATGGTTGCAAGCAAATCTGGGCTGAAAAGAAGCTAGCCTTGGGACAGCGTTCACTTTTCAAAGAGAATGTTTCACGCCAATATCCATGAGAAACAAAACGAAAGACTTTAATTCAAAATGCTTAATAACCATCTTAATGAGCAATCAAAAATCATACGTTATCAGCTTGCACTTCCAAGGAAAGTCTGCCTTGAAAACTTCCAAGAAGTTAAAATTGAGACATTAACAATACAAGTTTTTAAATGTCCTTTCCATGCTTGCTAAATATAGTGTTTAGGAGAAGGACAATGAAGATTGTTCAACACTGTGCAACAAACAACTCTCAACTTTCCTTGCTCTACAAGTCACAGACAAGGCTGGCCAGCTCCATAATCCCAACCCTAAAAGAAAGAAACGTAATTCAATTGGATTAATAGCATAGGCTCTCACATGGCCTTCTAAATTATGTTCATGATATATTTCTCTCCCTCTCTCCTTTTCCTTCTGTCCCTCCCACCCTTCAGTAGGGGTTGAGCTGTGTTTATTTTACATTATTCAGTTTTGTATTAAATAGTGTGTTAGTGAGAACAGGCAAGGTCAAAGAACTGGGTCTGTATTTTGGCATGAAGTTTGCTATCAGACCAATCTTTTTTGGGATTAAGGGCCAGATTTATGAGTAGTTTGTATTTAGCATCAGCTGTAGATAACGAGAATTTGTCACTTGATTATTTCATTTATGGGAGTGACCTCTCGCTCAGCCTGACATTTTTGAGATGTGCCTCTCTTCTTTCATACACCAGAGAAAGACAGATTATTTCTAGGGCTTGGCTACATTGTAAACAATCCCTCATGAAGTAAGCGATTTCAAAAGTGTATTGGAATGCCGAAGCCTTACTAGTAAATTAGCCAGACATTTGTAATTATAACAGCTTGAACAAATATATTCACTACATAGACAGACTTCAAGGAGGCAATGATAGAAGCACCCAAAGGGGAACAGGTGTTTTCCAGAAACAAAATAATAAAAAGATTTTACTTCTGGAACCCGCCTTTCCCTGATTCAAGATTTCAGGGATGTAGAAAGCAACAATGCAGAAATTAGGGAAGGGGGATAAAGACGAAAACAAATAGAACTTTTGCCTTCCCTAAAAATTAGCGGAATTAAATTATTTTATGACTAATGCTTGGGCCAATTTCCTTCCAAAGGATGCTTTTAGGGGAAGGCTAAGGAGGTGGCAGATTTTGTTTGCAGTGCCTCCCCATCCACTACTGTGAAACAAATTTAAAGGACTCCAATCCTCTCTTTATCTATTTGCAGCTTCAGCGATGCAGAGCTTCATACCTAGGTACGGAGAATAACTGGAAACTTTCAAGATGAGAAATTTAGGGTGAAAGGAGACAAGCAAGGATGACATTTGCCTCTACAGTTCAATTCTCTTAAAGTAAACCATTAAGCATGAGGAAAAAGCACTCTACGTTCCTAGAACAGCTGGTTTGCTGTGACTGTTCCTAATGCTAGCAATTAAAACGCAAAGCTACTGGTGGGCCTCTTGCTGATTTCTACATCACCTTATCTGACTGAACCAGGAAATAGCTGCTTTCTGAGGTGGCCCCTGAAATGGAGAGGGTCAGTCTGACTATTTTTATCTCTAGGAAGTTCATGTTTTAGAAACTCTCTGATTTTGTCCCTGATCCCTGAGCACTGTGGTTCCCCAAACACACTCCTTCATGAGGAGCTGGCATCCCCAGTCAACAAGTATGGATTTAGGCTGGGATGGCAGAATCCTACTATCACACAGGCTTCATCTCAACTAGAGGCCTGAATCATTATGGCCGTGGATTGTGTCCTCCTCTTCTACTGCAAAATTCTAGGCTTTTATGAGGAAACTTGATGTGCTATTTTTGTGTAGTCTTGCATGTAGGGTGATCTCTGTGCACGAGACTAGAAGACCCAGGAACTAGATATAAATCTGGATGGGTGACATTCCTTGGAGATTCGCTCCTGCATCTTGCTGAATGAGACTCTCTGGTACCTGGAAGACTGGCCACATTCCCTGTATTTCTTCTAAACCCTCATTATGTGATCACCTGCGAAGAGATCGGGGACTTTTTTTTAAGCTGATGAGAGACCCATGTTACTGTCAAATATGGAGAGGAACTTCTGGGTTGCTGGTTTCTTGTCATGGGCTCCTAAAACAGTACCAGCTAAGAATGGACATGTGACTTTCTAGATGGAATTAGCCTGGCTAATGTTAGCATCAAAACGACCATGAACACCACTGCTGCAAAGGACAGGCTGCAAAGAAAGACTTTATAATGCTAAAGGCAATGTCCAGAGATGAACCTGAGAAACTGCCCATTGCAGGGCCCCATAGATATGTATACTCTGGAGCTCGTAAGGAAATGTGGCTTTTCTTAAACATTTTTCTTCTGTTTCCATTCTGAAGTTTTACTTTCCGCTTAGAGGGTAAAAGTGTAGTCAAGCCCCAGCCATGAAAGAAGACTAAACTAAGTTTAGGGAAGTATCTACAGAGGAGACTTGGCTGAAGTAAGGAGAGTTCTCAGCCCTTTTCCCTAGCACCCACAGGCATAGTGTGCAGAACTCAGCTGCTGGGCAGATTTTCGCACAGATGCGGCAACTCCGGGTGTTCAGGTTTGCCATGTTTTGCCATGATGTGGAGGGCAAGAGAAAAGGAGTTTGGTGGGTGCTTCTAATATAGGGAGCATAAGCCCAAAATAATATTTTCCCCCAGGACTAGGGAGGGGAAACTCTTGCTTGGTCCTGCCCCAAAGTGAGTTATAAAACCTAGGAGGCTAATAGAAAAAATGGCCCAGCTGAACTACTGCCCTGAGGCATGATGATGGAAAGGAAATTGACAGATTCCAGGGTCCCAAGGAAGAATCATACACTCTCTGGAATGCAGACAGAGAGATACAGACCAAACCATATATATAGTAGCCCAGTGTCTGAGAGTCTGTAACGCTGAAATGCTGGCTGT
>CM057845.1:293114126-293134017 GCA_030068395.1 Apalone spinifera
GTGGAGGAGAGACCTGAAAATCCCGTCTTATGACGGGCTAATTGGCTAGTTACTCAGACTTAGGGAGACGTCAAGATGAGAAATTTAGCTTTCTAGTATTGATGGATCTAAAATATATCTATATTTAGGATGTTAAAATGTGGTTACTTTCCTAATCGAGTAGTTGATAGATTTTTTTCATCAACTACTCAATTAGTTGATAAGGATCGCCATTACAGGGCTCAGTCTGGCTTGCACCGGGTCCCATCATAACCTTCCCCACTCCTGCTCTGCATTGTAAGGGACAGGGTAGCCGGCGCATCCCGTGTCCCTTACAATGCAGAGCAGCAGCAGGGCTGCCCAATGACCCATGGGACTGATCCAGCATCTTTGCGCACCTGCTGCCCAGTCCCTTGTAATGCAGAGTGCCAGCA
The DNA here is from genome assembly GCA_030068395.1 of Apalone spinifera. Classification (NCBI taxonomy): domain Eukaryota; kingdom Metazoa; phylum Chordata; order Testudines; family Trionychidae; genus Apalone; species Apalone spinifera. The sequence continues at coordinate 293,114,540 of CM057845.1, forward strand.
GAAGAACTGGAGTTAATGCTGAGTCCCAGGATAAGGTACTGAGCCAGCGATTTTGTGTGCCAGCTTCCGACCCTTGTAATGCAGAGCAACAGCGGGGAATGTGGGAGGATGCGACTAGTTGTTGACAGTGCTAACCAATAAGCTCCTGCTTATCGGTTAGTCGATTAGTTGACTAGTCGCTTACATCCCTCATCTACATGCTGACAAAACAGGTACCAAATACTCTAAATTAAACTGTACTATTCAGTTAAAACATGGCATATGTTAGAAATATTTGTAACATAACATGCAAAGCAAGATTTCATATTAGCACATTATCTTAGAAAGAGAACACTGCAGAAATATTTTGAAATTTTAGCAAAGTAGCTGTTGTTAGAAAATCCAAGGCTGTGATTTTCCTGAGAAGCTGAGGATGGGGCAAAAACATAAGGTGTAGGGATACAAATATCAAGAAATATTGTACATAAAGTTCTCATCGAAAAAGGAGCTGGGGAGTTGCATGTTTTTGGCACTCACTGAAAACTCGTGCAATGTGGTTTAAAAGAAAAGGAAAGAGTTTACATTATTATTAGCCAGGAAACCTGGAATTTAAGTCTAAGGGGTAGAAGGTGCTGCTCTACTTTTAAAAGATGCCTGTCCTTTGAAAGGCCTATCTCAGGAGTAGGAGGAAGGGATGCAGAGAGATCCATTGGGAGAGTGTTGGAGGGGTTTTGTGCAACATGCTACTCAAGCAACAATCAGCCCCGTGCAGCTCAGCTAATGCAGTTACAGAAGCATACTAATTATTGTACCACTCCCATCACCAGTGCAAGGGGGTGAAAGAGACAAAGACAGAAAGCGGGTTCAGTTTACATGGGAACAAAAAAAATGCAAGTGTCTTGGAGTTTCTATTCCATTGAAAATGAGTTTCTTATCAAATAGTGATTAAATCTAACAAAAACCGAGAAAATGGGCTCTTGTGTACAGGACCTTTACAATGCACTGCTGGGAGCTGGGTGTGACCCAATAGAGATATTGAATACATGCTGAAAACAGGAATTGGGGTTGACTTTTCAACCATTATTGATTAGAAAGGCCCAACAGAAGGCAGCCTCACACGTGAAGTGGTAAGTTCCAAATTAAACAAACAGGCAAGTGGATAGGAGAAAAAAAAATAATAAAGGGTAACCATTTCCCAGGGTCACTGCGTCTCTTTTGTTTTATGAAGTCAATACGCACAAAAGTTGAACTCCAAGCTCTGGGTTATATTTGGCCCTTGCATATGCTGGCAGGGCTCCTGGAGACACACATGGAGATGCAGGTGCAAAATTCAGATCAGGACACGTTTGCTGCTGTTCACAAAGAGATGTCTGGAGATATCAGTCTCTCGCAGCTTCCCATATGGTAACTGACACACATTAGAAGCAGCTAAATTAATCTAAATGTAAAATACTTAGATTGTAAGGTCTTTGTGGCAGGGACTATTATTTTGTTCTTTTGTTTGCACAACACCTACCACGCCGACATCCCAGTTCATGCTTGCTACTGCCACCGCATGCTGCTGCCTCTATATGAGAGGCAGCAGTGCAGGGTGGCAGATGGGACTAGGTCCACAAGGGGAGCTGGTTTAAAAACCAGCTTCCCACGCAGACCGGCTCCTGCTTCCCGCCCCAGGCTGCTGCCTCTGATACAAAGGCAGCAGCGCACGGTGGCTGCAGCCCTGTTTGGGCGGGGGAAGGAGGAATGGAGGCTGAGCTCCCCGTGGACTGAGGCTGCTCTGTGGCAGCAGCCCCTGTCCATGAGGTATCCAAGCTCCCCGCAGACAGAAGCTGCTGCCACAGAGCAGCCTCTGTCTGCGGGGAGCTCAGACCCCCTGAGGATAGGGGCTGCAGCCGCAGAGCAGCCTCTGTCCATGGCAGGCCCTGGCTCGCCGTGGACAGAGGTTGCTCCATGGGATGCCAGGGTAGCCTCTGTCTGCGGGGAGGCTGGGCTGCCACTGTAGGAGGGCCCATTTAAAAGCCATGGAGGGCCATTTAAAAGCCAGCTCTCCACCTGTATTGGCTCCTGCCTACCCTTCCTAGTCCTGCGCGCTGCTGCCTCTCTATCAGAGACAGCAGCACGGGAGTGTTGGGGAAAGGCAGATCCAGTGCTCGTGGGGAGCTCTCTTAAAGCCAGCCCCCCACAGGATCTTGCCTTCCCCCACTTGCTGACTCTGATACAAATACAGCAAGGCTGGGGAGAGGGGGGGATGTGTGTAGTCGATAGGATAAATTGATAAACCCAGGCTTATCGGTTAATCATGTAGTCGTCTACACACTGACATCCCTAACAGGCACTACTGAAGTAGAAATACTACTACTACTACTACTACTACAGTAGATGGCCACAAATGAAGACTAGGGACTCAATTCTGCTCAGAAGTCCTATGAAAGTCAACTGATGTTAGGAACTTCACACTTCTTGGTATTTATTGGCTCAACATCTTCCAGCATCCAACCCCAGAGCACGAATCTCAAACTCATGGCCTGGTGGCCATCCGCCCCTGAGCACTTCCCCAATCTGAAAATTTTGGAACAAGTTATTTAATCAGGCCTGCCTAGTCTTAGAGCAATCACAGCTGACAGTGATGCATGAGGCATCAGGTAGTAAAGCTCCCTGATCTGGCTTAATTCTAATAACATGGTTGAGATTTTCCAGGAAAAAAACCCTAATTATCAGGAGGCTTGTGATCAAATCAATAGAGTTGGTACCATTGATATCTAGTCAGTTTCACAACATGAGTTAATAGTTTCACATCTTACACCCATGGACTGGACAGCTTTGCACACCACTCATGCTGCCACAGGGACATGCCGACAGTGGCGAGGACCTAGCAGCTGGAAGCCTCTCTAGCTCTGCTATGCTGCCAGTGGTGGAGGGAGTCCTCAGCAGAATTTAAATCTTCTGGGGGCAGTAGGTGCAGGAAGGGGGCAGTGGGAAGAGTCCCCCCCCCCCGCAAGAGCCATATCAGAGATGGTACCCACTGGCCTGTTAGGAGGATTTGAGGACTGTCACTGGCCCTAAGGTAAATTGAGTTTGAGACCCCTGCCCTACAGCCTTTAAGGACAATGTTAGGATTTTTTTGGAGGGAGGGGGAGGGAAATAAATTAAAAACTATTTTTAAAAGTATTTAAGCTACTCTAGCGGTAGGTACCATATTAAATTTCAAAGTAAGGGCTCTAATTACCATGCATGCTCTTCATCAGTCTCTGAGCAACAACGATGTTGAGCACCATTACGAGGAGGTACCGGAAGAAGAATAGTTATAATGATGCGTAAGAATGTAGTTGGAAAGCAGCAGCCTTCTCTCAGACTTAAACTTGAGAGCATTATCATGAGAGTGCTGGAATTCACTGAACCAAAGACAAAACGGGATGAGGACAGAGTCCAACAAGAAGTTCAAAAGGTGTCAAAGAAGTCAGTGTGTGTGTGGAGGGGGTTCCCTGGGGAGGATAAGTTAGGGTCAGCAAGAGGAAGGAAATGCAAACATAATGCTGATGTCAAGTGCCGTGCTGTGCTAAAACTATTGAAGAATGCCAAGGAAGACATTGGACCCCTGTTTTGCTCTTTGTAAAGGGCTAACAGGGACCCAAGAGCACTGTGATAGCACTGGGTTTAGTTTCAATGATGTCAGGGATCTCAGAAACCCAGTTATAGATAAAAGAGGAAACACAGACATTTCCCTTCCACATCTGCACAAACTGGTAGTTAAGGACAGAAAGGTTAGAGAGATGTTAAATCAGTTGCCCAGAGCCAAACAAATAAATCAATGGCAGAGCTGGGAGCAGCTCTCAGGAATGCTGAGTCCTATCTCTGTTCCAACAGCCAAGGAATACTCCTCCTTTCTTCTTTTTCTAATATCCACAGACCTACTGCTTTTGCCTTCGCACTTATAATACCACCACTATCATGTCCTCTACTGCCTTTTACCAGACATGCTTGCTTTCCATTCCCCCACCTTTTAAAATAAAGTTATGGAAGGCAAATTAGCCAATTTTGAGCTTGAAATCTCATATCTAAACTTATTTCTCTTTTTTCAGCTTGCATTCAAAATGATCATTTGGTGGCTCCATTTACAACCCACATGCTTATGCTGCTCATACCTATTCCTCCTCCCCCATTTTAAAGGGACAGCATTGAACTGTAAAACATTAACATTCTTTTCGTGTGTGTGTGTGTTAAATTGTGAAAATCTGTGAAGAAAGGGATAATAATTGGATACGATAAAAGCTGTCAGAAAAAAAAATGTATTAAGTCCATCCTGTCACAGGCACTTAAGAAAGATGTAATATAGTTTGCTTCAAAGAACTTGTAAAAAAAAAAAGGCAGCTTGGATAGTTGTATTTTAGCAAATGTGTTTGCACTAAGGGTACCTTCTGTTGAACAGTTCTGCCCACAAGCTGTCTGTAGAATATAGAACATCTCTCGAGCATGCTTGCCACCTTGAAGCAGGGCAGTCGGAAGCAGAAAAAAAAGAACAGAATGCAGAAAAAAAGGTGAAGAAAAGAGAGAAATGAGGGACAGCAAGTCTCAGTACCATAAATACATTTAGAAATGAGATTAGCAAAGTATGACAATAGAATTTAAATGACAGACAACATTAAGATTGCAGTAAATAACATACTATGAAAAAAAAAAACCAATTCAGCCAAATAGCGCTTTCTTTTCAGCTTAGCTAAGGGGTCATAACAAGAGCATGAGTATTATTATTATATTAAATTAGACATTTTAATTTCAGCATTTCACATTTTTAATTTGGGTGATAATTTTTGTTAGTTTTCTCACTCTCCAAACCACACATTACAAGATATTTTCTTGATACTTATTTCATAGCAGCGGGTTCAAACTTACCAACTATATCAAACCACAAAGGTATATTAGAGGGTTGCACAGAGACCACTCCCACAATTTCTGTGACTCTATCGCTTTCCATGACAGTGAAGTTGTAGAAGGGCTCATCAAAAGTCAGTGATACAGGTGAGGGTGCAGGTTTTTTAATCCACTCAATATGGAGACGTGCAGTTGAAGATTTCTGGGGTCGTCCATTATCCACTGCTTTTATCTATTACACATGGGGAGAACACATAGGGTTAGAGTTAACATGCGGATCTGTCAATGCTCTTGAGTCTACTCCTGCCACCAGTATAAAGCTGAGTTTATATCTGTGAAAATTTTCAACAAAAATGAAAAAATAATTTTTGTCAAAAATGTTCATGTAAAAGTTGATCTTTCAGCAAAACTCAAAATCATTTGATTTGGAAAGGCTGCTGGCCTTATGGGACTTGTACAGTGGAATGGGGGTTGCCAGTTAACTGAATGTGCCAGATAAGAAGATGGGGGTTGCAAATACAACTTCATGTGGGTGCTTTGGTCAGTTATGCCAATGTCCTGAGTGTATGACTAGTTTTCCTTTATTTTAGGGTGTTTTTGAGTTATGCACTTTAGGATATATTGATAAATATATATGACTATAGCATCAATTAATGTGATTAACACACTTTTTAAAAGATTGACAGTATTTGCCTGAAATATCTTATCCTGTTAGCCAGAGTTGATCTTTCTGGGAAATAGATAAAGGTGGCACGTTGAATTATAACAGGTGGAATGCTGGGAAATAGATTAAGAGGTCCTGGTGAAGTATAGCACATGGCTTGTTATTCTACTTGGATTTAAAGGAGGTGGGCTCTGTAGAGACAGTGAGAGGATCAGGGATGTATCCTGAGCAGTCCCGGGGTAGAAAACTTAGTAGGAAGTTAGCCTGGGGAGAAGACCTGAGCAGAACTTTATAATACAATATTTTAATATTAATTAAGCCAATTCCCTGGCAGTGAGTGAAACCTTGACCACAAGTCGCAGTGTGAGATCTGATAGGCACCTGGTCACAGTGCTATTTACATTGACACCTAGATCCCCAATGAAGATATAAAATAAAATGGGATGAAACATCGATTGATGTGGCACCCTACAGACACTAGTACCCACTCAATGTTTTGCAGTTTCTCGTTATCCTTTAAGTGCCTACCATTAATCATTTCAAATAACATAAGATTGTTTCAATACATATGGATTTATGGAGTGAATATGCCTGTAAAGTTGAATCTGTCAAGAAATGCAAGACATCTCCTGTCTCTCTTAGGCCAGGTCTGAACACAGTTTTTGTTCCCTTAACTATTTTGGTTAGGACTGTGATTTTGCTGTTGTTGTTGTTGTTGTTGTACTGAAACAATTATTCCAGAGCAACACTTAGTATGGATGAAGTTATACTAGTGTAAACATGTTTTATATTAGTACACATTATTACAATCATAAACTTTATCAATATAATTACTTATATACCAGTATCACTGTACTCACACTAAGGGGGGCTGTATTGTTTTAAAATGAAATAGCAAAGTTAGAGCGGTATAATCATTGTGTGGATAGACAAGCCATCAGTCTGTTTTTCCAATGCTCAGGGGGAAATGCAAAGTGATGCTTTCAAGATCTACCATTGAAACAACCTGAGAAGAACTCTCTGTGCTATAACATAAAAACATCCAGGGTAAAAAGAGCTCATTTCTTTATCTATAGTTACGTATGAAGACAGCATTTCCTAATAGGTTAATATTTTACATAATACTCCAAAAATAGGGAAAACTATGTGACATTATTTGTACTAACTTTAAAAAAATATTCTTGAAACATCAAATGGTATGAGTTTATTTTGGTTAAGGAATCCTTACTGTTAAGATGTCATAATTCCCTGCTGTGAATTGCTTTCTGGAAGAAACCATCCCGGTTTTAGGGTCAATAAAAAATTTCCCATCATCATTTCCATCTACGATGCTGTAGGAAATTTCTGCATTCGGTCCTTCATCTTTGTCAAATGCAAAAGCTCTGTAGATTGGCTCCCCTCTTTTCTTGCGGTCCCTCTCGGGCAACTTGACCTGATAGACTTTCTCTGGAAACTGAGGCTTGTTATCATTTTCATCCAGAACTTGAACCACTACCCAAACAGTAGATTGTTTGGGAGAGACTCCTCCATCTGTGACTGTCACCTGGATGAAATAAGAAGAATTATGGAATGTAAAGAAATTTTGTAAATAGATGGAATGACCCACAAGAAAAAATAACTCTTTGGCAGTCAGAAAAGTTCTTAATGTTTATAATAAGAAATCCAACAAGGTCATGTAAGCAAAAAGAGCACACAGAAAATTTTCCAGCTGGGGTTCAACTCAGAACCTAGAGCCCCATATGTAGAAATCTATTACTTTTTCCAAAACACATTTTCCTGCCTTGGTTCCTCAAGCAGCTCCTAAGTAGTGACAAAAGAACTGGAATTAACCACTTGCTCACCAAGGGATCATATTTGACCTTTGTACCACTGCAATTTTTGTATGTTTGTTTTTAGAAGTTTCCTGATTCATATAATTGTGATTTCTTTATAGTATATATGACAAATATAATACATTCCTTCTTAAATCCTGAAAGGATCACTGTCATTTTTTCATTCATTAACCAGAATCTGGCAGCGCATTAAGCCATGATCTGTATGGTTACAGTGGAAATAGAGATACATATATCAACATAACAAAACCAGAGACATACTTGTAAAAATTCCTGTTGCATTGTGTAACTATACTGTGAGCTAACAGTAATAAATAAGCACTGTAATCCGAGGAAAACAAGAGTTAATTAAGAAGTGGGCAGAGACTTAAAACAGAATTACTGATCATTTTAATTATGAAATATTGTGAAAATGAAATGATCCAAGATCAACAAGAGTTCATGAGATTCACTAATACACTCCTATATTTTTTTAAAATCGATATACATTTCAAACTTTCCCTCTATCTTGTAAGTACAATTTTAACAAGCTAAGTAAGAAGACAGAAAGGGACTTCTGCTGGCATGATAGAAATTGGTTTTTCAGTTAGGGATGTAAAAAAAGGTTAATAATGTAACCGCATAACTGCTGAAAATCTTAGCACTTACATGGTTACATGCTGTGGATTCTGCATTGTAAAGCTTATATTGGAGAGCTTACAGTGCAGCCGGCTCGCCAGGAGTGGGACTGGCAGCCAGAGTCGATGTATGCCGAGAGTCAGCTTATGCACATCAGTTCCCAGGCCTTCTCCTGGGAAGCAGGCTGCCGCCCCATGCTGTGGGCTCTGAGATAGAGCCAGCAGCGTGGGACACGAGCCGGCTCCCGAGAGCGGGGCTGGGAGCAGGCATGTAACCATAACGGAAACCAATAAACTGTTATTTACTGGTTAACCATTTAAACGGTTTCACTCTTACATCCCTACTTTCAATTAAATTTGCTAATATGCCAATTCCCACAGCAGATGGTGCTGCTGGGTTAACTGCTCAGTGGGTTATTTTGGTCTAAATGTATTTTTTTTTCTCCTTACCAAACATAAAGTATCTCCTGGGCCTCAAAAACACCAAAACTATTCTGGAAACTCGGTCCCCTAACATTGTTTACTCCACCCAATTCGAACCCTAGCTTTCGAGTAAATGCTGAGGCGATCTTGGGATCAGCAGCAGAAGCACAACTTTGTCTAGGAAGGAAGGAAACTTATTTTCCCCCTTGCCTGTAGTTAACTACAGTTTTAAAAACTGAAACCATGGAAATTGCTGGACTGACATCTGTGGAGCCTCAGACCTTCTATTTACACACAACAACTGCTAGAGCAGCACACATCAGCCATGCAAAACTGCCCACATCATCCAACCACTCATTTGGGGACAGGGACCTGCTCTAGAACTGTATCAATCTTAGGCCTCTCTCTTCAGAGACTGTCAACCTAGGTGCCAATTAGTGCCGGTTGGCACTTCAATCTCACTAAACCGCCATCTGTCACTCTTTACTGGAGTGACCAGCAACCTAGAAGTGAAAGACTGCTCACTGCTGAAGAGCTCAGCCACACTACACTGTTCCTCCTCACTGCACTTTTTAAAAGACTATTTATAATTTTTAAAAAGCTGCATGAGTGGTAGCTGATCTGCCTCTCTCCTCTTGTGCAGCAAACACCCCTTGAAGTAGCAGTTTCTTCACTCAATAAACCCATGAATGCAAGATCATTTTTAAACAAAAAGCAATATCCCCTAATCTATCACCAAAATAAAAAAATACACAAAAATATGCCATCGTTAAGGATGATCCTACCATACTTCTGCTCTCTTGATGAAAAGCAAGACAGGCAGTCGGTATGAACTCAAGTTAAAGAAATCCTATTCCAAGATTTCTGCTTCTAGTAGAGATAAAATAATCTATAATACTGGAAGAACAGCAAGGATTCAGCATACTAAACCAAAATTGAGACATGCTCATTTCAACACAAATCAAAATACAACACAATGCTGTTTATTATTTCTACAGTGTCCCTAATAGACAGAAAATGCCAGAGTGGGGAAATACTGATGTTTGCATAATGAAATATGACACTATTACATTTTCCAAATCTCCAGTGGACTGCTGCAAATAATGGAGAATACAAACAACAATATTATAGATATGTCTATTATAGTATCTTGTTTTCACTGCTTACAACTTTGCCAAACTTTAATTGCTTGGGCTGAAATTTTCCTTGTTAAGTGTCTGTCTCACATTGGGCTGCTATTTTTGCTTTGTTTTGATTTAAAAAAAAGTTAGCCAAAATTATGCAGCAGTTTCTGAAAACAAGGCTGAGAAAAAATTTGCAGTTTCATCCACGTCAAAAAGTTCTGAGAGCACTTTGTGAGATGAACTCTAGTGCCTCATGAGCAGGGATGTGATATTTGGCAGAGGGATAGCCTTTATGTTGGGGATGGGCCTTTTACTGGCCCCATGAAAATCTGCCCATATGGGGCTAAATTTATTAGACTGAAAAATCACAGCTCACGCTTCCTCAGTAGAGACTTAGATTTTAGCAGCTAAATACTCTGAAGAATCCAGGCACAATGGGTTACATCCAAGCTTGGCGCAGGGCATGACTTTCCCTGTAACTGCAGCAGGTTTGTGATGGGCTAAACACCTGAACTGCGCCCAAATTTTTCCTCTGCTTTCAATGTTTCCGACGCCTATTGCAACCTTATTTCAGCCTCTCTGTGCATATGTACTACCGTGTAGTCTTTTATTGCATATTCACATGCTATTCATACACAGGATTCCAGCTTCATTCATCACACAGTCTGGGTGTTCTCTGAACATAAATCAGGGTTGTGTAGTGAAGAAGCCCCATCTGTTGGACTCCCTGATTCATTTGTTGCAGAATTTGAAAGGTCTGTAGTGCGTTAAGCGGGGGACCGCAGGAGGAGAGAAAAAAATCTGGCTGAGGGAGTTGAATGTTGCCTTGGAGAAGTGGATTCTATCTCAATTTCTGCCACAGAGATCCTATGTGATGCTCAACAAGTCACTTAATACAAAGTTTTTATAAATAGTAATTAATTGTGTACTACTCATTTTCTGATTGACTGACTTGAGACCGAGGGCTGATTTGCAGAAGTAATGAGCCACTGAATTCAATAGCAGCTGTGCTTTAAACATGTAAAATGCCATATCATCAGCTCCTGTGCATTTCCCACCAGGCACCTCAAATTAGTGGATACTTTTAACATTAACTTTTCTGTGTCTTAGTTCCCCTCTGCAAAATGGGGATAATAATAACCCTCATCTCACAGAGGTATTATAAAAATACATTCATTAATATTTGTGAAGAATTCAGATTATATAATGATGAGACCTATATAAAGGTCACAAGGAAATTAGTGAGTCTGTCTTTAGTATAGGTTTTGAATAGCATGCAATAAATAAGGTATTGGGGCACTACAGGCCTATAAGGAGAAAACAAAACACTGAATAGCTGCTCATTATGGGAGCACCATCTAGTCGCTATTGCATGAGGCAAGGGTCCTGAGAAAAAAATAGTATAAGATAACATAAGCAAAGGCTGTCATAATGCACATGCACAAGGGGGATGAATGCTGGCATTTTCTAAGGGTACGTCTACACTAGCCCCCTAGATCAATCTAGGAAGGCTAATGAGGGTGACCAAAATTGCAAATCAAGCCTGGGATTTAAATATCCCGGCTCGATTTGCATGTTCCCGGCCGGTCGACAGTTTTAGAAATTGACTAGCCTGAAGTAACTGCCCGCGTCTACACATGGCAGTGAAACGGGATTCTGATTTAAAGCCCCTAAATCGAATTAGCTGGTAAACCTCATTGCAGGAAGAATACCAGCTAATTTGAGTTAGGGCTTTAAATTGGAATCCCGTTTCACTGCCGCGTGTAGACGTGGGCAGTTACTTCGGGCTAGTCAATTTCTAAAATGGCGACCGGCCATGAACATGCAACTCAAACGCGGGATATTTAAATCCTGGGCTTGATTTGCAATTTCGGTCACCCTTATTAGCCTCCCTAGATCGATCTAGGGGCCTAGTGTAGACGTACCCTAACTTTTCAGAACTTGACTTGGCAATCTGTAATGTTCTTTTAATGTAGTTTTTTGGTGCACATGGACAGATCTAGATATACATGAAGGTGCCCTTTTACTAGACAGCAGTGATTATGGAGTGAATTTCATGATTTGGAGTTGATACAGAATCCACGTTTTACCCTCCCTTCATTTTTGTTGTTGTTTTTTTCTTATAAAAATGTGAACTTTCTAGTTTCTTAAATTTACAAACCTAGCTTCTCCTCTTAGGAAGGGACTGGTACAGACTATACAGTTAAAAGCATATTGTGATTGCTTCTCAAAGGCGAATTAAAATCCTCTGTTTTATTCTTTACTAACTAAATCCAATGCCCAAACTTGTAACAAAAAGCTTTCAAAGTAGAATTGAATTTTCTATGGAATGTTTTGCAGTAAAATATTCTTTAACTCTAATCAGAACATCTTTTAAAATATCCCTTTCCAAATTCTGGAATTCTTTTCCTGAGATTTTTTTAAAGTCCAAGCCAGATGTACCATGGGCTTCACATTTTACTAATGTGGAGCAAGTTGTAGAACTGGGATCCATCTCATTTCTAGAGTATCTTAGACATTGTCTATCAAATGGGACATATAATAAATACATTTAAACAGTTATTTTTAATTTTTTTCAAAACCAAATCTGTTCTGCCAATGGCAGCTGACGGATATGACAAATTACAAGGGAACCCTCCCAAATCCACTAGTGAATCAAGAGGATGATAAAAAATCTAATTGTTATATTGCACCCACAATCAAAAAGAAAACTCCCATTAGGCTCAGTTTATATTTTCAATATTTTCCTAAACAATGAGTGCTAAGAATTCCCAATTTCCTCATCATTAAGAAAATGTTGAAAATATAAATTGAGTGTAATCAGAGTTTTCTTCGCCACCAGGGGGCTATCAATATATTAAAATGTGTAAACCCAATTTCTGGATCATCAATGGAATGAAAATATAATCACGTGATTTAAATATATTCAAATAACTATTGAAGAGATGATGGGTACAAAAACCACTGTTAAATAAATAAGAGAAATTAATGCATCCAAAGTAATTAATATAAATTTTGCTTTAATCGTGAAGTTTGTCAATTCTGCTCAAAACTGTACACCCTGGAGGAGACCTTTACATTTAAGCTTCTCTTGGGTGACACAAGATTTTCAAATTGCCAGGCTCGAGCATCACATGAAAAGCTGTGAGTGTTAGACAGACGAGGCTGATGTGTTACTTCAAGTTTCATCTTTCAGGCATGTAAATGACAAAAACAAAAAAACAAATGAACAAAACCAAAAAAACTCCAACAGCCAAAGACAGGATTATTTAACTGACCTGTTATTCCAGTCCCTGGCTAGCCTTCTTTTCTACTCTATTGAGCTGTCGCCAGCCCTGCTTTGTCAGATCCCACATTTAAAACAGATTAAAATAAAAGATATTAAAATAAAACAAAACAACTTTCAAAATCTGCCCCACCATCCCCCCAAAAAACTTTGCAAGTTTAAAGTTGCTCCAGTGTACTCCCACAAACCACAAACTCTGAACATCATGGAAACAAAAAGATACTTCCATAGTCACAACCAACAAAACACCAATCTCCAAGCACTAGCTTATTTGCATCAGGACACTCCAACTAAGGATGTTAAATTGTGGTTATCTGGCTAATCGTGCAGTCGATACAATTTCTGTTGACTACACGATTAGTTCATAAGGGCCACTCTACAGCGCTGCAGTGGGGATAGCTTCAGGAGCCAGCTAGAGCTGGGACTGACCAGTCCCAGTTTGTGCCGGTTCCAGGAGCCACCTGTGCTACAGCTCTGCATTTTAAATGTAGTAAGAGCTGCTGAGTCCAGCAGCCCATGTTAGAGGCAGCAGCACGGAGTGGGGATGGAGCGCACTGGCTGCCAGCCTCATCCCCAGTGACAATAGAAGTTGACTAACTGATAACAATTCATGAGGTTAATCGACTGTTCAATTAACCAATATTTAACATCCCTATGTTACACTGACCTCTCTAATGTACTCCCTTTCAGTTCAACATTACTACAATTGCAGTGTAAACATCAAACAGTTAAATGTAACACCGCAAAGTAGTGAGAAGATCCCCTCAGAAGCCCCAGAAAAATACTCTGCAATTTTATGGGAAAAATGGAAATTTTTTGTAGTTCTCTGCCATTTTACAATGTCCTTAGGGATTATTAATAAAGGCTGTGCTGAGATATATCAATTCATAGGAAAATGTAATTGATCCATTCTTCCCTCAAAATTTCCTTTCTTTGAGTAACTAAGTCCATAGCTTGGTACTTCGGCCAGCTTTTGCAGCTGGGAAGCAGAATGAGACCTGTCAGTCACTGGCAGAAGAATGCCTTGCCTCCTGAAATAGTATAATTCTAATCTACCTTCCTAAATTGCAGATCGTGTTCTTCAATACACTGAAGGAACAAATTCTGCTACAGAATAACATTACGTTTAATTGGTGAACCAGCGTGCTGGGTTGCTCCAGACCAGCTAGGTTCTCTGGCCAGGCCTGTCCGAACCCGCTGCACCGAACCTCGAAAAGGTGCTGCTCTGCACCACATGATGTTCCAGTTGGAATGGGCACTGATTAACCGGTTACCCCAGTAAGCATGCCAGTAAGGCAATGCTTACCAGGTCACCAGTTAACCCTTTGCATCTCTAGACTGAAAGAATTGGGCTTGTTTAGTTTAGAAAAGAGAAGACAGAGGGGACATGATAGTGGTTTTCAAGTATCAGAAAGGCAAGGAGGAAGGAGAAAATTTGTTCTCTTTGGCCTCTGATGATAGGACAAGAAGCAACGGTCTTAAATTGCAGCAACGGAGGTTTAGGTTGGACATTAGGAAAAACTTCCTGTCAGGGTGGCTGCACACTGGAATAAATTGCCTAGAGGAGATTGTGGAAACTCCATCACTGGAGATATTTAAGAGCAGGTTGGATATACATCTATCAGGGGTGATCTAGATGGTTCTTGGTCCTACTGGCTACATACTGACTGCACATCTTTTTTGACAGAGGCTTTTTTGAAAATATCTTTAGAAAAAGCCTCTGTTGAAAAAGAATGTCCAGACTGCCAGACACTCTTAAAAAAAAAAAAAAAAAAAAGGGGCACCTGGAAGTGCTTCTGGCAGGGCATGGGGGCAGCCTTTATTTCCAGGTGCTGCTGCATGCCCTTTGCAGAGATGCGTGGTTAAAGGGATCCCCCTGGACAGCCATTGCTCTGCTCATGCTTCCGGCTTGCCTACCTCCTAGAGAGAAAGCAAAGCTGCAGTGCTTGCTCTGGTTGCCCTGTGTCCTTGGACACCATAGCAGTTTATTTGCAGGGTTTTTTCCTGCTTTTCACTCTTTTTGGCCATGGAGCCTGAGCTGCCCCTGGGCAGGCGATGGCCCCACGCTGCCATACTGCAGCTTCTACTGAATCTTCATGACTCTGTCAGGAATCTCCAGCCCCATATGGACCCAGACCGCACAGAGGAGACCCTCCTCCGGTATACAGGAGCTCTGTCCTTCTCCCCAAACTTTTTGGGGGACAGGCAGATTTGGAGGCACGAGACAAGTTTGGACTGGTGGGACATGCAGCTCTGGGACGACAACCACTGGCTCCACAACTTCCGGATGAGGAAGGCCACATTCCAGGAGCTCTGTGCCTGGCTCGCCCCTGCTTTGGAACACCAGGACACCCACCTGCGGCCTGCCATCCCCCTGCAGAAGAGGGTCGCAATCGCCCTGTGGAAGCTGGCCATCTCTGACAGCTACTGCTCCGTGGGACACCAGTTTGGCATGGGGAGGTCTCCCGTTGGGGCCCTTTTGATGGAGGTAAGTCACTGTCGGGGGACAGGCCCTGCTGAGTGGGGGGGGAACTGAGAAAGGGGGACTGGCAGGCAAGGGCAAGAGGGAGTGGGGGATGGAGTGGCACTTGGAGGCTGCTCCTCGACCACCCCTGCACTGATGTGTGGGAGGCAGGGGTTCTGACTAGGGGAGGGTTCTCTCCCCAAGCGCTTAGGTAACCTGTCTAACTCCCTGGTTTCTGTCCGTCTATTCATCTCGTGCTGCAGGTGGTGAGGGCCATCAATGTGGAACTGCTGAAGAGGCTCGTCCATCTTGGGGACCTGGAACCCATCACTGCTGGGTTTGCTGCCCTTGGATTCCCGAACTGTGGAGGAGCCCTCGATGGGACAATCCCAATCTGTGCACCACCCCATCGAGCAGCCCAATTTATAAACTGGAAGGGCTACTATTCCATGGTGCTGCACGCCCTGGTCGACCACCGGGGACATTTATGGACATTTGTGTCGGGTGGTCGGGGTGGGCACATGATGCCCGCATATTCCTCAACTCCTACCTGTACCGCAGGTTGCAGGCAGGAACATTTTTCCCCCAGCACCACCTCACGCTCAGGGACATGCAGATGCCAGTATGCATAGTGGCCAATGCGGCCTACCCCCTGATGCCATGGCTCATGAAGCACTACACCGGCCACCTAGATGCGAGCAAGGATCTTTTCAACATGCATCTTGGCCAGGCTGGCATCCAGGTGGAATGCACCTTCGGCCAGCTGAAAGGGAGGTTCCGTTGCCTCCTCACACGCCTGGAGATGGGTGAACGCAACATCCCGGAGGTGGTGGCCGCATGTTGCGCCCTCCATAACCTGGTGGAGAGGAAAAGAGAGGCCTTCCTGCCAGGGTGGGGGACAGGTGCTGATGGCGAGGACAGGCCATTTGAGCAGCCCTGGATGGCTGCCATCCGCCAGGCTCACCAGTCTGGTATCCGAATCTGTGAGGCCCTGAGGGAGAGATTCTCAGAAGGAGCCCACTGACTCTCCCCAGGGCCTCCCCCATGGGGGGTTTGGCCTGGCCCACCCCTACCTTTCCTTCCACTACCCTCACTCTCTTCCCATAAATACATACACACCCGGTTTTCTTTGGAAACAGAAATTGTTTTTTTATTAGAAACAGTAGCAATACAGAAAATGTGCTAACTGTGTATAAACCACCTTTCTCTTGGTACCGTTCAACTGTTTATAAACAAAGTAAATCTGTCACTCAAAAATAAAGAATTTGTTCCATAACTGAAATGTCCTTTTACTGGAGTGGTAGGGGACTGAACACCAGGAGGGAGCTCAAGTAGGCTGCTGCTTCCTTGATCTCAGGGTCCTGTCACTTTCCTGCGTCCTGGCACCGCCACGGCTTTGGGCTGGGGTGGAGCGAGAGCTAGTCCTGGCCTGGGCAGGAGAGGGGCAGGGGGGCAGCTGTTGGACCTGTGAGGGCTCGGGAGCAGGAGGGGCTGGGGGAGAAGGGGGGGCTGAAAGGGCTGAGGGAGCAGGAGGGGGGCTGGGGACTAGGGGCCTGGTGTGCAGGAGGAGCGGTGCCTGTGACAGGGGCAGGCAAGATGAGGACCTCCCGCATTGTGGCACAGATGGAAGTGCGCTGTCGGACCAGCTCATCCAGCAGCCTGTTGCGCCATTTGGCTTCTGCCTCCATCCTCTGCTGAAGGGTCCTGTTGAGGTCCTGCAGGGTTACTATGTGATCCTTCAGCAGGTCTGTGTACACACGCCAGTGCCTGCGGGTGCCACGGGTCCGGGACGGTGGTGGCGCTGGTGTGGTGCTTCCCTGTTGGGTGGAGGGTCTGGCTGTGGAGGAAAAGAGGAGGAGACAATCACTGTCTGTGTGCACCCATACTGTCCCCGAGGAATTGCCATCACTGTCAGGGGCCCTCCTTTGGACAGGAGACTCGGCCGTTTCACATGCAATGTCATGTGTGTTGGGCAGAAGCCCGAAAGCATCACAGCGGCCCCACAGTGGCAATGGGACTAGATGGCCCCCCACACTGACAACCCACCTATGTGTAGTGACCCCTCAAAGCACTCACCTGATGATCCCTCCCCAATGTCCACGGATGCCTGGGAGGCCTCTGGGGTCTGGAGGACCGGCTCCTGGGAAAGGGTCCCTGCTGCCTCCTCGTTCTCCTCCTCCTCTGGGTGCAGCTCTCCCGCCTCTCCTGCCTGGTTGTCCTCCCTCAGGGGTCAGTCCATGATGTGGTGGGGTAATCCGGAGTCCACCACACGCAGTGGACTCTGCCCAGGATCTGCTCCAACTCCTGGTAGTAAGGGTAGCTCTGTGGGGCTGCCCTGGAGCGGAAGCTCTGGTCCCGGGCCTTGGCATATCCCTGCCGCAGCTCTTTGACCTTGGCCCTAACTTGGTCCATGGTGTGGGGATGATGCCCTTTCTTGGCCAGTCCCTGGGCCATGCGCCCATATATGTCCGCATTCTTGTAGCGTGACTACAAGGCCTGCAGGGCCTCTTCCTGGGACCAGAGTTCCAGGAGGCTTTTTATTTCTGGGCCAGACCAGACTGATGCCCGCCTTTTGGTGCCCCTGGGTTGGTTCTCCTCACTGTCCTGAGAAGGGCCAGGGGGACCTTGAGGCTGGGACATGGCTAGCACGGGTGTTCTGGTTGGCTTCTTGACAACAATGCCTGTCTGGGTGCTTGTGCCTTTAAGAGGCTGCGGCCAGGAACCACAGAGGTGCTCAACATGTAAAGGCTGGACTGTCCACCAGAGCTTCTGCATGGAGGCCTTTTTTTCCTGGCTCCCTGCATTTACACACACCTTTTTTTTGACAGATCTCTGTTGAAAAAGGTATTATTCCTCGTAAAACGAGGTTTACCGCTGTCGACAAAACTACCGTGTTCTTTCGATTTACTGTCAACAGAATGCGACGGTAGTCTAAACGCAGGTATAGGTGTTTTGAAAAAAGGCTACTTTTTTCGAAAAAAACCCTGTAGTCTAGACACAGCCACTGTGAGGACAGAGGACTGGACTTGATCTCTCGAGGACCCTTTCAGTTCTAGCATTCTATGATTCTAAGTAGGGGCATCCTTTAATTACAGACATCCAAAACAAAGTAGATTTTATATAAGTAGCTCCTCTGTCTTCCTGTGGGCACTAAGGTGTGGAGAAGATTTCTGCCAAAAGAAATAAAATGGCATCTGCTAACATTACATGACTAGTATTCAGAATTTGGTGAACTAATGGATATCTAGCATATCTCAATGCAGGAGACATTAGGGATGTGAATGAGTACCAGTTAGCTGGTACCAGGAAGTAGCCCCATGAGGGGGTTGGGACTTGGCAGCCTGCTCCCACCCATTCCCCCCTTCCTGCACAGGGCTGCCGGCTCAGCTCCTGTAGCCCAGAGGTGCTGGGCTGGAGCAGCCCCCTGCTGAGATACTGCCCTTACACAGGTAACCCAGTGGTCTCCAACTTTTTTAAGCACAAGATCACTTTTTGAACTTAAGTGCATTTCAGGATCTCTCTCAACCCAAATACCCTTGCCCTGCCTCCTTCCCACCCCTTCTCTGAGGCACCACCTCTACTCACGCCGTCCTCCCTTCTCCAACCCTCTCTCCCTTTCACCAAGCTGGGCAGAGGGTTGGGGCTCAGGCTCTGGTCTTGGGCTAAGGGATTTGGAATGTGAGAGGGGCTCTGAGCTGAGCCTGGGGCAGAGGGTTGGGGTGCAGGAGGGGGTTCAGGGTACAGGCTCTGTAAGAAGTTTGGGTCCAGGGGGCTCAGGGCTAGGGCAGGGACTTGGGGTAAAGGAGAGGGTTCATGCAGGAGAGGGTTTGCAGATGATACCAAGCTGGGAGGGGTTGCGACTAATCTGGAGTATAGGGTCATAATTCAAAATGATCTGGACAAATTGGAGAAATGGTCAGAGGTAAACAGGATGAAGTTTAATAAAGACAAATGCAAAGTGCTCCACTTAGGAAGGAACAATCAGTTTCACACATACAGAAAGGGAAGCAACTGTCTAGGAAAGAGTATGGCAGAAAGGGATCTAAGGGTTATCGTGGACCACAAGCTAAATATGAGTCAACAGTGTGATGCTGTTGCAAAAAAAAAAACCAAACATGATTCTGGGATGCATTAATAGGTGTGTTGTGTGCAAGAGTTATTCTTCTGCTCTACTCTGCGCTGGTTAGGCTCAGTTGGAGTATTGTGTCCAGTTCTGGGCA
>CM057845.1:293134117-293177604 GCA_030068395.1 Apalone spinifera
ACTGGACTCGATGACCTCTCGAGGTCCCTTCCAGTCCTAGTATTCTATGACTAGGGCAGGAGTTTGGAGCTGGCTCTAGCTGGGCACTGCTTACCTCAGGTGGCTTCTGGGTGATGGTGCAGTAGTGCTAAGGCAGGCTCACCCCTACCCTGGCCCTGTACCACTCTCCAAAGCAGCCAGCAAACTCCTTCCATCCCAAGCCCTGTTGTGCCCCCCACCTCCATTCTGTGGAGATAGAATACAGGATGGGAGAGGGGGACACCCTGACATCAGTGCCCCCTCCTGTCCTTTCCCTGCTCTGAACAGCAAGTGGGAGGCTCCTAGGGGTGAGGGCAAGCTCTAAAGCAAAGGGCAGGAGATGTGCAGCAGTGGGGAGAGTGGCAGTTAAAGTGACGGCACTGGATAGCCTCTTGGCCAAACCAGTCAGGATCACCTGTCAGGGGCTCCAAGATCTACCAGTAGATTCTGAGTTACTGGTTGGTGACCACTGAGTTAACTGGTTAACCTAGCATTTAACCGGTTAACTGATTAACCAGTATTTTACAATACTAGTATAAAACTGGACTTAGAGGCTACTTAACTGAAGGAAGACTCCTGTCTGAATTTGCTAAGGAAATGAATTCTATGAGCATTGTAAGAAAGACTGATCTGAATTAAAATTACAGTAATCGGTCTTATTAAACAAAACTCCCCAATGCACATAAAAACCTCATCAGATCATAGCTGATAGGAGACCTACATTAAAACAGGAAGTACATAACATGCTGCAGGCATTCAGTCTGCGGAGGGCTGTAAGCAGTAGAATGAGGTGCTAAGGTTGTGCTTTATGACCTTGCGAAGCTGCAGTAAGGTTGGTAACTTTAAAAAAGCATGTAACATTGGGATTTGTACAAAACTTCCTAACATTTACAACACAGCACTCCCGGAGGAATTCAAGGCTCTTTCAGTGGCTTAACTTGGTAATTAAATTATGGATTAGTTGACTTCTCATTTGGGGCCCAAGAGAGAAATAACTCCATCCAGTTAAGTTAATGCCTATTACACCCACTGGCATCTAGGGCAGCAACGGATGTTCTCAATTTTTGTTTGTCTTTGGCCATTTTCTCTAGTATGTCTCAGTTTTAATTTATTCTCTTAATGTCTGCCTCAACAGTGCACTGCCATGTTGTCTTGGGCCTCCCATGTTTCCATCATCCTTCCGTCGTCCAGTAAAGTGCTATCTTTACAATGGCATCTGCCTCCCTTCTTATCACGTGCCCTATCCATCTCCAGTGTCTTCTCATAATGATAGTGGTCATGTCCTCCTGGTGGCATTGCAGGAGTAGGTTGTGGTTGGAGATTGTTTTTGGCCAAAAGATGCAAAGTATCTTACGAAGGCTGGTGGTGTGAAAGGATGAGAGCTTGGCACGGCTGCACTCTGTCATCCGCCAGCACTCTGTTCCATATGGTAGTGTTGATATGACACAACTCTGGTACAGTTTAAGCTTGATGTGGACACTGTACTGTGTAGATCTCCATCTATTGTTCATACTCCTGAGGACATTTCTGGCCTTACTTAGTCTGTTCTGGATGCCGTTCTTGGTGCCTCCATCATGGCGGATGATGCTGCCTAAGTACATAAAGCTGTCTGTGCTAGGTAAGCCTGCAGCGTCTATCTTGATTGGTGCTGGTGAATCTATATTGAGAATCATAATCTCTGTTTTCTTCTGGCTAACTTTTAGTCCAACCTGACATCCAAAGGTGCATAGGCGTTGTGTCTTTTCCTGCATGTGTTGATGGGTATGGGAAAGCAATGCAAGGTTGTCCGCAAAGTCAAGGTCTTTCAATGTGGAAAAAGGTGTCCATCTGATACTCTTTGATGCATCTGCTGTTGTTCTCCGCATCCCCCAGTCAATCACCATGTTGAAGAGAAGTGCAGACATGATGCATCCCTGTCTAACCCCAGTCTTGACTTCGAAAGACAGATCGCAGTATCCCACACTACATGTGAAGTTGGTGTAAAAACACGTAATGAGCTGGACCACTTGTAGAGGGATTCCGTAGGCTCTCAGAATGCGCCAAAGGCTTTCTCTGTGTATGCTGTCAAAAGCCTTCTCAAAGTCAACAAAGTTTATGTACAACTGTCTCTGCCAGTCTGTGCATTGCTCTATGATGTTTCTCAGAGTGAAAATCTGGTCTATACATCCTCTTCCCTTGCAAAATAATCTGGCTTGTTCTTTCCTCAGAGACTTGTTGACAGCATCTGAGATCCGCTGGATGATGACCTTGACTAGGATCTTGCTGGGTACGGATAGAAGGGTGATCCTGTGCTAATTGTTGCAGTTGCTGAGTGCTCCTTTCTTAGGAATCTTGATGATGACTCCTTTGGTCCAGTCCTTGGGTATTTCTTGTCTTTCCCAAACTGCTACAAACAGTGGTTGGAGAATAGTGGCTGCTATAGTTCTGGGTCTGCTTTAAACAACTCCACGTCCAGGTTGTCAAGTCCTGGAGCTTTGCTATTTTTCAGGGATCTGATGGCTGCACTGATTTCTTCTTTCTCTGGTGGATCAATATTAATATCAAGGTCCTCCTCAGCTTCCTGAATATCTGCTTCTTCTTCAGATAGTGGTCTATTCAGAACCTCTCTGAAATGTTCTGTCCAGCGTGCTTCTTGCTCTTTCTCTGTTGACAGTAACTGCTCTTGTTTGTCCTTAATGGGGGCACTTGTCCAGCCACGATACTTACCACAAACAAGCTTGGTGATTCTGTACATGTTTCCTTGCTCCCCTCGATTAGCTGCATCTTCAGCTTTTGTTGCAAGGTTCTCCATGAAAGCTTGTCCTCTTTACTTTTCGATTTGCCTCTCTGTAATTCTGTATGTATCTGTCTTGAATTCTGGCTGATTTGGCATCTACCAGTCTCTTCTTTATGTCCCATCTCTCTTCGATGGCTTTCATTTATCAGGCTTAATCCACTCCTTCCTCTTCTTCCTATACTTGAAACCCAGACAGGCCTCGCTGCTCTTTGTGTAGACTGATGCAATCTGTTCCCATACCATGCTGATTTTATCTGTGATACTGGTAGATAAGTCATCCCTTAAATCTTGCAAAGCTTGGAATCTGTTCCTCAGTTGAATGGTGAAGGCAGTCTTTGTGGTGACATCTTGTAGCTTTTCAACATTGAAGTGTCTTTATATGGATATCTTAATACCTGTTCTTCGCAGCTTAAGTTTCACAAGTGCCATCACTAAATGGTGATCACTACCAATGTCTGCTCCTTTTCTCACTTTCACATCTTGCAAGCAGCGTCTGCATGTACTGTTGATCATCAGATGGTCGATCTGGTCCTTGTCTCTGCCACTTGGTGAAAACCAAGTCAGCTTGTGAATGTCACAGTGTGGGAAGAGAGTCCCTCCAATGACCAGATTGTTGATGGAACAAAACCCTACAAGTCTCTTACCATTATCATAAATGGTGTCACACCCACGTCTTCCCATGGCCCTGTCATAGCGTGTCTTGTCATTTCCCACTTTGGCATTCAGGTCACCAATGATGATGGTAAGATCATGGTGTGTAATAGACTCCACTTCTGCCTGAAGCTGCTCATAGAAGAGGTCTTTCATTTCTTCACCACTGTCATTGGTTGGAGAATAAACTTTGATCCAGATGATGTTCAGTTGTCTTCCTTTCAATCTGACCCTCATCAGTCATTGGCTCTTCTGGAGGAAAGCACTGTTTCTCCTGCAGAAGTCTTCAGTCTCCCCAATCCTGTCCATCTACTCTCACTAACACCGCGGACGTGTAGATTGTATCATCTCATTTCGGCAACTATTTGTGCTAACTTGCCAATATCGTACATGGTTCATACATTCCAGAATCCAATTCATACATTCCTCCATCCAGGTGTTCATTTAAAACATGTCTGTTCCTGAGTGGAGGATTCATCTTGCAAGAACAGACCTCTTCTGCGAGACAGACATTTGAAGATCCAATGATAGGTTAATCCAACCAGAAAGCCATAGCCTCTTCAGCCAGAAAGGCATAAACAGTCACTCCACCTCTCTTGGTTCCTAATTACGCACTTTGAGAGCAGTGGAAAAGATGGAAACACAGAGAGCAGGGACTTTGTTCAGCTTTGCAAGGTGTCCCCACATCCTAGACTGTGACACAGGAAGAGGCTACAGGTCACTTCATTTTCTGTTTCAAGGTGAAGAGTTGACCTTGCCAATCTGACCGCTGCTAATTGACAATCCTTCTGCTAATCTGACTTCTGCCACAAAGGATATACATTCATTTTTCTTTGTGAGGGCATTGCACCCAGAGATAGGACAAAGAGAGGAAAATTTCTTTCTGGGATAGGGCTTCTTGTGATCTTTCCTGTTATTATAAAAACACCATTCCAACTGTGATGGGGTGTTCACTTAACTCTTTTCATGCAAGTGTGAATGAAGAAACTAAATGGAAAGGGTTCAGAAGGGACTAAATAACCTGACAGGCCATACCTGTGGGGCTTCATTCAGTGCAGATGCGATATTTCGAAATAAGCTATTTCAGAGTTTTTATTCTGAAATAATGCTGCAGTGTAGACATACCCAAAGGGGGCTGCACCATGGAAACCAGCAGTTACTCTCCACAAGGAAGAAAGCCAGGAGGAGAACAGAAGCCCTGTGATCCTATCCCTGAAGGAAGAGTTTACCAAGAAAGGTGGTGGAGCGGAAGCCCAGCTCAGGGAAACAGTAGCAATGTTGGGGACCATTTGGAACTTGACCTGTCATTCAAGAATCCCTGAGCTGGAACTTGAGCAGAGAGCAGGCTTGGGTTCAAGAGGCAGGGCATCCTCTCCTGCCTGGTGTGGTATTGCCTCTGAGCTGTAAGCACATTGCTTTATCCACTGCAATGCATCTGTGGACATTAGCACGAAGAAGGAAGATGAAGATAAAGATTCTGAACGCTGAAGCATTGCAAGAAAAAGTCAAAGGCAGAGAAATGCAGCATGTACCTGCACTTCAGAGGAAGAAGGTAATAGTTCCTACATTGTTCCAGAGGATTCATTTAAAACAATGCCTAGAATCCTTAAGGGTAAGAGCATAAACACAGTCAAACTGCTCTTTGGAGTTAGTGTCTGTGGAAGGTATGATTACTGTGTGAATCAGTGAAAAATAAAATGTCTGAGTGCTTTAGGGAACTCTAGGACAATAATTTTTGTAAAATATGTGATTTCTGTACTAAATTTAGGGCTTGTTGATATAAAAATCAACACACAAGAGATTTAAGAAATACTGGAAGTAAAACAGCTATGAGGTGGGCAGCTATTTAGTTCATTTAATCCCATGCAAATTCCTGAAAAACACAAACAACTCAACACTTATTGTAGATAAGACTGTCAGTTAAAACATTGGGACTCATTCCCGCTTCTCTCCCACTGGAGAGCTGTTAATCTGGTACTCTTATGTTTTCAATTATGAAAATTAATCACTCACTTTGGCCAGATTTGATAAATGAGTAATTTACAATTAAGTTTGAACAACAGACTGTTAAAGAGATAAACATTCTAGGTAGCTGATTAGAAAAGCCACTGACTTTGGGCCACACTGAAATCGGAGATTGCAAACAACTGAGGGAACCTCCAGGATCAACCAGGATCATCCTCTGGTTGGTGATGAATACTATAGAATAGAGACACCAGTTTTGTGTCAGATTACAATCATCAGAGCAGCCCCTTAACCATCCTTTGTTTTATGACCAGAGTTGTTAATTGCACACTTCATTTTCAATTGTCCCTTGCAACATGTGTAAACTGCTTATGCCTAAAGATCTGTTTCACCTTGAATTTAGCTGTGACACTTTGATTATCTTTCCCAGACCTGAAGAAGAGGTCTGTATAGCTCAAAATCTTGTCTCTTTCACCCCCAGAAGTTGGTCCAATAAGATATTACTCTCCTTCTCTCTCATTTCCTGAGATAAATGTAGCTAAAATACCAGTGCAAACAAAAGTTAAATACAGGCGTTTATTGTATTGACCTAGCTGTTTGAAAGCTTAAGAAACAAGCAAGAACAATAAACCATAAAAAGCAAATTAAATTTACATTTAGTTGTAATAATCTAAGTTATTAATAGTAAGACAGGCAAGGATTTTTAGCTTATAAAAATTGTACAGTATCCCTTTATAAATAAAATATGGTCCCCCGCAGACACTGGTTCAGAGGTTCAATACACTCGGGAACACTATCAATCTTTGTGCAGTAAGTGTATTTACTGCACTCTGGAATGGAAAAGTGTAAAGCTTCAAAGAGATATTACTCCATTAACTTCTCATGACAGCACAGCAGTGTGCCACATGTCAATAGAAAATCCTACCTATTATCTCTCATTTGTTATCAAGCTGCCAATGCTTACCCATGACACCAGACCCAACTGTCCATCTGTGGAGTTTTCAAAAATATACCACCATGCTTTCTCCCATCCTGCCCCATGTGCCTGGAAACATCCACAAAACTGCTATTCTCCTTCTAATTCCACCTCAAAACTCTCCTTTGCTGTGCTGCCTCTGTAAAATGTGACTTCAGATAAGCTGATATTGTGCAGGGACCACTGCCTATCATGCTGACCTAGAATGTTTTGGTTTTCCTTGTTCTCACCCATCTATCTATATCCATCTGTTGTCTTATCTTGTATTTAGACTGTAAGTTCGTCGGGACAGGGACTGTCTTTTAGTTCTGTGTCTCTACAGGTCCTAATACAGGGAGGTCCTGATCCATGACCAGGGCTTGAAGGCTCTACAGCAGGAGTGGGGAACCTCCGGTCTGGTGTCTGGACACAGCCCCCAACTTGCCTGGATCTGGCCCCCAAGGCTCAGTCCCCCTCCCAGCATTGGGGAGCCCATGCTGGCGCTCCAGTACCCCTGCTGCTCCACTTGTGTGAAGCCCCTGACTGATTTTAATGTGGGTCAGCAGCCTCCAACCCAAAAAAGATTCTCCACTCCTGATCTACAGCAATATAAATAAAATAAATAATATTAGAATAACACCTTTCCTTTTTAATTAAAAAGTGGTAAAGGGACACACTTAAGAAACATGATGCTTATTTACTTTCAAGACAAACTGGGTTCAAAAGCTTTGCTGTTCATTTCCCTGAAGCCAAGTGTGTCACCTAATTGTCAATCTGGAGCAAATACAAATGCCTCATATTTAATGCAGAATTGTGGCTTACGGAAACCACAGATCCTGCAGTCCAATATGCCATTTTAATCCTGCAGAGACTATGTACATCAATACTGTGATGCTACAACCTATAGATTTTAGAAGCTGCCCCTCAACTCTATAGAGTGGGAGTTTGCTGACTACACTGTGAACTCCACAGGCATTTCTATCACCTTTTTATTAAATGGCATAATAAAACATGGTCAGTTAATGTACTGGAGGTTCGGAATTTGGGGCAGTCTATGACAACTGCATCAATTTCAGTGTTTCTCTTGTTTCTTGGGCTCATTCTTTTCTTCGGCAATCACGGTAGATGTATGGCTCTCTGTAAGTCGCTTCACGTACAAAGAACATAGCCTACATAAGCAAACTGTCTTCACCATTTTAAAGGGGTACTAGATAATAAAGTGAGGGTAAAAACACCCCAGGATCTCTCTCCCTATCCATCTCTCTCTCCCTTTCACCTAAGAAAACCAAATAAATGGCCTTTGGGAGCAGATCCTGGCCTGTGAATTTGGTCAGCAATGTTATTGTAAACCTGTGGTAGGGGACCCCACCTTGAACGAAGTCTAGAGCTTGTTAAATGTTAGTACTAGTAAGCATTTTATTTTTATTTCACTTGTTACCATTTCTGGCTTTAATGTTTTATAACTGAACTCACTTCTATCTCCTTGGAGTTAAACTTGTTATATATATATATATAACTTGATATAAGTGGAAGATGAAGGGAGGTTTAGACGGACTGACTGCATAACACTGAATATCCCATTTTCTGTTAAACAAACCTTCTCTCATTGGTGCCATATTCTTCTTCCTATCAGACGACAACTGTTGACTATGGTGATAACAGAGAGTAGTTCAGAATACAATATGGGACTATCAGCCTGATAGGTTGCCAGATACAAATGGGATCTAATTGAAATGGGTATGCAAATGTGCATGGTTAACAATGCATTTGTAAGGTGCTAAGAAGGTGCACTAGGACCAACACTAAGAACAGATAACAGCTTTCTAGAAGATGTTAATGACTTTGCAAATGTGCCAACAAGAGTTCAGACTGAAATCGTTGACAGTTGATGGTGCTTAGCATATCTGTCAGAAAGAACAAAGAGTCTAGAACTCAAATGACTCTTTATGCTAACATCATGTTATAAAACAAAAATAAGGAACAAAATACAGCACAAATTAGAATGTTTTTTCCTAATATTTAAAGTGAATCTACCTGATTACTTCTTGTCCAAAGGCTTGTAACTTGGAGAATTGGTAATTCTCCTCCCCCTGACAGTCCTTAATGTGTCTGAAGACCATTCATGTCCTCCCTCAGCCTACTCTTCTATAGCCTAATTATCCAAATTTTGCCAACCTTTCTTCACAGGGAACATTTTCTACACCTTGCATCATTTTTCTTGCTGCTCTCTAGACTCTGCAAATTGTTCAGCTCTTTCCTCAAATGTGGTGCTTATAACCAGACACAATTTTAATACACTCAAGAATTAATGCTGAAAACTACATGGCGTCTGTTTATGGTATTTACCTGGCTCCTAATATCTGAGGGTCTGTCAAGGCTGTTCCCCACTCTGGCATGATGAATGCAGGAGTTGGGGGCCCACAAGAGCACTTTAAAACCTTGCCTCTACAGGCACTGGTACAAAAACTTCCCCCCAAAATCCTAATATCCAGATTTTGGGGAATCTGCGGCCACCATCAAGTGCTTTTGAATCCACAAACGGGGTGGATACTTGAAACCAACCCCGAGGATACCCCAAGTTCTTTTTCACCAAAAGAGATTGAAAAAGAAAAGAGGAAAAACAAGCTGCAGTCTCTGGTAGCTGACCCCTCAATCAGGCATGCAGATACACACAGACAAATCCTCCAGGACACAAAGATTAACCAATACCGGTTAATTAGAAGAAAAGAAGCAACTGTTTATTATCAAAACAAAACTAAGGTTGCAAGCATAGTGAATTGGCTAGATGGAAAGAGCCACCATTTGATACTGATACTCAGGGAAAATCCCTGGGCTGAAGACTTAGTTACAAAAGAAAAAAAAAAACACTTAATAAGCTCAGACATTATTTCCACATCCCCAAACAAGGAAAACAATAAATCCTGACAGACAGTACTAACCTTTTCCCTACTTACACATTATAAGAAGTCCGTTCTTGGAGAGAGGAGCGTCTTCCATCTCCCTCAGTACTTGGAAGAATCTGCTCTGCCTCTCAAACAAAGAGAGAGAGAAAACCCCTCTCTTTCAGTTTTAAATTCCTACCTGCGTTGTTATTGGCTGACCACCCTATACCTGGCTAAGGACAGGAGACTTTAGTTAACCCCATAGTCACCGGGTGCTGGTCAGCACTCCTGATTATGATGGGGTCTCACAAACTTTAATTACACACCTGTGAGGTAAGGAAACATTAGCATCCTTATTTTCCAGAATGGGGATTTAAACACAGAGCTGCCGAAACCCAGATTGTTAAGGTATTTCACTGTTGCTCTGCTCAGCATTCTAACACCCAGATGATTAGGAACGTGAGTGCTATTGACTTTCAGTGAGATTCAGGGTCAGATTTTTAAAGACACCTGGGCACCTAAATCTGAAGGATGCCTAAGGATCTTTTGAAAATGGGACTTTGACTCCTAAGTCAGGTGTTGCAACAGTGAGAAGAGCAAGACCTAAGGGCTCTTAATAATCTGGGCCTAAGTCTCATTTTCAAATGTGATTTACGCACGCAGGAGTCTCAGAACCATTGACCATTAAACTTAGCTCCTATGGGCTTGATCCATAAGGGGATTTGCAACATCTAACTGCAAATGCTCAGTTACCTAGTAGAATTCACAGCCCTAAGTTAGGTGCCCAGGCTCGTTAGGCAAGGCATGGGGACAGTTAGGTGCATCAGAGTGCAATTTGCCAATGCCAGCATGTCAAGATGGGAGCTCCCTAAACTAGTTACTAGGAAATGCTGAGGGGAATGATGAAGCTCAAGTCATGCCCCTCAAAGGGAGTTAGGTACCTCAATCCAGTCTGGAGAGAGGCACCTCCCTGTGCTGAAGAATCACGGCTGTGAATGCTCTTCAGGAATTAGGCACTTAAGCCAGCCCAGCCCTTTCTCAAAGGAAAATAAATAAGGACCAGCAGGAGGTGCCCCTCTTATACCTTACAGCCCAATGAATAGAGGATTTTCCCAGGATGAGAGAGATCTGGGTTCAAATCATCCCTCTTGCCTTGGGGCAAGAACTTGAACCCAAGTTTCCCATCTTCCAGTAGACACATGACCAAAGTTTTTGTGCCCCCTCCCATCCTCTTCTCTCTCCCACTGAAGCTGTTCAGCTTTGTATAAAATACTGAAATGGTCATTGGGACAGACAGAGAATGAGATTGACTCTGTATCCAGAGCGACGGTGTACACCAGGAACACATGGCTTTTAGTCCCTGCACCAGCAAATAATTATTTATACAAACATCACAAGATCACAAGGTTTTGTTGACCTTTTCATGATCTCTTATACTATTTTCCTGGAAGAAATGTTCAGGTTTTATACATCTATGTTTAGTGCAAAGGCTGCCCTGCCCAGTAGCTCCTTTCCTAATGGAGCATCTACTTTAGCCATTTGTGATTCTTCTATCTCTCAGGCTGAAAACAACTTGTGATCAAATACTGACATTGAGAGCTGCTCTTGTGTATCCTGGCCTCACTCCACTTTCGCGGATAACTGTTTCCTTCAAAACTCTTATCTCTAAACCTCAGAAAATAAGAATCACTCCCAGCCTGACACCTCTTAAAAGTCCCCATGCCTGCAGAGAGGTATACATCTACTACTAAGTTCATCACATTATCATTCTCACAGAGACTCATCTACCCTTCATTTTCTATTCATAAAGCTTTCCCTGATTCCAATCTTCACTATCAGCAGGAACTAAGCACCTTTTTCAAAGTTTTCTTGGAATTATGATGATCTCTATTCATTTCTAATCTTCTCCCTTTCACATCGGCTAGCTCAATCTCTTGAGTCATTTAGAACAATTCTGCCATGAACAAAGACATAAGATTTTATTACCACTGTGAAGGAGTGTTCAATCCCAAACTAGTCCTAGAAAGGTTAATAGAAGCAAGGGAGGCCAATTAGCCGGAGGCTGCACCTGCAGGGGATGTAGGCTGCAAGGAAGCTTAATTGGGGATAAAGCTCACCTGAACAGAAACAGAAAGGCTGCGTCTAAACTGGCCAGTTTTTGCGGAAAATCATCTGCTTTTCCGCAAAAACTTGCCAGCTGTCTACACTGGCCGCATGAATTTCCGCAAAAGCACTGACGATCTGATGTAAGATTGTCAGTGCTTTTGCGGAAAAACTATGCTGCTCCCGTTCGGGCAAAAGTCCCTTTTGCGCAAAACTTTTGCGCAAAAGGGCCAGTGTAGACAGCTGACATTTCTTTTCCGCAAAAAAGCCCCGATCGCGAAAATGGTGATCGGGGCTTTTTTGCGCAAAAGCACGTCTAGATTGGCCATGGACACTTTTCCGCAAAAAGTGCTCGTGCCAATCTAGATGCTCTTTTCCGAAAATGCTTTTAACGGAAAACTTTTCCGTTAAAAGCATTTTCGGAAAATCATGCCAGTCTAGACGTAGCCAAAGGGTTTCTATAAAGCCAGGGAGCTGCAGTCATAGTCCGTGCCACAAGCGGGGGAAGTAGGAGTCTGTAATAGGCATGCAGGAAGCAGTCCAGGGGAGGAGCAGTTTGGCTGACAGAACAGACCTGCACAACTCATTCTAGAGCCCAGTGTAAGGAACAGTCCTTCCCCTACAAGCCATCACAGGAGTAGTGTGCTTAGTGCAGTGGAGATGTAGACTACCTGAGATTGTGTGGAGACAGACTCTGGAGAGACCCCCCAGAAGGGGAGGATGATGGGGGGCTGGCGGGAGGGCTAAGCCTTAAGGAGAAGTATGACAACTCCTCATAGCAAGAGAAGGGTCACCCGAGAGACAGAGCAGACTAAGCAACTTGTGGATAGTGATGAGCTAATATTCCAGGTGGGCCACTAGGATGCGCTTGAGCAGTGCCCTGTCACAACCGCTATCAACACATTGCCAGAGATGCACCCCCTATCTTGTGCAATTTCTTTTATGCTTTAACTGTCTCTATACAGGCAATGAGGAGTATGATTCCACTTACTAGACACGGTCAAAAACTAACCAACAACAGAAATGTCCTAGCTACAGTCTGCAGACACGCCATTTTTTTAAAAACTATTGCTCCTCCAAGCTAAGCAGGGTTGGCGTAGGTCAGTTTTATGGGAAACATCCCAGGATTGTGTTGATGATTTAACAAGTAGCACTCTTCCTTCTGATTCATAATAAGCCAATATCACTGCCTGGTGCTAGCACTGTGCACATGCTGTAATGTTGGATGTGCTGTCTCTCAGATGAGACACAATACAGATGTCCCATACTCCATTCAGCTCTTGGCATTTATTTAAAGATGTGCAGTGTTTATTGTACTGTACTGACCAAATCCCACAGTGGGAAAATATATTCTGCCCACCTAAATTCCCACTTCCGCTGCACCTGGATAACAGCCATTGTGTCCTAGAGTGTGTTTTTATCTGAATATTTGTTCTCAAGTTGCACCTCTCTAGTCCAGCACCCTCGGGACCTGACTGGTGTGAAACCACAGAATTTGCTGGACAACATGAGGTCAATGTTGTCTAGGGGTTCTTGGAAGACATTTAGGGGTATATTCGAGTTAAACAACAGCACAGAACACTGAGAGCCAGGACTGGTGGCTATAAACAAACTTTATGGGACTGCAGAAAAGTTGGTCACACCCATGATAAGTGGACATCCAGCTAACTAAATTCATGCTGGACCAGAGACTGCCGGACTAGAGAGGTTCAAATGTACTGCAATTAGCAACTGGTTGCCGTGTCTAATGCCAGAAATAGCTGCATCTATGTGGATGATGCAACCTTGTGTGTAGTTCTATTATGGATGCTCTGACATTTAAAATGAAGCTTCTAAAGATTTTATGTTAAAAAACACTGCTAGATAAAAATATTTCTTATCAACATATGCATTACAAGTAGAAAAGACCTATTTGGTTATTAGTCAATTTCCAAGAGAGGCCAAGATTGTTACCTGTAACTCCAGTTATCTCTGTCTATGTCCTATTGGATACAGAGCTGTGCCACAACACTTGTGAGACTATTCCAAAACCTACAACACTCGATCCTGAGGGAGTTTTTCCTGATATGCTGCTTATTCCCTTTCTCAATTGTATACCATAACTTTAAAATGAATGTTAGTCCAGAGGAATGAGGGAAAATCCCCTCCTGTAATCTAGTCTATTCTGGATTTTCATATGAACCGGCGGTCAATATTGCTAGTTTATTTCAGGATCAGCTTCGTGCTAATAGTGGACAGGACCAAAAATTCCTTTCAGATGCTGTTTTTGGAGAAGTTTATATTTTCATGATTTTTTTTCTCCTTTAATGTTGTTATCAGTCTTGAAAACCCAGTCTGGGAAGTGAAAGCCAAATTGTGTCATGTTTGGCTCCCCTATTATGATCAGCACAAAGATTCTGCAACCGGAACTCCATTAACAATTCTATTGATGCCAGGATAAACGGCAGCTTTTCCTTCCCACAGGTGCACTGGGTCTCCAGTTCTCACCTGAAGTAGCAAAATCATATTTTTCCATATTTTTCAGAGTAGATGTGGCTCTGAATACATTTAGGGACTGTTTCACTGTTGCCCTGAACCAGGTGTAGTCATTTTATTTCAGTTTTTATCTGAACATTCGAGATATAGTAAGATGTATGGATTGCGAGCAATACACAGTGGCTTCGTCTAGACTGGCGTGCTTTTGCGCCACAGCTATGCAAATGAGGCTTAGTGTTAGAATATCACCGAGCCTCATTTGCATAGCTAATGATCCACCATTTTCGCGGAAGAGGCTCTTGTGAAATTCTGGCTCTTTGAAGTCAGTGGAATTGTTACCATTCACTTCAATGGGGCCAGGATTTTATCTCCAGTACTAACTTTCCTTGAGTGAACATATATCCTTTGCCTAACCTTGTGCTCCATGCTGCACGCCATGCCAAACAAGTGCCTGCAGGGATCCAAGCCTTTGTCTAAAGAAAAGGATACAAAAGATGTATACCACTGACAGGACACAGCACAGTAGATAAAGAAAAACAAAACATTTACACACTATGAAAAAGTATCTCCTTTTTGTTGAAAAATGTATCTATTTCTTATATACAACATCAGTGATTTGTGCTTAATCAGCTATTCCTGCTGGATCATTCTTCCCTAATAGAGGAATCATCTTACAAGTAATTGCATGTGTGACTGACTTTCAGCATGTGTGCAGTCTCATGCTACTTACAGAAATAAATGTGTAGGATCAGGGCCTCTTTCTTGTTTTGTGTAATATGGGCAATCCAATCCCAAACACTTAAAAGTCTAAATATCTTGCAAGAGATTTCATGTCCCAAAGGAAACGTCTTTAAGTTTCCATAAAAAATTTCAGGACAGGAGATTATGACTACAGTATGAGCTCAGGAATGGCATCTTTATAAACCTGAAAATTAAAAAAGAGCAACCTTTCATTCCAGCAGGAGAGATGGAATTTTAAGATGACAGACATATAAATCTTTTGATTTTTTTAAATCCCATTACTCTTGTGCTTCTATAGTGGGTTTTTTAACTATTATTTTTGCAAGGATCAATGAGACTTTAGTAGTGCATAGACCCTGTACTAGCCCCCTGGAGGAAGGTGAAATAAGCCCATACTGATAAAAATATCCATTTACTCCCTGACCTGTAACCACTGATGCCAAGAATAAAGCTTTCACTGACTTCAGTGGAGCAGGATCAAGTCCTTCCTGTCTACAGTTACACTGGTTCACTCCCAAGCAATCAAGATATGTACATTCTCAGTAAATATCTGTCCTTGTCTGACTTCACTAAATCAGGACTTTTCAACTATGGAGCAAATCATTCCATTTTGGAATATTATCAATGAGAAAAAAATGCTCAAGCTTCACTCCTATAGTTTATGGGGGCACTATAATCCCGTGATGGATATACATAGCCTCATTTTTCACCTGTTTATTTTCCCTGTAGTGTGCTAACGGGAGAAGCTGGTTACACATGGGAGACCAGAGGAGGAGAGTCAAAGATCAGCCAAGGTGAGTGATAATTGGATTCCAAGTCACAGAATGTGGTTGAAGTGTAAGGAGTATCAGTCCATGTAAATTTTTCCCTATTGTGAAATGAAAGTTAAGAGTAGAGCCATTTGCATATAGCTCTGATTTATACGAAGAGGTTTGAGGGCCACGGTGAGTGGCATCCCAATTATCTTTTTAGTATAAGAAGCATCTAGTGCAATTGGTAAAATGACTGGTTCTTACAATGATGAGCAGGAGTGTCAGACTGAGACAACTTCATAATGCCATTACCATTTGAAAGACTGCCATCAAGCAAATGGGATCCAGGGGACAATAAAACACTGCATGAGAGTGTGTCCCTAATTTGATAATGCAGGACTGACACAAGGGAGAAGAATCAGAATTTATCTTGACTCATTTTATGGGCATCCAATTAATTCTTTAACAGGATGAAGAGAGAGAATGGTCAGGGCAGAATTAATTGTTCTGAAACAAGTTAGTGGATTTTTTAGCACGACAGATTATAGAAGCAAACTTTCCAGCTGAGAATTGTCATGACACAGGGCAAGTGTCTGTTGCCAGGCCCAATGCATCAATCTCCATTGCTAGGTATTTGGGTTAGAGGCATAAGAACAGCTATGCTGGGTCAGACTAACAGTCCATCCAGCCCAGTATCCTGTCTGCCAACAGTGGCCAATGCCAGATGCCCCAGAGGGAGGTAACACAACAGGTAATCCTCATATGATCCCTCTCTTATCACCCACCTCCAGAGAAACAGAGGCTAGGAACACCATTCCTACCCATCCTGGCTAATAGCCATTGATGGACCTAACCTCTATGAATTTATCTAGTTCTTTTTTGAAACCTGTTAAAGTCATAGTCTTCACCCCATCCTCTGGCAAGGAGTTCCACAAGTTGACTGTGCGCTGAGTAAAGAAAAACTTTATTTTGTTTGTTTTAAACCTGTTGCCTATTAGTTTCATTTGGTGACCCCCTCGTTCTTATATTGTGGGAATAAGTAAATAACTTTTCCTTATTCACTTTTTCTACACCACTCATGATTTTATAGACCTCTATCATATCCCCCATAGTCTCCTCTTTTCTAAGCTGAAAAGTCCCACTCTTTTTAACCACTGTTCATATGGGACCCATTCCAAACTATTAATCATTTTTGTTGCCCTTTTCTGAACCTTTTCCAATGCCAATATATCTTTTTTGAGAGGAGGTGACCACATCTGTATACAGTATTCAAGATGTGGGCGTACCATTGTTTTATATAGAGGCATTAAGATATTTTCTGTCTTATTCTCTATCCCCTTTTTTTGCAGGAGGTACAGTGGCAGAGTTCTACTATCCTCCAGTACATCAGGGCCCATGAAGCACCCTACATCAGTGATGCAACAGAGCATCGTACCAGCAGCTCTAAATGGTGTTATGGCTGGGGCTAGCCTTGAGAATCAAAGAGCTTTAACCAGCTCCTAATCATATTAGTACTCTGGTTAGTACTCTGTACTGTGGGAAAAGCAACCTCAGTTGGATAAGTATGGCATCCCTAGTCTCTGTTTGTCAGAAGCTGAGAATGGGTGACAGAAGAGGGACCACTTGATGATTCCCTGTTCTGTTCATTCCCTCTGGGGCACATGACTTTGACCAGTGTCAGAAGACAGGATACTGGCTAGATGGACCTTTGGTGTGACCCAATATGTTCTTATGTTATGTTTTTATTAGCTCCCTGTTCCTCCTAGCCCACCTGATGTGGCAAGCAGAGCTCCAGCACCAGAGTACAGTAAAACACATTGGCAAATTTCTGTGTCTGCACAATTATTATTTGAGTGTGTAAAATTAGAGGCCAATGTGATGCCCTCTTTCAAGAAGAGGCCTTAATTCATGGACTACTGACCTGACAGAATATTGAAGTCTCATTCAGAGACTATTGAGTAAAAGATAAGTTGTGTAATTCGGAGAGGATTTAAAAGATCTGCAACAAGTTAAGTACTGGAAAAGGTTACCAAAGAAGATTGTGGAATCCCTATCATTGGAAGTATTTCAGAACTGGACAAACACTTGGCCTAAGTGTATCTGGTCCTGTATCAGCATGGGAGAGAAGGCAGACTAGATGACCTCTTGAGGTCACATCAAACCCTATGATTCCATGAGTTTATGAATATTCATATTTCACTGCTCATGCACAGTGAGCTCGTGTGCTAAAAATGCTTGGGAAATGGTGCAGAAATCTGCATTTTAAATCAGCCATTTAAATATCCCAAGGCAAGTGTATATTCTGGAAAGGCTAAAAGCAGAGATAAACTCAAATCACAAAGTTAGGATGTAGATTTGTGATACCACCAAGCTTAAAGGATTAAGATACAGGGTTACAATTGCCCTCTCTGCAACCAGGTGTGTTTAAACTCCTCCCCTTGGAAACCAACACAAATCTTTTTGGATTACAAAACATGAAAAAAACCACACCCATCTGTCTTTTTTTAGTCCTTGCTTCTCCTCCCACCCCTGAGAAACAGACATTTGACTTGATACCTTCACACTGAATCAGATTTTCAAGGACATGGCTGCCTGAGGAAAGAAATTAAAGCAAATTTTATTTTATTATTTTTTAAATGTCACTCCCTTGCTCAAACTTGGCCTCTCAGCCTGGAGTGAATTTGTACAGTCATACTATTTCGAGAGGCTTATAACAGAAACATTGAAAGATCCTTAATTATATCAGGACTCAGTAAATGCCACTAGTGTATGCAGAGAAGACACACCATGGCCTGGGTTTGGATATTACCTTAAATTTCACAAGAAATCGTTACACTTGCAACTCACAAGGCTGTGGGGAGTTGGTTGCTTGTGATGATTTGCCCATGATCATAGATGCAACAATGGGGGAAGGAATCCAGGGGACCTAAACCCCATCCCGCCCCCTTGGCTGGCTCTGGCCAGAAACACAGCAGCTGCCACCTCCCCTCCTGGCCATAACCAAGGAAGTAACAAGGACCCACCTGAATGAAAAGGGGAGCCCTGGCTAGAGTCCTAGTACTGTGGGCTAGCAGGGGAGGCCCCAGTACTTTCCTAAGCCCCCTAACCCAGGTGAGGCAGTAGCAGGAAGAAGGTGCCTGGAGCCTGGATTTCAAAGCTTTTGATGCAGATTGAGGGCACGGGGAGCCTATAGAAGCCCCTGGGTTCAGCATGTCCCAGCATTTCTTTCTCTGGCCATAGTCCCACTAACCTGTCAGCATCTTGCTTTGCAAGACATGTGCCAAGCTGAGCCAGGCCATGAGGCCAACGAGTAGACACTAGCTTTCCCCTGGGACAAGCATCCTACTGGAGAGGGATCCTCTCCCTGGGAACTCTCCTTTGGAAAATTTCTGGTCACATCTCTGCCCAAGACAACAGGGTTTGGGCCAGGCTGGAAAGTGATGGAGGAGTGAGCACTAACACCGGTTACTATATTGAACCCAGTGGTTTTATACTTTGGCTACTCTTTCATCCTGAAGAAGAGCAAATTAATCCTGAAGCTTTGAGTATCTCCCTCAATCAACAAATTTTATCAGGGAACTTCACCATCTCAAAGATGCACTTCCATGGAAATTATTATTTAGAGTTTATACTTGAAATAAGTAAAGATTTTCATAAATGGGTCCCCAGCACATGCCACATTTTTAGTTACTACATGATTGTTGTTTGTTTCTTTAAAACCAGAAAATACCAGTTTTCGCAGAACAGGCGTTGCACTCATTTACTCATATGATGATTTTAAAATTATCTGAAAAAGGTGGGGAAGGAAATAGAATCCACAGGGAAAACACGTGTCTATGTAAAAAGCAGCATTTTATCATTTTATCATTAATTATTACAACAGTGAAGATTTTAATACGTTGTTCCATAGCGCACGTGTAATAATTAATGATAAAATGCTGCTTTCATAGAAAATAAACTGTAAAATACTAGACCAAGATTTTTAATGTTCACAACTTAGATTTTTCCTGTATTATTTGAAGGAAAGAAACCCACTAAATCTATAATGATATTTTGCAAATATTTAGTTATGTTAATATGCCCATTCAAATACTTTGTGTTTCAAATAAGAGAGTTGGTTTGGTTTCATTTTTTGCCAAACCTTGTATAACCTCCACCTCCCACCCCAAACTAACACTGTAGCTTTTTCAACATCTCTAGATCATGAAAGATTTCCAAAGAGCAATATTATGTTTCAAAAGAAAGAGATTCATATACTTCTTGCTGTAGGGTTTCTATACTTCTCTGTCCAAATTATATTTCAGGATAGGCCTCTGTTTTGGTCTATGATTGTGATCAAGCTAAATTTCTTTTATCCATTCTGATGATGAATAACCATGTCAATGAAGTAAATACAAAGATGAATTAACCTACAAATTAGATTTTTTTCCTAATCTCTCAACCCTATCGTGTATCACTGTTTTAGAGAGAATCCATTATGTTAGAGATAGCAAGGCAATAGGATTCTTATACTTTAGGGTAATAAGTTTAGGGAAAAATATTTATGTCTAGTATATTTATTAAATTGTATTTCCAACATGATTAGAGGTCTGCTTGTACCCAAGATTAAGTAAATATTTCATTTGTGTCATGTTACAAATAATGCTCACTACCAGATGCCTGTCGAAAAATACACCTTTCACTGACATGATAAATTATTTTTTAAAGTTGAGAGATAAATAAATCCTAGAGGATTCCAGGGTTTTTGTGACATATTCTACTTCTTCTTGGATGTCTTGTCTATCTACTTACCTAACAGTAATGTTGGTAGGAGAGGTGGTAAGTTTGTAAGATAAAAGAGCAGGTAAGTAGGGAGAGGCTTAGCTGGAAATCAGCTCACAGGTGATGTAATGGGGAAGAGGGAAATAAAGAACAGTGGGGTAATGTTTGGAATGATAGGTGAGGAAAAGGCACTGGATCAAGGACAGAGTTCTATGGTGTCAAGTATCAGAGGGGTAGCCGTGTTAGTCCGAATCTGCAAAAGCTAGATGCATCTGACGAAGTGGGTCTTTGCCCACGAAAGCTTATGCTCCAACACTTTGGTTAGTTTATAAGGTGCCACAGGACTCCTTGCCACTTTTGCAGAGTTCTATTGGACACCCAAGGATGTGGGACAGAGAAGGAGTATCTCCTCCCCTCCCCCCGGGGAAAAAAAAGAGCAGAGTTCGGAGGGTCCCAGAAGATGACAGCCAAGAGGAGACTTCAAAGGGGAGGATATGATCAGTGAGATCAATCAGTAAAGGAGGCTGTGGATGGAGGCAGAGGTCCTGAGACTGAACTATAATGAGTCACTTGAGCCATTGGGGAGAGTTGTTTCTGTGGAGTAGAAGGTAGAAAGCAAAAAGGATTGAGGATGGTGCTGAAGGGGAGAATCATAAGACAATACTAGTCAGCCAGTACCAAGCTCAGTAAATTTAGAGGCAAAATGGAGAAGAGAAGCATGTGGTACATGGAGAGGAAAGTGGTGTTTTTGTAGTCTCTGGAATGTCAATGTACCATTCCTTCCAAAAACTAAATTAACTTTTTAATAAAATTAGAATCAAAATTATACCTTATACCCTAACAGCTCACAGAAAGAAGTGTTCCAATTAAGAGTGAAGACAAAGTGCCCATGGGGAAGGCAGTGATGTCCTATATGTTCAGAAGGCAGAGAGGAGGATGTAAGCAGTGGCCATCTTTGCTAAGGGCAGCCTCACTTACTCTGAGAACAAAGATGGTATCTATTCTGAAAGGAAATTGTTTCTGTGGTTCTCTGAGAGGAAACATGAGTGAAAACA
Organism: Apalone spinifera; assembly: GCA_030068395.1. NCBI lineage: Eukaryota > Metazoa > Chordata > Testudines > Trionychidae > Apalone > Apalone spinifera. The sequence continues at coordinate 293,155,252 of CM057845.1, forward strand.
TTACCCTTCAGTAACTGATGAGGGAGAAACCTTCAGTTCTAAAGGTAATTTGTGGGTGGAAGGGAGGCAAAATGACAATTAAACATAAAAAAATCTTCACAAAACATATTCACTACACCAGATTAATTCATGATTGATCTCTCTGCCGATTTCTGGATAGACTGAAAAAGCTTGGATAGACTGGAAAGCCTTGATACTTTAAGAAGGACCCATTAAAATTAATTTTAACTGATCAATAGCTTTGCTTGTAAATTCTCAGAAAATTGATTCTGTACTCAAAAAGTAAGTGCTGTAATTTCCAGGAGGATACACTGTATTGCTAATACATAATGAGGAAACCGAATCCCTTGCTTTAAGTTCAATACTGAACTCAATCTTAACTATGAAGCTGCAGTTGGAAACCTCCACAAAGAATGTATGTCTGTATATGTTATTCTATATAGTCAGACATCAAGAATCCATGGCAGCTGTTAGGTAGAGTAATTGATACAAAAACATGACATAGGACTAATGTAGATATGCTTCAGATAACACAAGGGCTCTGTACATTCAAAAAGAATCATGTGAAAGATTCTCTGCCATTTCTGCAGAAGATTAAAACACTGGTACATTCATAAAAAACAAGTGTGAAGATTTAGTAAACCAAGATGTCATCCACAGTGATGTTTTGTTTAGGAAAGCATGGAGTGTGGCAAGAGGCTCTGGACAAGACACAGTAAGGGAATAAATTATACCAATGTGAACCTTTGGAGTGGGCTCCAATCAATAAAATAGAATGGCACATCTTCAGAAATGTACAATGAAGTAAAAACTTATGAATCTTGAACTAAACTCTGAGCTTATTCATCAAAAAGAAAGCTACAGCACTCACGACTCCAAAATTATGACAAAACAAGAGAGAAATGAACTGCAGAATTTGCCTCCATAAGCTCACTTGCCAAGAAAAGGTTTAAAACAAAGAGGAAAGGAAAACCATTATTGTGTGTTCCTTTTTAATTACTCATGGATGTAGCAAACTTTTAACAACCCTCACAAGGACACAAGAATGTTGGGTGTTTTAACAACAAAACACCTACCCACCCAGTTTAACTCTATTAGCTTGTGGAATTGGCAACACACAGAAACCTGTTGAAGAACATTTTAACTTTTCCAGGAGCTCACTAATGGATCTCAAAATCACCCTATTGTTTCAGCCAATTCCACAAGCTAACTACACAGGGAAGCCTTAGAACTTAATTTCATTTACAGTTTTGATTCCTATGACAGAGGTATGAATAAAGAAATTGGCCAGATGGCCCACTACGTTCCACATCCTAATGACATAAAAACAAACAATGGGTACTTAAAGAACACTTAGTACCTTCTCTATCAGCTTCATGTAGGATGGACACTTTAATTATTTCTTTTCTCTTTTTTTCCTTCTCTCTCCCCCCATCTCCTATTTATTTAGAAACAGGATCTTTAATAACTCCATTCATCTGAAGAAGTGGGTTGTGCCCACGAAAGCTCATGATACCTTCTACATGTTTTGTTACTCTTTAAGGTGCTGCAAAACTATTCGTTTTTAAAAAAAAAAATTTCTTATCTGTAAAAGACAGCTTGCTCTGTATAGCTAAATCATATTAACTAATATGTTCTAGAAACCACAACTTTCCTCTTACTGTGGGTAAGTCCATACTCATTAGTCCATAAGCAAAGAGTGAGGTGATCTCTCAAAATATAGATCAGAAATAAAAATGGGACTGCTGCAGGTTCCCAACTCACACCATGATAAAGCAGGAATAATGGAGATCAATGGAGTTTAAAATGACCTAAATGGGCCAGTATTAATTAGAAAATTAGGTCATGTGAGAATATGAGCATGTCCACTGACATTATGATAAATCGGAGTGCCTGCAATGCTGTATTATTCAACATGTCAGTTAACCAAAAGGTCATGTTCCCACACTATCTCATTTTCCAGTGAAGAGAAGCTCAGTGAGATCAGAATCCAGCCTAAGATGATGAGCACTTCTTGACATTCATTTAGGAACCCCAGCTCTGAAGAGCTGCTCCACACTTCACAGGATCAGACCCCTCACTTTTATAAAGCCAATGGGACATTCTCACGACAAGAGTGACAAAAATTTACGGCGTTATTTACAAATGAAATCTGATAAACGTTTTTGAATAAAACAGAATGCTTTTGAGGCCACAAGTCAGATAAAACAACCAGTAAGTCATAAGGGCAATTAAAACAAACAAATACCTAGCAAAACAAGACAGTTCACTGCTCATGTTTCTCCCCCTGGAGACAGGGGAACAAACGAAACTTGACAGATGCTAGTCACATTGCTTAATGCATCATGGAAATGAATGCAGATAGTATGAAAATGAGCATGGGACAAGAACCTATATAGAACAAAAAAAGACAGTGCTGCACTCAAATAACCCTGATCATTCGGGAGGGAAAGGGATGTTCCAAATCGGAACCTGGATTAATATTTTGCAAACAACCTGTATCTTTATAATGAGTCAGGCTGAACCACTGGACTCAATGTCCACCTGCCCTCTCAAAGTATCAAATCTGGATCAGAATATTTTGGTCCCAGTTCATCTCTTAGAATCTTGTTGCCTGGTAAAATCTGATCTTGTGGAAATGCATTGCAGAGGAAGTGAGACCTAGGGGTCTCTTGACACTAGGGATATAAAATCCCATTTAATCAGTTAAACAGTTTAACATACTGCTCACACTGCATTTAACCAATTAACTGATTAAAAAGGGGTGAGTGGAGGGTCACTCCAGGTCCCCCACTTACTGGGGTTGGGCTAAAGAAGCCCTGCTGCAGGCAAGGGCTGCTCCCAGCCCCACACCGGGGGTGCCACTGCAGTTCCTGGTCCCCCTGCAGGGACTGTTAAAGGTGATGCTTAGTGGATAACCATTCAACTGATTACCTATTAACATCCCTACTTGATACCACCTGGAAGAGGGCACAAGGGTTGTATAAGGTTTTACAGAGATCCCCTGGGTCAGAAATATACATAACAGTTCATCAAAGAGTGGTATATGAAGGTTCTAATGAGAGCCAGTAGCTCTTTGGTGATCACAATCAATGCAAAATATAAGTATGGACATCAATGAGTTAATTTTAGCTCATATATATATGTTCTTAAGGTCTTGCAATCAAAGCAGGTCATCCTGAGGTTACATTCTTCAGAGATGGTATTTGACATCTATCTCTCTGTCTGTTCATTTATGCACTGTATGCCACATAACACATCCCTATTTGCATACAGAGTTACAGGCAAAAGAAGTGAAATCTAATAGGAAGAACATCTACAAGATGAAACTAACAGCACAGGGGTGTCCTGTTTCCGAATAAAGATAAAGGATTATTCTGGCATGCCCTGACGTGCCAGAAAACAACTTGAATCCTACACCTCTGAGGCCAGCTGGCAGTGTACTTGTCTCATGAAAGCACTGTAAAGCATTGCAAGGATTTTAGAGGAGTATTATTCTACAATGCATGAGAGAATCTTGTTAATTAAGTCTAGGTTCTAGAATGCATGTGATGATTTTGTTTTATATGTAACCATTTGTTTCCAATGTTACTTCTTGCTGCAGCTTTAATCTCGGTGTTTTGTTAAATAAATTTGTAAGGAAGATAAAAATCCAAAGCCTAAATGAAGTAATTGGTTAATACTTTAAAATTAAAAGTTAAGATCTGCAGTAAACGTGAGTGAAACACAAAATTCCTTTGGGATGCCCCAATTCACTAGAGTTTATGGAAATATCACACACAAGCATTTTTAGGGTTTATAGTCATTCTCACCTAAAAGGTATCGACTGTGGATCACAGTCACCTCCTAACAGATATACATGCAGTCTCTTTTTTCTGTGATAAAAATTATGCCCTTAGTGATGTACATATACTTGTCACAGCAGCCTAAGGGGATTTAAATAAAATAAAAATGTCTGTTCATTTTCAGCAATATTCACATTATTTTATATTTCACACAACTTTTTTGTCTTTTTGGACTTGTGTACAATCTAACTTCTCAAGTTGCTGTCTAAAAAACCCAACATCTGGAAACCACTGAAACTTGTGGTTATCAAGGAAAAAAAATCTGTAGCACTGCCATGCCTTAGCTGTTTTGCAGGTTTAAATTACTGTACAGACCTTTTGGACAGATCACACTTAATGAGCAAATGAAGTAGTAGTATTTCCAGTCATGCACTTGATAACTCTTTGTGTTATTGGATCACATTAGTAAGAGATGATGCTATAGTCCGTCTATGAGTCACTTATCATGGCAGACAGATGTAATCACAGCCAGACTTCTTTCACATTCTGCTCTGTAACATTTTATGCCTCAATACTCCTGAGAAGTAGTGTCCAATGTCATATGTAAATCTGGCTCTTGAGCAATGATTTTAACCTCCAAAGCCAGTCCCTGCCTTTGGAAAGTTTGTTGACAGTTTCTGACAGCAAGACCTTCAGAGAAATGACATTTTTAAGTGTGTGCCACCACTGTGCTCAGGAGAGGGCAATAATTTTTTATTAGGGGGGCACTGCAATGTTTTAGTAAGAGGTCAAAGGCGACATTTTTCTATGGATGGGGTGTGGAGTCTGGGACAGAGGTTGGGTGCAGAAGGGAGCTAGCAGTAGGGGATTGTGATGCAGGACAAGATGAGAGGAAGTTTGGATGAAGAAGGGGGTTATGACCTGGGGCACAGGATTGGGGTACAGAGTCCAGGAGGAAGTATGGGTGCAGGAGAGGACTCTGGTCTGGGGAAGAGGAGTAGGAAGGGGTGCAGGGTCTGGGAGAACTTTCATCTGGGGCACTACCATGCAGGCTGAAGGCTAGATGCATGAAGAGGCCTTACAGGTTCCAGACACCAGCAGAATCCCAGACAGAGGGGAACTGGAGATTCATCAGTGAGCCGAGGCAGCTGAAGCAGGAAGCAGCCCAGGGATGGCAACAGCTACAGGGTGAATGAGCAGATGATGGAGAGTCAATGGTTTGCGGCCGGAATTTTCCCCGCTGACTCATTGGCTAGAGCAAGCCACTAAAAGGGCCCTGGCTTGGGGTCCATTGGAGTGGGAGGGCCTGGACCCTCCTGTTGAGGGATGTAAACCTTTCCCCTATCAACCATACCTTGATAGACTCTGACCATTGGATTGTATTACCCCACAAGGAGGGACAAATTATCGACTGGGGATATTGAACTGTGCTGCTCTGCAAACAGGGGTAAGTTGGACTCTGACCATTGGGTCATCCCACCCTGGGGACAAGGGGGCTGGAGTATACAGACTTTGGTGAGAGAAATTAGAGACATGGACTGGGGATAAAAAGTGGAGAATATGAGAGCGACCGGTGCAAGACAGGCACCCTCACCTCACCCTGAATGGGGTTTTCTCCCCAGCTGCTTGATATGGCTACAACTTTTCTCTCTCTTTTCCTTATGGAAAACATGGCAGAGCCATTCCAGAGAACTGTTAACTAAACAATTTTAAGTTCAAGTTATAAGTAGTAGTTTGCCTTCCTATACTACTACTTTTCTCTTGCATCATTTAATGGTCTTCAATTACAAACCTCCCCCCCCCCCCCCCCCCACAAAAACCAGAAAGGCATGTGCCCTCTTAGCAACACTTAAACCTAAGATTAAAAAAATTGAGCCAGCTGAACCTTAGTTGATATCCCAATCACTAGTATGTCACTAAGAGGGAATGCACAGTTTTATTTTCCAACAGTGAGCAAAGCTAAAGCTATATGACTAATAAATGTTTACACGAATTCATAATTTAATATTTAAATTAACTTGTCTATAATACTAGCTGCATCTAAGGAGCTAAGCAGAGTTTAAGTGTGTCAGTACATGGATGGGAGGCTTCCAAAGAAAACCAAGGATACTTCAGAAAGTAGTGTGGGTGAGATGAAATTCTTCCATATGGCTCCATACCAAACCAATGCCCTCGCACTATAAGACTGCACTATTTTAAGTGCTGTCTTTTGAGTGAGATGTCAAAAACCAAAATCCTTACCCACTTGCGGACATCAGGGTTCCAATAACACTCTTCCTCATTTTGATAGTCTGGACAAATTTCAAATGGGATAGCAATGTCCCACATATCAGAATTCCCCTTGCAGTTCCAATTTTCCATTATAGATGAAAAGTAACTTTTTAGAAGGATCTATTTCTGACTGCATTGCAGGGGTAATTATGTTTCCCTCTGATTACTGCACATAAATACACGCTATGCAACATAGATTATATATTGCTTTTTGCTACTGTACTCACAGTAAATGGAAACCAACATGTTTCACTGGACCCTGATATTTTGGCATTTACATTAGATCTGCCAATTTATCTTCATTACAGCCTCTTGCATGGTTACTGACATCCTTCTCAGAACTATACTAAAGCAGCACAGTAGCAAGATTGATGAGACCGTTATTTCTACACAAAGCAAGGCATCTCAGAGGTGCTGTTACAACATTCTGATTGAACAAAGTTCGTTAAAAGTAAGCAGGGAGACAGCCAAGACACTTTTTCCCTTTATTAATAATGGCCCTTGAGCTGAAATTTCAAGAGCCAAATCTGTCAGAACAGCTTCTTAAAAACCCTTAAGTTATAACTCTTTAAGACAGTTAAATGTCACCTATGCTTATCTGCAATAGCTGTTAGCAGCTACTTTTTGATCTTTTCTGAGACTTCACTGAAAATACTTTTTGATCAATTCCTGTGTTTAAAAAGTACTACCGTATAAGGTAAGAAAATACAGAGTCTCTTGTCAAGTAAAGTCCCTTGTTAAATACCTTTCATGGTATTTAAACATGGAAAGACTATGGGTAAACTTTTAAAAGTGCCCGAGGGTGTGTCTACATTGCATAGAAAAACCCGCAGCACTGAGTCTCGAGTCTGGGTCAATGGACTTGAGCTTGAGTGGTTTGGTCACCGAGGACTAAAATTAGTAGCATACGTGTTCCCACTTGGGCTGGGTCCTGGTCTCTTTAACCTGCCAAGGGAGTAGGGTCTGGAAGCTTGAGCTTTTGAGCTTGAGTTCTTAAGCTATTTTTAGCCCCTCGTCCAAACCCCCTGAGCCGAAGCCAATTGATCCAGGCTCTGAGACCTGGTATCATGGATTTTTCTTTGCAGTGTGGAGGTACCCTAAGTGTTTAGGAGCCTCCTTCCCATTTTCAAATTTGACTAAGGTATTTAGGCACTTTTAAAATTGTGCCCTCTGTTATTAGTGGGGTAAAAAGAAGAAGCAACATTTTACTATAGCTTTTATGAACCTTCCAATCATGCATTGCTCAGGTTTTGGAGTCTCTGCTAAGAACTGTACACTGAAATCTGAATCTTCTCTATACAAAAGGCCAATCTCCTTGTTAAATACAAGGCTTGAAGGGCAAGAAAGTCAACAAAAATCAGCAAATAAATCAGCAAGTAAATCAGCAAGCCAACAAAAATCAGCAAGTAAATTTTACAGATGCCTGCTCACAATGGCTTGAACCAACATTTGCAAGAGCTCATTCTGAAACTACTGAAATTGAGAACATATAGTGACTCAGATCTGTTTTACAGAATGAATGTGGAAATCAATGAGCTGTAACTTGGCTTAAACAATCTCCCATCAAGCTGCACATGTACATAGTAGAGAAGAACAGGAATTATTTATATTCTTGGTGTTTTAGAGTAAGCTGCAAAGAACAAGACTGTAGATCCTTCATGAAATGGTTTACTCTCTTTGGTGGGTGGGACAGACTCCAAAACCCAGGAATTATTAGAACATGACAGAGACACAAATCTAGGACAGAGGAGGCAAATTGGATGAAGGCATGCAGAAGCAGCTGGAAAAGATTTATTAAAAATGTTGCAATGTCCAATTATTACAGGGGAATAAAGATAGATTCCCTGAAAACTGTAATCACATCTCATTTTGAAATATAGGTATTTATTTTAATTCACTTGCTTAACAAGCAGATAACTATCATAATTTCATTCCATTTATCAGAGTGACATTTAAAGCACGGATCTATTTAAAATATTCCACAGAATAACCTAAGAAACTGCATTTGGGTTGTTGTATCTTAGAAAGTAATGTAAGAATAATTCCCCCCCCCCATTTAAACTAGAAATGTCCTATTAGTAAGTATATAGTATAACGAGAAACCATGCAGTATGTGTTCCACTGAAACCCATTTACATTGGCCACAAAAAATGCAGCCAGGCAGTAATTATGTAATCATGTTCTAAGCCCTAGAATTACGACATGATTTTACAAAAAATATAAAAGAAATGAAACCTTTATTTTATCTTTTTAAAAAGGACAACACATGTTTCATGGAAGATTTAAAAGTTGTCTTTCAAAGAAATAAATAAGTGCATCTACAAAAAAACCCCAAAAAACAATTTGAATCTTTTAGCCATTTTAGCTAGATAGGAATTCAGGAAGACTGAAGTCTATCACATAAGTAGGCTCTGAAAGATAAATGTTTTCCTTTGCATGTATTCTTTGACTTGTGCAGAATCCTTTAACGACAGACATGGATGTTCATTATAAAAAGACACACACTGGAAGACAGATCATTACAAAAAGGCATAGTGTATAAGAGGAATTCACTACAGGTTTAACCTCTCTAGTCTGGCTCCCTTAGGACCTAACTGGTGCCAAACCAGAGAATTTGCCAAACCATGGGAGGTCAGTATTGTCTTGCAGCATAACCAATGCTTCTGCAGCTTAGACTACGTCTAAACTACACCTCTCTGTCAGCAGAGGGATGTAAATGAAGCACTTCGAAAGTGCAAATGAAGCGGGGATTTAAATATTTAAATAATGCTTCATTTACATCCCTCTGCTGACAGAGGAGTGTAGTTTAGATGTAGCCTTACTGGGCTCTGAGAAGATAGTCAGGGTAAATTAGAGCGTCAGCACAGAATGCTGAGAGCCAGGACTGGTGGCTGTAAACAAACTTTATGGGACTGCAGGAAACTTGGCCACACTTATGATAAGCATACATCTGGCTAACTAAAATCATGCTGGACCAGAGTTTGTGCCAGACTAGAGAGGTTCAACCTGTAGTTGGGGTTCAGGAGATCTGAGTTTAATGCCCAAAGCTTCCGCAGGCTCCGTATGTGACTTGGGGCAAGTCCCTTTGTGCTTCAGCTCCCCATCTGTAAAATGGGGATCATGATAAATAGCCCCCTGTCCTACAAGGTATTGTTAAGATGAATTCACTAAATACTGGGAGGAACAAAACTATGGTGTGAATCAGGGGGCATTTAACTACTTAGATTAACAGAAGGATGCTTTACACTGGGCAGCGGTGTCAGAATGGAATAAGGATGAATGGAATAATGGAATTAGGAGACCAACATTGCCAGTAACTTATTCTGTGACCCCAGGCAAGTTACTTGACCACTGTGTGCCCTATTTGCTCTGCCTATAAAGCACCAGTGTGAAGCCGTTGGAGAGCTGTGAATGAAAATGTGCTACAACACTGCAAAGTATCATAGCTATTAGTCCCCACAATCACATTTTGCCTCGTTTCTTTAATAGCTATTGTGAATGGGGCGGAGATAGACCTTTTACCAATGGAATGTGTTCTCTACGTACTGTGTTGTCTGCAGACAGTGCCTCAATCAAGTTCAAGTTGAGAAAAGGGCATGACGATTTAAAAACAATTAGAAGGCATTCTAACCAGGAAATGTCCATCAATGCCTCATACATGCACCGTACAAGCGGAAACAGAGGTTGCTGGGTCAAGCTCTAATAAGATCCTTTCAGAGGGAGCCAGTTTTACTCTTTTTTTATGCCAGATAAACTCTATTGGAAAGAGGATGTGAAACAAAGCTGGAAGGATAATAATCATATTATTGGGAGACCATGGTAATCTTGGCAATTAAGGACTCCCTAGGAGGTTAATTAAACACATTGAGAGTCAAACATTTCACAAAATGTTTCAAGTGTGTCATAAAAATGTGCTCACATCAGACAGCTCAGTTCTGAATTATTGACAGCCTATTTGTTGTTGTTATGCTGAACTTGCCTCCAAGTATGCTGTAGAGATGGCAAATGTTAACTTTTCATTAGCAAATGAAAAAGACCTACTAGTCATCTACTTCATCTCCTTGCCAGTGTACAGTTCTATTCCCTGCAGTAAGTTTTTGCTCAGTTTTCCCAGTTTAGTTTTAAAAGTCCCAAGGGCAGGACTCCTTCCACTCTCCAAGAGGTTGTTTCAGATCTTGCTGATTGCCTACACTTTTCTTGGCTCAATTTCATCCTATTAATCTCAATTCTAAACCTCATGACTCACCCTAAACACATCATCTCATTTCTTTACATATGCACCCATCAAAAACTTGTAGACCAATCAATATTTTCTAAACTGGACAAAAATCTGAGTAAAATTATCCTGCCTAGAAGGCTAAAGCCTGAATTTTATAAGTAATACGAGAACATTTTCCTCTGCCCTGCCATTAAAGATCATAGAATTATAGGGCTGGAAGAGACCTCAGGAGGTCATCAAGTCCGACCCCCTGCTCAAAGCAGCACCAATCCTAACTAAATCATCCCGCCCAGGGCTTTGTCAAGCCAGGACATAAAAACCTCTAGGTATGGAGATTTTTCTACCTTCCTTGGTAACCCATTCCAATGCTTCACCACCCTCCTAGTGAAATAGTTTTTCCTAATATCCAACCTAGACCTCCCCCACTGCAACTTGAGACCATTGCTCCTCATCCTACTGAGAACAGCCTCTTCTCCATCCTCTTTGGAACCCTCCTTCAGGTAGTTAAAAGCTACTATCAAATCCCTTCTCACTCTTCACTTCTATAGACTAACTAAGCCCAAATCCCTCAGTCTTGCCTCATAAGTCATATGCTCCACCCCGCTAATCATTTTCGTTGCCCTCCGCTGGACTTTCTCTAATGTGTCCACATCCTTTCTGTAATGGGAGGCCTAGAATTGGACACCAGATGTGGCCTCACCAGAGCCAAATAAAGGGGAATAATCACTTAGATCAGCTGACAATGCTCCTCCTAATGTACCCTAATACGCCATCTGCCTTTTTGGCTACAAGGGCACACTGTTGACTCTCATCCAGATTTTCATCCATTGTAACCCTCAGGTACTTTTCTGCCAAACAGCTGCTTAGCCAATCGGTTCCTAGCTTGTAACAGTGCTTGGGATTCTTCCATCCCAAGTGCAGGACTCTGCACTTGTCCTTGTTGAACCTCATCAGATTTCTTTTGGCCCAATTCTCCAATTTGTCTAGGTCACTCTGAACCCTATCCCTACGATCTAACATATCTCTATCCACTGTCATCTGCGAACTTGCTGAGGGTGCAATCCATCCCCTCATCCAGGTCATTAATAAAGATGTTGAACAAAACTGACCCTAGGACCAATGGCTGGGGCACTCTGCTTGAAACCGACCACCAATCAGACATCGAGTAGTTGATCACTACCTGTTGAGCCCAACAATCTAGTCACTTTACAGTCCAATCATCCGATCCATAGTTCCTTAACTTACTGGCAAGAATACTGTGGGAGACTATCACAGTGGTCACCAACCAGTAGATCAGGATCTCCTGGTAGATCTTGGAACCTTTGATAGGTGATTCTGACAGGTATGGTCTGGAGGCCATCAAGTGCTGGCACTTCATCTGCCCCTTTCAGCGCTTCCGTGCTGCTCCTGCCCTCTGCCTTGGAGCTGCCCCTCACCCCCGCGAGCTTCTTCCTTGCTGTGCAGGGCACAGGAAGAAGAGGACGGGGTGCTGATGTCAGGGTGCCCCTTCCTCCACCCTGTACCCCATCTCCACAGAGCAGATGGGGGGACAGGGATGTAGAGAGTTTGCTGGCTGCTTTTGGGAGTGCTACAGGGCCAGAGTAGGGGTGAGCTTGCCTTAGTCCCTTGCACCATCACCCAGAAGCCATCTGTGGTAAGCGGTGCCCAGTTGGAGCCTTCATTCTGAACCCCAACTCCAGTCCTGAACCCCTCCTGTACCCTAAAACCCTGCCCTAGCTGAGTCCCTCTGCACCCAAACTCCCTCCCAGAGCCTACACCCTGAACCCCCTCCTGCACCTCAGCTCCCTGCTGCAGGCTCAGCTCAGAACCCCTCCCACATTCCAAATCCTTTAGTCCAAGATCAGAGTCCACATACCCTTCCCCTGCATCCCACCCCTCTGACCCCCAGCCTAATAAAAGTGAGTGAGGATGGGGGAGGGAGAGAAGATGGAGTGAGAAGGGGCAGGGCCTCAGAGAAGGGATAGGAAAAAGGCGGGGCAAGGATGTTTGGGTTTGAGGTAGATCCTGGATTGCACTTCAATTCAAAAAATAATCAAATGCTTAAAAAGGTTGAAGACCATTGCTGCATCAAAAGCTTTTGTAAAGTCAAGGTATATCATGGTATCTGCTAAAGTCAAGTCAAGGTAATTGCTAAAGTCAAGATGTATAATGCTTCCTTTTTTGGGGTGAATCCTTTGGAAAACTGGCATCTGGTGTGTTTCATTCAGATCTCCCGAGAAAACACAGATGCAAAAAGACTTACAGACCCAAATCTGTCCAATAAAAGATATTACCTCATACACCTAGTCTAAGACCCAAGTTTCTCATTAATAATACTTTAAAATCTATGCCAAATTCACTTCTGCTGGCTACCACCCCAGCAATAAAAACTGAAAAATCTCTAGTTATCAACATAAATAATTACTTAGCTAACTTTCCAACTGAAGAAATCCCCTAAAGGAGAAAAATTCCCTTTATACTTTTTCATTTATTTATAGCCTGGGATGTCTGGGATTGTGCACAAAAATACAGGGGGAAAGAGGGAGAGAATAGCAGGTTGGGTAAGAAATTAACCCTCTTCTCTTGTTGCTCTGTACTAAGCCAAGTGCTCAGGAATTTCCCTCAAGCAGTACTAACCCTGGAAAGGAATATCTGAAAGCAAGGGATTATTACATTATTCTGCCAGATAGTGAATGTAAAAAACTCACAATTCTGCTCCTGTGAAGTGCTTAATATGTCCAGACATTCTTCGATATTCTTTAGTTCACACTTCTATGAGGAAAGTTTCTGAAAACATTATATGGATGCCTGTGTCTAGAAAATAATCTTACACAGTGGCCCTGGTTTTCCACTTGTACCATTATGAATCAGGAGTAATTTCAGTAAAATAAATTACAGTGAAATCAGAGCCAAGCCCGATATATGGAAAAGGATGGAAACATTTTATCACATGGTTTTTAGAGTGGCAATACACAAATCACTTATTGGACCTGGCAATACACAGATATAGTTTTCTGAGAGGCACGATTATTATAGATAGTTATTCAGATGAGAGGACACATACTATTGAGAAATAGTAGTTGAAATAAACCTTCCACTGCAAAAAATAATTTCTTACTCAAACTGTAGTTGATGGGTTTAAATTTCAAATTTCAAAAATGAATCATCCTGATGATCCAGCCAAACCAGTTTTCACTTCTACTTGCATTATATGGCTTTGCATATAGATTCAAGATGCAATATTAGGTCTCACTCCTTCAAAGATTTAAACATGTTTAATTTGGTATACGGGGAACAATCCAATATCCTTCAATAGCAGCAATCACAAAGTGCAAAGATATCCACGTGCAGAATCAGAAGTTCATTAAAGGGGCACAGTCAACTGAAATATCAAATGCTTCTCTGAAATATTTTAACTTTTTGTTACAAGTAACAAAAACTTGCTATAACCGAAAGAGGCTACAAAAAAAGTGAATATTTGTCTATTTCTACAGTTTAAAAGCATTTTGTGGATTGTCAACTTAATTATTTCCCCTGCATAGTTAGTCAGATTCCTCCTTTGTGCAGCTCTTTCAGACAACAGGAGAGGGTAAAGCTTTGCCTTAGAAATAGGGGAAAAAACCCTGATTTTATAATTAACAGGAAAATTAGACAACAGGTGTGGTACCAGAAACAAAGTTTACGCTGATTACTCAAAACTGGTAAGAACTGAAGACAGAGAACCCCCCGTATTCCGCATCAGAGTTTTACCTCAAGAAAATGCTCTGCCTGCTGCTCTCGATCTAATTTTCTTGATGTTGTCGTAATCAGACCTACGAGAAAAAGGAGAATGTTTGATTGTCAATGTCTCTCTCCACTGACCATAAGAAACAAGTTCATTTGCTTAATTCTCCAAAGTTAGGGCTAGTGGTTGGGGGAACAGTATCATGCCTAGTTTTCTTGATCTTGGTCAGCTATCACCACAATCCATGTTTGCCTGAAAATGAATCTGTAATGGGAAAAATATTCAATGTAAAAACTGAAAATGTGTTATAATTGTGTTTATACAGTTAATACACTGTAGCTAGTGTTGTACATTCGAAAACCTCAGTGAAGATTCACAAACTGTCTTGCAATTAGGAATTTCAATCATTTGCATATGAGTGAAATTTTACAGCAAGAACCCCATTAAAGATTTTAGACTTCTTGAACAATTGATGCTGATTACTTCTGTGCCAATGCAGAACAATGCCTTCTGTTATTTAACTTTCCAATAGGTTTTTGATCTCTTTTTTGTTATTATATTTGACAAAGAAGTTTATTTCTGTAATAGCTACTTGTATGTATAATGATTTCCAGCTCTCGTACACTGAAGATTTTGTGCTGTAATTTCATCATTTTGTTCTATGTATAAAGAGCCTTGAAACAGAGTAACTTTTTTACATTAAAAAGATCAAGACACTTTACTTTAAACAATTCTCTGCTATAAACTAATAACCTCATGCAGGATTTAGATGAAACAAAGAAAATATGAGACACTCTTACAGACTTTCCAAAATTTACTTAGCTTACTATTTTGTTAAAACAGTTATAGCTTTTATTTCTTCCTCATTGGCAATTAAAAATTTCCATCTTTACCTCACACAAAGTGTTTCTTTGAATAGCAAGATATACTGAGTGCTGTCTCGGAGGTAGATTCTGACTGAGACAACTGAATCCCAGAGGTATATATTCCCAGAGATATATTTTATTGAAGATAAATGTACCATATACTTTGCAAGTATTCATTCTTCATGTTCACTGGAAAAACAGGAGCAGTAGTATCCTATTACTGAGCTAGAAGACTTACTTGTTCAATGAGAGGATCTACCTTGATGATGACCTTGATTTGTTTTAATAAATAATAATAATAATAATTATTATTATTATTATTTACACCTCATATTTATATAATGCCTTTAATGTCAAAGCACTCTACACACCATCACTTTCTACTTAAGTAGAATCACTTCATTCACCACTAAAACAGAGGTCATAATTATGAGGAGTAATCGGATTAAATTAACAATTAAATTTTTCCTGATATTTCAGATTCACTGCAAGATCTATTAGAGTGGAAAAACAGACTCCCAAGAGAAAGTGATTTAAACCAGACTAGACTTGACAAAACATCAGGACAAACTGTATACTGTTGTTATTGGGAATAATCCTGTGCTGGCAAAGGAATGGAAAAAATACAACAGACCTTTTCAATCTCAGATGGTTAGAATTCTGTTCTCTGCATTGAAAAATAACTGAAGTTGTGTGGGTTGAGTAAGGCGTCACAGTGGATGTCAGGTTTGTACTACGCATGCAACTCTATTTGGTGATACTGCAAATCATCATATATGAGCACAAGGAAAATGCTTGTTTGCAGCAACACTTTGTAAGGGCATGCACCCCTTAGGAGCAACCGTTCCCTAAGGTGACTTATTGACATCCCCCAGAACAGCAACAGCTGCTTAAGGAGCAACATAGCAAAAGGGCACAATATGTTCTTACTAATGAGCATCTACTGTATTTAAGAAAATGTTTCAGTACCAACAAGATTTTCAAGTGGAACCCATTAAGTCCTTTTGTGGCATTAACCTGTGCTCAAGGCAAGGGCATGTATCAATGGCCCTTACACCATTGCTGAGGATATGACATCTCTTTTAGGCCCTCCCTCCTTCCCACTCTCTTTTTTGCTAAAGCACTATTCATAAATGGTGCCCAACTTCTTCTTAAGCCAGAACTGTACATGCATAAGGAGTATGGACTGAAGGTCAGATACTCGAATGCAACCCACACCTTTCCAAACAATTTTGCACATGTGCTTCATGGCCAGTCATCATAGTTAGTGATATAGGCTCACCAACTTTCTAACCACATAAAACCCAACACCCTGATCCTGCCCCTTCTGAAGCCTTGTTCCATCTCCAAGGCCACATTCCTTCATCTGCCTCCCTCCCTCCCTCCCTCTGTTGCTTGCTCTTTTGCACCCTCACTCACTTTCACTGGGCTGAGGCAGAGGGTTAGGGTGGGGGAGAGGGTGAGGGATCTGGTGGGAAGTGGAGGCTTTATGGTGGGTATGGGGTTGGTGCAAGGATTAGAGTCCAGGATGAAGTGCAGCATGTGAGCTCTAGGAGGAATTTGAGTGTGGGAGGGGTCTCAGGGCTGGGGGTTGAGATATGTGCTCTGGGAGGGAGTTAAGATGCGGGAGGGGGTTCCAATGTGGGACAGAGGGGCTGGGATGTAGAATGAGGTTTGGAGTGTGGGGTCCTGCCAGGCGATGCTTATCTCAAGCAGTCTGTGGCACAGCAGGGCTAAGGCAGGCTCTCTGCCTACTTCCGCTCTATGTGACTCCCAAAAGCATCACCATATCCTCCCTCTGGCTTATAGATGAAGGGGCACTGCCCATGCCTGCAGGCACCACTGCGGGATCCCCCACTGGCTACAGTTTCCGGCCAATGGGAGCTGTGGAGCTAGCACTCGGAGTAAGGACAGTGCACAGAGACCTGCGGCTGCCCCTTTGCCTAGGAACCAGACATGCGGGCCACGGAAGCGACACAGAGTCAGGGCAGACAACAAGCCTCTTAGCCCCACTGTGCTGCCATCTGGACTTTTAGTGACCCAATCAGCACTGCTAATTGGAGTCACCAGGGTCCCTTTTCAACCAGTGTTCCAGTTAAAAGCCACATGTCTGGCAACTCTATTTATGATTTCTACCTCAAATCATGCCCTTGGGAAGAGCACACCTTGCTCTCCTTTTGAAATGAAAGTTTTACAATGACTATTCAAACAGAACTTTTCAATTGGTGTAACGCCCTAGCACATGGCACTGGACAGGCAAAAGGAATGGTCACTATGATCAATTCTCACAAGTGTGCTTTTGTAAGGTTGTTAGGCTTTTCTTTAAGCTACAGACATTTGAGTTATAGTTCTATCCAGAGGCCCCAAGCAAATCTGGCTCCCATTCTGGGGTTTGGTTGTGCCAGAAAAATGGGCTGTGCCTAGAATGTGATTGTTTCCCATAACATGGAGGAACAGAGCTGACTGGAGGGACAGCAATGCCCCCCAGCGAACATGGGGGACAGTTCTACTGTAGAGTGACTCTGGGGGTAGCCACACCAAGAAAGGAGTGGCCAGCTGGGGATCACCATCTTGCACTCTCCTGGGAGCACCACTGGGACCAGGCAGCACAGCCCCAACCCTCCCCTACAGGAGCTACAGCTCACCCCCATCCCAGCATCACCAGGCCACCCAGTGAAGCCATGCCCAGCTGGCCTGGCTGCGTCCACCCCGCCCCCAGACAGGCCCATATAAATCTTTTAGTATAATAATAAATACATGTCGGACCCTTCCCACCCAGTCTGGCATCCTGGGGGGAGCTTGCTGGACCAGGGGAGGTCAATTCTGGCTCCTCTGCTGATGGACTTTTGGCTCTCCAGGAGTCCGTCAGCAGATCTGTCCAGGGTCCCCTGCACCCAGCTCATTGGGCTCCTGGCTCCACTGGGCTCTACTGCTACCAGGCTCCTTGGACTGCCCCAGGGCCACAAGGGCTCCACAGTCAGCCAGGCTCCACTGCCCCTGTGCTCCAGAGCATCCCTTGCACCCAAGCCATCGGGCTCCCAGCTCCGCTCCCTTGCACTGGCTTCCTGGGGCTCTCTGATGCAAGGGTTCTCATATCCAGCCAGAGAGTCCCAGATCAGAGCGGTTCAACATGTACTAATGTAGAGCAAGTCCCTACTCCAAAAATGGGACACACAACTTCAAAGGAATGGCTACAGGAAGAGAGGAGCAGCCATCAGTCTCCATATGGAACAATACCTCGTATATGCTCTTCAATCAAATAATCATCTAACACAGACATAGCTATAAATGTTCCCTTTAAAAACTGTTGATGGTGAGCTAGTGATGTCAGCCCCCACCATGAATGACTTCAGATGAATTTCATGTTTTAATCAGAGCAGAATTCAACCAATGGTGTTGTAACAGGTGTCTTAGTGAGTATCATCCTCATTTGAAAGGGGGGCACTGATATAACCTGTCCAATGCCAACCAGCAGGCCATGGGTAAATGTGACAATAGAGCTGTATTTATTGATAGCTGGTGGGGCAGGAAGGTTCGGGGCTGCTGCCATGCTCCCCCTTGCCGTATGCAAGGGAGAAGGAGCTTTGGGAAGATAGTTTGCTGCTGTGTCCAAAGGGCAGCCCCATTTCTCAGCTGCCAGCTGGGAACTGCTCAATCCAATCTTTCCCAGGCCATCTGGCATAAGGGAGGATGCTGTTCTTAGTGTGTAGATGTCAAGGGGAGACATCTTACCCTGCGCTGGACAGGGAGAAGGTCCCCTGCTCAGCTTTGGGGATGTCTTTGTAATCACAGAACTCTGTTTAGCCAGAAAGCTTCAGAGGCTTAATCCAGTGTCTTGACATTTCTGTCTTCCACTCAAACCAGACAAGAACATCCTATCAACTGACCTTCTGGCACATCTGCTCCCAAAGAGATGCTTAAAGTGGGGAATCTACTAAACTTTTGTGAACATCAAAATAGTCTAAATCCAGATCAAGTTTTGGGTCCAGAGAAGTCTGTCTAGTCTTAATTTGCATTTTTCCAGAGCCTTTCATCTATGGACCTCAACTCAATTTATAAGCATCTGCTGCAGGATTAACAAGTATTATCATCCTCATATTACGGGTTGAGAAGCTGAGACACAGGTAAGTGATTCACCTTACATCTCACAGACTCTGAATTCCTGACTCCATGCCTGCTGTTCTAACCACTGATCAGACCAGAAATGGATAGCAATAATCAGGGCAATTTTATTATCCACAATGAGCGAGAGGCATTTTAAACAGTCTAACAGCACATTCATCTAGCGTAATAAATTAGCAAATGACATAGTGAAATTGCATATCAAAGATAAATTACAGAATATAATTTAAATTTGGCTTGGAGATATAAACAAACATATCATTTTATATAATTACACATGTAAACCTCTAATTTAGAGAGAATGTATTCTGATCTTACATGAATGATACTATACTGAAGAAAATATTAGGAAGACCATGCAATTACTTTAAAGATTACCGCATTACTGGTTTTGCTGAGATGACAATGAGAATGAAACAAACTCTTTCGTTGAAATAAGCTAAACATAAAATGCTACCATTTAAAAAACATTTAAATTTTCTTTGTAACGTGGTTAAAGTAAAATACAAGCAGCTCCCTCTCCCCCAAACAACTGAAAGGGGGGAAAGGGAGCTTTCACTTACTTGTCCCTGATGCATTTCTTGAAAGAAAGCTGCTTGATTTTAATGACAAATAGTGGATCAAATTCTGTGCTATACACAGCTTATATTGCCTTCTATGGGTGTCTTTGGAACATGAATTTAAGGACAGAATTTGGCTTTTTATTTTTTTTTTAATCTAACTGTCAGAACTGGGGAGCCGATATGATTATGGAGGAGTGTTCTATTTTGTGCATCGGCTACAAAATTGCCAGTCAAGTTGTCATCCCACAATTCTCATAATAAACAGCACACGGAGCAGGAGGAAATAAGATAATTTTGATTTTGACTCACCAGCTTCAGCTTGTTGTGCTGGCAGTTAGAAAAATTCAGAAACTGCAACAATATTGGTATGGAAGTTATTAAATATGCAACATCAAGGTATGTGTGTGAGAGAGAATTTTGTGACCATAATTTTTTTGAAGTGTGAAAATAAAATTTAGAGCTATTTTCTAGTTACATAGTCTAAAATCTATTTAATTTGTACATTCTTTTGGAGCAGAGACTCTCTCTTTGTGATGGTAGAGCACCTAGGACAGGGGGCTCTTCAGTGCTGCTACAATATTAAAGTCAATATTAATAATACTTGTAAATATACTAGTCCCACATTCTAGCCAATTAAGCTAATAAAGCTAATTATGATGCTTACCAAAATTTCATTTGATTGTTTCAAATGAATATGGTATTCCCATTAGATTGCATCTATGTTATTTTATAAGCTATTATTGTGCTCTTTTAAACAGCTATCTACCCCAAAGACAGCTGCATTTATTATAACTACTTTCCAAGTTCCTCAGAGGGTGTGTTGGGAGTTTTAGAAAACATGAAAAAGGCAGATTCCTTCAAGTAAAGAGATAATCAAAATTCTAAATGTAGGGTGACAAAATGTGAGGATGGATGATAACATCAGGTTGACATTTTCAGCATGTTTGCTCCTTGATGGCACTATTTCTCTATTTCTGTGGGGGTTAAGACATTTGTGTGAATGTGTATAGACAGGGCCAAGTTTTCAAAGACAGATGCCTGATTTGTGCTAATAAAATTGGCACTCATACCAGTTGGGTGCACAAAGCCTGCAATTGACATGCAAATCTGATACGTGCCCAATTCTCTGTTTACACAACCAACTGCAGTTTTACAGGAGGCAGGCTTTGAAAATTTGGCCCATATAGTTTGAAATCTTTCAAAAAGACAGCAAGCATATAAATGACAGCTTCTGAGAGGTGCTGTGACAACAATTTCGGCTTAGGCTTTTCAAAATCATAAACAGTATTGGGACTCGTATAAAAAATTGTGTTTTTTCATATTCTATGCCAGGACTTGTGATGTTCATCATTAATCAAGATTAAAGGAGGGAGAAGTGTATTCCCATGCTAGTATATTCAGTGTCTGTCTATTCCATACGCATTTTATTAACTCTCACTTTAAATACACAAATTATGTTACTTTAAAATATGTAACACATATCCAGGCTAAACATATATTCTAGTCTGCCTAACAAACTCTAAAACTGAAACAAGCCAAACCCATTTTTTTCTAATGTAACCAAGTATTTCACTATGAATATCAGCATGTAATATAAAAGAACCACCACCATATAATTACAGTTCCCAGTGGCAAATTTGAAAGATCCATGTATAACTGTTAAAACGGGCATACAAGAAAAGATATTTTTATCCGTCTGCAGGCATTTTACTGAGGTTACTAACATATACTACACAGAGGGTCTTTGTAGCCATCTCATCTTACTTACATTACAAAATAATCTCAGAGAACAGTAACATTAGGAGGAAGAGATACATAATAATAAACCTTCTAGTTCTAGTAACTAGTCTAGCAGCCAGTTTGTCTTCTCAAGACGGAGAAAATTTTTATCCAAAGAAGCTTGCGAATACCACGGCATTACTTGTCTGTTAAACCATTGTCTGAGTCATGCAGGTGTAACAGAGCAGAATGTGACTTTTATATGCATAAACTGACTTTCAATAATGTATTTCTCATTCTCTTCCTCTAACTCGTGGATGGTATATTTAGAATACGCAAAGGGAACACAACACCAATATTCCGCTCATGAACTCCAAGATCCTCATATATCAGCAGCATTTGTCTACTGGCCTATTTTGGAATTTATATCTGGTACTTGTGTTCGGTGTTCCCTCTAAGCTACAGGCCAGCACAGCTTCACAGGTGATTAATCAGCCCCGCCAAGTCAGGGGTTCAGGGCTCCATGCACAAAGCTGACTAACTGGGCAGGGCTGATTAATCACCAGTGAAGCTGTGCTGCTGCGCAGCTTAGAGGGAACACTGCTTGTGTTGCCCCCATTCTTGAGGTAACTGGGCATCTGATAATGTATTTATCCTCGTGACACCCCTGTGAGGCAGGAACTGCTATGAGCCCCATTTTACAGATGGGAGAACTGAAACAGAAAATCTAAGTTACTTGTTGAAGGTCACACAGGAAGTTTGTGGTACAGCAGGGAACCAACCTATGGTATTCCAAGTCCCTAACCATTGAATCATCCCTCTTTCTATCCTAACCATTCTTAATCTAGTCTCTGAGAGCCTTCCAATATTATGGGGGAGTGGTAGCAATGCCATAGTAAGGCTGCCTCAGAGAACTGTTATTTAACACAGAAGGCAATAATATATATTTTTTTCTTTCTTCCAAGTCTGAAGAATCCTTAATTCATTGTTTGTGTGGTGTTCACAGGTGAGAGAAGTATCAGAGGGGTAGTCGTGTTAGTCTGAATCTGCAAAGGCGGTGAGGAGTCCTGTGGCACCTTATAGA
>CM057845.1:293193259-293238088 GCA_030068395.1 Apalone spinifera
CATCAGGAGTGCTGGACCATCAGATGCCGGACGAATGGAGTTTTACTGTATAAGGAAAATATTCTTAAAACAAACAAATACGTTTTCTCACTTTGCCTATCTGTAAAATTTCAGTTCGATAAGGGCCGCTCTGCAGAACCTCTGCGGGGTTAGCTCCCGGAGCTGGCTCGAGTTGGGACTGAGCAGTCCTGGCTTGTGCCAGCTCTGGGAGCCACCTGCGCTATGGCTCTGCATTTTAAATGTACTAAAAGCCACATTTAAAATGCAGAGGCGCAGCGTCCCGGATCAGTGCAAACTGGGACTTCTCGGTCCCGGCTCGCACCGAGTCCAGCAGCCCCTACTCTCAGTAGCCAGAGCTGGCCACAGGCAGGGGCTGCTCTGTCAACAGCCCTGTTGGCGGCCAGCCCTGGCCACCGTGAACAGAGGCTGCTGCCCGATCAGCATCCCCTATCCCTCCCCCCCACCTGCTGCTTCTGATAGAGGGGGCAGGCGTACCGCAGAGACAGTGCTGGGGGAACGGGCTTTTAAGACGGATCCCCTCAGCACCGGCACCTGTTCCCTTCCCCTTGCTGCCTCTCATACAGTTTATACTCCACTTAACTATTTGATAAGCTTATGCTTATCGGATAGTAAATTAGCTGACTACTTGCTAACATTCCTAAGCACATTACTGTTCAAAAGTCTTGTTTTCTTTTGGCAATTTAGTCTTGAAGTCTTACTGTTTATACCGTCAGACAATGATTATTATTACTGATGTGAAAACACGGGCATCTGCAGCTCTGCTTATGGCTAAATTCAGATTTCAACCTCAGCTGTCAACAGTTAAATGTCTCTCTCAATAAATAAATAAATAGCAGACTCTAATTATAGAGGGATTATTTTGAAACACGTCTGGAAAATGTGCACTGGACCTTTCCATTCAGCAGTACTTCTCCACAACCTTCATGCTGCCCAACAAGCAGTGAAGCAGAAATAACTGGGAAATTCCTTTCTATGTCACTTCTCAGATTGTGCTTGCCGCTTCTCAAACCTGTCATCACACTAGCGCCTGCTTGCAGTAATAGTTCCTGGCACAGAGCATTCTCATCTCATATTACACTATTTGCCAGCTGTCAGATACTGGCAATATGAGTCTAAGTACAACACAGATAGAGATGGGGGGGTAATAATATTGCTAGTTAGGGACAAATTATTGAACTTGCTCCACCCCCCCAAAAAAAGTTTAAGATTGCATGTGTTTTTTCAACCAAGTGCAGAAACTGTGATTATGAGATGAATACCATCTGATTTTACGAATGTATGTGCAAAGATTCTTAATATGGACCCACAGTACTATTCAAATTGCTATGGGCCAGATTTTTAAAGATATTTAGGTGCCTAATCTCCACAGATTTAAATGGAACCTAAATGTCAACATTACCTATAAAAATCTGGACCTATGTCTTTAATTGGTCTTTAAATTCTAGAGGAAAGGCTTGTGTCTAATCTGCCCCATCATAAAGATAACGGAGGATAAATCATGACTCACAACTACAACCCTGTTTCTTCCTTGCTTCCAGAGATGAGTAGTTTACTGTTGGTCTACACCAGTAGTAAATTACTACATATCTCCCTGCCCCAGATCCCCAGTGCTAGCTAGGCTATTATAGTCAGTGAATAGAAGGGGCAGAACCAAGGTTCTACTTATGCCCTGCCACTTGTTGAAAGGATGGAGTAAGTGGGTAAATAGGCCTGCTTATTTGGACATGCTTGGACCCAAGTTTTGGGTAACCTGCCCAGACACACAATGAGAAGAGAGGAATTTCCTTTCCTTGTGTGAACACATACGGTGAGTCACAGTCTTGCCTTAAACTTGTTTAATCCCTTTTTACCATCTCCAGGCTACTACCTGATCATCAGAAGGCAGAGCTTCAGCAACAGCATCCCAATACGAATCATGGGGATAAACTTCTTAATTTTTAAGAGAAAGACGGATACATTTATGAGTGTGATTGTATGATAGAGTTGTCTTTGATGGGGCAGCCCTGAGCACTCCTGATGTAATCAGATGTTCCTAAAACCTCATACATCGAGAGCTTCAGCCAATCACATGCAAAGGTCAGGAAAGGATTCTCCTCCTCCCCACTGTCAAATGTATACTGGGTGCGAGAGGATGTAGTGAAGACCAGGACTTTAACTGGATTCAAAAAAGAACTAGATAAATTAATGGAGAATAGGTCCATCGATGGCTATTAACCAGGATAGGTAGGAATGGTGTCCCTAGCCTCTGTTGTCACGAAGCTGGGAATGGGTGACAGGGGAGGGGGGGAGGGTCGCTTGACGATTTCTTATTCTGTTAACTCCCTCCAGAGTACCTGGCATTCGCCACTGTTGAAAGACAGGATACTGGGCTAGATGGACTTTTGCTCTGACCTAGTATGGCCCTTCTTATGTTCTTATACTTTTGTTTTGTTTGTCTTCTTCCTCTGAAGCATCAGAGATGACTATGGCTGGAGATGGGACACTAGAGAGTGGGCCAGGGCTCTGACAAGGAACTGAGCACTAGCGCTCTCATGCTTGGCTATGTGGTTCTTACTTCCATGCTTAGGGTCTAATTGATTGTCATATGTGAGGTGGAAAGGAATTTTCCCTCAGGTCAGACTGAGAGGGCATGTCTACACAGCAAGCCTGTTATTTTGAAATAATTTCAAAATAATGGGCTTCTTACTCCAACTTCTGTAATCCTCATTTCATGGGGAATAAGGGAAGTCAAAGGAAGAGTGTTCTTCCTTCGACTCCCTGCAGTGCAGACAGCGCCAAATGCCAAGTTAAGGTACTTCAACTTCAACTACTCAATTAATGTAGCTGAAGTTACCTATCTTAATTCGACTTTAGCCCACAGTGTAGATGTACCCAGAATGATCTTGGTTTTTTTCCCCCCCATGTATCCTATTCATTTTAATGTCTCAATCTGCTGGATCTGTATTTTGGTGTATGTATCACTCTTGTATGTAAGTTAGAAATATAGGATGTGGAATGGTTTACGATTTTAAATGTGCAAATGAAAACCATCAAGACAGTTTCCAATGCTTTGACAACCTGAGTGAGTAACTTAATTGCCTCTAAACCACTTGGTTTTGTCTCTTGAGCAGTGGTTGGTCCTGGATAAACATGTGACCAAACCAACTTCCGTTTAATCAGGTAATTTTCCAGGGTGTGCGTGTAGAAACAAATAATTCCGGCCCAAAAGAAAGTCTATTTAAACTTGAAAGCTATCAGTCTCTTTGTCTTTGGCTGGCATGACACTCCCAATGGAATAGCTGGGGACCCCATGGAGAAAAAGATCTTCCTGGGCTTGAAGGTTTGTCTGAAATAGAACAATTTTAGGTAAATTTGAAATAAGCTTTAGTGTGTTAGAACTAGCTGTGTGTTTTATTTTAAATCTGTAATTTACTTTACTCTCTCAATTTTAACTTGCAATCACTTAAATCCTAATATTTGTACCTAATTATATTACTTTTATTTACTATCAAGCACAGTGTAAATAATTATTACCTGGAGGAGCAATCAGTGTTTACATCCTCCTTTCATTGTTAAAGGGCGCTTACCTGAATGTGCTTTCAACGTGTGAAACTCTCGCACAGTGAAAGAAAGATTTATTTGGGGGTCTGGTCCCCTTTGGGGCATGGTTTCCTGGGTGCATTGTTTGCATTGCTCTTCAGGGAAGGGAGGTGGTGATCACGGCTCTGTGCCTTGGCTGGAGGTGACCAGGAGATCTGGCCCTGGAGGACAGGTTGGTGAGGAGCCCCAGAGAACAAGAAAGCGAGTGTCAGTAGCTATATCGGCACACCATAAAGCAGCCCCAAGGGGTCTTCTGTGACCGCACCCTGTCTTAGACAATAAAGTCCTTTCCCCATTTTCTGGACAGAAACTTTTGTTATCTGTGCAGCCCAGACCTCCCCATGCTGCTCCAGGAGTGCATTAGCCATTGAGCGTAACAGGCTTGGGCCTGGTGACTCCAGCTGTGAGGTCATGTTCTGAAGTCACAGTGACATAATCACATATTATCAGGAGATCATGAAGGAGAGGCTGTCAGCAGCCTAACACCATCTGCTCCAGGAACAGAAGCTGCTGCCCTATTCCTGAACTGCCTGCCACCTCAGCTGTGAGTACTGCGTGCAAGTATCAACATGGGGCTGCTACAGCTCTCCACGCAGTCTTGGGGCCCCAACCCACTGCTGCTACTGCTTGACTGACAAAGTAAGAAAACTGGCTCAAGTCAGTCCACCCTAATGCTCACTTTACAGGTGGCCAGTCAGGGAGAAGCCCTGGCTATCTTGGCCCTTTAGGAAGCCTAAGAGGTGGGTAAGGTGGAATGGGGTATTGTAGTTCCAGCTGCTGATCCTCTTTGGGCAGCAAAAAAGGGAATATAGCCAAGATAAATATGAACAGAGCAGGTGGTCGGTACTGCAAATACTGTATCTTCTAAAGGCAGCTTAGAGACTGTAACCTTCGCTCAGCCTTGCTGGACAGGCATTGAACTTCTGCTGAACAGCAATGGGAAGAAAGTACCTTGATTCTATGATGACAGGTGCTGTAGCTATACCACAGGTAGATGATAAATTAGCTAGACCTTCTGGGCTCTCCCCTCGAGTGTCTGTTAAGAAGATTTTATAACATACATACCAGATAGAGCTGTCAGAATGTGAAGCATCCAGATACTTACTGATCAGACTGACAACTGTATCGGCTTTTTCTTCGCCTGGCTAGCTCCAGTGATGAATCAATGTCTCTGTCATCCAGCAGCCATCATTAAAATTTTGTGATATAACGAGCATCTTTAGTCAGTAGCTTCACAGTCATGCCTTTCGGTTCCTGCTTCTGTACCAAGGAAGCCGAAGCATCAGTCACATTCTCCCTTTGACAAGTTTACCAGAGGCTCGCATTAGTGCTTGCCCATTTGCTCTTATGACACTTTTGAGCATCCTTCATGTTTTCTGCATCCCTAGCACACTTCCATCTCATTTAACAAAGCTTATGTTAAGTTGCAAGAACTGAATGAGCCAATTTGCTCACTCTCTCCAAAAAAGAGATTTTAGAGCAACCTGCTTGTTCCTGTAAGGATGCTGAACTCCTCTCTCTCAAGCCAAAAAGCAAGAGAAGGCTACAAAACAATTTCACAAAGTAAATATGTGCTCATTCACATGCCCAACAGCAAATCAAATGGGTGAGTCTTTGAGTAAATTCCCTCCTACCCAGTAATGTTAGGACATGACTCCGACAGAGCTGGGTCCCACTGATCAATGCTTGGCTTCCAGAAAAGGCCAGTCTGAGCAGAAAGTTGATCAAAGGTTTACTCGCTGATTACCCATTCGCAATATTTGCTGTCCTTTAAAAAATAAAGTTCTCAGTTTTCAGCTGAGATGCAATTTGTATTACTGAGCAGAACTGTCTAGTAAATATAAATATTCATGAAGAGATATTGTGAATTATATTTTGCATATAGGTACATAATTTTATTGAGCAAATACATACGAATATAAAGAGACAATATCTGACCATCAAGAGTACTGTACACAAAAGTACATTACACAAGCCACATTTTGCACCTCCGTGGGATTTTCAGTGCCTCATTTCTCAACCTTAATAAATATAGCAAGAAACATATGCATGTAAACACAACAATACAGCCCACAGTTTCAACAATGATTCTGGATGCTTTAATTTCTGAGTCTCGTCCTCAAGATACTTTAAAAGGGCCTGCCTTCACCAATAAACCTCAGGCCCCTTTGAGTTGTTTCAGATTGAGTACCCCAAACCATTTGTTGCTTTTGAAAATTTACACACACAAGTGCATCCATGCATGTACAATGTAAATACAATATTAAGACAGGCCCATATATAGGAGTGTACAAAGGGTGTGAAAATACACCAACATGGTCCCGCCACAGGGCAGATTTGAACCTGGAACCTCAGTGTAGGAGTCTCTACAGCTTGAACTATAAAGCCAGTTGGTGCTCAGTTTAGGCTTTAGAACTCCCTTGTTCTTATCTGGGTGTGTGGGTTACATAAGCATGTGCCAGCTGGCCAGGGGAAAGCAGGAGCAGCATGCTGCTTGAGCCTACATCCCCCATGCTCTGGTCGGCTGGGGGAAGGCTGGGCCTGATTTTCCCGCTTACTTGTGTGGCTATGAGGGTGCATTCACACCCTTGCAGTCCACATTTACAAAAAAAAAAAAAAAAAAAGGAACCCCCTCAGATTCCTGTATACAGGCTTGTAAGAGTTTACAGCTTCTTGATCAATCTCCAAGAAATCCCAAACACTGATGGAAGGCTCCCTAAAAGTGATACGATTGGCTTTCTTGAATCTGAATATCGCTCAAAAGGCTTCTTAAGCCAAAGGGGGGAGAGGGGGAGGGAGAGAGAGAGAGAGAGAGAGAGATCTTCCCAGGAACCAGCACTAAAAGCTACACAAACCAAAAAAGAATTTGCAGCTTCTGTCAGTCAGAATTGAGGGTCAGATCTGACGCTGGTGTATAATGGCAAAACTTCATTGAAGCCAGTGGAGCCAACCAGACTTATAGGAGTTGATGAACTGGTCTTCCATGCCAAAATTGTCAATGATTATCAAATCATTTATAAAGTTATAGAAATATTCTCTCTCTCTCGCAACCCCCCCCCAAATTTTTGATAACTTTTTCCCCTGCTCTCAAACTCCAAAATGGCATTAAGCAAAAACATTTCAAATAAATTACCAATTTCTGTTATTTTGCTTAGAAAATGCAAGTTTTATTAGCTATTTTTTCCAGCTCTATTGGCAAGTGAAGAAAATCCCATGTCATGTAGACATAGAGAAATATACTAAGGATGGGGTCTGATAAAACACCTGGAACAGTGTCATGTCTAGAAAATATACTCTTTGCATGCTGTATTGAATAGAAATAAATACAAGAAAAAATATGGTGGCCGTCCTGCATGAACGTTTGGGATTTAACTCTTATCCTCCACTTCTTTTGCCCCAAGAATGGCTTGTTCCTTCCAGAGAACTGTGGGCTGGGGGATGCCACAGCGATAAAAGACAGGTCCTTTAAAAAGGAGGATGGAGACTGGAGCAGAATTGGAGAGGACTGAGGTCCTGGACAGAAAGAGAGGAGCAGCCAAAGTGGAAGGGGGAGGGGAGAAGAGAAGAGACTGCATCACACAATATAAATGCTCTTCTCTAGCTTCAGCACTAGCTTGTGGCAAAGCCATTTACTTCAATCACCTTGGAAAACAGCAGGCCTATCTGTCTCTTTCACACAGACAACAGCACTTTCAAGACTAATCTCAAGCAATTTCATACAAACAGCTATACTCCCCCCTCATCCCAGAAGAGAACCAAAAAATGATTCCACATAAGCCCCCAAAACAATTTTAGTAATAACATAGTGTTATTTCCTAGCAGTCTTATATTAGGGATTAAATTCACACATTTTATTGTTGGCTCTTCTTGTTTAGCTTAACCTTTTGGATACCACACTCCTGGCTAGGGCAGAAGGCAATTTATTTTTTTGGATGTGATAAGATCACCAGATGATCAAAAGTCATAAAATGCAACTTCACTGTATATATTGTATCGCTGTGCTTCCAGTGAAGTCTTAAAAGTCACAAGTTTACTAGTACACCCTGGCAGCTTTCCACTGATGCAAAGCTGCTGCAAACCCAATTTGACTGACCAGCTAAATTGGGTTTATGACTGTTATGCATGATTAGAAGGGAACAAAGCAGCTGGAGCTTTTCAATACAATTGGTCCAAGGGAATCAAAATTCCTAAAGAAAATATTATGAGATTTAATTATGGTCTTTCAAGGACACCGTCATATTCAAATCTAGTCTTTCGGAAAGCATGAATTAAAACAATAACACCATATAGTTCTTTTCATTAGCAGATCTTGAAGTACCGACGAGCAATTTTTCCTGTCCATATGCAGAAGAAATTTTATTCTGCACACTTAGGCATGTGTAAATGTGCACCACCAGTAGAAACACATGCTGCCAGGTATGGGCATTCTGCTAATCAGATTGACTCTCTCCTGGGTGGCTGCCCAAGTGCTCAATTTACAGGGAACACTGCTGAAGAGTATTTCAAATTACTACACCTACCAAAATTCTCCTGCCAAATGTTGTGATTTTCCAGGCACTTTTTAAAAAATTATTCCCCCTGCTTCACACTGGGTGAAAGATCTACATGAAAAAAGACCTTCACGAAAAGGATTGTTTCCTTCATGATTTGCATGAGGGTTCTTTTTAGCTAAAGAAATAAAATAGAAGTAACTAACTAAATGCCTATCATTATCCAGGTCACTTAGCCTGTATGTTGTAACTGAGTTTCCCTCCCTATTTTTGTCTTTTTAGAATGGAAGACTAATAACTAGAAACTGTTTTCTTTCAGTACATTTTTGGACAGGCAGGTAACAGAGCCCCTAATCCTGATCCATTCCACCGTTCCCAACTGTAATTAAAACAACAATGAAACAGCACTTCAAGTACAGCAGATGTTAAATCTCAGCCTTTAAAACCAGAGACCAACCTGTGAAAGAAAAAAGCTTTCTCTCATTCAGTGAAAAGCATCCATATTCCGCACTGGAATATCATTTCTAAAAGCTCTCTCTTAAGCACATTTGTTGCTTTATAATAAACATGAAACACCTCTTTCATATGACAAGAATTTGATGGATGTAACCACCAAGGAGAGATGTTTCAGGTAGTCCACATATAATGAGAAGTAAGAGGATGAAGTTAAGGAAAAGGAACGTTTAGTCTAAATCAAGAGAATTTTTCTAACACTGAAATCAAGGGTTCAGGGATCAGGCCCTTGAAATGATGGAGTCACTCAAAACCGGAATGAACAGAGCATTGGGAACCTGAATGGGAACCTGAAGGGCTTTGACTCTAGAACCTGCCAAAATCCTCAAGAGGATCTGCATGCTTCTGTTTATTATCCTACTCACAATTGCTGCTAGATCTTCACTGCCCCTAAGGGTAATTCCATATATGATCCAAGGACTCTTGCTACCAACTGCCAGAGGGGTACATCAATGTGCAAAGAACCCATGAGTTCACCGCAAGAGGCCATGGAAGTCTTCTACTGAAAGCAAGTGTCACACTGGTCAGCATAATCTCTGTGAGATGTCTGTACAGAAAGCATGTGAAGTGTTATGTGTATATACTAAAAATTATATACTCAAGATCGGCAGTGAGAAGGTCATGAAGTTAGTGTGTTTTAAAACAAACTTCTCTAAACCAGGATGGTAGACTCTCCTCTCTCTAGTGGGCCATTCTATATTTTGTGTTATAGAACAGAAGTTGCTTAGCGTGCTAAGCTAAATGCTAGCAGAGACTTCAGAAGAACATTGACAGGAAGAAGTAAACAATGAGAAATAGGGAGGACCCTATTTTCAGATGAGCATCAAAGAGTGGGTTGTTGAGTGGAGTGATGAGCCTGAGGTGAAACTAGTAAACTAATGTGTTA
This sequence comes from Apalone spinifera, assembly GCA_030068395.1. NCBI lineage: Eukaryota > Metazoa > Chordata > Testudines > Trionychidae > Apalone > Apalone spinifera. Next base: position 293,202,749 of record CM057845.1, read on the forward strand.
TTTTCCTTTGAAACTAGAGAATCAGAGTTCTATGAAAGGTCAGTGGAACAGACACTGGGTACTCCATAGAGTCACTTTGGGTACATCTAGATCAGTGGTCCCCACCTTTTGGGGCTGCTGGGCCACGCACGTGCCCGGGGCCAAGGCCACCCATATGCTGCGTGCCTGGAGCTGGGCGCCACCTATGTGCTGCATTCCTGGGGCTGGTGCTGCCCGCCCAGGGGTGGGGCCACCCATACACTGTGCGCCCGGGGTCGGAACAGCCCATGTCCCGCAGGGCCGCCACCGCCCAGGCGCTGCGTGCTCAGAGCCGGCGCCTGTGCCACGCACCTAGGAGCAGACAGCGCCCATGCGCCACGCGCCCGGTGGCAGTGCCGTCCATGTGCTGTCTGCCCGGGGCCGGCACCGCCCCTATGCCGCGTGCCCGGGTCGGCGCCATCCATACGCTGCAAGCCCGGGGCCAGCACAGTCCTCACGCCGCTCACCTGGGGGCGGGGCCGCCCATGTGCTGCGCGCCTGGCACCAGCACCACCCCGTGCCAGCACCACCCCTCTGCCGCGCACCTGGGCTGGCACCGCCCATACGCCACACACCCGGGGCCAGGGCCGGGGCTGGCACAGACCTCAAGCCACACCCAGGGGTGGGCTGCCTAACCGCCATGCGCCCAGGGCCGGCACTGACCATGTGCTGGGTGCCCGGGGCCGGCGCTGCCAATGCGCTGCGCGCCTGGGGGTGGGGCCAACCCTGATCACTTGGCGGGTGCACAGAAATGACCCGGTGGGTGCCATGTTGCCCGCGGGCACCGCGTTGGGAACCACTGATCTAGATAGAGGGACTATACCAGAGGTATCCCAAAATAGCTAACCCACATCTTTGAAACGCACCCATTATTTTGAAGTATTTTTTGAAATAACGGGCACGCTATCCCAGCATCCTTGTAACCCTCGTTCCACGAGGGTTAAGGGATGTCTCGAAATAGCGCATTATTTGAAAATTTGGCGCTGTGTGGACATGTCGAATTTTGAAATAAGCTATTTCAAAATACAGTCGAAATAAGATACGCAATTTACGTAGCACAAATTGAGTATCTTATGTCGACTTTACAGTACTATACAGACACACCTTAGAGTGCATGTATACTGCAGGACTTAATTCAAAATAAGCTACGCAAATTGAACGATGTCAATTATGTAGCTTATTTCGAAATAGCTTATTTCGAAATAGGGAGCATCTACGCAGCACTTAATTCAAAATAGAGCACTCTTCCTCCGATTTCCCTTATTCCTCTACAAATGAGGGTTACAGGAGTCAGAGTAAGAAGTCATCCAGCTTGACATTATTTCAAAATAACCGCCTGCTGTGTAGATGCAGACTAAGTTATTTCAGAATAGTGATAGTTATTTCTTAATAGTGTTGCAGCATAGACATACCCTTAGAGACTATGCAGGTTAATACGATCCTATCATTAACCTCTACAGAGAGAGTAAGAATTGAGAAGGCCCGGAAGATGGTGTTTCTGTTGCCAGAGGCTGGCGGAGTCAAGAGATAATCCACAGCAGGAACAAACAAGACTTCCATGTGCTAAGGGCAGGTGGTAGCAAGATGCACCACACACAATCCTGGTAGCCATGGTTAGTGTCACAACGTAGTTTGGAAGAATTCTACTGAAAAGCTTTGGCTGAAATGTTGCTTTGTTAGTTTTCTGTAGATTCTCAGCAAGATTGGTGGGAGGGATGACATGTAGCACACCTGCCACTCCTCCAACTTATGTGTGGCTCTCCCTAGGAAGCTGGTTGGGTGCCATATGCACAGGAGTAAATGCTCACACATAAACCAGGGAGTCATGCTCCAGTCCTGAATAAGGACTTCAGAGTTCTCGCTATGATTCGAAGTAAAATTTCAAAGACTTTAAAACTGTTTAAAGGACTGATGACCCCTGCCTCACAGATTTAGAAATTATTTTATTAATATCAGATTATAGCAGAGCCCCAGCTAGAACTCAGGTAACACAGACAGCTGAGTTCAGTTATAAAATAATGACTTGTTGACAGACTAAAATATTAAAATGTATCTATAGTTCAGACAAAATACAGAATCTTTCACAACATATATCTAGAACGAGTCAACACCTTGAAAAATTAGGACAAAACCTTTCTCCAACAGGACTTTCCAGTACTACAGGTTATTCCCTAACCAAGACAGGATGGATTGCAACATAAAATGTCAACATCAAAACAATATCACAAAAATAATTACAGACAGTGTTAGTGTTGTAAGCTGATAAGGACCAGATGGTCTTTTGTATTTATGGTTTGCCTTGTGCATACAAATGCTTTTGGGATCTAATTAGCCTCCTACAAAACTCAAACTGGGTAATTACTATCATTATCCCCTTTTCAAATAAATCTGAAGTCTAAACTGCAATTAAGTTTTTATCTTACAATTCATATCCACAGATTTTAAGAATTGTTCTTGTTCTTTTCACGAAATGTCTTTCAGGGACTGACGTAAATAAAGTGCAAAAACTTAAAATACGATTTTTTTAAAAGGTTCATTTTTGTATAAGGGAAGATTGGGTATATGGCTGAACATGCTTTCCAAATAAGGGCAGCATTAATGGTGGAGACACCCAATTCTGCCATCATTTGTCATGATGAGTGGTACTTTATTCCTTTTGGTAAAATACAGAGTAAGGTCATAAGTAAGGTACAGTTTTTAAGCTCTGTAAGGGAAAGCTGCTGATGAATTTATATGAAGAGTCATATAATTTCTCATATAAACAATGTGATCATATTTCATAGAATATGAAGTGGCAGTGACTGTAATTAACTTCGGACTCTGTCCAAATAGGCAACACATAGGTTGATGATAGGCTATGAAAGAGTAGCGGTGCAAATAACAAGCAAAGAATGTTATTTTTATTGGTTTCTTGCCCTCAGGACAGCTAATCACATGACAAAGGTATCACACTACAGAAAAGCTTGACATTGTAATAATGTGCACCAAGGAACTCATTTAGTGGAGAATTAATCAAAATCTGTCCAAAAATAGATAATAGATAAAATGACAATGTTACAAGTTAATCATGCTCCCGGACCAAAACAAATTATTACAGGTTACTGAGAGGTCAGACTCAGACTCCTTCCTTTTGCCAAGCAAAAAACAGAACAAAACAAAAAAAAAAAACAGCAAGTGGTAATCATCAGAAGCAGTTCTTCCAACCATTAATGTGAGCAGGCATTTTCAGAGCCCTGAAGTGTTCTGGTTTTGCTGCTGAAATGTATACACTTTACACCTTTGTTGCTGTAAAGAACATCTGCAATCTGGACACTGAAATCAACCAGAACACTGAGCTAAAGTGATACCACATGGTCATTTTATCATGGTCATTTTTCTAATATTAACCATTGTATCTGTTTCCATAGCTGAGTTTTTGTGTGCATTCTCCTTCCATCCCCCGCCTCACCACCTCCACTGCTATTTTGAGGGATATGCTAGAAATTTATTTTTATTTTGTTCCTGGAGGGGGAAGTCTTTTAAATATATATTATCTGTTAAATGCTGACAGAATGCTTTATGTTCATGTGGAGTAATTTAAATCACTTACTTAAAAAAATGTCTGATATTTTGTGCTATTGCCACAGATAAAAATATATACTGAATTAATTTATAAATCCTGTGGGGTTTTTTCTGCAAATGTCACTAGTAGAGCTGTGAATCTTATTTTAATTTAACACACCTCCCATAGGTTAAGTCCGTAATCAGGAAAACACTTAAAGCAGGTAACTAACTTTATTCACATGAATAACCCCATTGACTTCAACTCCTTGTTAAGGGTAGTTAAGCTCTGGGGTAGGCTTCCAAGGGAGATTGTGGAATCACCATCACTGGAGGTTTTGCAGAACAGGTTGGAGAAACATCTGTCAGATGGTCTAGGTTTACTTTCTCCTGTGCCTTGCAGAGGTTTGCATTTAATAACTTTTTGAGCTCCTATCTGGCCCTACAATTCTATAAGCTTATTTATAATCAGTGGATACAACTATACCTGTATTGAAGCTTTCCCTTGGTGCCATAAAATCTCTGATACTTCAAAACAAAATTGTGTTAGTATTAACAAGGAAAAGTTAGACTTTCAGTACTGCAATAGAGTTTATTGCATCTTTCTTCCTACCTACCTACCCACCCACCCAGCAGGGCTAAACTCAAAATAAGCTACGCAACTTGAACTACATCAATTGTGTAGCTTAGGTTGAAATAGCTTATTTCAAATTTGGGCGTGTGTACAAAGCACTGTTTTCGAAATAGAGCACTCTTTCTCCAACTTCCCTTACTCCACATACAGTGAGGTTTACAGGAGTCAGAGTAAGAAGCCCATTATTTTGAATTAATTTTGAAATAACAGGCATGCTGTGTAGATGCACAATACGTTATTTCAGAATAATGTCTGTTATTCCGAAATAATGCTGTTGCGTAGACATGCCCATATACACCCTATACAAGAGCCCCTAAATCTGTTTAAGGCACCTAAGGGTGAGAAATCACCTTTGTGACGTAGCAGTACAAGTACCAGCAACCTCAAACTAGAAACCCTGATGAAGGAGGACAGCCTAGTCAAAGTGTTTCAGCTTTCTTAGCTTGTAAGAATATAATGTTGGACGGGGTGCTGATGCAAAGATAGCCCAGGCTGTTTGCTTATCAATGTTGTGTTTCAGTTTCTGTTCTTCTCACAGTAAGGAGGTTAATGAGGCTATGAACGGACCTTTGTCAGTGCAGATAAGCATTTTAGATGTGATACTTCTTAAAAAGTCTATGTCTGATTTAATAAAGCAGTGAAATAAGTCTAAAAGTAAACAGCCACAACCCCTCCCCCCCCCCCACAGTGACCCAGAATCTCTCACCTCAGAAAGAAATGTCTCAGATTGCAGAGCAGCAACAGATACTCCTTTTACGCATCAAGAGGTCTTTTCAGCCATTGCGATACAAATACATCTGTGTGTGAGCTTCATGGTAGGTAGGTAGGTAGATAGATTCATTCTAATTTGCTGATTCTTAATTAAGAAATGCACTACCTCAAAATCCAGCCCTTTCATGGCTCTTGTCTACCTGTGTATTGTGCTTCTTGCTTTCTTGATGTTTTTGGTGGGTGAGGGAATTTCATTCTACATAAAAAGGATTTCCTGTTATTAGAAGTTTATAGCCGAAACTCTTTTTTTGTAACATCAGACTGAACTGTCATGATGGATACACGGCTTGCAGCCAGTACTACAATTGTGCTGTGCCCAGAACAATAATTGACTTGACAGTCATTTTTTAAACTTGGGGTTGCAATATCAAATTGGTTCAGCTATTAATGCTGATGCTGCAGCATTCTGCCAGCTCTGCCTGCTTTTCTGGATGACAAGAGGATTTGTGATCACACCCTCATTAACGAGGGCCACAGCTGCTGCAAGAGATTGCCTTGGTCATGGATTCAGGAACTTGTGCTTCAGCAAATAATACAGCACAAGAGGGAAAAATGGGTTTAAAAAAAAAAGACAAGAGTCAGAACAAGGAATGACAAGGGCTGCTGCTTCCAAGATCAGAGCTTTACCAGTTTCATAGATTCAGTCATCTAAATCCCTGCCTTAACGCTGAATTCAAACTCCCACTGATGTTGAACTTTGGATGAATAGCTAGCCAGAACTGGAGCATTAAAAGTACACACTTCTCATGTGGCTTCATTTCATTTAACAATAAAGATTCCACTTAACTGGTAACCTTGAAGGGTCCAAAATGTGTTAAGTTTTTGAATGAGGAAAACAGCACACATACTAAAGTCCATCCATAGTCAGCAAAGCACATGCTTAACTTTCAGCATTTCCCCAAAATGCTTTCTGAAGTGTAGCTTAGACAGGCAAGACATGCAAACAGGAATAGAATCATAGAATCATAGAACCATAGAGCTGGAAGAGACCTCAGAAGGTCATCAAGTCCAGCCCCCTGATCTAGGCATAGCTATTACTGAACGTGTCAATTCTCTAACTAAGGGGTGATCAGACAGAGCATGTTACATATAATATGTTGACTATCAACAGGTTCCAGGATAAAGCTTAAGGAGTCGTGCTTCATCTTGAAAAACATATATGGGTTAGATCCCAATTGCTTGAGACACACTTCTCTCCCTGTATGGTACTTCAGTCACAATCATCTGAAGTAACTGTAATCCGCTTAGATGCCCAAGCTAAAGTGCTGCTTGCCCTTCATTCACCCTGGCCGTGTGTTCTTGGGTAAGGGTTTTGTAACCAAGAAATTCACATCCTTTCTTCCCCACAACATGTCGGAAGCTTGATGGGGTGACATTAAGGACATTCTGTAAATCTTGCTTGCTTCCCTGAGGATTTTAGGGGTTCCTCCCTCTTCGTCTTGAGAGACTCAGAGAATCATACGTGATTAGGGTTGGAAAAGACCTCAGACAATCATCAAGTCCAACCCCCTGCTAAAAGCAGGACCAAACCCAACTAAATCATCCCAGCCAGGGCTTTGTCAAACATGGTCTTAAAAACCTCTAGGGATGGAGATTCCACCACCTCCCTAGGTAACCCATTCCAGTACTTCACCACCCTCCTAGTGAAAGATTTTTTCCTAGTATCCAGCCTAGACCTCCCACACCGCAACTTGAAATCATTGCTCCTCATTCTGTCAACTGCCACCACTGAGAACAGATGGCTCCATCCTCTTTGGACCTCTTCCCCCTTAAAGTAGTTGAAGGCTGCTATCAAATCCCCCCTCATTCTTCTCTTCAGCAGACTAAATAAGACCAGTTCTCTCAGTCTTGCCTCATAAGTCAAGCACCTCAGCCCCTTAATTATTTGGATGGGAAAGTTATTTCCAAATGGAGATGTGTGAAAATGATGGTATGTTGGTCATTCTGCAGTGGGGAACGTTTTGTTTTAAGAGCTTCTCCTCTCTCCCATCTTTTTTTAATCTGGCTTTGAGTACTGATTTTGTAATGTACCTAAAGAACTTATAACCAGCACAAGTGGGAGACCAAATGAGGAATTATTCCAAATAAAAGTAGCTGTGTAGTTTATCCTAAATGGCCCATGATCATTATTGCAATTAATACGTGTATTCATTATCAACAATACCACCTAACAACTTATAAGTAATGAGGAATACTGTAATCAATAAATAATGAATAGGGAATTTTAGGAAAACAACACATAATTATTCATAAGATACAAAAGATACTTCAGCAACCCTTGTCCTGCAAAATATAACAGAGGATCTTTAATGATCATGTGCGACAAGGACCTTAGGTATAAGTTTCATCTAGATTGGAGAAATAGGGACTGAATCTGATGGATCTTATTCACTTGTTCCCTTAATTATTATTTATGTTACTATAGTGTCTAGCACTCCATTGTGCAAGGTGTTACAAGATGTTATTATTTTCCATCTGCTGGACAGTGTGACTGACAGTTATGACAAGGCACAGAATCAATGCATGGACTAAATAAGGAAGTGCTACTTACTCCTTCTCATAACTCAAGAACTAGGGGTCACCAAATGAAATTAACGGGCAGTAGGTTAAAACAAACAAAAGGAAGTATTTCTTCACAGAATGCACAGTCAACCTGTGGACCTCTGTCAGAGAGTGTTGTGAAGGCCAAGACTATAACAGGGGCTAAAAAAGAACTAGACACATTCATGGAGGATAGTTAGCCAGGATAGGCAGGGATTGTCCCCCTAGCCTCTATTTGCCAGAAAGTGGGGTTGGATAACGGGATAGATCCCTTGAAGATTACCTGTTCTGTTTCATTCCCCCTGGGACGCCTGGCATTGGCCACTGCCAAAAGACTGGATACTGGACTAGCTGGACTTTTGGTCTGATCCAGTATGACAGTTCTTACATTCTTATGACTACCGGCTATTGTAACTCTTTAGGAAAAACTTGGCCTTATGTTACACATTAATGTCAGAATTACAGGAACTGATGGAGTCTGTGACCTGACAAGACTGATAACATTCCTAACGACTTCTGGACATACTAGTTTGCTTCAATGAAGTTGCTCAGATGTAAGTTCAGAGGACTTTTGGTGGGATCAAGAAGATCCAGGGCAATAAGATTCTAAACTCGATCAGCAGGAAGTGCACAGATAGTCTTAAACAGTTGATATCAGTCACCTGCTTATTTGTAGCAGAGTTATTTCATAACAAATTATGTGTGGCAAACTTGTGACAGCCGTAGAGTGAACAGAGAGACAAAAAACTGAGCGAGGACATAGAAACTCATTCTATAAACACACACAGTCTTGGCTACATAAACTTTGTTTTATTCACTAATGCTTTCCAAGTTTGAATATCTAGCAACTCTGTTTTTTCCCTGTTTCTTTGCTCCATCTACACAAGATACTCAATATTATATAGCTCAGTTAATTTATTGCTGCTTTTCTTATGGCTCATTTGCCTAATAGGGAAACTAAATCATCTAAAGATAAGTACTTGGCATAAGCAGATGGAAGAGATGGAAAATCAAAAATAAAGGATTTACTCACCCCATTCCTCCTTCCCTCCCCCCGCCCCCAGCACCCTCCTCCCATTTGCTGCAAGGGCAGTGCTAGCTGTAGCACACAGGGACCCGCTCCTCCCAAGGACATGAGCAACATATCTCAAAGAACAAGAGTTACAAATGGCAGGTAACCATTTTTTATTCTTCTTGCTCATATAGATTCCAATTAGGTGACTCCCCAGCAGGAACTGGGAATCAGGGTCAGAGTTCATGGGTTTGCTGATTGAAGCATCACTCTGCAGAAAGCTACAACATCTCTAGCCTGCTGAGTAGTGGCCTGATGTGAGATGAAAGTCTGGACTGAGGACCATGTCACAGCCTTGCAAATTTCCCGGGTTGGACCCTGAGCCAGAACATGGCTGAAGATGCCTGCACTCTCGTAGAGTGCATCCTCAGGAAAGGGTTAGGTACTTTTACCAGATCGTAGCACGTCCAGATGCATGATGTAATCCAAGACAAAATTCTTTTAGAAGATTGTAGGCCCTTTCATTCTGTCTGCTACTCTGGTAAATAGCTGAATGGATTTTTAAACAGCTTCAGCTATTCAATATAGAAGGCTAATACCCAAAGAACATCCAAAGAGTTTTTACCTATAGCTTGAAGTAAAAAAAACTGGGAGAAAACTATTCTGATTAACATGAATCTGGGAGATGATCTTTGGGAGGGTGGCTGGGTGCTGCCCAAACTGAACTTTCTCATTATAAAACACTGTGTAAAGAGGTTCAGACACTATGGCCTTAATCTCAGATACCCTCCTGACACGTTATTGCCACAAACAATTCTACCCTCCACGAGAAACAGAGCAAAGAGCATGTTGCAAATGGGTCAAAGGAGGTCCCAATGATTTGGAAAGAAACAGGTTAAGGTTCCAGGCCAGGATCAGCTGCTATACTTGATGGTATAGCCTGTCAAGTCCTTTAAGAAAGCCTCCAACTACTGAGTTAGTGAAGATCAACTGGCCTTCTGCACCTAGGTGAAAGGCAGACATGGCAGCCAAATGGACTTTTATTGATGACACAGAAAGCCCCTGCTGCTTCAAGTACAGAAGGTAATCAAAGTTGAGTGCGTAGGAGAGGTGTTTCTGCAATCACCAAATTGTGAATCTCTTCCATTTGTCTAGGTAGGTGGCTGTAACAGATGGATTCCAACTGCCAAGGAAAACTTCCCTGTCTGAATCAGAGTAAGCAAGCACCATTAAGTTTGGCCATGATGATTCTAAGTATGATGGATAGATTGAAGGTTGGGGTGCTGATGATGGCAATGGTCCTAAGTTATCAGGTTTGGGAGGAGCAGTAGCTTCCACTGATGGCTCCTGAAGATGTGTGTACCAGTAATAACATAGCCAAGTTGCAGCTATCAATATCATTAACACTTTGTCCCTCTGAACATTGAGTAACAATTAGTGGAAGTAGTGGATGAGTGGAAATGCATAAAGGAGGTGGCCCTTCCACAGAAGAAAGAACGTATCTATAGCCTAGCCTAGGCTGTGATTCAGGAAGAAGAAATGAGGACACTTCCTGTTATGTCTTGTTGCGCACAAGTATATTTGGAGAATTCCTCACAGTTGGAAGATGGTGTTCATGAAGACCATGCGGATGGACCACTCATGGTTGTGAAAATACCCACTAAGATGATTTGCCAACTCATTGTGAACTTCAGGGAGATGATATGCCTCCAGGTGTATTAAGTGAGCTATGCAGAAGTTCCAGAGTTTGAGGCACAGAGGAGATGAATTTGCCACTCTCTGTCTGTTTATATAAAACATTGCTGTTGTATAAGCTGTCATGACTGATATACATCTCACCTCCAAGTGAGCTTGGAAGGTCTGGCATGCCAGACAAACTGCCCTCAACTCCTGATATTGATGTCAACTGAGAGCTCCACTTGGGACCAAAGGCCCTGGAACCTGAGCTTCCCTGAGATGTACTTCCCACCCCATCACTGATGTGTTTGTGACAAGGGAAAGAGATAGATGAAGTCTGAAGAAGTCTGCATGGAATCTGGCACATGCAGCTTGTGGGAACACACTGAGGTTAGCCACACTTGAAGGGGCAGGAGCCTCAGTCTGGCATGCTGCATGATGTAAGTATAGGCAGCTATCTGACAGAGGAGCTTCAGGCAATTCTTTGCCATGTTGGTAGGGAATTGTCTAAGGCTGTGTATGTCATTGTAAAGGGGCTGGAAACTGTGTCTCTGGTAAAAATGTCTCACCTGTTTTGAGTCCAATACTGTTTCTATGAAATCTGTCCTCTGGACAGGGGACAGAGTTGACTTCTGCTCATTCAGTAGGAGGCCAATGTCACTGAAAGTTGCCCTTATCAGATATACATGCTCATCCACTTGTGCTTGGAGTAGACTTTGATCAACACTTGTTGACGTATGGAAACACCTTCACACGGTGCTTCTGCAAAAAAGCAGCCATGACTGCCATGCACTTGATGAACACCTGACCTGCTGCCAACAGTCTTAAGGGGAGGATTGTGAACTGATGGAGATTGTGGTTCAACACGAATCTGAGGTACATCTGGTGTTACTGAAATATGGAAATAAGTGTCCTTCAAATCAAGGGCCACGTATTAGTCTCCTGGGACCATTTAGAACTTCAGATTCTTCTTGAACTTGTTGAGGACTCACAGTCCCAGGATGGGCCGGAGGCCACCTTTGTCTTTCAGAAATAGAAAATAACAGGAATAGAACCCCTGACCTCTTAGCTCCCAAGTAACCTCTTCCATGGCCCCCATGCGTAGGAGCATGAACACTTCTTATATTAGAAATTGCTTGTGATAGGGGTCCTTGACGAGGGACAGCGAAAGGGGGTGAAAAGGGAAGAAGACGACAAACTGCAAAGAATATCCCAGTTCTACCATGTGGCGTACTCAATAGTCTGACAATTTAGGCCCACACAGGATAGAAATGGGATAGTCAGCAGGAAAAGGATGAGGAGTTAGTTGGATCCAGTGTTTGAAGGGGGTGCATCTCCCTTAGGTGCACCTTCAAAAGGCTTGCTTTTGACTGGTGGACTCTTTCACTTGAACTGATAAAGGAGGAGGCTGCTTGCTGTTGTTTCTGTTACACTTCCTAGAATACTCCGGTCTGTTCTGCTTCTGCTATGAAGCTCTGCATCTCTTTTATCAAAGGTCAAGCTCTCAAATGGGAGGTTCCTGGATGGTCTTTTGGACCTCGTACGGGAACCCTGATGCCTATAGCCAGGAGCTCCTACTCATGGCCACAGCTGAAGCCATGGTATGCGCAGCTGAATAGGCAACATCCAAGCCTATCTGGAGCAAAACCCTTGCAACAAACTTGACCTCCTCAACTAAGGCAGAAACCTCTGCCCTTGAGTCTTCTGTTAGAATCTCTTTGAATTTTGACATAGTGCTGCAGGAATTGAAGATATATCTGCTAAGGATTGCCTGGTGGTTGAAAATCTGAAGCTGGAGCACCCTCAGTAGAACAGAATAAAGATCCAGCTTATTTGCATCTCCAGCTTTAAGTGATGCAACTTTGTGCCCTTAATGTTCCCATTCATTTGCCACCACCACTATTAAAGAGTCCAGTGGTGGGTGTAAATAAAAGTATTCAAGCCTGTTAGAGGGGACAAAAAATACTTTCTCCATCTTTTTTACAATTGGAGGCACGGAGGTGAGGGCATGCCATACTGTTTTGGTGGTATCTTGTAGGGTTTTAGGGCAACTCAGGAGGCTCCACAGGAGGACAGGATGTCAACCAGGGTGTCCAATGACTCAGAGGTTTCCTTGACCTTGAGGCCCAGGTTCTGAGCCACCATCTTCTGGAGCTACTGCTGGATCCTACTGTCTTCAAGTGTAGGAATCACGGAGGTTCAAGGCACTACCTTGCCTGGTGAGGATGAAGACTATGTTCTAACCGGGAACAGATTTTGCTCCTGGCTCTCAGAGCTGAGGGGATCATGTGGGGATGAGTCTTGCTGAGGTAGTAGCCTGTACGGTATGGGGCAGCTGCACCGAGGGAGGTGGGAGAGGCATATGGGATTCTGAAGCCACCAACACCAACCTTACAAAACAGAAACCCTGGCTTTGATGGAACGCCCAGCAACTCCAAAATGGCAATTGGCTGGAGCCTGCCACTGTGCAGGCCACGGCATTGGGAGAAACTGCTCTCTCTTTTTTTCCATCCTCAGGCATCTGTGCTCCGATCTGTGTTGGCTCGGCCTGGACACAAAGGCCTCTGCCTCCTATTGGAAGGAGTCACTGTAGGGAGACCATTGGGGAGCAGTGCCCAATGTTGTCAGAGGGCAGTGCTGTCAGACTGAGGGCTGGTGCTTCTCCCCTACAACTGTATTATCAAAAGGTACTGGAGTTGAGGCGACAGTGACTGATGTGGAACCATCACTGGCTTACCCTAGGACAGCCTCGAGGTTCTCAGGGGTGCTGTTATTTTTTAGCTCAGTGCCTTGTCTCTCTTGGATGGAGAAGGTGGTACCGTGAAGGTGATGAGTTCTCCTGTCACTTCAAAGATCTCCAGCATGGAGGGCAACTCCAATGCCTCTCTGTGACTCTCCTGGGGCAAGCAGTCCTGACAAGTCTGACTTGATTGACCCCTTGTTGGGCCAGGAGGTGCCGTGCTTATTTAGCCCAATAGTGCCACGCTTGCTTGGCCCAATGCAAGTCTCACTGCCCTCAAATCCTTCTGTCCCAGTCTCTGTGTGGGTAAGCACTCTCTGTCCAATAACAACTTCTTGCAGAGCATCAGCGACTGGGAACGGTGCTGCGTGCTGTGTGAAGTCCCTTACAAGGAACTCTGCTGATGGTGATTGTGTCTAACTGAGTCCTTTCTTGGTGCCAAAGTTTCCCATGTCAATGCTGGAGCACTGTGCACTGATGCTGAAATGCTAGGTGCTAGTTAGGCCAAAGCCTGCTCTGAGTGAGGATGGAGTGTGGTCTCCATCAGAAGGATCTTCAACCATTGATCCCTTTCTTGTTGAATGCTGGGGTGGAATCCCCTACAGATCTTACAGTGGTCCTTCTGATGCCATTGCCCCAGACACTTCAAGCAGGAAGACTGAGGGTCACTTCTGGACATTGGCTTGTTACGAGTTGTGCATATCCTGGGGACTGAGGTACATCTCGGGGGGAGGGAGGAGAGAGGAACTGTAGGTACCCCCAAAACCGTAATTCTAACTATATAATGACTAACTAACTACAACTACTAACTACTGACCTAACTACTTACAGAAAATAACAATCTGAAGACTGATGAGAGAAGGCTTGCCAAAGTAACAGAGATGAGCATTTTGGTTAACCATCACAAGCAGTAATAAAGAACCAAAGTGGCTGTGGATCAGCAGAGCCCTATATATGGTGCCTACGCCAACCTGACTCCAGGGGATGTCTAAGCTGAGCCCACAGGTACTGCTAGGGGAAAAAACTTCCAACTACCATACATCTAGTGTGCACAAATACAACTGGAATCGACATGAGCAAGCACTTGAAGAATATATAATTCTGTAAAGAAAATAATCCAATTCTCCCCAGTTATTTTGCTCTGGCTCCCTTTTCAGTTTCTCTGTATATTAAAGCACTTGGCCATTTCTTTTACTTCCACTACCAAACCATATTTAATTCAAATAAAAAAATTTAAATAAATTGTAGAACTCTTGATGCTCTGTCAACAACTGCTTGATTGTCAAAGGACTGGAAGCTGACTTGCAACAGAGGGAGTTTTTGACCTCTCCCTCTCTTTACGGATTGTCACTTCTGTCCTGTTGTTGCACGGAAGAAATCACTTGAGAGCAAGCCAAATGATGAAGGGACTTGGACTACATGCACTCCCACAATATTTTCCACTAGAAAATGCCTGACAGTATTCAGGCCCAGGGGTTTAGAGCACCACTACACACTTCAAACATGAAAGAATATGATCGTACATTCACTCAGGGAATGCTGGAATAATTCCACTTTTCTTAGAAGTGTTTGTCTACAACGTCATAAGAACATGCAAGGGCATGCAGATTCTTAGTGGTTCCATCATTTTATGACAATGACTCCTGAGAGTTCATTTGTTCACATGTGAGTGTATGCTTGTGTTTAACAGTGTTGTTTAATTAGTTCTCAGCAAGAGTAAGGCAATGGAGCCTCACAGTTACAAGGATTAGAAACAGATATAATTATGAAAATATGAACTGTACTCTAGAGAGCAGTGAGCAGACAAGGTCCTGACCCAAGGAGCTTACAGTCTGATAGAATGAACACTACTATGCAGGAGCAGCATTAATTAGGCCACTTACACTTTGTGCATTTTGTCACAAAGCTAATGCTCTTCTGAGGGGGATTTTCTGCACCACGTACTTCACTAAGCAGCAAGAGTTTCACCAATGTTTATTCAATGCACGCATTGTATCAGAGACCTCTTGTAGGTGCAGCTAAATACCTCAGCCCCATCTAAAATAATTGCCTTCACATTTACAGGGTTTAGTAACTACCATCTGAACAAATTCTACTGAGGTACCAGAGTTCAGAATGTGGGTGATGTTAGAAACAACAAAGATTGAATGTTTACGGATTTCTCTCTCATTATGGTAATTGTCACCCATTACTGTATTTTCCGAGATCTTCAAATCTTTTCCATGTCTTTATCCACAGTAGTGCTATTCCCATATTACAGATTAGGGATGTAAAATCCCACTTAATCAGTTAACTGGTTAAACAGTATGTTTAACCAGTTAACTGATTGAACAGAGGCAGGCTAGAGTTCCACCGTGGGCTGGGGCTGCTCTAGCCAGGCCAGGCCCACCATGGATGGGGCTGCTCCAGCCAGGCTGGAGTGCTCCTGCCTGTGGCGCGTTAGGCCGGGTCCTCCACGGACGGGGACTGCTCTGGCCAAGCTGGAGCACCCGCACCCATGGCAAGCCCCACGGGGCTGGAGCAGCCCCCTGCCCATGGTGGCCAGCGGGTTACTCCAGCCCACCAGTTAACCATAACCGATAACCATCACCCAGTAAGGGTGATGCTTACCTGTTAACTGGTTAGCCAGTCACATCCCTATTACAGATGGAGAACTGGAGAGGTAAAGTGACTTGCCCACGGTCACACAGGAAGTCTCGCAAAGCAGGGAATGGAATTCAGATCTGCCAAGTTCTAGGCTTGTAGCCTAACTACTGGATCATTCTTTCTCGTCAATCTACGAGCTCCTTCCTATTAGAGGTTGTTTCTCTCCTGGTCAGGCTGAAGCCCATTGGCAAGGCAATGTGGAAAAGCTCATTCTGTTGCTGCTTGTGTTATACATTTTCTGTGGATTTACAGAAAGCTTCATTTCCCGGAATGCCTATCTGGCCCCTATTACAAGTGTTACATATTCACTCAAAATAAACCAAACTGAATCCAGTGTTAGAAGATCTGTCTACTGCCAAGAACGGAGGCAACAAAAATGCATGGGATATACATGAAAGCTGCCTCCTCTGCTCGAGTGATAACATGCTCTTTTGAAGGGATAATTCAGAATTATCTTCCCCCATTACTTAAAAGCATTTAGCTATAATTTGTACAGCCAAGTCCACTTATCTTTCCTTGGAACGATTCACGCCAAGTAAAAAGGCAACTGCAGCTTTTATAGCAAAGAGGGGCATAATCATCTGGTTCACTGCTGCCTCCTGTAACAACATAAGCTCACAACCATCCCACTTCATCCTATAGACACCTTACAAAAAATACTGTCTCTCCTTACAAGCCTTACTGTAGAAATTAATATACTATGCTGGTTCAATGGAAAATCCCACAAAGATTACCAATGTTGATTTTATCGATGTTGTCATTTTTAATGCTGCATTGATTTTGTTTTCACTGTAGCTATGATCATTTTTGCTTGATGGAAATTCTTTACGAATGCCTGTAAGAGGTGGTTCGGAGCAGCTAACGTAGAATGGTTAAAATAAAATTTATTCAGTTTCTGCATCTAATAGACCATTTTTTCTTTTTTGTGTGTGGCTAATAAGGTGACACTCTCATAAAAAGCAGTGATAAACAAAAATCTTTGCTACTCTGTGTTAGCTTTTATTTGAGAAGCAGGCTAAAAATTATTATTATTATTACATTTTGAACAAAGAACCAGGGGCCAACCCTTGGCCCTCTTCACAACTGACTGTCACAATGTAATATTAAGTCTTTCATTTTCTCCAACATTTCATATTGCATAGAGGGCAATGTAGCAAGAGAATAATACTCTGGAGTTTTGTTCTTAGCAGCTTTTTGCCCCTGTGCATAATTTACTCATACTGAAAATAATGTAGACACTTGCCCCTGAATGATTTATTAGGGGTTGTAAAAGGGTGTTCATTTTACAAAACCTGTAATAATCATCTAGCATAGATATTGCTACTATTAATTAAGTGCAGAGACATCAAAAATGAACAATAAGCATTAGCTTAGAATCACTTTAGAAAAGACAGTAGCTGCAAGCAGCGCAGCAGCGGCTGAGTTAAACAGCAGCTCTACTTCCACAAACTTAACCATGTGACATGTTAGACAGAAAGCAGCAGGCGCTCCTGGATTTCAAGCATTGGACAAATTGCTTCAAAATGCTTCAGGGTCAAAAATCCTTTAAAATACAATTCAGCCTAGCTTGGAACTTAAAATTTCTAGCATGCCATATACAGACAACCATGAAGCACTGCTGAAGTCATGCTATATATAGATATAATTGAGTGCTGGAATCCTACAGCACTGCAGATCATTTTACAATACAGTATGTTTGGCTTTATTATGCCTTTTGGTTTTGTGCTTTGGCTGAGGCCCATTTATACATTCTCTGGTCAGTATTTCACCTATTTCCTGGTACACGTCTCACTTCCAACCTTAATAACCCATTTCTCTCTCTCTCTCTCTCTCTCTCTCAAGATAGAGAATCATTACAGGAATGAATTATAATTTAACACCTATCTCCACACACCCATACCCACAGAAACAAAAAACTGGCACAATGTTGCTGCCAAACTGTATAATCAGAATCTATAGCTTTACCTTTGGGGTCTGCACTGTAATACAGGAATTGCCCTATTGGATCAGCATCAGAACCCATGTAGGTTAGGGTGATCAGAAAGCAAATGTGAAAAATCTGAACATGGGATGGGAGTGGAGGATAGATAGAACCATACGGGGATACAAGATTGGTATGATGGACAGGAGGAGTGCTGGCCAGCACCCGGTGACTAAGGAGTTAAAACTCAGGTAACTAGCAAAGGTGTTGGCAGGGGGGCAGAAGAACCAATGGGGATACAGTGCTGAAATCTGAATTGAATATAGATACCTGGTCTGCTCTTCCTTTGTGTGGATTCTAAGTTAAGGGCTGGATGGAGCAGATGCAGTAATCAGAATTACCATGTCTATAGGAAATACTAGATATGGGAGTGAACTGGGACCTGGAAATATGGATCACCACGGGTTGTGAGTCAAGAGAAAAAGTGTATTCAGTTGCGATCCGGGTATTTTTCTTCATTTTGGTTGGTTGGTTGCATTATCTGTGTGAATCTATGCTTTCACTCCCTCATTCACTATTTAAGAGTTGTTCCCAGAGATTTTCTCTGTGTTTTAATTTGTTTTACTTGGTTGCTCTGTAACACCCAGAAATCAAGTATGCTTTAGAAAGTATATCTTTTGTTTTGTTAATAAAAATTGCCTTTTTAAGGTGATGATTTGATTCTTCTATCCTGGAAAGTAACAGGGGGTCTGTGTGTCTGCTTGCCTAAGACTGAGTGGTCAGCTACCAGAGCTTGTTTTTCTCTCTCAAGCCCTCTTGGGGCACTCCTGGAGAAGGAATTCATAAGAACATAAGAATGGCCGTACCGGGTCAGACCAAAGGTCCATCTAGCCCAGTATCCTGTCTGCCGACAGTGGCCAACACCAGGTGCCCCGGAGGGGGTGGACCGAAGACAATGATCAAGCAATTTGTCTCCTGCCATCCCTCTCCAGCTTCTGACAAACAGAGGCCAAGGACACCATTTAATCCCCTGGCTAATAAGCCTTTTATGGACCTAACCGCCATGAATTTATCTAGCTTCTCTTTAAACTCTATTATAGTCCTAGCCTTCACAGCCTCCTCTGGCAAGGAGTTCCACAGGCTGAAATTCAAGTGTTCCCTCTTGTTTTTTTCAGGGTTAAATCACTTGATGGTGGCAGCTTTTGTGACTGTGCCAGTGCATCTGTGATTCTGGGGAGTTTTTGTAAGCAGAGCCTATAGAGGCAAGGTATTTAAGGTCTCTGTGGGCCCCCATCTTCTGCATTCGGAGTGCCAGAGTGGGAACAGCTCTGACAGGGATGGGGGAAGAAGGTAGATAGAACCCTACGGGGATACAATATTGGAATCTATATCTGCATCTACAAAAATAAGTCACGAGTATACACACTGATATCTGCAGATGTAGATATCTGCAGATATAAAGCAGTGATACAGGGCTCTAGTGATAATGCACCTGTACATAATCTCATTGATATCATAACTTTTTAAAAAAACTACTAAGTTCAATACATCGTGGCAGTGAGTTGCACCGATGATTTATGTAGCATTGTTTCTAATTCCCACTGCTTATTGCTTGATAAAATAAAATAAAATAAAATAATAAAAGCTGTGTGGTTAGATATTGTAAGACTCTGATCACCTCTAGTGACGTGCAGAACTCTCTTAGGTTCTGTGCAAAGAAAGGCCCCCACACAACACCTTATAGGTGATACTTAGCACCAATAGTGTAATAAAGCCTACGCTGAGCAACTATTGTCCTCTATCTGTCTGTCACTGTTTCCCAAGACTCTATTAAGTATGTATACTTGTAGCCCAACAGTTCACAAACCAATTTCAACATTTAAAATATTAAGTGTTAGTTCCTCTTCTTTTTTCTTTGTTTGCCCCAACACAGCAGTAATTTACAACCAGGCAGCAGACTCAGTTGGGAGCCAGTTGATTTTCATTAAAATATGCTATTTCAAAACAAAAATGAAGAGTTCACTTTCTGAACTGACAAGCAGATTGTAACTGCGATGAAATATTTAATGACACAGGTTCTTTGCAGTTCATTTTTAAAGTCACTGACTCCTCTGAGAAAACTGTGGAAAACATACTAAAAAAATCTGCTGATATAGTAGATATTCTTGAGGGGAGAGGGGTTCATTACTAGAGAAGTTAGCATGAAAAATCAGTTGGTTTGCATAGAAAGTCACCTACCTACCTCTGTTGCTTAGACCTTACCTGAAGGCAGCCATGAGCACATGCTTATGACTTCATAATCACCTCCACAACAATTTACAATAGAAGCCCCATTTTGCAAACTAATTGGGGATTGAGGAGTTCAGAAAGGTGAACATTTCAAAATTACAAGTAGGAATGCTGCATAAATTGCAGTATGGAGCATATAGCATTACTTTCTTCCTAGCCATTATACAACTGCAAACTTATTTCCAGGACACAGAAGGCACTGGAATGGAAGAAATGTTGATTTGGTTCTTCATCATTATCACTTTCATTGTGTAGGGATTTTTTTTCATAGGGAAAAATGGTTTGTATAACTGGTTATTCATGAGACTGATTCTCACAAAATCAATGTTCTATTGTATTATGATGTTAGAATCAGAGGATTCCCAACTTCCAGTGAGGAATAAACAGAACAATAGAAGCAAATAAGTTCCAAAGTAACAGTGACCTTTTTTCATGTACATGTTCCTATAGGAACAAATTAACAAGCGAGACAGAAATATAATTTTATTTTGTAGGGTGCATGTGCTGGTACACACCCATACATACACCAATGTGACACAGAATTAAATAATACTGTCCAAATAGACAATACAGAAGTGGTATTGATGAGTTTTAGGTCAACCTGCAAATAAGAATAAATGAAGCAGCAAAATGCAGCGAGAATGTAAGCCTATTGCAGGAACTGCAGAGGAGAAGGCTCTCACTCAGGCAGTAATAAAATTATGTTAAGAAGTAGAACAAAGCTAGATGCTAGCAGGAAAGGCAGGGTGGGAGATCAAGTGGCATGAGGTCAGGGAGGTAGACTGGCTTAACGGCACAGAGGATATTATTAAAACATGAATTCTGAAAATAACAGAAGTGAAGCTGATGCTCTGAGAATACATGCTGGATGACTGAAAAATAAATACTTATGTTGTACATTCAATGTTTCCAACTATACACTTTTCCCATGAGATGTCAGCGGGTCTTTAGAAGTAACATAACCCTCATTATGTGAATATTCTCTGTCTTCAAAATGTTCAGTATCAAACGTTTGTGTATGCAACCGCCTGTCGAAAAGCTTCACCACAAATCATTAGAAACATTTCTGTACGTTTGGGAAACATGGAACCCAAATGCATGAACACACTAGTTTCTGAGCCTAGGCGAAATGCTGACAGATATTCACATATATGCAGTATATACATACATCCCCATTTATACAGCTTCAGTACCCATTTCATGTGTGGCATTCTGTCAGTGTTTTCTGGTTTACATTGTTATTTCTATTGTTCCATGCTTCCTTCCACTCAGCTTCGTATTTGGAGCATGCAGTATGTTTGTCAGAACACGTGTCAACAACTTTATTATGAAATTTATCAAAAAAATGTGCTTATTGTTGCTGGCTGACCAAATCCAGGTATAAAGGAGGGTCCACAGGTGAGCAGCTCTCCAGAAGCCTTTTAATGTTACAACTAGTCAAAAACAAAATCTAAAAAGGAAGTGAAGAGAAAAGAGGAACAAAAGAAGAGCACAGAGGAACTAGCTGAGTCTGAAAAGCAGCATTCCCTTTGCAAAACGGCAAGTGGCATTAGCAAAATCTCTGTTTTTCTGTCTCCCTCTCCTGGAAGGAATTATAACTGACCCATTGTTTCAGCTACAAAGGAGGAGGAGAGGCAGTAATAATGACAGGTCCATACTGGACTCAATACAATGAGTCCACGAGAAGCAAACAAGAACCAAGCTTAATAGCTGAGAAAGGCAATTGAGCAGAATAAATCTATCCTGACAATTCTAATAATAGCAGTCTTCCATATGTTCTGTACTTTATCTGTTAACTGTTTCTTTAAACAAAAGAACCCAAACCTCTTAAAAATCACAGGGCGTCTGCTATAGGCTGTCTGTCAAACAAGCCATTGTGACAATATTCCTAACTTGCCTCAACAGCTTTCTCGTAGATGGAAAATATAATGCCTTTTAGTATGAACCAGCTGCCCAAGAATGTATGTTTCTAAGGGATCTGACAATCATTTTATGGGGCACAAGAACTAATAGAACCTGAAAGCTTGACACTCAAATATTTCACAAAAAAATTGGTTTACAAGACAACAAAAACAGGGCGTTTTCTCATGGTCATTGTAGAGTTGGGAGGTCAGATGGCGCTGACATCCTGCTTTCAGTGGTTAACTTGCATTAAGACAGCTAAAAATACATTAAACATCTTCCTAATGTCACTTTTCCATGTAAGCAACTGCTAACGTAGTTACAGGGATGTTGTGTGATTGTGAATGTAAAGGGGATGTCCCCATAGGCCGTCACTCTATTAAAATGTGTTGCACCTTATGAAAAAAAAATTGGGAATCAATGAGGTTTTTTTTGGAGGATACAACTTGCAGGGGAGACAGCAAGCAGATATTCTCCAGAGGGAGATGTGATCATTGCCAATAGTTACATTAAAAGAAAAGTAAGAGTGAGTACGGTATCTACGTGCATTTATCTTTGAAATTTGACAGTAACAGCACTGCTCTCAGTGCTATCAGTTTGAGTCTTTTGAGGGCTCAAGCTGACAACACGATGGTGGCAAGTTTCAAGATACTAACTTCAGTAGCCTCAGGTGTCTTTTGAGGTGATGACAGCCGCTGTCTTCGAAGGCATGTATGTGTGTTTGGGGGCGGGAGGAGGTTAAGACACAAATGTCAACATCACTGACTTACTGTGTGTTGCTAACAGAGAGCAAGTGCTGGCAGACAAAGCATCTGAATACACTCCAACCAGCCACCTCCCCATAAGTGCTGATAACATGATGTGTCAATAGCAGAGGCTGAAATGCCAATGCAAAACAGAATAAAAGGAAAAATCATAAAGATCAGTGAAATGACCACTGACTCTATATTTTATAAAGAAGACACACAAAGCTCCATTCCACCTTGGTTTATAAGGACTTCAAAGGGGTTGTATATGTTTAGATGCCAGGGCAGCATCTGTCCTTGATTTTCTTGGAATGCAATTTACCCAGGAAGAGAGACCTTTTCAAACCTACCTGCACTATGTAAGTGATGAGTCTGCATAGGAATGGGAGAAAAAGCTACACAGGGAATTTCTATCTGTTCTGTGCATTGCATAGGGAAATTCGTTGTTGGCTCTGAACACGATGATGGGAAGAGGATCCCTGGCACAGATCAAGAGAGAAGGACAAAGATCTGTATTTAGGCTCAGATGGTAGGCAGATCCCATGAGAAGGTGCAGACGGCTGAGCAAGAAGCTTCCCCCGTCTCTGCCCCACAGCAGCACATAGGTCATTCACAATAGGAGTCCCTGAATTCCCAGTTATCTGGGGAGCACAGGAACTACTAGCTCTTGTTCACCCCACCTCCAATACACCACAGGGAGTAGGACACTCAACAGGGGTTGGAGAGGTGGCATCATTACCTGTTCACACATGAGTGATGTAAAATCCCATTCAATCAGTTAACCGATTAAACATTAAGTTTAACTGGCTAACAAATTGAGATCCCACAGGTGGGGGGAAGCTCCAGCCCAGCTGGAGCATCCCCCAGCCTGTGGGACTGCCATGGCTTCTGCTCCCAGCTCTGTGGGGCTGCTGGCTGCAAGCCCATCCTCCGCCCACAGAAGGCTACGGGCAAGGGGCTGCTCCATATACCGGGGAACCAGTTACCATAAGTATCACCAGGTAAGGATTAGGGATATAAAATCCCATTTAATCAGTTAACTGGTTAAACATTAAGATAACCAAACATTTAGTCGATTAACCGAATAAGTGGGATCCTAGACAGAGGATTGCTCCAGTACAGCTGGAGCAGCTCCCAGCCCTTCGCAGGAGCATGCTTACTTGGGGACTACAGTGGGGTGCGTTCGCACCCTTCACAACCTGCACCCATGCATACGAGTCTGCTAATAACTAGAAATAAAGAGTCACACCTGGCTATATTACTATTAAGGCATGGGGGATTGGAGTTTTTGTCCAATTCTCCCTACTCCCATTCTCCATTCATTGTATTGTAGTTTAAATAAATTAACAAAATAACTGAAACCCGCGGGATTATATTGTGTTATTTTGACAAATTTTAAAATAGTGTGTGCAGAATTTTAATTTCTGGCACAGAACTCCCTGCAAACCTACACAATGCATACCTCTCATAAGCCTTGAAAAGGGACAATATCTTCCCTGATTGGTAAAAAGTGTGTTTACCAATGCATGTTAGCTATTCCACTGTAAAAATACAGCAGGGACATGGCATTCGGGGGGAACAAAGGGAAAACAGTGCTGAACTCATCTACTACATCAGGATAAACACTGCAAATGCCTTGTCTCCACTTAAGATTTTACAGTGAGACAACTGACACGTGATAGCTATCCCACTCTTGAAAACACCATACTTCCTTTGGAGTGAATGCAAAGTCTCCTTCTTATTCTTGCTGATACAGTGTTGTTCTGCACCATGTCTATTCAGGGCTTCTGTCTAAATGCCACAGTCTTCCCCTTCTTTTTACTGTGACCCCATTTCAGCAAAGCACTTAAGCACGTTTAACCATTTTCCATTGGTGCTGCTTCCCCACTCTTTACATTAGCATGTATGTACTTTAAGGACTAATTCCAAATATTAAGATTTTAAACATGCCTCAGATTATTCAGAAACTGAATTTATCACAAGTTTACACTCTGCAATCTTTTGAGATCTGATAGGAAAAACACTATGAATGGAGCACTAACAACTTCCACTAGCATCTAATACTACAGGGTTATTTTAAAGATAAATATTTATTTTAAAACACTTTGTGTTTCTTCAGAACCACAAAGCGGAACAGCAACATTAGCATTACCACGTGCTTGAGATTGCTTCTTTTTATTAAAGCTGGCATGTTGCATGCAAATAAAATGAAGCAAACAGGTTGCCTCATGGATGTCATTACTCTGGATTCATAATTAAGAGCGTGGAAGAGCTTTAAAAGTAGCTATGAAGACTGATCTGATTTCATGTCTACTAAAAGGTGGAATCTTGACTTTTTTTTTTTTGTGCCTTTCCAATTGAGAGCTGTAAAAGGCATGGAACCAGTGAGAGGTTCCATGCTTGTTCAAAGTTTCAGATGATTACAAATGCCTGGAGTGACTTACCATTATGGGGAACAAATGATACAGTGATTGTTACAGACTGACATGTTTGCTCTCTACTCAGAAAATAACAGCTAGATCCTCAAAACACTATGGGTACATCTAGACTGCAGTGCTATTTTGAGATACCAGAGGTATCCCAAAATAGCTATTCCGCGTCTTTTGAACCAGCACGTTATTTCAAAATAGATTTCAAAATAATGGGCTCGCTATTCCAACATCCCCTGTAATCCTCGTTCCACGAAGGTTAAGGGGCATTTCGGAATAGTGGTCTATTTCAAAATTAGATCGAAATAAGATACACAATTTGCGTAGCTCAAATTGCATGTCTTATTTTGACCTACAGGTTCAATGTAGAGGCACCCTATGGGACAGACTGTCTGATACCCAGAAGCTTCAGAGGAGTAGCTGAGTTACTTTGTAACAAAAAAAACGTAAACAACAAATAGTCAAGTAGCACCTTAAAGACTAACAAAACATGTAGATGGTATCATGAGCTTTCATGGGCACAACCCATTTCTTCCGATGACAGGAGTCTCAGAAGTCCAGATCCAAGAATAAGTAAGGCTGATAACCATTTACTTTTATTCAGTATGCTCTGGCTTTAAGTTTCCTTCTTAGTACGGCCTTATCAGAAGAAGGATTTTTACCCACTGGTAGAGGTACAGCTGTGAAAACTTCTAGGGTGAAATCCTGATTCTACTGAAGCCAATGGGAGTTTTGGCATAGACTTCAATGGCACTAATATTTCACCCTAAATGCAAAAGCATTATATCAGTGAGCACCATGATTTGCTCCAATGGTGTGTGCCTACAATGGGTGTTGGCAGCTACTCAGGTTACACTAATGGCTAAAAACTAAATGTAGATCTGCCCTTGCAAAGGCATAAAATCCAAAGATTTCAGTGGAAGTATATCTGATTTACACCAGCATATGTGAAAAGAGAATGCAGGTTTCCCTGTCAAACTATTTTTGACAAACCTAAAACACCTGATTTGAAAATTAAGAACGCACTGCTATCTGCATTCATTGTAAGTGTATTTATTGTGCTGAGACTGTGTTTATAAATAACTTCTGAATTAGCACACTATATTTCAGCTACCTCTTGAGGATGCTAATGCTTTGTCAGTTCCAGATGGAAGTTCCAAAAGGAAACACAATACTGCAGTGAAAATGACTTGTAATTCACAATTGCAACTGAAACAAACATTATCTAGGTCTTTGAAAAGTTACAGCAGCAGAAAACAAACATTCAGAAAATACAGCTGAAAAGGAAAGTAAAAATATTATGGCCCAGGTGCTTTTGTTGCATAATCATGTACACAAGTGTCAACTGGGATAAATCATCAACAGTCTGATTTATTAGTGTTTTATGTTCACTTTGCACTGGGGTACATGGACTGGAGTCAGTGCAATTCAAAGGAATAAGGATCTCAAAATGACGTGTTTGGGATATACAGACTGGAGTGGACGGCACCATTCTGGTCCCGTTGGTCCGTTGGGGCTACAAAAACATTGGATTAAAGGGTCACTGTCAGCTTTAAAATCACAGAGTAAATTCAATAATGCCTAAGATTACTATAAATTTATTTTTCTTTGTATTTCTTTCAGTGTTGTAACCTCACGTGTTCCTTGAAGCAATACCAAGCAACAATACTGCAGACATAATTGTGAATCATAAGCAGACTTTGTAACTTTTTGAAAAAAAAAATGCCTAGGTGATTTAGGAACTTAAATCTCATACTAAAATCTCACACTACAATATACACTAAAAATTGGATTGAGCCAGCTATGTCACCCAGGAGTGTGAACATTTCATATCCCAGAAAGATGTCATTAAGCCAACCTAACCCCTGGTATAGACAGTGCTCGGTGAACAGAAGAATTCAACTCTCAGGGAGGTAGATTAACTCCTCCCATCACTGCAGAGAGTTTCTACACTGAAGCACAACAGCAGCACAGCTGTAACAGTTTCAGGGTAGAGAAACCTTCAGACACCTCGGTGCATAAGTCACTTAGGGCCAAATTTCCATATTGAAATCAATGGAAGTTAGATGCTTAATCTGCTTAAGCACTTTTGAAAGATGCCTATTTGCATTTTTAGGCACCTCAGTATGTTTCTGAAAATCTGTTCCTTAAGCACTTTTCAAAATTGTCCCCGACATTTCTTTAATAAGATAAGATACAGATCCCATAGTTAAATGGTAGGAGAGTCTCACTTTTAATCTAATTTTTTGACTAGATGGTGAGAGAGCACAATGGTCCCTATTAAAAAATCCATCAGCTACCAATAACTACCATTTCACGGTAAATATTCTTCAAAATGTCATAGCTTTAATACCATGCTCATCACTGTGATATCTGAGTACAGGTTAAACCTCTTTTGTCCGGGACCCTCAGAACCTGATTGGTACTGAACCAGAGAATTTGCTGAACTACGGGAGGTCAATATGGTCTAGTGGCATTACCAACACTTCCACTGCTTACTTGGTTTTTTAGAGGTAAATTAGAGCTAAATAATAGCATAAAACACCGAGAGCCAGAACTGGTAATTGTTAAACTTTATGGGACCATAGGAAATTTGGCCACACCCATGATAAGTGACTATCTAGCTAACTAAAATCATGCCAGCCAGAGAGTGCCAGACTAGAGAGATTCAACCTGTTCTCACATCTTACAGCGGTTCCATGACAGCTTTAGGCGCATTACCCTTAGACAGGCAGGTTCCTATCCCCACTCTCCTTCTACCCTAAACCACTACCACCCATGCCCCACAGAGGAAATTAAAAAAAATTTAAAACCCCTAATTCCTACCCCAAGCATAATTTTGATCGCCATAGAGAGAGATACTCCATGAAGACCACTAGAGCACTTCACTATAGCTACCGACTTCATCTATCAGGGATGATCTAGGTCAGGGATGGGCAATAATTTTTGCAGGGGGAGGTGCTTCATGAATTTTGGTATGTGGTCATGGGCCGGCTCCAAGCTCCCCCAGGAAGGAGTGGGGCCTCCTGAAGAAGTGGGGGGACTGACGGCTACAGAGGGAGAGAAAGAATGTGTGGGTGTGAAAGAGAGACACTCTGTGTGCGAGACAGACTTTGTGGCACAGATTGAGCATGTGTGGCACAGAGAACTGGAGAGTTCGTGTGTGTGACAGTGATATTGTGTGTGTGAGGCACAGAGACAGTGTGGCACAGACTGTGTGTAACAGTGGCACAGAGTGTGTGTACGGGCTGCTGCTGGGTAAGTTTCTGAGAGAAGACACATGCTTCACTCAGCGCACAGTCAACCTCTGGAACTCCTTGCCAGAGGATGTGGTGAAGGCTAGGACTTTAACAGGGTTCAAAAAAGAGCTAGATAGATTCATGGAGGTTAGATCCATCAATGGCTATGAGCCAGGATGGGCAGGAATGGTATCCCTAGCTTCTGTTTTTCTGGAGGTGGGTGACAGGAGAGGGATCACGAGAGGATTATCTGCTGTGTTCCCTCCCTCTGGACATCTGGTATTGGCCACTGTAGACAGACAGGATACTGGGCTAGATGGACCGTTGGTTGGTCTGATCCAGTACGGCTGTTCTTATGTTCTGTCTCTAAGATGGGGAAAGCTGTCCTACTCTGTCTTCTCATTTTCCCTTTCTGAAGATATAGGGTATGAGGAGGGGTGTGTGTGTGTGTGTGTGTGTACGTGCGTGCGCGCGCTCGAGAGAGAGCGAGAGCGCGCACAACTGAAATCTCAGAAACAATGCACTGCCTCTTAAGACAGACACTCCTCTGAGTCACTTATCCATGCTTCAAATGTGAACAGCTTGGCTATGTGTTTTCCTCTCCCTGACATCTGCTCTGCAAAGATGGGGTACAAGGGCAGGGGGACACCCTGCCTACAGTATTTCCCCCTCCCCCCCCACACACATATGGCTAGCAGGAGAATCCTGGGAGCAGCTCTGCTGCAGATGGAGCAAGGTAGGGGTGCAGCTGAACATATGCGGCAGGCTGTAAGGATGCACCTCTGCTAATCCGGGTGGCCTGGAGAGAAATGCTTGGTAGGCTGGATCCAGTCCATAGGCCTGATTTTGTCCACCCTGATCTAGACGGTTCTTGGCTCTGCCATGAGGGCAGGGGACTGGACTTGATGACCTTTTGAGGTCCCTTCCAGTTCTAATATTCTATGATTCTTCAGGGGAAAGTACTCAGATACCATGATGATGGGTATAAAACCTAAAATAGATAAATAGGTTTGAACGTTGTTGTGTAAAGCTCATGACCATGGGACAACATAGCCTGCATGAGGAAAAAAGTTGGTAAGAATCTTTACACTTGAGTGTTCTCAATGTCCCCTTTATGTCAGAAGCAATTATCCTGCATCTGTATGTTAATGAAGCAGCTGTTTCTTTGCTAATTGTTCTTCCAACAAATTGGGGTTTTTTTGGTTGTAATTAAGATTTTATTATGGGATTTATCATTACAACCATACATATGTGTATTTCAATTTTGCAAAGACAACAAAAAGGTGAAATTATACCACCATTACACAAGGACATAAATCACATGATGACTTTATCCAGAGTCCTTCAGGTGGCCAGGATGTGTGTGACTACCTTATTCACTGTTTCCCTTCCCATATTAACTAAAGCAGTGTTTTTAAAAAAACTGGCTTTCATACATTTTGGCACCTAAATAAATGGTGTGATTTTCAGAAAACTTGACAGTGCCAATAGAATGCCAACAGGCAAAACCAAACCTAGTACCTCTGAAGTGTAGTGCATGAGCCCCTACTGCTTGAGCTAAAAGCCAGCTGCCTCTCAGCCAAGGCTGTAGAGCAAACTCATTCTTTCTCTCTGTAAGTGGTCTAAGTGTCACTACATGGGACAGTACCTTGCACTCAGCAGGTGTGGAGGATTTCACTCACAAGTCCCACTGACTTCACTTTCATGTCCTGGTAAATTTGGCACCAGAGTCTACGTTCAGTTTGTGTCAAATAATTGCTTTTTAACTCCCTTCTACTTGGTTAATTTGTTTTAAGATTGCATAGCAAAACAGTAATTATCCTTTCAAATGTGCCAGAGGTGTGCAAAAATTCTAATCTGCATTATTTTTTTTAAAAAGATCAAATCAAAAGCATCTTATGAATAAAACATGTCTCAAAATTCCCATGGGAGTCTACCAAAGACTATGCAAACTAGGGAGTACAGTGTTCTACTTCATGTTTCCAGACATAATGAGAAAAACAGGACAAAAACTGGTGAAAACAATAGGTGGGTGCAATTTTCTGCCATTTGTTTTAACATTTGTCTTAGGTCTAAATTTAGAACATCCAATCCTAGCTCTGACATTAACTTCCTGAGTGATTATGAACAAATTACTTAAGTCCTCTGAGTCTTAGTTTTCCCAGATTTAAAAATGGGGGTACTGATATCCTCATATGAATGATGTGATGAATAAATGATAGCTGTAGTGTGCTATGTAAGGTCCTGGTTCAGTAAGGTACTTTGGCATGCAGTTAATCCCTCTGAAGCCAATAGAACTATTCGTGTTTGAACTCAGGCATGTGCTTAGGTACAAAGTCATGGTGTTATTCAAGTCAAGGGACAGAGATGGGAATAACTGACCATGGGTCTGGTTCCCACTAGACACTGTTCCCAAGATATATTCGGCAGAAAAAGTAACACAAATGTTGCAGAATCAAATATAAAATAGGATGTTTTGTACAAATAAATAAAAACCATGTCAAATATTCTGTCTAGCTTCCAGTGTTGAGTGAAGTTTGTACTTTCATTAAAATTTCATCAAGCCTCAGGTGCAATAAAACTTGTTTTTACCCTCTGCTGTAGATTGCTTGCTTGAAGCTCAGTTATTACATCTCACATGTGACAATAGGTGTCATTTGCATTGTATAGGATAAAATAGAGGAATTACAGATATACTGGCTATATTTTAGGGGCCGGGGCATCTTTCAGTCTCAGAACAGGTAAATACTAGGGATGTTAATGGTTAACTGGTTAACCAGTGGGGGCTGGAGCAGTTTGCTTAATTTGTTCATTTAAATGGCTAACACACTTCTAATTAAGCTGGGTAAATCAGTGCAGTGACTAAGTGAAAACAAAATGCAACTACTCAGCAGAGGGAAAACTCAAACTAAACAAGGTAACATAAGCAAAAAGAGTTCCTCCTCTGGGCATCAGCCCAGCACTCATAGTATGAGTACCAATTGGTCACCTTTTTGCCTCTTCAGCAACCTTTCTGACAACTCTCCTCATAAACACAAGAGTAAGGGGAATTTCACAGGTTGGCAGCTGGAATTAAGCCCTAGGGAGTGCTTCAGTCCTGTGTTACAACCTGTTTTAAGTCACCAAATTTGTGAGTCCCTGAATCATTTTTTCTGACTGGTCTTGCTTCAGATGCTTTGTCTCAGCTATGTGCCTTCTGAAAAGATTCAGTGCATTATAGACAACTGGCAGGTTATCTCCTAATTTGCTATCTACAATAACATGGACCAAGGACAAGCCCCACTTCAGCTAATCAGATCAGATTCTATATGGGATGCTCACAGAATTTGTATCTAGGAGTCAGGCATTTCACTGTTGGGGGCTAATATGAACAAAGTCTTGGTACAAATGCTGAAAATGGATTTGTTCTTTATTTTGTCAGAGACTATCCAAATAACAGATGTGACAATTGCTATGCCTGCCCTTTGAAACAAACTATTAGGAACCTGTCTTGTTAAAGGTGACCTGCACAAGCTCAGAGGAAAATCCAGCAGCTCCAGAATCATACACTCAACATCCTGAGTAGCAAGGCTAAAAGGGAAGTCAGCCTATGAAATGTACATAGTGCTATTTTTTTCCCCTTTCTCATTTTGAAGGTTCAAGATGTCACACCTTCCTGGGAACATTGCTGCTGACTAGAAATCATTACTAGGTCATGAAAGGATGTTAAATAAAATAGTATGTAGCACACTGATTCTGTAAAATCTAGGGATGTAAAAGATTAACCAATTAACAGGTTACCCAGTAAGCATTAGCCTTACCAATGCTTACCAGGTAACTGGTTAATGGGAGGGACAGGCAGGGAGAGCAGTGTCCCCAACCACTGCAGCTTGGCTAGCCAGACCCTGGCCAACTGGACCAGTTCCCTGCTTGCAGTGCAGCAGAACCCAAGCTGGCTGGAGCAATCCCCGACTGTGGTGTGGCATGGTGGAATCCTGACCAGCTGGAGCAGCCCCCATAAATGGTACAGCAAGACTAGCCACATGGAGCAGCCAACACACACACCCATGGAGAACCAGGCTAGAGAAGCCCCCACACCCCACCCAATGGTGGGCTGAACAGATCTCAGCTGTCCTGTTAATGGGTTAACTTTTTTAATGGATATTTATAACCCTAGTAAAATCACCACATTTTTAGAAATATGATTTTCAGATCATTCTTAAAAACACATAGGCTACAATACTAAAATGAATAATAAAGAATAATTATTATTGATGATAATAAATAATAATAACAATAACAACAACAAGTTAAAATTATGAAATCTTCATCCTGAGGGAATCCAATTGCTTAAAAGCTACATGCAGCCCTGGAGCCTTCAAATTCTATCTGTACTGCAGAAAAAGGTGTTTTGGCACATTTTATTATTATTCTCAGGAACTCGGTGTCATTCAATGAAATTTATACTGTAGGAGAGGTATTACCCTAAAGAACAGCCAGCATCTGAAGGCTTCAGGACAGCGCTGAAGGCAGATTTTACAGATTTTGCATGAGGTGAAATATTGTGCTGAGTGGCTTGGCAAATTCCAACTATTAGAAAAATGCAACAAGCTCTAATTTCTACAAAGATCATACAGAGTCTTTGGTTTTAAGGTCTCATCCAAAATAGGAAAACAAAATAAGCTGCATGGTCTGCAATTCATGTGCCAGCACAGGAAAAAGGATTGAGTTGATTATGCCAACATCAAACCTCTAGTTCCAGAGAATCAAGGCATTTGCCATCTAATGCTTAGATCACTAATTGAACTCCCCTAGCTATTCATGTGTCATCCAGAAGCACTCCAAAGCATTTAAAGTACACAAATCATCACACTTACTTCTGAAGTGCAGCAACTACCGCTTTGGGATATGAACATTGTCTTGCTGCTGGTGATAGGGATGTTAAGCTTAATGGGTGATGCTTATTGGGTAATGGTTAACTGGTACCTGGGGAGCAGCCACCCGCCCGCAGTGTGCCAGAGGGCTGCTCCAGCACTGCTGGGCCCCGGCGGAGAACTGCCAGCTCCCAGCCCTATGCAGGCTGGGAACTGGCAGCCCTGTGCATGGCTACCACTTTTGGCCCTGAACAGGCTAGGAGTCCACAGACCCTGTCTGTGGTGGTAGGGCCACTCCAGCACCTCCTCCCCACAGCTATCCCAATTTAATTAGTTAAACTTAACATTTAACTGGTTAACTAATTAAATGCAATTTTAGATCCCTAGCCAGTTCTACAGGTAACAGTCAGAACAGAGACAGATATTGAGACTGGCAATGGGGGGGGGAGGGGAAGAAGGGACAAGACATCCCTAGGTAAAAGATCAGAGTGAGCTTTACCAAATCTCTATTACTTGTTCACTATGGCTATGTCTACACTGCTAGTTTTTGCATCAGAAAATATGCTAATGAGGGACTCATTAGCTAATGAGGGACTCATTAGCATAAGTCGTGATCTCTGCGAGAGGTATAAGGATCTTGCACAGAATGGAGTTTTTGAGTAAAATGGAAGAGGCTATACTGCTTCTTTTTGCGCAAAAACCCCTTGCACAAAAAGAAATGGCAGAAAATATGCTAATGAGATCACAACTTATGCTAATGAGTCCCTTATTAAAATATTTTCTGACGCAAAAACTCGCAGTGTAGACAAAGCCTTTGAGTTATTGCCCCAGGAAGATGACAGTTTCTCTGATAAATCTATCAGGACAGGGATTGTAGTTACATATCCATTAGGGATGTGAACGACTGGTTGACAAATGCTTATCGGATAGGTGACACACTAGTTGACTAGTCGCTTCCCCCCCTTCGCTGTCTCTATCAGAAAGAGGTGGGGGGAGAGAGGAAAGGGTGCTTCAAAGTGGCAGTGCCACGTGGAGGCCGGAGTCAGTTGGGGACTCCCTCGCTGACCCCTAGACTCCATGCAGTGCTGCCACTTTGAAATGCTGCAGGGAGCTTGATGCTGGGCTCCCGTGGTGTTTCAAAGTGGCAGCATCCCAGCTAAGCCTGGGCTCCCTGCAGCATTGCCGCTTTGAAACACTGTGGGGGGCATGGGGCCAGTGGGAGACTGCTTGAGTACCCCACTGGCCCTGTGCTTCCTGCAGCGCTTTCGCCTTTCTCTTCAAAGGTGGAGGCACCCTTATCAACTAATCAAAATTTTACATCGTTCATATCCATGTTCTATGGTTAGGTGTTCTCACAGCCAAAAGGATTAAAATAATACAATCTCTTTGAAGGAACTGCTTTATTGCACAAACTATGGCTTTTGTGACCTCTCTGTCTTGTGCTTTCCACAAATATTTCTAAATCAGAGCCAAAAATAATGTGAATGGATGACAACCAGTGGACTCTAGAATATATTATGAATCTTGTATTCCAAAGCACATATATTTTTATTCATTCATGTATGTGTCCTTCATTAATTTCTTCTGAGTTGCCCTCCTTAGATGGAGACAATGCCCCATCCCATTGTTTAGAAGAGGCTAAGAATAGTTTTACTGAAATAAACCAATGATTCATTTACAGTAGTCCAGCATTACATCTCCAAAAGTGGTCACTGCTGGATGCTTCCTAAGGCATGTAAAACCCCCACTATGTACCTGTCTGTGCAATACCAGGCATCCTGGAGAAAAAAATTATTTTTACCCAGGGGATAATCAATTGCCCCTGAAGAATAAAGACCCTATAACTTTTATCATAGCAAGTATAACAGCTTCTGTGCAATTCTTAATATACGTATCTTCTTTGTTGCAGTGGTGGTCTTAAGAAATAGGAGTCTCGTAAACTGCCAGAACTTCTGAATTTGGCTTATAGGAAGCTCTGGCAACGTAGCCCCTTCTACTTTAAATTGTAGTGGGGAGGCTACACTTTAAAGTAGAACAGAGTAAGCAGTGCTACTGTAAGCCCAAAGTTCTGCCCCTCTCCAATAAGGGAAGGCAGAGAACAGCTCTCTCCGTTCTGCAAATGACTGCAAAAACAACACTGTGTCTCCAATAACTCTGTATCGTTTTACAGGTAAAAAGAGAAGTTTTTAAACTGCTAACCCTAAACAGCAGGGGTCTCCAACCTTTTTAAGCACAAGATCACTTTTTGAATTTAAGTGCAGTCCAAGATCTACCTCAAATATAAATACCCTTGTCCCGCCTCCCTCCTGTCCCTTCTCCAAGGCCCACCCCTACTCACTCCATCCTCCCTCTCTTGCCCATCCTCACTCACTTTCATCAGGC
>CM057845.1:293238188-293258640 GCA_030068395.1 Apalone spinifera
TAGCCTCTTGGCCAAACCAGTCAGGATCACCTGCCAGAGGCTCCAAGATCTACCGGTAGATCCCGATCTACCGGTTGGTGACCACTGCTATACAGCTATCTAAGTCATGCAATTGTACCACCGATGAAGATCATATGGGCCAAGTTTTGCCCTCAGAATATGCTTCTGAAATCCTGCAGGACTGTAAAGGAGAGAAGAATCTGCCCCCCCAAACCAAGTGACATTAATGTAAAAAGGGAGCAGAGTTTGGCTTTGCAAATGGAATTTCAAGCCAGAGCCTGTCATGATGATATAAGTTCATCAGTATCAAGACTGGACTCTTAGTTAACAATTCAGTCAAGGAAGGCCAAACCACACCTGAATCTTATTAAAATGTGCAAGAGAGAAATAACAGAAACCCACCCTTTGGAAATGCATGTTTCCTTTAAACCATTTTTTTTCACTTTGCTCTTTTGGTGAGGGACTATGTTCACACCTGTGTGTTTGTACATTAGGGATCTAATAATGACTGTGGTCTCTAAATATTTACTGTACCTGATCCATAATAATCTTGAGATATTACAGTAATGAGGAGCAAAAACTGATATATTTCTAAATCTTGCCGGAAAAGGTCTGCGGAGAGAGATAGCAGAAGATCAAATGTTCTCCCTGCCGTTAATGCAAATAAAGGGAGAAAATATGCTTCCAAATTTAAGATTATGAAAACATTTGGAGTTTGTAGGTAATTTAATGTTGTAGTAAGTCTGTGACCACTTTGGGCTGCCTGGCTGTCCCTCAGCTACGCACCCTTGTCCTTTGTAACTTCATGGTGGCAATGGAGATATATTTTAGATTTTCTTCTTTGCTTTTTCCAGCTTTCCATATGCAGTGAATGGAGGCACTTGCAAACATTCTGTGCTGAGGCCAGCTGGCTCTCCTTGCCCGAGTCTTCCATGATCCCTGGCCAGCAACAGTCTGTGTGGGTGGACTTGTCTATTCTGTAAAAAGCAGCCAAGTCACTCTGCTATGGGAAGATTTTTACCTAGCTAGCATCTCCCCAGCTTCAGTTGCGGCTGCACCTCAGTAGTACAGAAAAAGGAGTTATTACTGAGGTGTGAAGGAATTGTATCACACAGATGACCAAACTTCTTCAGACACTAAACAGCAGGAGTGGGCATTAATTTTAGATGGGGAGGGACACTCCAAGTTTTTGGAAAGTTGTTGAGGGCCGCACACTTCCATGATATTAATGGAAGAGATGCGGGTTTTGGGATGGAGCTTGGGTTAAGGGATTGGAGTATAAAAGGGAGCCTGGGTTAAGGGATTGGGGTGCAGGAGGGAGAATGGAGTCTGGGAGGAAGTTTGGATGAAGGATGCAGTTGTGACGTAGGGCAGGGGACTGGAGTCCAGAGGTTTGGGATGTGACCTAGGGTAGAAGGGGTTGTGATCTGGGGCAGGAGATTGGGGTGCCAGATCTAGGAGGGGGTATGATTGCAAGCAGGGGGCAGAGGAGTTGTATATATTGGGGGGAGCAGAGGGTTGGGGTGTGTGACAGGACCCCGCAGCCCTGCACTGGAGCCCCCGCAGCAAGCACTCTATTTGGGCGGCGGGGAGGCGCATACCGGCACTGTGCCAGGTGTACGCACGCTGCGGACCAGCTGGCGGACTCAGGCGCGGCGGCCGCGGCACGGACGCTGCAGGAGGGGCGGAGCGATCCGGTGACGTCAGCATGACATCCCCCTCCGGCACCGGACGCATCGGGAGTTTTTAAACGCCGCTCCCGGGTTGTGCTGGCTTCCACCACAGTTACTCACAATGCAACACAAATCGTACCCAGTTCTCATTTCATCCAAGAGACACTACAAAGAAATGAGCACTGAGTTTGGTCCAGCAACATCTGTGGTCCCGCAGGACCATGGATTATGCTAGACCAGAGAGCCCCGGCTCCCCAGTTTCAGAAGTGCAGCCCGAGCTGGGCTGGCGTTGGAGAGCACATTCTTGGCAAGGCTGGCATGATTGGGAGAGCAGCCCTG
Source organism: Apalone spinifera (assembly GCA_030068395.1). Classification (NCBI taxonomy): domain Eukaryota; kingdom Metazoa; phylum Chordata; order Testudines; family Trionychidae; genus Apalone; species Apalone spinifera. The sequence continues at coordinate 293,240,201 of CM057845.1, forward strand.
GCCAGATCTGGCAGCAAGGAGCGCAGCCCCAGCCAGGGCTAGAGGCAGAGAGGCTAGCAGCCAGGAGCACAGCCCCAGTGAGGCTGGTGAGGTGGGGAGCTCAGTTCTGGCCAGGGCTGGTGCAGTGTGAAACAGTCTTGGTTGGGGCTGCCATGGTGGGGAAGCACAGCCCCAGCCGGGGCTGGAGGCAGCAGGAGCGCAGTCCTGGCTGGGGCTGGCAGCAGAAAGCGCAGCCCTCGAAGGTGCTAGAGTGAGGGGGGCCAGCAGCTAGACGCACAGCCTGGGCCAGCACCCTAGGGGGTGCAGCCCTGGCCATTATTTGAAGCAGCAGCCCCTGTCCAGAGCTGGCGCAGTGTGGGATACAGCCCCAGGCAGAGCTGGTGGGGGGTGGGAGAGCTGGAAGCAGCAGCAGGCAGCAGGGAGCAGAGCCTTACACCTGGGTAGGGAGACTGGGAAACTCTGTGGTTCGGGACCACGCAGGTTCTTAGGGTGCCAGGCAAGGGAGGATCGTCCTGTAATATGATTTTGCATTTCTAGAATTCATGGCACTGTCCCAGAAAGCAAGGAACTGTTTACTTATACAGCACTGCTCCTTTATAGGAGTACATACAAACACATCATCTTTTAACCACTTTCAGTGTGACTGGTCTGTACAGATAGAAAAAAATCTCACTCATATCCCAACAAGCAGTCAAGGCTACCCCACACCTAAATGAGATAGCTGACATTCAGGCACATTGTGACACACCAAAAGGCAGATACAAGTCCATTCTCAAAAACAGTGCAGATACCCTTCTATTTCCGATATAACTTCCTGCACTTTGGTAGATGACCACTGAAAAGTTGTGTGGAAGAAACTGGTGCTGATATATATTCAGCATGGTTCCTTTCATACCAACAAAGTGTTTGCTATTTTTTCACCAGGCCTTCAGCAAGAATAGCCTCTAAAGATAAAAATGTCTTTTGTTCCAATTTTCTCACACCTACAGTTTTTCTGAAATTTAGCAGCCCAAAAGTGTATCTAACATGAATAAATAACTTAGATTTAGTAACGTTACTTAATGAAGCACAGTAGTTTAATTCCAAATTTACTATATAAATTCAACCTACCAAGGAGCTTTTTATACACAATTCGGGATACCCAACAAATATAACAAGTGAAACAAGGGTGAAACGATAACGTTGTCATGCAGATTTTTTCCTCTTTTTAACATATGCCACTGAACAAATGTTATCTAATTACTACTACTAAAAGAAGTAGCTGCTTCATTATGAAAAAGCATACCGCTTTTCTTTCACTCATTCCCTCAATGTAGGAAATATTACATGGATTTTCTATGTTTGTGTTGGGATTTTAGTGGATTATCCGAGTGGGCAAGGATTCAACATAGCTCTAAATCTATTAATAAAAAGATACAAAATATGGCTTATCTTAAGCTATTGCAGAGCAAGCGACTGACATAAGGGAAAAACCACAACAATAATAATGAAGGGATTTAACAAACTGATGTTCCAAGATAGTTAGATCCTGCTGAGAATTCAGATCTGTGCCATTATACAGTTACCCTGAACAGTCAAGACTAACCAACTTCAGTAAAGCAAACTTGTGGAGCATCTACTTGCAATACAGATTTTATGTAGCTTTGTGCTTATTAGCCTGATCCCGTATGTCCTGAAACAGTGGCAGTCAAGCAGGCACAGATAACATTGTGACTTTTAAAAGCCTATCTCATAGAAAGCTCCTGCTGGAATGCAGTCCATTTCAGAATACACATGGCATTTTGTTGATCACAGTATATCTTTTCTTGCCATCATTCCAACCCCCAAAATGATTTTACAACAGGAGTAATTCTGAATGACCCCTTCCTATTACTGCTATCTCATTCTCCATGTGGGGCTATTTCGATGACAAATCTCTGCCATTCCAAACATTTGCCCTGATTTCAAAATGTGCTATGTTAGAAAATAAAAGTTTAACACTACTGACATAATATATCATTAGGTAACATTCAATGCAGCTTAAAATGTGATCAAATTACTTGTTCCATTCCCCATCAGAAACACCATTTGCTTACAAAAAATGAAGTCACACTTCACCTGATTGATTAGTTCTTGCAGTTTAAAACCTGATATCAAGATTGCTAGCTCGGGGTGGATAATGAAAGTAAAATGATTGTAACTAATTTACATTTAATTTAGAGGAACTAAGGAATAAAAGAATTCAACAGAATTAGCTGCCTTCCCACTCGCTATCTTTAGTAGAACACCTGTATCATCCAAACAACTGAGGTTTGCATTTCCAATCCCTTTGAAATTTATTGGCAGTGTTTGAGTGCATCTAATTTCGATTAACGGTTTAACATGGATATAACCTGCAATCCTACATCAGGTAGGAAAATCCCCAAGAATGTGACATTCCCAATAGCTGTGTTATCATTTTGTGCTTCCACCTTAAATTACAAAAAGAGAAAAAAGACAGGTCAGATGTGGAATTTACTTTTTTCCATTAACAATGGAAGGGGAAAATTCTGTACTGATTTGTAACACATCTGACTTAAATTGAGCCAATGAAGTTGTAATGAGTGCCAGTAAGCACAGAATTTTGCTCCCAGGCATCTAAGTCAGTATTTATTTTATACCTTCCTCTTTTCAAATCTGTCCCAAAACATACAAAGCAAACTGTCCATATGTGTCCAGCCAAAAGCCTCATGATCCTTGAAACAATAAAACAACCCACTTTTCTTAGAAAGGACTTTGCCCTCCATATTTGCTGGAGTTAAAACCTTCCTCAGAGAATGCCTGGAAAATTGCAGTCATTTGCTTTGTGCACATCTTCTGTGGTTAGACTGTGCATCCCAAGATGAAACTAAGTCTGGGGAAGAACCAGAGTGGATGGGAAAGAGATTTGTGCATTCAGTTTGAAAAGGCTTTGGAAAAAACTATCTGCTGGCATAATGTCACTGAATTCAATGGAATTATGCCAACAGAGAAGTTAGCCCCTTGAATCATTCTGAAGTGAGGTTTAGCTATCCGTATGGCTTTCAAACACAGAGCAAGAACAACTGTGAGAGAAAAACCTTATTTCTAATAACATCTTTAGAATTGCACAGATTTAAAAGATATGAAGTACCTTTCTCAGGCTGTTTCTGTTCTTATTTCTAAATTTCACAGCAATTAGAATGTCCAGAATTAGTGAGTAAAGGCAGGAAAAAAGAACTGGGTGAGGTAATATCTGAAAGTTTTATTGGATTCTCTACTGCAAGTGCTACAGAGGTAAAAGTAGGATAGATTTCCTCCTGTTCCCAAGAAATACCAATACAAGTTGGGTCTCCAGAACATACTTTTGAGACACTCCCTCCGTCAATCTGATCAAGCAAAAATATTCTTAACTAGCCAAGAAGGTGATTTAAATATAATAATATCTAAAATGAGTGTCTCTGCATCACAGTAAGCTTCAACTATTTATTTAAAAAACAATCATACATGCCATGTGCACTAGTACTATAAATTCTTTAAAATTTGCTATAGCTCCTCGAGGAATCAAATACATATTACATTACCTCCTTCTTGTATATTTTATTGTTAATAGCCCTAATAAGTTCCCCCCCCCCCATAAAATCAATGGTTAAACCACTAGACTATTACTAAAAAGTGAACAAGTACAACACATCCAAAATAATGCACTGTCAGGCTTGCCTCGGGCAAATGTACCTCCTGACATACCATGAACTTCTAAACATCAGTCAGGACTTCAGTTGAGTATTTTAAGTGAGCTGGCAGCACTGATTATTATTAAGGTTGCCTGACACTTCCCCATATAAACATCCTATTCTCAGCTGCTACTGCCTTTGCCAAACTAACAATTTGGGCTGAAATTTTACATTCCAGGTGTCTGCCTCAGGGTGACTTTTTAGAGGGAGAATGGAAGGCTTTCTGTTGAACAGATTCAGCTGTTTTTGAGAATTAGGCCAAGCAAAACTGTTATTTTTTTCCCTCACATTAAACATCCTTGATTCCTTTTATCTGAAAGGCTCTACTGGTCCCAAGTTGGGACTTAAAATTTGGCAAGTCTTGTCACGATTTTTTTCCATCCCTGTGAAAATCTGCACAGATTTGTCAAGTAACATATGAGTTTGAAAAACTGTAGCTTGCACATGACTTCAATGTTAGCAGCTAAAATATTGGAAAATTTCACCCTCATTGAACATGCCTTCTTCAGCTCCTAATGCATGAGGACGATCCATCCCCTCACTGTGCCATTTAACTGTTTTTTGTTTGGTTTTATTGTTTTGTCCCCTACACCAGTATAATGAAATCTCAAAGTAGATACATTCTCTCGTAATTACCCCATATTTATTTGAAAACAAAAGACTCATTAGCCTCAATATGAAACTCTTTGGGAATGGCATAAATGAGTTAACATACAACACACTTTCTATCCTATCTCTTACTGAAGTCACTAACATTTGTAATTAAGCTGCATATACAACTTTTTTTAATGTGCTCATAATGTCCTTGTTTCTTGAGCAATATTAGCCCACATGAAGTTTTATCTGTGCAGAACTGAGACTACAGGTTGGACCACCCTGGTTCGGCACTGTCAGGACCTGACTGGTCCCAAATGAGAGAATTTGTCAGCCCTGGGGAGGTCCCCTGCCACCAGTTCCAAGCCCATCACCTGCTGCTGGCAGGCTGCCCCAAGCAGGCATCCCACCACCCTCTCCCAAACCTGGCTGGGCTGCTTGCTCAGCTACTGCTGGCTCCCTGGGCAGCATAGGCTCCGGCTCCTGTCATGAGTATCCAGCCCCGCCCAGCTGGGGGCAGCCGCAGGGCTCCGGCGCTGACCCCGCGCTCCAGTGGGCTGCTGTGGGGCTCTGGCCCTATGCTCCAGCAGGCTGCTGAAGGGCTCTACTACAGCCTCATGCTCCCAGGGGCTGTTGCCGTTCCCTGGCCCTGCACTCCTATGGGGAACCAAGAAACTCCAGCCCCATGCTGACAGGTGCTGCCATGGGGCTCCAGTCTAGCCTCGCGCTAACACAGGATGCTGGAGGCTATCCTGGGGCTCTGACCACAATCCCGCGGCACCTCTAGCCAGGCTGCTAATCACTGTTGCCTCAACCCCAGTTGTCCCTCTCACCCTTAGGCTCCTAGGCTCTCCGGTTCAGAAGTATCTCTGGTCCTGCCAGAGGAGGGATATTGCTGGACCAGAGAGTGCTGGTTTTGGAGGTATAACCTATAGTCCCTCACATTTAGTCCTCAACACTCCTTTTTTAAACAACTTAAGCTCATTATAGCAATAGGGTCCAGGTGATTTGTCCTGCTATATTTCAATCAGATCAGGACAAAATTATCCTCTCACTCTGCTCCGCCTTGCCCTAAGGTACATACTTGTTTGTCTTTGACAAGACCAGAGTTAAAATAATTGTGCACATTTGTATTGTATCTACTTTCTCATTTAAAATTGTTTGGTACTTTCCATTTTCTGTTGCCTATGGAATATTTTTGAAAGCCTCAGGCAAACCTATCTCTTAGATTTACACATTCATTTTATATTAAAGAGCCTCTTATCTCTTCTTCAGCACTTCAGCTGCAGTGTAAGTTGTGTCTTTCATTTGCTCTTTCTTTGCAGTATCAGAAGTCAAATCCAAGAACCTTAATATAAATATGAGAATCAGAATCGAGAGGGAAGGAGGGAGGGAGGGAGAAATAGGAAAATAGTATGTCTAATTTTGCCCTATTTAAAAGGCTCGTGTGACAAAATTTTAAGTTCACTGGATAGTGAACTTTGACTTTCACAAAGATGTTTCCTGAAGAAACAATCTTAAAAGCCAAAAGCTCTTCTATGGTGACCTTCTTACTCCTACTCCCCAATTATCAGGTTAATTTTAATTTGAGCCAATGTTCCCATTCTTTTAATCATACAATATGCCTACAAAAAATACAATGATACAGTAAGTATTTTGACTTACTCCTTTCAGATAAGACTAAATATTGTATCACAGTTTAATATCTGACATCTTCTGTGGGGATACAATGATCAATCAAAAAGTCTTCTCCATCTCTAGTTTCTATGGTCTTAGTATATTATTATTTAAGCACTGTAGAAATAGTAGGCTCCATATATGACACTAAGAATAGTTTCTTCTCTGGAAAACAATACTGTTATAGAGACACAGGATGTACAGGAAAGGCCAGAGAACAGAATGGGTCATTTTAAGTGAATGTGGATGTAGCATTGGTTCTCTTTTTTGAATATCACAAAATCAATGCCTTTTAAACACAATCACACATGTACTCCCAAAGATAATGGCTTTACTGGTTTTGCATGAACCTATTTGTGATGAGGTACTAAGCTGTACATGCAGATGACAGAAGACTGCCCAAAAGGAAAGAATCTGAGTAGCAAACCCTTCCAACCATTTTTTGTCCTATTACAAAGTGCAAATGATAGGAAATGGGTTGAACTCTACATATGTGGTAGCTTCCACAAGAAGAGAACACTAGAACCACCATGACTGCACTTTGCATAGTTAAAACCAATTGAATGGATTTTTATTTTTAGATAAAGAAAGAACTAGATAAATTCATGGGGGAGGTTCATCAATGGCTATTAGCCAGGATGGGTAGGAATGGTGTCCTTAGCCTCTGTTTGTCAGAGGCTGGGAATGAGTGACATGGATGGGATCCCTTGATGATTACTGTTCTGTTCATTCCCCTGGAGTATCTAACATTGGCCCGTCAGAAGACAGGATACTTGGTCTGACTCAGTATGGCCCTTCTTATATTCTATGAGTATACACACTTAAACATGTATTTAACTTGGAACACACAAGGTGAGAGAGAGTGAGTGTCCCCATCCCCCGTACGGTGTCATAATGGTAGACTTACAGACTGACAAGCAGGCTCACCCTCTCCTAAACCTCCATCTGCTTATCTCACAGACATATATCAGATGTTGTTCTTTTTCAAGGACTTTGGGATGTTGAATCAATCTCAATGTTGCGAAAATGAGAAGTTTGCCCTTTTATTAAACTTGCCTTGAGAGACATCTTCCCCAATTATATCTAGGGTCTACTTGGGAAAACTCTACCTGCGTGTGCTTTGTAGCAAGGCATTTGATAGCATGGCCAAATGACCGACGACTGCAACTGCCACCTTTTCACTGTATCATTATGTCCTGTTTAAAGTACTATGCAGAGCTACAACTCCCCATCACCAATCCAGCTGCTAACAGAACAGACAGGATACTGGGGAGGTGAAGAAAGCTGTAGGAAGCACGCAGATAGATATTATGCTAGCAGTGCTTCATGAGCACAGACCAGATTTGATTAAATAGAAGTGTGATTTCATATTTGGGTTCAAGTTCTAGACATGCTTTTGGACTAAAACAGTGCAAGAGGGTGATGTTGGCTCACAGAGATACAGTGGAAAAATTCATCTAAACAATGTTATCAGTATTGCCAACACAGATCTCAAAAATCATGTGTCAGAAAACCCAAAATCATGAGACTGGCATAAAAATCTTGAGTTTTTGTTTTTAAAATTTGGAGGGAGAAGAGTGGGTTGATCTGTCTTTGGAGCTTGCTAGCTGGAGAATAAGGACCAGTCCCAACCTCTAGCCCTGCAGCTCAAGTCACACCCTTTGCCCACCTTGGGAGTGACCAGACAGCCAACACAGGATAAGGGACCCTCTGAAGGTAAGGAAATGAGGTGGGCTTTGGAGTGGACTAGGAGATTAGTCATTTGCCCGAGGAGTGTAAGATGGTGGGCTCGATTCCGCCCACCCAGGCAGCGGCTGGGCAGCCAACACCAGCTGCCCCAAGGACAGACAAAGCAGGACTCCCTGAAGGTGGGGTGGATCCTTGAGTGGCCTAGGGGATAGGGCACTTGTCTGCAGGTCCTTATTCTCCAGCTTCCAGTACTCTAATAAACTCCAAAATCTCTCTCTCTCCTACCTCCAGTTAAGGCTTCCTTGTGGGTTTTACCTCCCTCTTCCTATACATTTTAGTGAGGGATGAGGCTCTCCCACACTGTGCCTCCTCTGAGGCTCTTCCCAGCTCAGAGTGCATAAGGCCACCCAGTACTACCTGCAGATATTACTTAGACACCTTTTTGTTGTTGTAAGAATGCAGGAGCCTGCCCCATACTTAAAGTAGAGATGTTAGATAGCATGTAATCGAATAGTTGTATAACCGCATCAACTTTTAGCAGTTATATGACTATTCAATAGTCCCCAGAGGTGGGGCCGTCAGCCAGCATGCTCCCAGCCCCAAAACTGGGGAGCCCCCTGCCACCTTGCACTGCTGCCTCTGTATCAGAGGCAGCAGCCCCTGTCCATGAAGGGTCTGAGCTCCCTGTGAAGAGCAACTGCTCTGCCCCGGAGCAGCCCTGTCCATTGGGAGCTCGGAACCCTATGGACAGGGGGTGCTGCTGTGGTGCAGTCTCTGTCTGTGGCAAGCCCAGGCCCACTGCTCCTTCGCAGCAGCCTTTCCTGCCCCTGCCATGCTTCTGCCTCTGAAGAGGCAACAAGGGGGCAGGCGCATCCATGGAGCCGGCATGCGCAGAGAGCTGGCTTAAAAGCCAGCTGCCCACGCGTGTCAACTCCTGCCTGCATCTCTCATCCTCTGCACTGCTGCCTCTCTATCAGAGGCAGAAGCATGGCGGGAGGACCAGCTCCTGCCTCCTCCCCTTGCTGCCTCTGATACAGAGGCAGCATGGGGGGGGGAGCATGTAGATAACAGGATTAACCGATAAAACCAAACTTAGTTAATCATGTAGTCACCTACACGTTGACATCCCTAAGTCAAATTAGTGCAACATTATCACACTTGCTAAGTGATGTCTGAAAATGGTAGGATTGATGTATGACTATTTAATCAGAGTCTGTATTATTTCCCAAACTGATATTTCATTGCTCATTGGCCAGCTGTTATTTATAGATAACTTTATAGATTCAGAAATATATTTCATATGTTGGTGGCAGGCTTTGCCTTTATTTGAAGGTGTGGCAATGGAGTTTTGGGGAGGTAATCGGAATTTGCCCCATTAATATAATACATAGTGTGTGAATATTTGTTTTAAACCACATGCTAGTTTGAGATAGATAAAACAGCTAAAGATAAGGGGGAGGCTAAAGGCAACTGAGAAGTTGTTGAGAAGCAAGAATGTGTTGGGATTTCTACCAGAGTACTTTTTATGGGCCCAACCTGTGGTGGGCTTTCTTTTATACAGCCTGGTTAGGAGAGCTGTGAAGTTCCACTCTATAATTAACTACCATAAAGGAGACTCTTCTCCAAAGCCTCATCGGTATTGCAAGTGAGAAGGAATAGAAGATCCCTGTTACTTCATTCCTTCCCCAGACTCTTTATTGTTGCTGTACAGGGAAGGAGCACATGATAGCTGAGATATCCCTCCCTTAGCCTCCTGGCTGCTGCAAACGGTGGGCATGGGAAGGAGTCTCTAACTTCATGTCTCCATTATTTTAGTCATTCAAAAAGAAAGCCTCCAGTACCTATTGTATTGCTGCTATGGTCTTACATGTAGCAGAATCATGAAGCTGACATAATCCTTGATGGTTTCACAGTTACCCAGAATACTAGAGAGCAGAAGTGAAGATGAGCACAGTTTAAAGAGCCCTCTCACTCTGCTCCTAACTCATCAATGCTACCAGGCAGAAGCACCTGTACTGAACATGTGCAGAATCGCCACTATCAAAAACTGATGAGTTTAAAAATGACTGTACTTTAAATGACAATTTTATCTTCATTAATGCACAAGGTTCTGTACCTTTGATTAATAATTGCAGGTCACTTTTCAAGCCAATGGGCAATGGCCTTTCGCTCTAAACCTAGAGAACAAAACTCAGTTCTCACATATATGCAGTGACTCTTAAGACTAATATTCTGCTATAACTACACACCTGAATCTCCTATTCCCAACATTCTGTGAGCTGTGCATGTGGGGAAAACAAAATATCATGAGAGCATTAAGATGTGAATCTAGGTGAAGAATCTTGATCTGAGATGACACTTTTGCTATTTTATTAGATTCATTATAAAGAAAGGGAGAAATAGTAAAGTAGTGTTCTCTTCCGGCTCTGCCTCCCTTCAGTTATTAAACCTAATTACTAAATAGCTTTTAGCTGGAGCAATTCTTTTTTCTGGACATTATCCTTTGAAAGCCAGAGTCAAAACAATAATTGTATTTGCTGTGTAAATTAAATCTTGATAAGTCATACTTAACATGTTTTTTCATGTAACCTCTTCAGAGGGACATATTCTCCATTTTACATTTTCATTAACCTGCAGCAGCATAGAGGTTGAAAGGTTAAAGCTGCTTAATTGCTAGTATATGTTAATCAGTATAAAAATGATATTCTAACATGCCGCTGCTGACAAAGATGTTCTATTTTCAGATGCAGCCCTGTATACTCTTCTTTTCTCATTAAGCTACAGTCACATGTATCACATAGGATATATATCTAGGATTTAAAGAACAGAATTAATTATTTTTCTTCTAGACAAGATAAAAAGCAGCTCAAATCAAACATGGTTTTTTTTGGGGGGGAGGGGCAGGAAGGTATAAAAGTACTTGGTTCCTCACCAATATTATTATTGTTGCTTATTTCTATTCTGGGAGTACCTTGGATCCCCAGTCATGAACTACGGCTCCATTATGGTAAGTAGTGAACAACCAAAGGAAAAAAAGAGGTCCCTCTCCCAAGATGCTTACAACCTATCATTTACTTTCTTTCCCTTGACCTGCATGTAGGGAACTTCATGTATTGCTGGCTGCACATACTGCCCTAGCCATTTTGTGGTGGGTCTCCTCTTCAAGGAGAAGCATGTGGGGCCCATTAACCAGTTCCCTGCAAAAAGAAAAACTTGGGATCTCACTCCAGAGAGGACAGCAGATCACCTCTCCCTCAGCAAGACATGGCATTTTCAAAACCAAACGTTAAAAACTGTGCATTGTGCCTCCCCTTCTCCCAAAAATCAAGAGAGATGATTATTAACCAGCTTTTTTTCCCCCCAAATAATCAAGGCTGAGTCTTTTTGACTCTGAGTTTCTCAGGGCTCCTCCCACCCCTGCAGCAGGGAGCCCCAAACCATCACGGTCTGGATCTATCCCACAGGCCATAGGTTTCCCACCCTTGGAATTTGTGAGAGATGATTCAACTCCCTGATTTGCAGATTTCCTATGTGACTTTGGGGGCAGTACAGGGAAAGACAATTCCTGGGGTTCTTCACACACAATCCTATCACTTACCAAGTCTGTTGTCACAGGGAGTGCTGGGAAAACAGCACAGGAGCTGTCCCAACTTCACTGCTCTCAGGTGGGGAGGGAGAGAAGTGAGCAGTTGCTGGGCTCTTTCTCCAAATCACTTAGCATACGTCTGCACAGCCCCTGGGAGGTGTGAGTCCCAGCTCAGGAAGATGTACACATGCGAGCTCTGCTTCAGATGGCATGTGAAAGGGGCAGAGTGGTACAGCAGAATGTGCAGTAGTCCGGGATACATGCCTACAGACAATTTGCCCAACCCTTTGGGTACGTACTCGAGTGGCCATCCCAGCCACATACTCTAACACATTAGTTCAGCACAGTTACCACAAGCATGTCTACCCAGTGGGAATTGGAACTAAAGGTGCTGGAAGAGGAAGCACTGTACCTTACCTTAAAGCAGTGTTCCTCAAAGTCGTCCATTAAACCACTTTGAGAAACATGCTAACCAGCTGCTCCTGTTTGTTTACTTACCAGCACCACAGCCATGGAGCATCGCGGATCCCACTAGCTCTGGTTTGCTGTTTGCAGCCAAGGGGAGCCACGGGAAGTGGCAGCCCAGCCCATGCCGCTTCACGCAGTTCCCCTTAGCTACAAATGGTGAACCAGAGCCAATGGGAGCCACGAGGCTCCGTGGCTGCGGCACTGGTAAGTAAACAAACCGGTGCGGCTAGCTGCCAGCTTTCTCAAAGTGATTTCCTGGACCACTTTGAGAAACACTGCCTTAAAGCAATAATAGCAACCAAATGCCTGGCTTCCATCATATATGCTGCATATACAGTTTCATTCAATGGCTTCCTGTACCCCACTGTGCACACAGTAGCCGGGAGATATGATTTGCAACCATTCCAGCACTCCTGCTACTCAAGTTGCAAAGCATACCTCCCGACTACTGTGATTAATCTCTTTGGGCCTCAGTTCCCCATCTATAAAATGGAGGACAGGAGCACTGCCCTAGAGATATTGTGAGGATAAATATACAGAAGACTGTGAGAAACCTACATAATGCAGTAAGGGTGCTAGATAAGTATCATGGAACAGAAGCTTTGTATAGGGATGGTGGGTTTGAAGTGACTATCAAAGATTAACATGATGCAGCCAAGCTTCCAATAATCATCGAGACTACAGGAATTGAATCAAAATGAACTTCCATACTAATTGAGGTTAGCCTAGTGCTGCTTCTGATGGTGATTGAATTGTTTTTTATGAGAGCACATACCAATTGGAAACACAGTAGGTGTTAATAGGACTATCATAGGTAGATGAATGTATTAGGCCCTGGACAGAAAGAACCTTGGGGCCCCCCACATCCCTCTCCACCATGGGGCCTTGTTCCTTGCTCTTCTCTTGTCCCAACGCTCTGCCCCATATCCTGGACAGAAGCCAGGGGGTGGTAAGAGCTGCTGAAAGAGCGTGGGCCACCGTGGGGAGCCCTGGACTTTCTATCTGCCCTGGCCTGTGTATCCCGGGGGCATGAATACAGGCCAGGAGCTGTTCTTGGGCACTCTGGTCACCTGTCCAAGACTGATGGAAGGCATAGCCTCCCCACAGCTGCCCAAGCTCCCTAGGTGGTTCCTAGCTGCCACTGAGAACTGTAACTGTGGGGAAGAGCAGGAGGAAAAAAAGTGACTGGAGGAAAAAGCAAGATTGAAGCCTTCTGTGAATATGTAAGTGGAGACACTAGAAAGACTTCAGCAATGATCTCTTGTGTCCTGTGATAGTAAGAAATATCTATTGAGACTCGTGCTCAGAAGAACAGCCCAGATCCGTGGATGATTACAGGAAACGACATTATCTTCTCATTTTAAAATCCATGCCTTCCTAACAGGGTTCAGATTACATTTCAAACAGTCTCTTCTTTAAAAAGCTAATTAGATGGTAAGATTTTTTAGGTCAGTGACTGTGTCTCCATGGGCCCCAATCTTGCTCAGGTGCTGAGCAGTATAATATTTTAATTATTCATAGCAAGCAAATACCTATCCAGAGATGCTAGCAGTGCCATTTAATGCAGTTCTGAAAGACATTCAGCCAGCACAGTGACAAGTGTGGGATAAAAACCTGAAAAGAATTTCATCTAGGCACTGCAAAAGTGCCCATCATCACAGCATCTCAGGCACGAATTTAGCAACAAATTACACTTGTGAAGAAACCTAATTGTCCTCGGAACTGACAAATGCCTCGCAGTACATATTGCAGTCTTGCAGGGGAGCAGTACAGCTGGGCAAAGAAAGGGAATTGCCCTCGCCCTCTTCTAGGCTGGAGGGGAGGGGGCAGCTCCAGAGGACCTTCTGCATTTTCCCAGGGCTCATACTGCCGGGAGGGAAGGGGGCATTACAGACGAGCTGTCCCACCCCGTGCATAAGGAAGGGGAAGAGGGAATAGAGCAGCTGCTGGGCTCTTTCTCCTCCAGCTTTTCCACAACTCTCACCTAGTGAGACTAGCTTCCCATAGTACAGGGCAAGCGAGATCTCTGCTTACAGCAGCTTTCAGCTTTTTCTGATGCAGCAGATGATCAGAGAGCCAATCAATCAGATGGGGGTTCTCTCAGCCCTCAAATTCATGTGAGGGCTGAATCTTCTCACGTCATTGCCAGACTTGGCTCCAGCCCTGGGCAAAATGCTACCACTCAGGAAAAAAAGTTGTGAGAGATGACAACATTGGTCATGTTTTCAGAAAGGGGGTGGAGGGAACATACATCCTATGGACCAGATCCAACCCACTGCTTGATTTCATCCAGTTCGCAGCAAGCCTCCGCACTTCGGGCCTGAGGCTAGGGTTGACAGGCCGTTAAAAGTCCATTTGGCTACGTGCAACTCCCAGAAGCGGTCACATTACCCCTGCACTTAGGGGCAGCAAGGACAATCAGGGAAGCGATGCGCACTGCCCTCATCCCCAGCACTGACTTCACAACTCTCATTGGCCAAGAACTGTAGCCAATGAGAGTTACAGGGCAGGTGCCTGCAGGGGTGGACAGTAAGCACTGTGCGGAACCACTTGGCTGCGCCTCCATCTAAGAGCAGACATAGCAGCCACTTTCAGGAGCAGCCCAGAGCCGGGGCAGGCAGGGCTGGCCTTAGCCTCACTGTGCCACTGACTGGGAGCCACCTGAGGTAAGTGCTGGAGCCCTGACCTCAAACCTTCTGCCCCAGGTCAGACCCCCCAGCAAACCTAACTCCCTCCCATACTCTGTGCTCCCACCACATCCTCCTTCCCCAACCCAAGCTCACTCTTGCATTCCAAACCTCTCGGCACCAGATAGAGCTCCCTTTTGCATCCCAAGCCCCTCATCCCCAGTTTCACCCCAGAGACCACACTCCCATCCGGAACCCTTACATCCTCCTGCCCCAGCCCTGTCCTGCACTCTGAACCCTGAATATTTTGTCCCCACCACAAGCCTCCACACCCGCCTGCAGAGCAGGAACCACAAGTATTAGCTCACCACAGTGCAGGGGACAGCTCTGAGGTTGCATGTTCCCCCACAGTGGTATGTGTGGCCCATGATTGATTTTTTTTCTGTGGGTCAATGGCCCTTATAGTGAAAAGATTCCCCACTCCTGGTTTAAAAGCATGAAAGAGAGACAGAGAATGCCCTCTGTAGTCATTGATCCTGACCTGCCTCTCATTGACACCATTTTTAACGCTGGTTGCAATATCGCTGACCGATGTGAAAGAACAACTCAGGCCAGAGTGTTTCCATATCAGCTCTATCCTAAAACAACTGCCAGGTTTACGGCCTGCTACAGCAGCAACAACCTGGAACACAGATTGATAGATTTTTAGGCCAGAAGGGATCATTAGGTCAGCTAGTCTGAAACACAGACATAGAATCTCACCTGCATCAAACTGCATGGACAAATCATAGTCAGTAAACAATAATTCACAGCCCGTGAATTCACAGAGGAACTGTGAATTTTTGTTTACTGACTGTGACCTTTCCATGACTTGTACTACAAATACCCATGGCTACATCCTGGATGCTCTGGGGAGTGCCAGGGCACTGCTGTTACTCTGGAGGGGAGGAGGCTCCAAGGCACCACAGGTGCTGATGGAGTGGGGATAGAGTGGAACCACTGCTGCAGCTTCTGGGGGTGGGCTGGCTACTGATGTTCCTGGTTGGCAGGAGGGTGGCCCAGGGCTATAGAGAAGCAGATGCTTGGGTGGCACCAGGGGTCAGCTGCATTGACTGCTGTGGAAGCTGCAGAGTTCCCAGAAAGTCTCAGAATCTGCAACAGCCTTACTCATGAGTAAATAAGATGGTCCTTATGTGTAATGTGTCACCTTCTGTTGTTTGTAAAATGCTTTAGAAGTCTTTTGGATTAACATTGCTGCGTGTACTAATGTTTATCTCACACGTAACGAACTGAACACCACATTGTAAGCAAAAGGGAAAGGATCCACTAGCTGAGAGAAGCAGCATCCACAGCCCCATTGGCTAAACTTTGACAGATAGAAACATGACCACTGTACCAAGGAGACAGATTAAACTAGATTGGACTATTCCTTTTTGTGGCACACAACATCACTCACCAATCATGACTGATAAACTCACAACCATGTTGGTTTGCAATGTATGCAGGCCTAAACTGACGGCAAAGAAAAAACAAAAACAAATACACTCTTCCCTAAGAGTCGCTACCTTGCAGTTATAGAACAATACTATTTTTCAAAAATACCAGAAGCATGGTCTTGGTCCATTCTTTAATATAGTCAGAGAGAGCTGAGAAGTCTGGAAACTTAAATCAGCTGGCTAGATGTTCATGCCCCCCCAAAAATGGCTATTACTATGCATTTAGACACGGTACCAATTTTCCTTAGCTTTTACCAGTAAAGGCAGCAATTGATGAAAAAGTGAAAAAAACCTTCATCCCTCTAAATCTACTGTCCTTAAAAATAATTCAGTACAGTTTTCTTTAGGGTGAAAATCTATGCAGGATGACAAATCACTAAACTATATTCATCTATACTTTGAAAATAAATAAAGTGGCTAATCAGTTCAGTATGGGATACACAGACACCGCATCTGACATAAATTATAATCTGCACATGCTACGATACTCTGAGTTTTCTCTGTCTGAATTTCAGACATTAGTGCAGCTTCCCTGATCACCTCCGCATATAGGGGTTAGGGGGACATGCAGCCACTTCTGGGATTGTGGACGCGCTATGCAATGACAATAGAATTCATGGTCCTCCAAGTTACCAGAGAGGGCCAGGATATATTGCAAATGGAGCATAATAAAGGGAGGGACCGCCTAGCCTTTGTGTTTATGGCCTCACATTAGAGAGAGGTGCTTAGATAGCTTTGAGCCTCCATATGCAAGTTGGACCCTCATCCTTCCTGGCTATGAAAGGCCAGCAGGGAAATTCTTGGGCACACTGTAATGCAACTATTATTTGATGCTTTGAGGAAGCAAAACGATGTACTGCTTCTTATCTAGAGGCCGTTACAGTTTGGCCACACCTATGTTAACAATTAACATAGGTGTGGCTTTCTCTATTCTCTGCATTACAGTAACATACTGCACCTTGCATAATGGGGTAACTTTTCATTACAGCGTTCAAGTACTTTCATGGGCAGAAATTACCTGGTACTAAATTGTTCTTTAACCTACCAGAGAAAGGTGTAACAAGAAGCAATGACTGGAATTTAAAACCTGGACACTTCAAATGGTAAATATGGCACAAATATCTAGCAGCAGGAACGACTAACCATTACCAAAGGAACAAACTACCAAGGGAAGCAATGGATTCTTCATCTTTTCCTGTCTGCAAATCAAGACCTGTCTGAAGACACGACTCAGTCAGATACAAGTAATCAGGATTAATGCAGGTAGTTCTGGTTGAAATCTTATGGCCTGTGATATACAAGAAGTCACACTATCCCCAAGCAGCTGATCATGATTGACTGGTCAGAAACAACAGCTGAACTAAAGTGCCACTCTGCCTTAATCACAGGCTGTGATGCTGCTGTAGTCCCAGACTGATTTGCTAGATGCCTTCTCAGTGTGTGTGTGTGTGGGGTGGGGGGGTGTTGCCTTTACCTTGAAAGGTGTTTAAAGAGACAGGGGCGTGTTGAGAGGTAGAGCCCTGACTGGATACAACAATGTCAATCAGCATTGGCCAGGATCAACTCCTCATCCAATGTGCAATCTGGGATCTAGATGTTACTTGTATCTGCACAACAGATATGGAGAGGGAGGGAGCACAGATGAGCAAGGAAGGGGCAGGGTCATGCAGGGGAGAGTCAGGCAGCAGCAGGTAGTGTGTGTGTGTGTGTGTGCGTGTAAGGCGGGACAGACGTTTTCTATTTTATTATTTGTCTCTTTTGAGTACTGCCATTTCTGTTCCTACATTCAGAAAAAGGGAGGAGTGGGATCCGGAGCCTGTTGGATTTCCACACTTGCGGAGGCAGTTGTCTTTTAAACAGTGTACAGTACTGGGGCCCTGCAGGTCAGTGCTCATCAGGTGGGGGGGGGGGCGGGAAGGGGGCATACAGCTTCTTGCATGCCCTCCCAAAAGGCAGTGCAGGGGCCTGTCCTGGCACCCCTTCTCCCCTCAGCCTGGAGGGAGGGGGGAAAAGAAGAGCCCTGAGTGAATATCAGTTCCACTATCCACAGATAATTCGGATCCATGGATACAAAGTAAATATCCATGGATATGCAGGGTTCTAACTATCACCATCTGCATGCTATGCCACTGTTAAAGCAACCTAAAATTTAATTTGCTTTTTTCACATTATTGCATTGATGACTCGCATTGAGGTTTTTATCTGCTAACTCCTATTCCATAGTACTTTTAAAATCAGTTTTCACCCATTCCATACTTGTGCATTTGCTATTTCTTCCCTATGTGTAGCAGGGGCCTGGCTGGGGAGTGGGCAGAAACAGCCCTGTGCATAAATGCTTCACTATCCGCTCCACTGTGTGTACATATAGAATCATAGAATACTAGGACTGGAAGGGACCTCGAGAGGTCATCGACTCCAATCCCCTGCCCTCATGGCAGGACCAAATACTGTCTAGAACATCCCTGATAGACATTTATCTAACCTACTCTTAAATATCTCCAGAGATGGAGATCCACAACCTGGGCAATTTATTCCAGTATCTGACTACCCTGACAGTTAGGAACTTTTTTCCTAATGTCCAACCTAAACCTCC
>CM057845.1:293260613-293272737 GCA_030068395.1 Apalone spinifera
CTTCCGGGTTCCTGATGGTGCCGGACCATCAGGAGTCCCGGAGCACTGGATGCCAGACTAATGGAATTTTACTGTATTCAGTTTGTTTAAAAACAAAAAACCACAGAATAATCCCACAAATTATAGTACACATCACAAAACAGATAGGCAAAAATGTTCTCTGCCTCTAAATTACATACCCAAAAGGAAACAAAAGTTTGGAAAATATCAATTCTTTAAAATACCTGAGAGGATGGTTTTTTCCATTTTCACTACATAATTTAAAACTAATTTAATATAGAGACACAGAAGCCAATTTAGACAGTTATCTTAGATGTGAATTTGCATCAAGCAAATTATTATTTTGCATACTCTCATTTTCTCACTTCACACTCAATTGGGGCTCAATTCTGCTTCTGGCTACAACAATGGCAAAAATCCCCCTGATTTATGGGAGCAGGGCAGGGATCTTAAACTGTCTGTATTTCAAGATAATCACTGAAACTTTTTTTAAAAAAACAACTATAAAATAACAGACTGGGACATACTTAGCTGTTGCAAAAGCAGGGGCAACACCACCTGTTAGAACAGTGGTATGGAACTTAAGGCCTGGGGGCCGGATATGGCCATCCACTTGCCTGGATCTGGACCCCTGAGGCTTGGAGCTCCTCCCCAGCATTAGGGGAGCCTGTGCTAGAACTCCAGCCCGCCCCCACTGTCCCACCGTGAGGCTGGACTGCACAAAATGTACTAGCCCGGGGCCCCCCGAGGTTCTGGTGTACAAGCGGAATGTGAGAAGTGTCTTTCTCCTTCTCACTGAGGGGGCCACATCAGTGGGGATTTGTTTTTCTTTTTTTCCTTTTCACTTGTGTGCCGCCCCCCCCAACTGATTTTTCTGTGGATCAGCAGCACCATGTTAGAACAATGAAGGTACATCTGCTTACCACAGTGCTCAAATAGACTCAATTAGCCTGGTGCTATCTACTTGTGTTTATTTTAGATAAAATGCTGCATGGTTTCCAATGGCTGTAGACCACATGAAACAATGTGCTAGTCAATTCTCTGGAAAAAAATGATGAAGGGTAAAAATTTTACACACCTAAATGACTTAGAAGATTATGCTCTGTTTCAAAAATGACAGGTCCCATTGACCATCAGTTGCCGTTAGGCTGCTAAGTCACTTTTAGAAATGGGACTTCGGTGCTTTTAAATTTTACGCACGATCCCTTCTCCAACAATGCTGCAAATCAATTTTGTACTAGACACAATGAAAAGTATGGACAAAACTCAAAGCAGGGGACGGATAATAGCTAAAGCGGTTAGATCATCCAGTTGTTCATGTTAGAGTCACACGATAATAGTTGCCTGATATGGGGGGGAGGGTTAGGGTTAGGGTTAAAAAGGAAGAGTCCTTTTTTAATTTTCTGCTAATAAAATCACTTTGCAGGTTCTGAAAACAGTGAATTTGTTACTTTTTTTAAAGGCAGATGAATATTTAAATGCACTTTTGTATTTTAAGAGTAATTTCTAATTACATGCATAATTACTCATCCATCTGTTTACGTAAATGTCTGTGGTTACGTATGCTTGAATAATTATTTAAAATTAAATAGTGTGAAGAGGCAAAATTAATTTCTCTAAGCATAGCAAATCACAGGAAGGCTGTAAGATGATAAAATGTTGTTTGTTCCCAGAAAAAGAACAAGCCAGTCTTATCATATACCTCGTCAAATGCATCTACAGCTGCTTTGTACCTGATAGGGAACTTTTAATCCAAAATTTTTAACAAGAAAAGATTCATTACATTCTGCTAGCACTGAGTGATTTAAAAACAGTCTGCAAATGTCTGAGTATCACAACAGAAAGTATCATGTTCCCACGTTGAGGAAACTTGCCATTAAGATTGTTCTTGTAGCAGAAACATTACACATACCTTTATGGTAAATGTGCTGGGGTTATTTGAACAACCTTGCCCAGTATAATGGTATTCTAGACACACGTTAAAGGAAATCTGTTATCTGAATGCATGAGATCTTCAGCGCAATGAATGATATAAAAATTAGAGTATGCATCATTGATTCATTCATTTTTAAGGCCAGAAAGGAGCATTATGATCATCTGGTTTGACCATCTGCAGAACACAAATCATAGAATTTCAACAAGTCATTCCTGCATCAATCCCACATTTCACTGAGCAAGAGCATACCTGTCAGAAAAACACCTGGCCTAGCTAAATTGTTGCAATGGTTAATCAACATCACTGTTAAAAAATGAGGAGCCTTATTTCTAGCCTAAATTTGCCTACTTTCAACTTCCAGTTGTCAGGCCTGAAGTCCTCTCTGGCACTCCAAGTGCAAAAGAGGGGGGGGGGGGGCCCTGCAAGAAACCTTGAATACCTTGATTCTGTAGGCTCTGCTGACAAAAACTCCCCAGAGTCACAGATGCACTAGCTCTGAGAAAAAGCAAAAACAAAAGCTGCCACCATCAATTGAATTACCCTAAAAGAAAACAGGGGGGAACACTTCAATTCCTCCCCCAGGGGTACACCAAGCTCTTGCCCCAAAAGAGCTTGAAAAAAAAAAGACAAAACAAATTGCAGTCTCTGGTAGCTAATTACTCAGCCTAGGCAGGCAGACATGCATACAGACTCCCTGTTACTTTCCAAGACACACAAATCAAATCATCACCTTAAAAAAGTGATTTTTATTAACAAAAAAAAAAAAAAAAGAGAGAGATATACTTGCTAAAGCATACTTGATTACCAGGTGTTACAGAACAACTAAGTAAAGCAAATTAAAACACAGAGAAAATCTCTGGGAACAACTCTTAGATAGTGAATGGGGGAGGGAAGGCATGGATTCACACAAAGAAGTTCAAACCAAACAACCAAAATAAAGAAAAATAACCTGATCATGACGAGATACACTTTTCCCTCTACTCACTATCCATGCTGATCTGTATTTCCAGGTCCAGTTTACTCCCATGTCCAGTATTTCTTCTAGACATGATAATTCTGGTCCCTGCAGCACTTAGAATCCACACAAAGTAAGAGTAGACCAGGTATGTATATTCAATTCAAATTTCAGCACTGTATCCCCCATTGGTTCTTCTGCCCCCCTGCCAACACCCTTGCTAGCTACCTGAGTTTAACCCCTTAGTCACTGGTTGCTGGCCAGCACTCCTCCTATCCATCACACCAACCTTTGAGTTCTGTGTCTCTTTCTGCTAGATAAAATAGTCCACTGCTATCAGAAATCTTTTTGCCATGAGGGTACTTATAAGGCCATATTGGGTCAGACATAGGGCACATCTAAACTACATTCCTCTGTCGAAAGAGGAATGTAAATGAAGCAAATCGAAAGTGCAAATTTAAATATCCCGCGCTTCATTTGTATATTCGCGTCTGACCGCTTTTTTGAAAAAGGGTTTTTCGAAAGTGAAACCACAGGCTAGATGGGATTCTTTAAAAAACAAAAAAAACTTTTTCAAAAGAACCCGTACTCCTGAAAAAATGAGTATGGGTTCTTTCCAAAAAGGGTTTTTTTTTTTAAAAGAACCCTGTTTAGATTGAGCTTCCACTTTCGAAAAACCTTTTTTCAAAAAAACACTTGGACACAAATATGCAAATGAAGCATGGGATATTTAAATCCACCCTTCATTTGCACTTTCAATTTGCCTCATTTACATTCTTCTTTCGAAAGAGGAATGTAGTCTAGACATAGCCTAATTGTCCAGATAGTCCAGTATCCTGTCTACAGTATCTGACTGCTTCTGGCAATCAAGAGCTTTAGGGTCACCCTCAAGCATGAGGCTGCCTCCTAATCATCTGGCTAAGACTGCCCCCACCATCATCTCTTTTCTAAGCTGAACAGCCCTAATCACTGTAGTCTTGCCTTGTACAGAAGCCGTTTCCTATCATTGATCATCTTTTCTTTCATTCTCTGACTCTTTTCTAGTCCCACTCTAACCTTTCGGAGATGGAGTAACCAGAACTAGATGAAGTATTCAAGGTATGGGTGCATCATGAATTTATATAGTGACATTATGTTATTTTTTCTACCCCTTTCCTAATAGTTTCTGAACTTCTACCAGCATTTTTGACAACTGCTGCTCACTGAGCTGAAGTTCTCTGAGACTTATCCACTATGCCTCCCAAGATTCTTCTTGAGTAGTAACAGCTCATTTAGAACCCACCATTATATAGGTGTAGTTGGGACTATTTTTTAAACTGTGCACTTCTTTGTACTTCTCAGTGTGGAATTTTATTTGCCATTCTGTTGCCCATTCACCAGGTTTCGTGAGATCTCTTTGGAACTCTTCACACTCTTAAGACTTAACTATCTAGAATAATTTTGTATCATCTGCCGTTTTGCCACTTCGTTGTTCAATCCCTTTTTCAGACCATTAATGAATATGTTGAACTGCACAGATCACGGTACAGATCCTTGAGAACAGGGCTATCCTGAGGGCGGCGCTAGGACTGGGGCAACCCCCAATTCCCTTACCTCCTCAACCGAGCAATATGGCCCAGAGGCATTACGGGGCCTAGGCACAGCGGCGGCAGCAGCACAGGTCACTTTCCTCTTCCCCTGGTGGCAGGAGCCAGAGTGACTTGGCAGCTTGCTCCACCCCACTGCCCTGCCCTCCTCCACAGTGAAAGGAAGTGCAGTGCCCTGGATCTGGGGTTCTTTGCTTCCAGCCACCGTAGCGAAGCCACGTGTGGCCAGCCAGAAGGTAGTGGGGCAGACCGGAACAAGCTGCCAGGACACTCCGGCTCCCACTGCCCACATGGTGAGGGTGGTTGGGTGGGGATGATGGTGATCCCTGATGTCACCCCGCGCCAGGCCCCTGTAATCCCTTGGTTCTCCTCATCCATAGGGAGGTTGGGACCTCTGCCACAGAGCCCTCAACAGCACAGGGCATTGGGTGGCCACCCCAACCACCCTATGGGCAGGATGTCTCTGCTTGGGAGATCCCATTGTTCACCTCTCTCCATTTTGAAAACTGGCCATTTATACCTATACTTTGTTTCCTATCTTTTAGCCACTTACTGATGATTATGTTATTTTATAGAGCATGATCTAGTTGTCTCTTCATCACCAAGCCACCTTCTCTTTGTTAAACTACATAGATTGAACTTCTTTAGTCTCTCACTGTAAGGCAAGTGATTATTACACTTATAGCGGTGTAAACAATGTAACTGAATGTTCAGCCACAAAAGTGGTGAGTCCTATGGGGTACCCATTAATGCCTACAGCTAAAAGGAGGCATGTCCAAGACCTTTCAATCCCTCCTAAAGGAACTTCAGAGCTGTGGCTAAACATACTTTTCTAGCTTGTTTCTGCACCAGAATGAGAACACTTACCAGCCTCTGCAGCATAACGTTCTACTATTCAGGAAGATAGAAAAGCATATCCCAGTGCCTGTCTGAGAAATCCAGCTGTTTCTTTACGAAAAAGAGAGACTGGGGGAGGTGATAGGCAAGAATTAAGGAAGTAAAATCCTGGTTTATCAATTAACCATTGGGTTAATCGATTAACCGATTAAGCAGGATAACACACACACACACACACACACACACACACACACACACACCCTCTCCCTGTGGGGCTGCTGCCACTCTATCCCCACAGGGGAAGGGCCTGCAGCAGGAGCCAGCAGCCCTGCTGCGGTGAGGGCTGCAGTCTCCTACCCCTCCCCCCAGCCCACGTAAGGCTCTTGCGATAGCAAGAGACAGCAGCCACACCTGTAGGGCAGCTTCTCCTCCTGCCTCTCCCTGGCAGCTGGTTCCTGCTCCCCCCCCCCCCATGCAGTGATCTAGCTCAGGACATTTGCAGAGCTGAATGAAGCAGCTGTTCACCTGAGGCAGGCCACAGGCAGAGGTAGCCAGTTAACTGTTCACACCCTTAGCAAGAATATGCTTACAATATACATTATATTAGCTTTAATACACATATATGTATGCATCAGTTGACCTAAAAGACTCTGAAGGAAAAGTGGTTCTGGGAAATAAACATACAGCAAGGTGATATGAGACATCAGCCAAATCCTAAAGCCTTCAAGTTCTCAGAGAAAACAGTGGCATCATCCCAGCTTGCAATGCCTTAAAACAAGGTTTTGCAATCTTTTCTAACAATCAACTTTAGGGGCCAACATGGTCAAATCCAAGTGCCTTTAAAGTTCATTGTCAATGTATACATAAAAGCCCCAGTTCCACAAGATATTTTAGCATGTGACTAACTTTAAGCATGTGGAATGTCCCACTGAGGTAAAAAGAACAATACTCATGTGCAAAGGTAGGTACATGCTAAACTACTTGATAAAATCAGGGATGCAGACACTGAAACAGAATTAGATTTATTTCAAAATGTGCTCGGAGACCCCAGTTTCCAATTAAATCCCTACCAGCTACATGCTCAGCTGCTCTGAAAATCAGGCCACTTCCAATTTAGATGTCTACATATGGAATTGGGAGGCTAACCCACAGGAACGTAAGTGTAATTACTTTGGCCCAAGACTAAATTTAAAAATCATAATTTCATTTTTTTTTTACAATAGTTCATATACCATGTCCACCCTGCCCTGTTTTCCAGCTGTAGGAAATACAAGGACTAAATGGATCCACTATGCAAGGGAAATCTGTGCTGTATTTGAGAATTTTATAAAAGCTGAAGGAGTAGAACTCAGCTTTGGCACAGGATTGCACTTATTTATTTTTTGATGACTGACATACTGTATATCGTATCATAAAAACACCCATAAAATACTGTTCATAATACACTTCTATTCTAAGAGTACTCTAAATGCTAGACATGAATTTTGCAAATCCATAGTTAACAGTCTCCCATCATCTCTCACAAGTGAAGCTAAACATAGTATCAGAGCTAGCTCCTTTATTTATTCATGACTTTGGTTATACCACACTTTTAACATTACAAAAAAGTAGCTTGAAATCAATTTACGTAAAGTATGCACACATTTTTCATGTATTTCTCAGGATGTCTTCTCAAAATATCCTTTTCTCTAGAAAACCAAGCAACATCATACTCTAACATCAGTGATTCAAACCTCAATCCTCAGGAGTAGACTGTGTCCCACACAGTTTTGCTATGTGTGGATTTTCACACATAGAGGTCTTGAAAATCCACACGTAGCAAACCTGAAAAACTGTACACCCATTAGCTCTGTATGGTCAGAGTTATTCCTCAACCTTCTCATTGATAAGATAAATAGACGGAGCTTGTTGAGTCTACCACTATAACTATTAGACATGCTTTCTAACCCTTTTATCATTCTTGTAGTCCTCTTTGAACCCTCTCCAATTTATCAACATCCTTCTTCCTTCCTAGAGAATACTCATCCTTCATAAAAGAGTATGATTATTAAGTTTGCAGATGATACCAAGCTGGGAGGGGTTGCAAGTGCTTTGGAGGATGGGGTCATGATTGAAAATGATCTGGACAAACTAGAGGTCTGAGGAAAGCAGGATGAAGTTTAATAAGGACAAATGCAAAGTACTCCACTTTGGAAGGAACAATCAGTTTCACACAAGCAGAATGTGAAGTGATTGTCTAGATTGTCCCTGCTGGAAGGGATTTAGGGGTCATAGTGGATGACAAGTTAAACATGAGTCAACAGTGTGACACTGTTGCAAAAAACAACAACATGGTTTTGGGATGCATTAACAGGAGTGTTGTGAGAACGACACGAGAAGTCATTCTTCCGCTCTACTCTGTGCTGATTAGACTTTAACTGGAGTATTGTATCCAGCTCTGGGCACCACATTTCAAGAAAGTTGTGGAGAAATTGGAGATAGTCCAGAGTGGAGCAACAAAAATGATTAAAGGTCTAGAAAACATGACCTAAGAGAGAAGAATTGGGCTTGTTTAGTTTAGAAAAGAGAAGACTGAGAGGGGACATGATAGCAGTTTTCGAGTATGTAAAAGGGTGTTACAAGGAGGAGAGAGAAAAATTGTTCTCCTTGTAGAATCTCCATCACTAGAGAGATATTTAAGAGCAGGTTAAATAGACATCTATTAGGGAAGATCTAGCTAGTGCTTGGTCCTGCTGTGAGGGCAGGGGACTGGACTCGATGACCTCTCAAGGTCTCTTCCTTCCAGTTCTATGATTCTAGAACTGTGGATACCAGAACTGGACACAGTATTTCAGCAGCAGTTGCACTAGTGCCCAATTCAGAGGTAAAATAACCGCTCCACTCCTACTTGTGATTTCCCTTTGTATGCAGCCTCTGGCCACGGTATTGTACTAGGAGCTCAAGTTCTCCCAATGATCTGTCATGACCCCCCAAATCTTTTTCAGAATGATTGCTTCCCAGGGTGGCATCCTCCATCATGTATTCATGGCCTTCATTCTTTTCTTTTAGATGTATATATTTACATTTAGCCACATTAAATGCATATTTGTTTGCATCAAGCATGCCAATAGAGAGATATTGATTGCTCTTTTGGCAAGGACTGATTGCTTTCTTGTGCCAAGGACTGATCATTTTCCTTATTTACAACTCCTTCAATTTTTGTGTCTTTGCAAACTTTATCAGTGATGATTTTACATTTTCTCCCAGGTAATTTATAAAAATGTTAACTAGCACAGGGTTAAATACGTACATGCTTAATTATAATTTCCCATTTATATTGTGACATAGGCACATTATATTGTGACAATAGCACAAAGTGTTATTCCAAATATTGTTTGTGTGGGACTGTTTTAGTAATGAAGTTTTACAGTTTATTGATCACTGAAGGGAAAAGCTACATGCAAATTAAGTGAATGATTGTAAAGTGGTAGTAATTAAAAATACCAACAACTCTAGCTGACCTAACATTAGAATACTCATAGCTCTGTCCTTAATCCCCCTGCATCTATGACCACAGCAAGAACTCAGCTGTTCACGTTATCTATATTCCTATAATTCTCAAAAGTTCTCTTTCCGCCTGTCGATTTCTACTCTGACTTGCAGTCTTGAATTACAGAGAAGTGCATCATTATTGAATGGTGTTTTTTTGTTTTGGTTTTGTTTTCCTGCTATTAATAATAATAGTTTAGGACATGAAGTGAAAAATACCTTGGTAATATAGATAAGATCTAGCTATAAAGGTCTGATTCTGCCAACCTCCTTCCTATTGAACAGCAACTTCCTCTATAAGCAATATTAATTTATTCGTCTATATTATACCAACCTTTTTAACAATATTCTGCTTAAAAGTTGATGGTACAATTAATGATTGCTGGCACAATGATGTAATGAAATCAATATGCATGCTCATGGAGTGTACTACTACTCATCAGGAACAAAGGTGGCATCACTGAGACTTGCAAAATGTTCTGTGGGCCAGTTAAAACGTGCTGATTACAAGGAGTAAAAGCAGAGCTGTTGGTAAAATTAAAAAAAAAAGAGAGAGAAACTCTTGCTATCAGGAACTTTCAGCAAGCTGAATTGCCTTTGATGTTTAACAAAACAAAACTCAGCAGAAACTACTCTAATCAGAGGAGACGGAAATGTTTTATTTATTATTGTATTAAAAGCAACATTACATTAGCACCACCTGAAATCAGGGCAGTATTACACACACTTACACACCATTCTCAGGAGAAATTTCAGTCACTACATGGACAAACAGAGGCAGGAAAATGAAGCGTTTCCACCTAGAAGCACACAGTAGGTGGGAAATCAAGCTGGGAACCAAATGCAAGGCTCCTAACTCCTGCTCCAGTGTCCTAGCCGCTAGACCAGCGATTTACAAACTCTGGGTCACAGCTTGTAAGGGCAAGTCGGTAGCTAGCTGCAAGATGCTTTATTTACCTGTGCTTCCACGGTTATTGGCTATCACAGCTCTCGCTGGCTGCAAATCACCATTCCCAGCCAATATGAGCTGTGGGAAGCAGTGCTGAACTGCTTCCTGCAGCTCCCATTGGCTTGAACCAGTAATCTGTGGCCAATAGGAGGCACAATCGTCCATACCTGTGGAGGCACAGGTAAACAAGCATCTCACAGCCAGCTACCAACATGCCCTTACAAGCTGCAACACAGAGCTTGAAAACCCTTTTACTACTAGATTATACTGATTTGCTTTAGGGAGGCTTGAGATGCATCTTGCTTCCTGAGGCAAATGGCCATGTATTTTTAAATAACTGTCAATTAGGCAACACTTTTCACCTTCCAAGCATTCCATGGGAATTAAGTCTGACCACAGTGACATGAGATAGGCAAACGCCATTCTTATTTCTAAAAATAGGGAAACAGAGAAATTATAGGACTGGCTCAAAACCAAAACCTGCATTGGCATGGAGGACTTAACTGGAAACATGCTACAGGGAATAATGTGCATCAGCGTGGAGATGGACTTGGTGCCCTGTGTCTCTTCCATTTTCTAGCTTGTAGATGTAGAATTTAAATCTACAGGCCTTGAGATAGGGCCTGTGCCTAGTAGTAACAGCTAGAGACACAGCACAAATAATACTGATCTTCTGTAGAAAAATATCAAATTGTATTTTTCTGTAGAAAAATATTCAAATATGTGTACTTTGGTATAGATAGTGATGCCCTTTGTCATGTTGATGAGAAGTTATACAAACAGCCTCAGTGACTGGAAGAGGAAGCACAGTCTCTCATTTGGGCACTAGCCAGAGACTTGGGTTCAAACTCTGCTCTACCACAGACTGCCTGAGTGATCTTGAGCAAGTCACTTCATCTCTTTATGTCTCAGCATCCCATTCTGAACGTAGCAGTCAAAAAGCTATACAAGCTTTTTTTCCCCCCTCTTGGAGGGAAATGGGGTTAGAGTTACTACTACTCATAACCCAAAAAGCCAGAAGAAAAGCAAAAACCCTTTATTTGTGAGACACAGACCACTAAATCAACCCAGTGTATCAACCTCTGCAGCGTCGATCCACCCTGTAGTGGAGACAAGCCATTCGTCTCATAATACTGCTTACCAATTGCCCAACACTCTTTACGGTTGGTCAGAGACATTTTATCTTTCTCCCAACCATTCGTTTCTGGCCTTCATTAACCCTATACAAGCTCACAGAATCATAAAATTATCCAGGCCTTTCTCAGAATCTGTCTGTGGTATTTGAAAAGCCAGGTAGTTCCATAGCCAGGAAGCACTACACTAAATCAAACACTGGGCTACATTATCATTTCCAATTATGTTAATGAAGCTCATGTTCCAAAGTAATCACATATTAGTTTCAAAGGGGTAGCCAAGTTAGTCTGTTTCAGCAAAAACAGCAAGGAGTCCATTTGAGAGTGTTCTTGGTCAGGCACTGTGAAATCAAATGGAAAACAGTAAAGTGTACGGACAACACACCAAACAAATTAGGGCCAAATTTAACTCACAAACACATCAATATAAATCTGGTGTGACTCCATTAAAATCAATACTTACTTTGAATTTACAGTGGTGTGAATGACAGTTGTATTTGCCTATAATCATATTAGTTAAAATATGTCTTAATATAATCTGCATTAGACTGAACAGAAGCCCATTAGATTTGTCCAAAGTATCTGGAACTGTCCCTTCTCCCCTCCTTTCTCTCCCCCCCCCAAAAAAAAGTAATGGTTTGAACTAAAATTCATCATTTCTTTCAGAGCACTAAAAAGTAATAAATCAGTGCAGTAAATTACTGCTATGCTCCGCTGTGAAATTAACACCTACATACATGAAATAAAAATAAGAATTTATGGCCCTAATCAATCTTTTTTTATAACTCTGTCCTCTGATTTATTTATCTTTTTCTACCATCCTCTCAAAGATAATTGATACTAGCTTCAATGCTAACTCTTCAGCATGGCCATGGAATTTCCAACAGTTTTCTTCTCTCACTGCACTTCTAGTAATGATTAGAAATTCAAGCTTGACACTTCACACAACACCAAAGTTCTTGTCTATTTTTATCTCTTTCACTCTATGATTTTATATCCATATGCACCTATAAATACATAGAGATGTATCCCATGAGTTCATGAAGTTTATTTACTTGCCTCATATTAAGGCTATGTCTAGACTGCTAGCCTCTTTCGAAAGAGGCTTTTTTTGAAAGATACTTTCAAAAAAGCCTCTTCAGAAAAAAAAGCGTCTAGACTACAACCAGTACTTTCGAAAAAGCAAGCCACTTTTTCGAA
>CM057845.1:293279765-293297074 GCA_030068395.1 Apalone spinifera
TGACTACATTAGGCACCCTAGTTCGAACTAGGGTGGCTAGTGTAGACATACCCTGAGTGAGTATGTAGAACTGCCACCCTTTAGCACATATTCAACTATACCTAGGACCCTACCTCATTCATGATCATAAAAACATGGTGTGGACTGAGAAATCTGGTCTCCTACAATGAAATCTGGTCTTTTCTGTGCCTTTAACCTCTGATATACTGATTGGGGTTCTGACCCAAAAGGGAACTGTAGGGGGGACACAACATTATTTTGGGGAGGCTGTGGTATTTATTTCTGCACTGCTTTCAGAACTGGGCAGCTGGAGAGCAATGCTGGTGGCTGAGTACCCGGCTGAGATGGCACCCTGTCAGCAGCAGCACAGAAGTAAGGGTGGCAATACCATACCTGCCATCCTTTTTTCCACACTGCTGCTAGTGGCAGCTCTGCCTTCAGAGCTGGGCTCCCGGCTAGCCACCGCCGCTCTCCAGCTGCCCAGTTCTGATGGTAATGCTGCTGCCAGCAGCTGCTCAGAAGTAAAGGTAGCAATACTGCAACACACCTACGATAATCTTTGGGATCCCACCACAACTCCCTTTTGGGTCGAGGCTCCTACAGTTACAACACAGCGGAATTTCAGATTTAAATAGCTGAAATCATGACATTTAGGATTTATAAAATCCTGTGACCATGAAATTGAGCAAAATGGACGATGAATTTGATAGGGCCCTAACCATACTCCATGCATTTTCTTCTCCAAAAGCCATCCATCCACCTTCAATTCAGTCTAAAGTGACATACAGACCCTTTTCTCTTCCACTGAAATCAGTAACACGCACTACATGGACTTCTATAAAAGCATCATAGGGCCCTTAAAATATCCACTCTTGTGGCACAGAATTTCTTACATAGGTTCAATCCTAATTTCAGAATTTAAGTTCCTATTGACTTCAGAGCAGACTCTGTCTTTAAAGAGTGACAAACATGTAGTGACAGTGCAATAATACCAAAATAAACACATTCAGCTGTATTTTTTCCACCACTTTGGAGTGTATACAGAGACCATTCAGTTACCTTAACCCAATGCTAAAATTCTGGCAGAAACACCAATGCAGCTGACTGTGAGAATGAGCTATATTTACAAAGACAGTCTGGAGCAATGTAAGTCATGATGCTAACAGAGAAGAATTAGTGAAGAAGCTATAGGGCAGCATGGTAACACAAGAATCTTGGATTTGGCCACAGATGCATTTTGTATTAGATAAGGAGACTAAATGCATCCGTTTATCATTCAGGAGGCAGTTCTGTTCATGGGCCAACACTAATGGTCTGTTTTTGAATACCTCATAGAGCACAAGACTTTTCCATAGCAGCCTGAAGACTTACACAATTTTTAAGCTAATCAGAAGAGATATGAGTCATCCTTTACAAATTCAGGGTTATACTTGTGCCTTGGAGCCAAACCAGCCATTTTTTATGGGTGTTGATTCGGGTAGAAAGTATGTGCTCCAGTGGGAGTCCCAAGGAAAAGCCTGACTCAATCACGATTCCAGCCTGTTGCAGTGAGATATCGATTATCCTTTTAAATGGATTATATCTAGTTCTCTAGTACTAGCTCTATTGACCTGTGTGGAAGGGGACAAATCCATGGTCCCACCCTCACACCAATCTGGAGAGACCAGCACCGTGGCTAAGAATGGGCTCTGCTCACCCACTTCACTGGTGCATGGCTGAGCCCAACCCTGGGAGGAGGGGGGAGAGATTGTACCACATCTTCTCCCGCCCCCTCCAGTTTGGGGCTGGGCCTCCGCATGCACTAACCCACCGGCAGAGATGGAGGAGGGTTGGGCTAGGGGTGGAGAGGCAGGGAGGAGGCTCCAGCCACCGGCATCAGATGGAGGAAGAGCAGGCGAGCCGAGAGATGACAGGCAGAGTGGAGGGGAACTAAATTGGCACCTCCCCTACCTTGGCGCCCGGGGGCAGGTGCCGCCTCTCGCCCCCCCTCACTACGCCACTGCTGTGCATTGTCTTTAAGGAGGGAATGTGTTGCAGGAGAGGTAACTTAGCTTAAGAATGAATGTGCTTGCTTAGATGGAGCTATGTGATAACTTGTAATTGTGAGCAATACACTGGTCATTGCCCTTAGAGAAAGCGAAGTGCAGGCCCGGAGTTTTAGGTAGACTTTGCTAGACATCTCCGTGTAGATCAGAGAGCTGAGCAGCTTTAAAATCCCTGGTCAGGAGAGAGTGAGACGTGGATCTCAACCCAGGAGAAGTGGCAGTTGGGAGCCAGAAAATCCTAAATCAATGGTGGGAAACCTACAGCTTAATTTGATCCGGCCCAAGCCTTGAGCCTCAGCACATGCTCCCGCCCACAGGGCTGGAGCATGGTGCGTGTTAAGCAAAGTATGAGTGAGATTTGGGTTTGGGGTTTTTTGCTTCCCACTTTGGGAGTATTGGGAGCAAGTGAGTAATAAGGGGGTTTGGTGGTTCAGGGTTTTTTTTTCTTGGCTTCTCACTTGGGAGCTGGTAAGGGTGTTTTTGGATGGTGTGATTTTTTTTTTTAAGAGGCAGTGGCTGCTCACTGAAAAAAGATTCCTTGCCCTAGCTCTAAGTGGATGCCCTTGAAGGGCCATGGAAGGGAAAATGCAGGTGCAGTTGCCCTGAAACTGTGACATATTCAGCACCCTCCCCCCCACTGATTTCTGCTTGACACTGGAGAGACTAGAGTGCTCACACAGTCAGTTAGTAGAGGGTTTTGAAGTATGAATACTTGTCCACTATGAAGTATACTAAGGCTACCAACTCATTTCTGTGCTTTAAAAGTTTTTAAATACAAACAACCCCAAAACCTCTTTTAGTGTGAACATCCTATATGATAAGAGCTCCCTAGAACTTGAATCCCAACCACAGATAGCGAGGGAGCAAATGGCATGAATTCCAGAAATATAAAAACATTTGGCATCAACATCAGGCCCATGTCCTTGCTGATCAGATACATTAATCACCTAACACAAGGAAGTAACATAGTGCTTCAGGACAAAGGGAGAGTCTATTCTAAATATCCCTTGTCAGCAAGCTTTGCCACATAATGACTTTCTGTAGAAACGTGAATGAAATATGTAGTGAAGAGTGATGGAAATACCTAGAAGTCCAGAAGAGAAATGACATTCTGCAAATGAAAAGAGCCCATAATAAACAACATGCTCTGGGAAAAATAAACAAATAAATAAATCCAACTCAAAAGGGATAACGAAAAGAGAAGCAGAATAAATAGCCACAGATATGTTAATTTATCAAAAAGTCAAGAGGTATTATTTGAGATACTTTAACAGAAATTGAAATGATTGATTTTTCTTTTCCCAAGGAGAGCAAGGGAATGTGCAGGGAAATTAACGGCTGTTTATGAAGCTGAATTCCACTAGTATTGAGGCAACAATAAATGTATTTTCTGAGACCTTTCTTAATGTTATGACTGCTGGCAATAGTTACTTTGCACTTTTGCATTTTAGAGGGAAAGAATCACAAAATGAGCGTTGGCAACAGCCAACAGGTATTTTCCAATGGATTTTAAAAATGATTTATTGAAATGCTTCAGCTACAGATTAATTTCCTTTACTTGGTATGTCTTGTCATTTCACCTACCATGAAGCCATGGGGAGGGATAGCTCAGTGGTTTGAGCATTGGCCTGCTAAACCCAGAGGTGTGAGTTCAATCCTTGTGGAGGCCATTTGGGCCAAAAATTTGTCAGGGATGGTACTTGGTCCTGCTATGAAGGCAGGGGACTAGACTCAATGACCTTTCAAGGTCCCTTCCAGTTCTAGGAGATAAGCAATCTCTATTAATTTAATTTAAACCAGAACTTGATAAACAGTCTAAAGTTTATCTGCTTTCATTTGGATGTTTTCTAAATGGGGCTCCTCTGCTAACATAGTCTACCGAGTGCTCCCAAGTGAAGCCCAATAGTTTCCTCCACATTCATTACTGCTACAGAAACATCTACAGGACCCATTAAGTTCCTAATACCTGAGCCAAAGCCCAATGAAGTCACAGGGAGCCTTTCCATTAATTTTATTGGGCTTTTGGATCAGGATCCAGGGGACAACTAGCAGCCCATCTGATGTTTGCTGTGGTCTACTGGTGCCTTCTCCCACCCCACCTTTCAACAGAAAGAGAACTTTATTTTAAAACGTCTAAGCTTTATAGACGTGAAAACTTCTCAAATGTTAACCAATGCCACATCATCTTCTGAATATCTAGACTGAAACTAATTATAAGAAAGGTCTTAGACACCCTGCAGTCATTCAGAATGATCCAGTTCAGTGTGGTTTTAACTCTGGAATTGAATGATGACATTTCACTACCAATGTGTGCTGTTCACTACATTGGCATGAAATCGGTGTGCATATCTCAGAGTAGTTGATATAATATTATCACAGACATTAGAAGGTGGAAAAGATTCTACTAGACAATTCCAACCTTGTCTTGAATTTATCCCTGTAATAGCTGTGCATTAGTGAGAATGAATAAGGAAGGAAGGGTGGAGAATATGTATGAATGCAGAGGTTCAGGGAAGATTTCGCCCTCTTCAAAGCTGTAGCCACTCTTTTACTCCCAAGCAACAACTTATATCCAAGGTAGTTAAAACTGTGAAAATATTTGCAGAATAAAGGAACTTTTTTGCAATGGCCACAAAAGTAGAGAGAAGTCGAGATTTGTGCTTTCAGCTACAAGCTTTTTCATGGATGCGGGATGACATTCTTCATGTCTGAGTTGCCAATACATTTTAAGAGAAATACAAGTGAGGCAGTCATCCCTGTTGTGAACAAATCAAGATGTGTCAAGGATCATCATCAGTAATACAGAATCTTTTCTTTATAGTGTAGGGGGTGGCGGTAAGAGAGGTCTGAGTTATTTTCAGACCCTTTTTCAGCTGAACTTGAAAAACACTTTGACGTACAGTGTTCCCATCCACTGTCACCATGTTTTATGAAAGACTCACTAAATTTCTATAAATGACAGCTGAGTTCCAGATAGACAGTATAGGAGAAGGCTTTTTGTTCCATCCTCTGTGGAAGTTGTTAGATTTGTAACTAAGTTTTTCCTATAATGTTTCTATAGAAAACAAAACTTTGCAAGCCCCTAAAAGCCTGATGTTTCATTCCCTAATGCATATGGTATCCTCACTGAGAGAGAGAAACCCAGATACCAAGAAACTAGAGTCAGAAAAAAGACCAACCTTTATCCTCCCTTCCTTCCACTACAGCCCTCAAAGTACATTTGGCCTGTGTGGTTTGCAAATCACTGTGTGAACTAAGAACATTATAAATGAAAAACAACAACAATGTGCATTTATCTCTGATTAAAATCCTACACACATTTCTCTGTAAATTAAACACAGCCCTTGTGCTCTTGGCAACATGCCAGCACAGCCGTTAGTGCTGCAAAGGTTGTGTGCAATTTTTTATACCTTGAAATAAGCTATGCAATTGCATATTTCAAAATAGATTATTTCAAAATTTGGAGCTGTCTACACAGCACTTATTTTGAAATAAATTGCTATTCTGGTGTCTTCCCTATTCCTCATGCAACAAAGTTTACAGGAAACTGCAATAAACTGCCCGTTGTTTCAAATATATTTTGAAATAACAGTCTTGCTGTTAAGATACACACAATGTTATCCCAAAATAGTGCTGCTGTGTAGAGGTACCCCTAGAGGCCAGTCTTCCCTCTTTCACCAGCCAAAAAAGAAAAAAAGGGACGAGGTAACCATTTTCTCTCTTGATAATGGTAAGTCCCTGCCTATGGCATGCACTGAATGAAAAATATAAAATACAGCATGCATTATTAGAGGGGTAGTCTGCATCTGGGCAAACAAAAAGGAATTCTTAAAGACTAAAATGTATTTGGGTGCACCTTACCTAGTATACCCTCAGCTGGGAGCATGAGTAGACGCACTATGCACATGCAGGTCAATGGACGCTGCTAACAAACATTTCTGGACTCAGGTGCACATGCACCAATAGGTGGAATAAACATAGTGATCTTCATTCAAACAAGAAGAAATACTGTTACGGCATGTGAGAACTGGATTTCACTCCTCTGCCTTTACTCAAAGGGGTCAAACACAAACAATTTAGGAACCAGAAATCACTAGGGCTCCAAATAAAAATGCTTATAAGCATGTGACTGCATTACACCAAAGTAAGCATGACTATAAACAACATGATAAAACTGTTTTGTCAAAGTTCATGGGCCAAAAAAAGATTAATTTTTAAATGTGGCTAGTTACTCATAAGCATCTTCAAAGACCCTCAAAACACGTGTCACTCAAGCCTTGTTCCTTGCTAATGTTTCCTTGTTAGCGGAAATAAACTTAAGATTAGTTAGATAATGACATCTTACAATAGCTAAAAACTTTAAAAAAAAAGAAAAAAAAAAGCCTAATCAGGGCTCACTGAGATTAATACATTATTCACAGGCAAAGAAAAAAAAAATGGTTGAAACAAGAATGCATGAATCTGTATTTTTTTTATTTTATTATTTGTATAACTGTAGTGCCTAGGAGCCCTAGTCACGGACCAGTATCCTATTATGGTAGGTGCTGTATTCACACAGAACCAAAACATAGTCCCTGCCTTAAGGGGAATACTAGAAGGCATGGATCAGTGGTCAGACCACTCTCCCTGTCAGTACCTGGTCCAAGCAGTGGAAGGTAATAATCCAACCAGTAGACCAAACATGGTGATGAATCCCAGTCACATGCTGCCTGAGGCACATATTCTAAGAAGGAGGAACATAAAATCAAAGATAAAAGAACATCAGATGGAGAGACAGGCAGACAGGGGAGTACCAGTAAACAATGAGAAAACACGGTCAGCATGACAAGCAGTGGTTTCAGCTGACCAGCAGCCGCTGTCAAGTTTTTTGCAGACATCACAGAAAAAAAAAAAGAGTTTTAACGAGAGATGTAAAGGCAGATAATGAAGTCGCTTTGCAGATTTTCCTCGTGAGATTCACAAATATAATCCCAAAGGTTTTATAATCCCAGCTCCTACTCCTGGCATTAACCAATTATACTATTTTTGAAAAACTGGAAAGTAAAGGTTATGTTGAAAAAAATGATAGGCACCCCACTTTTAAAAAAGTAAAGAGTATCATGATTTGTAGATAAGACTTTTCTCTTAAAGATTAAGGAAGAAAATGTAGGGTTTAAAGAGAGCTAATATTATGCCCATCCCAGATAATTGTCGCCTGGGTAGTTCTCATAAACTAAGCCTTGATGTTTATAAATATAGTGTCTATACCTGTGGTGTGCAACCAGTGGCCCACTGGGGTTCTGTGTGTGGCCCACGAGACATTTTGTTTACCGTTGCCCACGCTCACGGTTGCCAAATTCTGCTGGTTTTTGTCTGCATAGTTTTTTTCCTATCGGTATTACAAAAGTGACATGCATTAACGCAAGGGCAGGTGAAGGGAGGCGTGTGCTGATTGCACACAACATGATGAGAGCTATGCACTCCTTTTGCATCCAATCAAAGGGCTGCGATGGTTCAATTAGCACATCCTGTAAATTCTCGGTACACAAGCGCAGTTAGCAAAACTATGCTTCCCAGGACACGTGCTGGGTATGACAATCTTGTGGCCCACTGATACGAAGGCCACTCATGTGGCCCACTCACTAGCCTAGGTTGCCCCACACTGGTCTATCTCCTTCAGTAGATGTTTGATTATTTCCATTAGAGATAAACTGTCAATACAATATACAAAGAGTAAATAGTTTCAGTCCAGTTAATATGCTGACTTCTCTTGATAACTACTGCAAGAGCTGGTTTGCATGATAAGGACCTGATTTAAAGCTGTTGGAAGTCAGGAGGCTCAAGGTAACCCATGTACTGTTTCCCACCTGTCTTTAGGCCCCTTCAAGTCATGAATCCCTAGCTACTTTTCTGAATGCTAGTGAGGTCCCAGTAAGCACAGAAACCAACCCAAGCATGCAGATGGCCTATAGCAAGCAGAATCCATTGCCCCCATTTCAGCAAGTTTGAATATCATGCCACTTATGTAGGTGCTTAAAAGTGCTTAAAAGCAGGATTTAGGGGCTTGCGTCTTGGCTCCTGACTGAAAATTCGCCCCTCCCCCTTTTTAATATAACTCATCTTCTGTAAATTGTAGTGCATATTAAAATGCTAACCCAACTACTATTGAAATGAATGGGGAAAACTCCCATAAATTGAAATGGGAATCAGATCATGCCAAGGAATGGTCCCATAAGCAACAAAAACTCCATGCAAAGTTGTACACATATAAAATTTTCTAAAGTCATTTTTCTCTATAAATGCATAGCTTAGTATTATATTGTTTATATT
This sequence comes from Apalone spinifera, assembly GCA_030068395.1. NCBI lineage: Eukaryota > Metazoa > Chordata > Testudines > Trionychidae > Apalone > Apalone spinifera. The sequence continues at coordinate 293,288,120 of CM057845.1, forward strand.
GTAAAGGCATGCCACAGCAAACCATATGAAACATGCAATGGAAGCAAGTTAACATTCCTGCCAGAAGCTTAAATCTCTTACTTTTTGCCACTTTTGACTGTACACATTTAATGCTGCATCAACATGAAGTCCTTGCTTTTGCTACTATACTGAATTTGACAGCTTTATAAAAGAGAATTCGGGAGCCAATTCTCACTAATATAATTTCTATGGATATTAAAGATTTCATGCTGATACGAAAATTCTAGCAATCGCGTTCTTTGAATCAATTTCTTGAAAGCACCAAATTAACCAGAGTTAATCGGGGTTGTGAGTAGAAAATACTGAAAAAAAAATTCCAGGTTTTCATGTCCTCCAAAGCCCAAGACTTCCTTTTCATGGCCTCTATAACATCCCATTACTTTGGTGACATCACTTTAACCACTGTGCATTGCCAGAATATGGCACTGACTAACAGGATCTTACTATTTATATTAGTCATTTAACAACACATTCAATATAACCGTGAAGGTTATAAAACTAGGGAACTATAGTAAACTCAGCATTTATCTTATCCATGATCCAGTTAGGTACTATTATTGATGTAACCTCATCAGCACAGTGCATGTGGGAAGTCCCTCAGCGATCGAATAGAGGGTAAGCAAGCAGCATCTTCTCAGTAATAATACACTTATATAGCAGTATCCATCCAGAAGCATTTCAAAAACTGTGACCACGTGGGATTTAGCATCACTATGACCACTTCTGGAATGGCAGCTGTTTAATAGCCACATCAACCCTCCAGGGCTGCCAACTTTCTAATTGCACAAAACCCAACACCTTTGCCCTGACCCTTCTCAGAGGCCCTGTCCCCACCTACTCCATCCCACCATCCTCTGTCACTCACTCTCTCACCCTCATTCACTCTCTAGTTTTCAGCAGGCTGGGGCACGGTGTTGGGGTGCAGGAAGGGGTGAAGGCTCAGGGGAGGGGAGGAGGGATTTGGGGTGCACAAAGGGCCTCTGGCCTGGAAGCAGGAGTAGAGCCAAGGAGTTCAGAGTATGGGAGAGGGCTCCAGGTTGGGGCATGGGAGAGAGTGTGGGCTCCGGAAGGAAGTTTGGGTGTTGGAGGGGGCTCAGGATTAAGGCTAGGGCAGGAGGTTGGGGTGCTGAAGTGGGTGAGGGCTGCAGGTGGCGCTTACTTCTGCCAGCTACCAGGAAGTGGCTAGCACAACCAACCAGCTCCTAGGTGCAGGGCCAGCCCCCATTCCACCCTCTGTTGCTCCCTCTACCTAGGATCTGGACATGCTGCCTGCTTCCAGGAGCCATGTGGATCTGAGTAGGGAGCCTTGCAGCTCTGTGCCAACCAAACATTAACTGGACCAGTCAGTGGGGGTGACTGGAGCCACCAGTGTCCCTTTCAGAGCAGATGTTCCAGTCAAAAACTGGACACCTGGCAACTCTAAACCCCATACCACAGCTTAGGACAGGAAGTGAACCCTATCTTATCGAACTGAAACAGCAAGTGTCAGGAATCTGGGCCTGCAGCACAGCTAGTCTATGGGCAATCTAACAAACACTGCTGGCCTAACTGGTTGGAAGAGTCAGCCCAACAGCTCTTAAATCCAGCAGTACCAGCAGCTGAGGAAAGCATGCGCGTATGGCTGTGACAGATCCCATGCCTGCTTGTTCCCAGCCTCCTGCCTTGGACCCAACCTGGCATCACTCATGGTAACCCAGTTCTATCCCAGAGGGGTAGCTGTGTTAGTCTGTAACTGAAAAAATAAATACAAAATGAATAGTTCTGCAGCACCTTAGACAGTAACAAAATATGTAGATGGTATCATGCGCTTTTCATCTGAAGAAGTGGATTGTACCCACGAAAGTGCATGATACCATCTACATGTTTCGTTAGTCTCTAACGTACTGCAGAACTATTTGTTGTTTTGTAAGTTTTTTCAATTCTATCCCATGGCTCTGTTCCTGACTTCTGACTCCAATTCTCCTGTTCTAACCACTAGGTATGACTCCTGATCTGATAAAGGGGGGTTGATTCCCATTTCCACCACTATGCATAATTCCCAAGCACCAGTAATGTGACAGCAAAGAAAATCAGACAAGCTAAATATAATCATTATGCTGAAATTTGCCTCAGACATAGCAGCCGGCACACTACCGATAAATAGATAAATTGTCATGGGCTCTTTAATGGTAAAATTAAGTGAGAACCCTAGCTTCATGTTTTAACTGAATGACAGAACCTCCAATAATTGTGCATTCTCTAGCATCATGCATTGGTTTAGCACAGTCTCAACATCGCAAATGCCTCCTAGTGAATTGAATCACCACTGTAATATCCTGCAGGACATGGGTTTCTCTGAGGATCTCCCACGGATTTACTGGGCCCAATTTTGCTACATTTAGGAGATCTGATGAGACAAACACTGAGATTGCAAGTGGCTGCTGATATTAATTTAACTTTTCTGAGAAACCTGCATTTTGTAACACTTGAAAATGTGCAAGTCCCCTTCTTAAACCACATTAGGTTTTCTATCATTCAAGGTTAAGTTTTTTCCAGACTAACATTCTATCCTTCATTACCCTTAAATAACTTAAATCAGGCATTGTCTTTATCATATCATATCAATATAACAATTTCAATTCAAAATTAAGTACCATTTGAAAATGACAACTGCAACTCCACATACCCATCAATTCCAAAGCCATTTTCCAAACACATCGTCAAGAAATTGAATCATGAACTCATGTCAAAGACATTTTCTATTTTCTTTCTTGTACGAATTAAACTAGATGATCTTTCCACAAAGATTTGTGAACATTTTCACCCTACTGTGGCTTTTCATAGTTGCTGTATTTAGCAACACAGTCCTATACTCAAGAAAATTCTCATAATCAACTTGCCTTAATGCCAATAGTACTTTTTTGAGGCTCACTGGAAAGAAAACAGAATTTTATCTGGATGGAGCAAATGCCTGTTTCTTAAAGCACATTTGCTTAGGAGAGCCAGAAAAGAACCAAAATAGCTTTAACAGTATCAACTTGAGTGTTGCTCTAAACCATGTAAGTTCTAGTGCATGAATAATCCATTCCAAAAGTGGCAGCCCAACACACTTCATCAGCGCTCAGTAGTGCAGCAAAATTGTAAAGCCTCCGGCAGAGAGGAAACCACAGTAATTCTTAAACTCTAACACCTATTATTTCCTGCTCAATATTCCTGGTTAGCGAACAAGGGATTGTGAAACTATCCTGACAAATCGGATGTGTAACTGGACTGCACTGCCATAGTCCAGAAACCATACACTGTTTAACCTGTACAGCCAAAGATCATTACTGTCTCCATTTCCAAGCAGACCTATTTCTCTTCATCCATTTCGTATCCTGCTCAGGGACACAACATAAATACTTGCTTTATGACACTTACTTATTTATGATCAACTTTATGCTATTTGCTGAACACTACTAGGCTGAAATTTGTAGCCAAAATGAAAGACAGGAGGAAGAAGGGAGGCCTGCAGGAACTCTTCATTTGGAATTTGGGATTAGAGCAATGTATAAATGCTTACGGGAAGTTCAGAGTGGCTGAATAGAAATATGAAATAACCAAAGAAGCATATCCGGTTTTCTAATTTGATGTCTATGGCATATTTACATTATTAGCATCCTTTTAAACTACATGATTAAAATATTTCCCCTTTCCTCTGAAACTCATATGGCAGTAGGAATCCTAAAATTATGGATACAATGTCCTACCAATAGACATACATATGTGTTTCTCTTTCTCCCTCTAACCTGGTTCAATAGCATTAAAGCAAAACAAATATAAGTCTAAAGATGATGATGGAAAGCAATGACTGTGAAAGTTTTTGCAAGTCATAGGGTGTGTCTATGCTGCAATAAAAGATCTGCAGAACAACCACATATGGCCCAGGTTAGCCATATCAGGCTCACAAGGCATAGCCTATGGGGATAACAATATAAAATCTTAGAGCCAGCAAGTCAAAGCATGAAGAAGCATATACATTTTTAGCACCTCTGGCATGTAAATACCTTGCAAAGCTGGCTACCATAGTGCCATGTAAACACATGTTCTCACTTTCAGGTGACACTGTAAATAAACAGCCAGCACCATTATCTCCAGTAAATGTAAAAAAAAAACTTGTCTTAGTGATTAGCTGAACAAGAAGTAGGAATGAGTGGACTTGTAAGAACTAAAGTTTTATTTTGATTTGGTATTTAAACAAAAATGCTTACATTTGTAAGTTCCCTTCCATGATAAAGAGAGTGTGCTACAGTCTTTGCATGAGATGAAATGAAAAATACAGTTTCTTTTGTTGAACTTTACACAGCTGAATACAGATGAGTATGGCCACCAGACAAAAGACCAAGAGATATTCCACATAGCTAGAAATTTTAAATAGATATCAGGTCCTCAATATGGAGCATTGGAAGAAGCCTCTCAAGATCCAGCACACTGCACGTCCAAGAGAACAAAGAGAAATGCATGATGTGTGGATGTCAGCTCAGCCCAACTAGTAAGAAAATCAAGTGTGCTCGCAAAGAGTATGCCAACAATCCAAGAAAGATGGATTGATCTTGCTGGAGAGTCAATACTCAGATAAACCAGAAGTATGAAATGCAAGGGACAAAAACAACAGGACAATGTGATGCTTTCCCAGAGCCAAGATATGACATATCACTCTAAGCTTCGATAGGGTCTTGAAGTCAACAGGCAGTGACAATGTCTTGTGGGAAATCTCACAGGTAGTAGATGACTTCATGGAATTCAGAAGCGTGTTGACAAAAAATATAGAAGCAACATTTTTTTAGAGCCCTCCTGTCTCACAATTAAACAAAGACAGAAGACTCTGGAAGTGAACTGCTGTGAACTGTAAAGGCTGTAGGGTTTTGGTTTTATGGAACACTGATCCACTTTCTATAGGGAAAGGGGGTTCTATAGTTTGAATGACCTTCTCTTCAGCAGATACGGGACCAATCTTCTCAGGAACCAGCTGGCTAGACTAGTCAGGTAGTAGATGACTTAATAATAAAAGAGGTGAGCAAAGAGAGGGAAGATGTGAGCACTAAGCACAAAATCAAGATGTTCAGAATGAAAATAAACAAGGAAATAAAATAATTCTTGAACTGCCTATATACCAATGCTGAGAGCCAGAGTAACAAAACAAGGAACTGGAATTATTCATTCAAGAGTATAAATTTGATCTAGTTGGTATTACTGAAATCTGGTGGGAAGATTTGCACAACTGAAATGTTAAAATCAATGTTATTACCTATTCAGTAAGGATTGATTGGGCAGAAGAGAGGAGAGGAAATGGCCCTCTGTGTTTCCAGCTCTTTCCAAATCAGAAGAAACTGATCTTGAATGCTTATAGATCAATGTCTTAAGAGAGAAAGTACAAAATGGAGTATTTGTTGGTGTCTGATACAGACCACCAAATCACAGCAGGGAACAGGATGACTATCTCCTTATGCGCCAATCTATAATGTGCGGGGAGGGGGGGAGGAACGAGTGATCATTGGGGATTTCAATTTGAGTGATATATGCTGCAAGTCTCATGCTCCCAGTACTAAAGCATCCTTAGCATTTCTAAATATAATAGATGAAAATTTCCTAACAGGAAAAGTGTTGCAGCCAACATGGGACAATTCTTTACTGGATATTATCCTTACACGTAAAGAGGAGCTGATCACAGAACTAAAAATTAATGGTGGTATAGGTACAAGAGATCATGACTTGATCACATGTATAATTTGTCAGCAGAATGAAGTCCAGATCAGCAATAGCAATAATAGTAGTTAGCGAATAGGAACAGCTAAAAGAGGAGTTTGGCGAGAGAGTTCTCTAGGTAAAGGAGGAGCGATTATATGACCCTGGGGGTAAGTAACTTAAGACGGGGATAGCTTCCCTTTGCATGACACTATGATTCAGTAATTACTAAGACGACATCATGCCTTTGTACATTTCCAGACGATTAAAAACCTTCCCATACCCCCTAACCCGTGCCCCTACTCCCCTCCTGCAACCAAACTCCCTCCCATGTGCACCTCTTCTATCCCCCAACCTGGAGCCTCCTCCTGTACCCCAAAGCCCTCATTCCCAGCTCCACCCCAGAACCGCACCCCCTGCCTCAGCCTGGAGTCCTCATCCACACTACAAACTTTTAGTTAACCAGAATATTTGGCTAACCAACACCTTCCCCTTGCCCCCAGCATAAAGGATAACAAAACTTGTAGTGTATATAGACACAGTGTAGAGTTCTCATGTTGAATTAATCTAGTACATTTCTGCATGGAGGACTAAAAGGGTATGCAAGTCTAGAATTCAATACACCAGGCATCCAAGTGTAGAACTGAACTCTCCCTGATAGAACTAGCAGGGCAAACTCTTCATCAGGCTGGAAAGTTTTTAATGTATCTAAAAAGTTGCTGCCTGCCTTACTAAAAATTTCACCGCATGCTACTCCACCACCCTCAATGCTCCATCCAATGTTCTTTCTCTTCTCTATCCTCTGAAGAGAGGTGTGAAGTACATCTCACCTTCAATGAGTTTAGACTTTCACAGGCTATGTACACTGCTCTGAGCTGAAGCTGTTGGGGTTGCAGAGGGAAATGATTGTTAACTGGAAGCTACAGGTGGGTTCAATGGTTTGAAGGAAACAACATATTTCAAGACAAAGAAAAGTTAGAAGTATCTGTAACCATCCACTTCGGCAGGACTACAGTTCTCTTATGATTTTGCTAGTGAAAAGCTTAAGGAAACAGTAGATTTCTAAATTTGCTGTTGCTCCTGGGCAAAAAATGCGCCATATCATCCTTCAATTGCACTCAGGGCCTCTTCCTTGTCTATCTGTTATTTGGCATAGGACGTAAGAGTCCCTCATCTCTCACATGGCAGCTTATTTAATGGAGTTCTCAATATACTCCAGTTATGGAACCACCATTTTGGGACATATTGTCTCTACTTACCTCCGCTCAGTGTGTCTGTAACAGGATTTCCTACAGAGCTCATGGGGCCACAGTAACAGAACAATAGACATGTATTGCTGTGTAGTGTTTGGCAGGCTACGCACATCTGTCTGAGTTGGCAGCCAAGGAGGCTGCTGAAAAAACTGGCTTCAGCCCTTACATAAACTGAAAGTTGAATCTGCAAAGATATAGTCAGGTAGAAGGCACAGGGCCAAATGTCACTCTTGGTTTCAGAGATATGACTTGGCTGAAGCCCTGAACATCATGTTCCCTCTAATTTTTCCATCCATGTGCAGCATAAATTTTATTATGTGCACTAAGGCATGTGCAGATGTGCACCACCAGTAGTAACACATGCTGCTGGCTGTGGAAGCTCTGCTAATCAGCTGGGCAGCATCTGAATCTTTTTTGTGTGGCTGTCCAAGCACTCAGTTTACATAGAACACTGCTGCACATATATCATCAGAAGTTGGTCTCTCACTTACAGCCAAAAAGGTAACATTCTTGTTCCCTGCTTCAAGCTTGTCAGCCTCAAAGCCACTTTTTCCAGCAACTTCACTGGCCTAAGAATTCTACAAAGAATAAAATGTTGAATATTTTAAACACTTAGATCTTTTATAAATGCTGGTTTAGAAATACATAGTTTCATGTGGAAGAGTCCTCTGTGAACCTCCCTTTATCACTTTCAACAGCCTCATCACCAATATGTATCCTCCCACTAAAAAGTGATACAGTTGCATGAGAACCATCCTACAAGTAGCATCCTGCAAGTAAGATCCAATTCCCCCTGAGTATCATAACAAATAAGCAATTCAGAACATTCTACTGACAATGGCTTATGTTTATAAGCCTCCTTCTCCTAGAAAGGATTTACAGACTTTACACAGAAACTACTTCATCTATCACAAAGAAGCAGTTACTTTTGTTGTGGTGGAAAGTTAGACAAATAGAATGCAACTATCCAAATTGGAAGCTGGCCAAGACACTGCTGGCTACCAGATATATTTCTGGGGGGAAATGGTAGGGGACCGTTAAAGTGGGCAGAACCTTCATTTTTAGATCGTGTGAAACGTGGCAGAAATTGAGCTCTGGTTATGATGGTGTATACATCATGAATTTTTGCTGCTGCAAGCAGTACTTTAATTATATTTCTGTTTCTGTCCACAACCTCTCTAACTCATGGAAATAAATGGAGAGTCAGGAAGACCAGGCATCAGGAAGCTTATGCAGTGTTCATTTATTCTTCTTGTAATTTTAGATTGGATATTTCCTTTGATTATATTCCTACAGTCAAGACAATATTACCAGGCACAAGAGTATGGAAAGAAACACAAAGTTGAGAGACAGAATGAATAGTGGAAAACAAGAACAATGAAATAAAACCTTTCCAAGACCTCAAATGCTAAGATGAGAAAAGCTGAGATGAGAATATGTTAGTAAAAATAAAGTGGCGTAGGTGACTCAATGTGTTGTACTCTTGCTTCTGTCTCAGAAGACAATAAAACAAATAATTGCACCCTAGCACGTAGTGCACTGGATTGTTAGAAGCTCCGCTTTGCAGACGAGACATATAACCAAATCCTTGATCTCTTATACACCTTTAAGATTCAACGGCAACTTCCAACAGTGCTCTTCAGAGAACACCCATTAGGGATGTTAAATCCTGGTTAATTTGCTAACCAGTTCAACACATTGGAATGTTAAGGTTAATCAGTTAACAGATTAAACGGGGGCAGATGGGAGGGCATTCCAGCCCCCTGGGCTGGAGGCTCCCCCCATGTTGGAGCAGCCCCTGTGAGGCGGGCAGGGGCTACTGCCTCCAAGCCTGTGTGAGCTGGGAGCTTCCTGGCGGAGGGAGAGGGGAAGCCTCACACTGGGTGGAGGGATGGAAGCGGCAGCAGGTGGGGAGGGCTGCCGGCTCCCAGCCTGCGAGCCAAGAGATCTCCCTACTGCTGCCACTTCCGTTCCCCCC
>CM057845.1:293297174-293317162 GCA_030068395.1 Apalone spinifera
TTTGGACAGAATCTTAAGATATACAAGGTGAACTGACAGGAATAGAGAAACTGTCAGAGAGCAAAAAGCCTAAACCAGAAAGGAGCAGAGGGATAACTGTTCAATCTAGAAGTCACCAGACATATCAAGGAAAACTGTGGTGTTCATTTAAGCTGGAACTCAAAACAGTAAACAAAGATTGCACAAAAGATATCAAAAGATATCTCAAGAGATATCTTAAGAGATATCCTCAAGACTCAAGAGAAATCCTAAGAACTTTTCCTCCAAACTCTCGGCTTACAATGGCTGAAAACTGAGAAACTGAAAAAAAAATGGACTCTGGAGCTATGTTCTAGTGCATTATATTTTTTCTAATTCCAAACTCTGTTATTTCATAAATGTAAATTGTTGCCTATAAAGTAAGTTTAATTGAGATTGTAGATAATATAGAGTACATAAGAGCAACAGTTTTTAGTAATTCATATATATAGTAGGTAAGAATAATAGTTTATAGTAGTATATGGTATAAGTCTAATTAGAAGTTCTCGCTAACAACTAACTTTGATACACCTATCATCCCCCCTGAACTAATTTATATTTACACCAACTAATCGAGATAAAATATCATTTGGCCTCTAAATTGTCTCTGGCTCACTTTAAACACACACAAAAATCGCAATGCCTCAAATTTAGAGTGTTTTAAAACTACTCTAGGGATGTCAATGTGTAGTCGACTACGTGATTAACTGATAAGCCAGGTCTTTCCCCACCTCTTGCAGCCTCTGATTCAGAGGCAGCAAGAGGGGGGAGGCAGGAACTGGTGCCTGTGAGGAGTTGGCTTTTAAGCTGGCTCCCTATGAGCACCGGATCCCACGAAGCCGCCTGCCCCATTCCTCACACTGCTGCCTCTGATACAGAGACAGCAGCAAGGTGAAGGGGGGCTGGTGTGAGTTGCTACACACGGAAAGTCAACTTTTAGGGACGCTGGCTTTTAAATCAGCTGTCTGTGTGCACTGGCTCCCCAGAGCTGCGTGCCGCACCTCTCTTGCTGCCTCCCACAGAGGTGGGGGTCAGGCAGGAGCTGGTGCTTTGGGGGGGGGGGGAGCTGTCTGCCCCCCTGCTTCCACACTGCTGCCGCAATCGGGAGTAGGGGAGGCTGCCATAGAGCAACTTCTCTCTGCAGGAGGCCTAAGCTCTTACAACCACTAATATTTGATGCAGTTACACTATTATTCAGTTACTCAATAGCTAACATCCCTAAATTATACGGACTGATCTTTCTAAAAGGGGAAAATATGACACTCTGTGATGGGATAGCGGGAGCCTGCGAAGGGCTAACCTCCGCGTCCTGCACTGACACAGCGCTTTGCAGGCTGTGTCAGGACTTCTCCACGGCTGCTGCGGGCGCCTGTACAGTAGCGCCCTGCGCCGTTTTGCCAGCCAGCGGAACGGCACCTGCGCTGACGACCCAGTGGGAGGCCGCCGGTTTTGAAAAGCTGGCGGCCCCTCTGGAGAGCGTAGGATGACCAGGAGAAGGAGGACAGTGACTCTGGTGAGAGGGAGAGTTGAGAGACGACCGCCATGCTCAGGACTGGACCAGACTGGTGAGGGGGCGGTCAGACGGACTACACTGGTGGGAGCTGACTGGGGTCACCCGAAGGGAGCGGCACTCCGGAGACCAGCAGGAGGGTAGGAAGAAGCCCAGGACAGGGTGGAAGGAGTGCCCGCGGGTTGGTGAGGAGGTCATCGACCCTGTTCTTAGGGTCCTGTGCTGAGACCTGGAGTGAGGGAAAGCCCAGGTCTCCCTACACTCCCTGCACAGGAGGCCGTGGACTACGCAGAGTGAGTAACTCTAGCATCATAGGTGGACACAAAGGGACTAATAACTAGTTAACAGAAGAGTCACAGGGTGAAGACCCCCCTCCCACAGAAAATAAGAGTTTTATTATGGATGCACAGATGCAGGCTTACTGCTGGCTATGCTTTACAGTGCCTTCTATCACTGCACCACATTTATCTGTGTCAGTAAAACTGTATATGAAGAAGTTTGTCCATATTATACAGATGCAGACACATATGCCAAATGTAAGGGAAGAAAAAGAAAAGGCAACATAAAAGAAAAATCAATGGCCAGGGCATACACAAGCCAACACTTCTTTTCTCTGCATAGGCTCCCTTACAAATTAATATTCTTATTTAGATTACTCTTTGATGAGCACTTGGCATTAGAATTTGCACTCTAGAATATTTTAGCTTTTAACAGCTTCTTGTACTTTTTGCTTTGTGACATAAAATGTATTTTAAATATTGTTTGTGCTTGGCCCAAAGCTAACCTAAAGGCTGTGTTTAAACCAGCAAAACAATGCCATTGGCTATTTACATGGTATTTTAGACCAGGGTTCCTTTTTGTAAAAGGAAAAGCAATATGAGAAAACCATAGAATGCAATTTAATGTTATTTTATTGTTTTATTTAAAATGCATCTTTGCCAACTACAGTAGCAATAAAAAGGCAGGAAATTATCCCAAATCCAACAGCAGGAGAAACCATGGTTTCTTCTAATTGAGTTTCCTTCATTCTTATCTCCTATAGATCCCTTAGATCGTTTTCCAATTTCATTTACATTTCTACCATTAAATGACTCTAACCTATGACCTGCATTTACCACACATTTATCTTCTGTTCTTAATTGAGATGTAATGTGTCCACTTGCCCAGTTCTGAGCACCAGAGACTCTGACAACATGCTTGATAAATACTAACTCATTTTACAAAGCTCACTTTGACAAGGTGAAATGCAAAGCTATATTCTTGGGAAGTTCTGTTCCTTTAAAACAGAATGTATCTTAAAAACCTATCAAGCAGAAGATCAGAAAAATGATCAGTTATGAGAAAAAGGCAGTTATCTTTGGAAATTTTTATTTGCTTTAGTAGTGAACCATGGAAGTAGATTACTTTTATAGTTGTTGAGAGCAAATGTTTTATTTGAAACATTTTGCAGTTTAATCATTTTTATTTTCCTTGCTGAATCATTGTAAAATTTGGATTATTGGATATATTTTAGAATTTGCAAATCAAACTTCTGCCTTCCTCTAAGTTTTACTTCACAGAAAGTGATGGAATTGATACATTTACTATTAATTAACATTTTGAATGTTTTGAATTTCTATCTATCATGCCTTCCATCTAGGGATCTTGTACTCTTTTACAAATGTTAATTAAACCCACAAGACATATTAATTAGTGAGCCCATTTAATAGCTCGGCAAATCTGTGGCAGAGTCAGGAACAGAACAACTTCACATCTCTATCATCTAAAACGTTGTCTGGAAAAGATAAATGGAATTTTGAATTGTGCAGAAGCAATATTTTAGGCACTTGGAGTAATTCAGTTAATGTAATATGTGGTAAGCTATACAATAGTGAAGTCTGAAGTTTGTACAAAAAAAAAAGTATGGTGGCCAGGCATTCAACCCTGCAAAGTAAATAAATAAATCACAATGCAGTTTTTGTAAAAGGCCCTGTTATTGACAATGGTACTAACTTAAACAGACATATACAGGAATCTTTAGGGCCAGAGTCTGAGCGAAATTATTAAGATCTTGTGTACCACAATTTTTGTGCATTTATGGTTCTTTTCCCCAAAAATATGATCCAAAAGGACCTGTGGTCAAAACACCTGAACTTAGTTTCACTTTGCTGGCCAGACAAGGTTGGGAGTATCAGAAAGAAAATACTCTAAGCTCCAGAGCAGTTTTGCTGCAGTTGCCGTAATTGGCCTCAGGAGACATCTTGTGCCTTGTCTTCAAAGCCACAGTGGTGGAACTGGTGCTGTACATGTAAGCTGTATGGTTATAAACCCTGTCAAAAATGTAACATGGTGGACAGATTAGGGAGAATCTGAGAACAAATGGCAACCCTGAAATGACAGATCTTGGAATGCTGACAAGCATGGTGATTGGCAAATTCTTCTAAGAGATCTCAAATGCAGAACTGATCTTCCCCATCTAAACACAATCAAAAAGTAATCCAGTGGCTAAGGGCCCACATATAACACAGAATTCCAAATGGAAGCAGAAGCTATGAGAAAATATCACTGCAGGCAGCAATGGTACTAAAGAGAACAATGCCATTCTCAGCATGAGTGCCCCTTATCATGCGCAGTACCAAACAAGCATCTGCTGCCACCTAATTAAAGCACCAGTTCCATTCAGTGACATCTAGCATCATGACTCAAATGAAACATCTGCTAACTCTTCCAGAGGCAGTCAGGATAAGTCAAAAAGATAAACACACACATGCACGCACACAACTTGCCCAATGCAAGATTCCTACATTATTAACCAAGTCTTCAGTGTATCCAAAGGTTTAAATATGCCTCCGCCAATTGTAGTTCTGCAAGCAAAATGAGATACGTTCTGCAAAACTAGGTAAACATGTAACACCTCACATTGCACACTGTTGTACTGCAGTTAAATTTACCAGTGGGCAAACTTATCACAAGTTCTTACAGTGCAAAGTGCAAAGGCATGCAGTACTTTTCACAGAAATGGTTAAAGCACTAGGGAAGACAGAAATCTCAATATATGCATCTGCTATAATAGCAAAGCACAGGTTATGTTTCCCTCCAAGGACAAACAGATGCTTTATTTTTATTTCCGCTATAAATAATTGTTTTATTTTAAATAGGTAAAGATAATCAGGCATGTACAGGGTTTCCTGCAGAGCTGCAATATTAAACCACTATGTTACAGCCATTCATAAACTGATCACATGTCTGGAATTGCTTTTTGCTGTCCTCATTATCAAACCCACACCATAACAGTAAAATGATAAGACTCACAAGCATTTTTGAAACTCTAAGTGCCACTGTCCCAGGCTATTAAAGCATTAAAGGACTCAGACCTTCTCTTTCTGATGACTACAGAGTTCTGAAAATTGAAATGCTTACAATTTATGGACCTGATTCTGGTCTCACACATCAGGTTTACAATGGTGAAATGTCATTTTCTTCAATAGATTTATCATCTATTATTCATATGATACACCTGATATGCCAAGGGCACTTTACTTACAATGTAAAAACAAGATCTCTGCCCCAGAGAGATTACTTTCTAAACTGAGTAAGGGAGAACCAGAGCACAGAAGGAAATAAGCATCAGGAAAAGAGGAAGGAGTATACTGATCAAGGCATTGGGGGGGAAACTGACACATCAGACATCAGGACTTGAACTGATATGATGTCTGACACATCAGACATCATATCAGTTCAAGCCCTCTTTCTTTTTTTAAATGCATTTGTCGTTGTCCGAGGGACTATTGGCAATGGGAGCTTTCAGCTGGAATTTGAAGTATAGGGACATGGCAAGGTGTTCAGACACAATGAGGGTAATTTCAGATGCAGTGGGTAGCACAGGAGAAAGCACTGAGATACTTGTGCAAGGAAACAACAAAGCAGGTGTGTGAGGAACAGGAACTGGAAGTTCACAGGCTTAATATATACTCATATTGCTGTTTCCTTGCTCCCTGCTTCCCCTTCCCTTCTGTTTTTGATTACACTTATTACCCATTGTCTTAAATCATACTGAAGGATATAAGGACAGAAACTATAATCAGCCCCCATTCTGATTGGGGTCTCTGGGAGTTTCTAGAGTATAACTTATAAAAAAGGTGGGGAAGATGGGCTTTGCAGCAAAGTTCGTATGTGAGATGGCGGGCTATCAGGCAAAAAAAGACAGATGTTGCTGTGGTCTATCTGGGACACAATTTGGCAGAAGGATGGATATCAAGGAATGGGATTCTGGAGATACTGCAGAAGTACAACAACCTCTTTGCAGGAGATTCAGAGAGAGAAGTCAATGGGAACTGATACTGTAGGCATAGGCAACAGGAAGGAGAACAGAGTTACCCACCATTATGCAGCAATAACGGTAGGAGTTAGGGGGCATTGACATAGAATCATACGAGAACTGGAAGAGACCTCAAGAGGTCACTGAGTCCAGTCCCCTGCCCTCACGGCAGGATCAAGCACCATCTAGACCATCCCTGATAGATGTCTATGTAACCTGCTCTTAAATATCTTCAGAGATGGAGATTCCACAACCTCCCTAGGCAATTTATTGCAGTGTTTAATCACCCCGACAGCTAGGAAGTCTTTACTAATTTCCAACCTAAACCTCCCTTGTTGCAGTTTAAGCCCATTGCTTCTCGTCCTATCCTCAGAGACCAAGGAGAACAATTTGTCTCCCTTCTCCTTGTGACACCCTTTTAGATACCAGAAAACGGCTATCATGTCCCCTCTCAGTCTTTTCTTTTCTAAACTAAACATGCTCAGTTCTTTCAGTCTTCCCTCATATCTCATGTTCTCTAGACCTTTAATCATTTTTGTTCTTCTTCTCTGGACCTTCTCCAATTTCTCCACATCTTTCTTGAAATGTGGAGCCCAGAACTGGACACAATACTCACTCCAATTGAGGCCTTATCAGCGCAGAGTAGAGCGGAAGAATGACTTCTCGTGTCTTGCTCACAACACTCCTGATAATGCATCACAG
Organism: Apalone spinifera; assembly: GCA_030068395.1. Taxonomy (NCBI): domain Eukaryota; kingdom Metazoa; phylum Chordata; order Testudines; family Trionychidae; genus Apalone; species Apalone spinifera. Next base: position 293,303,702 of record CM057845.1, read on the forward strand.
AATCATGTTTGCTTTTTTTGCAACAACGTCACACTGTTTGCTCACTATGACCCCTAGATCCCTTTCTGCAGACTTACACAGAATGTTTCCATGATGTTGAGAGAGAGCTGGTGGAAGGGTACCCAGGACAGAGATAAGTCTGAACAGAGAGGGAAGGTTCAATGGAGGAGAGAGAAATTTATGAGAAACAAGCACAGAGATGACAGCTGATGCCATAAAAGCAAGTAAGGTCACTCAGTAGAAGAGTAAAAAAAGAGAAAAGGAAGGTGATCAAGCCTGGACTCTGTGGGATACAAGCAGAGCGGGAAAGTGGAGGAGAGGAGGCCAAAGAAGGGAAGCACTGAACAGCAGGTGGAAAAAGAGGACACCAGTTAAGCATGGAGTTACAAAGATCTAAGGGGAAGAGAGCACTGAAGAGAATAGAGAGATTGATTGTACTGAAAGAAAAAGACTGGCCAAGGATGAGGGTGAGAAAGTTGCTTTGGGATATAGCCAAGAGACAATTGTTAGTGATTTTAGTAAATTTAACCTCAGTGGAGTAGAGAGGGCACAAACCAGAATAAAAAGGAGAGAGTTGTTGAGGCAGCAGGAGTAGGGGGAAAGCACAAGGAGCATGGATCTGAAGATAAGAAGAAGATGAGTTCATAGCCAGAGACCCAAAAAGGCTTCAGGGCAGATTTTTTTTTCAGAATGGGAAGACAGTGGCATATTTGAAAACAGACAGAACAGATGGAGAAAATAAGGATGTGGGTGGGGACAACAGGAAGAATGGGAGAGGTCATAAGGTGGGTAGGGAGGAGCTTAAAAGGAGCAGACCAAGGAGCTGGACAGTAAGAAGGACACTTCCATATCAGGCTCATTTATAGACAAGCAGAGAATACTCAGTCCTTACCAGAGTAGGCTGAGTGCAGCCAGCCAACTAGTGGTAAAGGGTTCAACATAGCCTGCCACCAGACTCTGGAACCACCGAGAGACTTATTTGACACACCCCCTGTGTAGGAAACCAGTATATTTTCCTTGTATTTTAGCACTGTCTATGGTTAGAACCTGGCCAGCCTAGGAGGTAGGGATGTTAGCTATCGTATAATTAAATAATCGTGTAACCACACAAAATGTTATTGGTTACATGGGCTATTCGATAGTCCCCAGGGCAGGACCGGCAGCCAGTGTGGTCCTGGACCTACTCTCGGGGAGCACCCTGCCACCCCATGCCACTGCCTTTGATATAGAGGCAGCGGCACGGGGTGGCAGCAGCCCTATCCATGGGGAGCAGTTCCAAGCTGCCCCTGGACAGAGGCTGCCTCTATCTGCAGGGAGCTTGGGACCCAGGCTCACCGTGGACAGAGGCTGCTCTGGGAAATGCGGACAGGGGCTGCTATCGAGAATTAGCCTCCCCTGCTCCCTCCCCCCACTGCTACCTCTGATACAGAGGCAGCAAGGGGGGGATGCGAGTAGTTGACAAGACAGGCTTAGGCTTATCAGTTAATTGTCTAGTCAACTACTCGTTGGCATCCCTACTAGGAAGAACTAGAAATTTAGGAAGCATTATACAAGATATAGTTACAGCACTTCTATAACATTCACTGTGACCACCATACACATCTCCCATCCTGAAATTCCAATATGGAAATAGCAACTAGTTTCTATATGCTATTTATTAGATTTTGGTACAATCCTGACCTCACTGAAGTCAATGCCAAAACTCCCAACTTCAAAGGAATCAGGATTTCACCTTTAATTTTTAAAAGTCTCCTATAAGATAAAGAAAAGACCCTGCCAGACATGGATGGCAGAAAATCCCGAAAACATTTCTATGACATTCATGCATCAGTCAGCTTTGTTTCCTGCCTCTATATATTAATAACCTCCCTTAGGACACTACTATTCACAGAACAGAATATGATTTCCCAACAGTTTCTTGTCATTAACTGGAGAAAGGCGCTTTATGAACATACAAGAAAGACAGTGTCTCAGCCACAATTAAAATAAAATTACACTTGCTGACCCTGACAACAGAGGAAGTGTTGGGGGCAAATTCCATGTAATATTTTATGTCCTGAACTAATTAACCACCTCATTTCCTATATAGCCAGCTAGCAAAGATGAACAGCACCTTCAGATAAAGAATTCCTATTTTGATCATACTGTAATGAGCATACAGCCTCAAAGGAGCAAGTCAATAAAAAAAATCTCCTGTCTGGAGGATGCTGAATGAAATTTGGACTTTTCTTAATTTAACAGCAATTCCTTATTGCATCATTGTTAGCTCCTGCAATGGTCTCAGTTCAATTTTTCTGTAATACATTTGGAGACTCAAAAAAATAAATAATTCTGTCTCATCTTAATCTCCTAAATTCTTTCCCTTCACTTAGTGCTGACAATGATAAAGAACAAAATGTCACTATTACACCTCTGCATGCATTTTAAATTTAATTTATTAACTTGAGACAATATCACAACCAGACACTAGAATAAAAATTCCTTTTCTTATGTTATTAAATTGATGTTACACTTACACAGAGTGCCCGAGGCACACCACATTGTTGTTCAATTGCCTAAAGATAAATAAAAGTCATTTTCCCCCTTCCCCTCCTCCATCTCCATCCCTATGTGAACATTGTGCTTCTGGCAAAAGAGATTACCCTACTGCTTTCTCAAAAATAGCATACCTGAATCTGATATAGCACATATGGCTTGCCAAAATTACCTCATTCAGGTGAGAGATCACTTTTCATTAAAAAAAAAACAGTTAGAATAACTGAGCTAGGATATTTGCTTAATTAGCTGAACAAAACCAGAATTCATTAATGTTTCCAGATAGTTTGTGGTAAATTAAGAGAGGAAGAGAGATCAAAGAGAACGCCAAAAGGAATTCTGGGATAAAAGTCGGACTTGGAATAAAGACCAAACTCTGATAGATCATAGATTAGGGTTGAAAGAGACCTCAGGAGGTCACTGAGTCCAACCCCTTGCTCAAAGCAGGGCCAGCCCTAATTAAATCATCCCAGCCACGGCTGTGTCAAGCCCGGGCCTTAAAACCCTCTAAGGATGAAGATTCCACCACCTCCCTCACCACCCTTCTAGTGATGTAGTTTTTTCTAATATCCAATCCAGACCTCTCCCACTGCAACTTGAGACCATTGCTTCTTGTTCTGTCATCTGCCACCATGGAGAATAGCCTTGCTCCATCCTCTTTGGAACCCCTCTTCAGGTAGTTGAAGGCTGCTAGCCTTCAACTCATTCTTCTCATCTGCAGATTAAGCCCAGATCCTTCATCATCTCTCCATATGGCATGTGCTCCAGCCCCCTAATCATTTTCATTGCCCTCTGCTGGACTCCAATTTGTTTACATCCTTTCTGTATTGGAGGCCCCAAAATTGGATGCACAATACTCCCTTCACGTGTGACCTCACCAGCTAATCCTATAAAATCAATTTTCAGAATTGAAGAATCTTTTAAGAATATTTTCAGATAGGCAATTGTGAACACCAACACCTACAAAAACAACAAGGAGTCTTGTAGCATCTTAAATACTAACAGTTTTATTTGGGCCTAAGCTTTTGTGAGTAAAAAGCACTGTCAGATGCGTGCATGCAACTAAGTTATGTAGTGTCTAAACAATGCTCAAAATCTGCTGTTAAGGCTGTATTTAAATTCTGTGACTTATCCCAGAAACAAGAAAAATTTGAATTATTTGATACACCTCTTTCATTAGGAAATTTAAGTCATATCCATAAAAAAACAAAAATAAGAGGTAAGAAATAGGGGTGTTAAAATAGGGTTGGTTTTTTTTAGGTAAGCAGTTGAAATCTTGAGTTTAAACCATTTAAAATGGAATTCTGAATTAAATACAAAATATGTTAGGGTGTAAACTTATTTTGATCTCACAAATTTCAATAAATGTAGAATAATTTAAGTAAATACACTGAATCCATAAGCCTTACCAAAAGCTTTGAGTTAAAGGTTGCTTTTCTATATAAAGTAAGCATCTAGGGGAAACCATCTAACTTTTGAGCTTTATAAATATGGCACAATCGCTTGTGCACTGTATTAAGGGTTTGTTTTGTTTAATAAAATATATTTATATGATGTTTTCTGTGTTTAAATTCCAGTTATCATCCTAATACAGTCTGACAATGAACAAAAAATCAAATCATCTAGTAAATAAGCAACATCATTCACCATCTTCTAGCATATTAAAAATGTATAATTGCTTAATAAGAATCTGAAAATAGTAAGCGATATAATTTCTTAAACAAATGTATATAGGTATAATGCATTCTCCTCGGTAGCACAAAGATGTATAAAATCTAGAATAAAGGCTCTATTTAGTTGTAAATCAATATATTTTAATAGTGATATCAGCCAATGTGAGTGTACCTTCTAGAAAATAACTGAAGTACTAATAGAAAATTTGATTAAAACCGATTATTTAAATTGAGGCTTTCCACTTGGGGATTTAAATAATTATTTAAATCACACTGATTTAAATCAATCCACCCCACTTCCAAGCCTCTTTTTATGACCTTGGATATAACCTCAAGCACTGAGCACCCTTACTGTGACGGAGATGAAGATGACGCAGGACTGATAATCCTTTCTCTTCACACTGAACAGCAAAGAAAGAAAGAAAGAAAGAAAGAAAGAAAGAAAGAAAGAAAGCTGTGAAAAGTCATGCAAGAAAAACTAAGGATTTCTTTTACAAAAACTGGCTTTGTAACCTTATATATACTAGCAGTCTTTCAATCCCTTCAAACTGACAGCCTTGTCTTTTCTCCTATAGAGTGTGTTTTGCTCTACAGATCACTAAAGCTAGATAGCCATCTGACTACACAAGTCTGAAATAAGAAACAAGCATATACCTAAAATATAAAGCCAAAATTCAAGCTGATTATCATTTAATTACATGTTACCTAGCTAAGAATTAACAGTGAACACAAAAGAACTGGCCTTTCGTCAAAAGCAATTTAATTAATTCCTAAGAAATGCATTTGTAGATGCCAAATCAGATGGAGGAATCAACAAGGGGATACATATACGTCCTCCATAACTGCACTCAAAATTCTAATTAAGACCAGAAACATAAAAGTGATTATGCAGGAAGGGTTTTAGAAGAGAAATCTCAAGAGAAATCATGCCAGATTTTCCATTCCTTATTTTGGTGATTCGCTTATTACACATTCACACACCCTCACAAACAACAGAGATGCAAAACTCTATGTGAGAGGTCCAGGACACAAAGTGGCTTTGTAATCTTTTTCCACTCTGCTCCGCTTTTTTCACTCCAGCTCATCTGAAGAAGTGGGTTTTGTCCACAAAAGCTCATGATATTATATATATTTTTGTTAGTCTCTAACTCTTGTTTGTAATCCTTGTACAGATTGAACCTTTCTAATCCAGCACTCTTTGGTTCGGCAACATCCATGGTCTGGCATGATTTTAGTTAGCCGGATGAGCATTTATCAAGTTTTCAAAAGACCTTCATAACTTAACTGAGCATAACCAATGTTGTGATATTTTGTCTGACCTAGCTCAAAGCCTAAACCAATAGTTCTGAGGTCTAAACTGCCTTGTTTACTTCAATGGGTGCTAATTAAATTAGCTATTGTGATATTTTCTATGCTAATCCTCTTAATTATTTCATATGAATCAGAGCTGACTGAAAAAAATAAAAACATTTCAGACAACAGAAAGCTATAGTTACACACACACACACACACACACACACACACACACACACACACACACAGAGTAAAAATGTAAAATAGCTACTTCAACATTTCCTAAACTGTGTGTAGGGGAGAAAAGAAAAGGAGGATGGGAAATAGGGAAGGGAAAATGGCAAAGATTAAGATATGTAGGCCATCTTTAATATCACATGATAGTGATACAAAAGGATCCATGATTTGTTTTAATTTTCCTGAAGGGGATTTATCTTTCAAAAATATGGGAAACACTGACCAATGGAAACTAGAGATGTGAATGTTTAACCGATTAACTGGTAAGCCTCACCCTTAATGCTTGAGGCTTAGCAGTTAAGGATAACTGGTGGGGAATGGAGAGAGATGGGGGGCTTCTCCAGCCCACCAGAGGGTGGGGGTCCTCTTGCCCACCTTTAATCGGTTAACTGGTTAAATAATATGTTTAGCCGGTTAACTGCAGGTTCATCACTCAGGGTTCTAGGGCTGGATTAAACTTCAGGCTGAGAGAATGGTCTGTTCACTGTTTCTGCTTTCCAGTTAAATACATTTTTCTTTCTTTGAGAAGGAATCCTTGCTGAGTTCAACTACTGTGTTTCTGCTGAGTCATCCCACCCGCTTCTACCACGACACAGCAACAAGGAGGTTGCTGAAAACCTCCAGCTCGCTTCTCCAACACTCAGACCTGCCTTTAATTTGATGTTGGGCCAAATCACCACCATCAGGATTCCATATGGGAGCTCGGATGCTCGCAGCCATACACTCCTTACCTACGTCTGTTTGATTGTCAACCTACCTTCAGGCACTGGCAAAAAGAAATTTTCTTCTCATTGGAAAAAAAAAAGTGTATTATTTATTATTTGTTTTTTATAGCAGGCCCAGGGTGCTGGGAGACGTAAAAGCTCAAAACAAGATGGCCCTTGCCCCAAAGATCACATCAACTGAAGACAAGTGAAGGGGAGAGGAATGGGTTATCCCATTCAAATAGAGGAGACAAGGTGATAGCTGGCCCCCACTTGATAATACAATGGAGTTTTGTTAGTTTTGAAAGAAGCACATAAAGACTATGCTCAACTGACCCTCAGCCTTTCCTTTTTATTCAGATAAGTTATTGGAGATCCGGGTGCTCAGCATCACGGAGAACTGAGCCCTAAATTATGACTTCTCAGCTAGAACTCTGCTATCGTCCCCTGCCTGAGTAGTTTGGTCCCTTTGCTAGACCTAGACCAGTCAGGCACAAAGCTGGATAGTGGCCTGCTTACATCCACACGGGGGGGCGGAGGGGGAAGGGAGTGCACCATGAGTATCAGACTGAAAGTGTGCAAGAGGAAGTGGTCCCCACAGAACTGCTTCCCTCCCCTCCCCCCCCCACCCGCCCCTTGCGTAAGTGAGGAGGCCCTGCTACCCTACAGGCTATGGCAGCACAGCCATTCTGGTAGACATGTGCTGTAGAAATACAGTAGGGATGTGATAGTCTACAACTCATCAGTTAACCTTCATGGTTACATGCCAACCCTCCCTCTACAGGCAGGGGCCAGTGTTTGCTGGGAGCTGGCTTTTAAGCGGGCTCTCCATGAGAACCAGCTACCTGGAAGCTGCCTGCCCCCTGCACTCTAATACAGGGAAGTAGTGCAGGAAGGAGGAGGGGAGGCAGGAGTCAGTACACATGGGGAGTCACTTAAAAGCCATCTCCCCAGGCATACCACCTCCCATGGATCCACATCCTCCCCCCGTCCCCACCCTGAGGAGGGGCAGGAGGGAGCCAGCACTCACAGGGACCCAGCTTTTATCAGAGGCAGCAGTGTGTGTGTGTGTGGGGGGGGAAAGCGGGGAGATGATTTTAAAGCACTGCTGTAGAGTACAAGCAAGCTGATTGCTATTGGTTCAAGATTTTGTTGTTGTTTTTAATGAGGGATTTAAGCAAAGATGCTGCAAAGGAGTACATGTTCAGGACTATTTTATATTTTCCATCTTCCAGGTTAATGGAAAATGTTCCACCCTTTCTTGTAGAAGATAGGCTGTATTTATTCAGATTAAATAATTTGATAGCCTCTCTTTGCATTATATTTAATTTAAGCCTTGTAAAACTAATCAACTGTTCTCATCAGCTTCAACCAATATTAACTTATGAATCCATAGATTTTCATATCAAGGTTCTAATGAAAGACACATTCCAAAACCCTAAAGTAATTTCTCAGTTTACATCCATCCATCTTCTACTCTGTATTCTCTCTTCTAGACATATAAAAAAAACACAGATAGGCAGGGGCAAGATTAGAAAGGCAAAAGTACAAAATGAGCTAAATCTAGCTAGAACCAAAGGATAACAAGAAGACATTCTATAAATATATTAGAAGCAAGAGGAAGACCAAGGACAGGGTAGGCCCATTGCACAGTAAAGAGGGAAAAACAATAACAGGAAACTTGGAAATGGCAAAGGTGCTTAATGACTTGTTTGTTTCGGTCTTCACTAAGAAGTTTAATGATGAAGGGATGCCTAACATAGCGAATGCTACTGGAAATGGGGTAGGTTTAGAATATAAAACAACAAAAGAACAAGTTAAAACTCACTTAGAAAAGTTAGATGTCTTCAAGTTACCAGGGCCTGATGAAATGCATCCTTGAGCATCAAGGAGCTGATTGACGAGATATCTGAGCCTTTAGCTATCATCTTTGAAAAGCCATGGAAGTTGGGAGAGATTCCAGAAGATTGGAAAAGGGCAAATATAGTGCCCATCTATAAAAAAAGGAAATAAGAAAAACCCAGGAAACTACAGACCAGTCAATTTAACTTCTGTGCTAGGAAAGATAATGGAGCAAGTAATTAAGGAATTCATCTGCCAACATCTGGAAGATAAGGTGATAGGTAACAGCCAGCATGGATTTGTAAACAACAAATCATGTCAAACCAATCTGATAGTGCTCTTTCATAGGATAACAAGTCTTGTGGATAAGGGAGAAGCAGTGGACTTGATATACCTAGCCTTTGGTAAGGCATTTGATACGGTCTCATGTGACCTTCTTATCAATAAACTAAGCAAATACAACTTACATGGGACTATTATAAGTGCATAACTGGCTAGATAACCATTCTGAGAGAGTAGTTATTAACAATTCATAGTCATGCTGAAAGGGCATAACAAGTGTGGTTCCGTAGCAGTCTATTTTGGGACCGGTTCTGTTCAATATCTTCATCAACGATTTAGATATTGGCATAGAAAGTACATTTATTAAGTTTGCAGATACCTATCTGGGAGGGGTAGCAAGTGCTTTGCAGGACAGGGTCATAATTCAAAATGATCTGGACGAACTAGAGAAATGGTCTGAGGTAAATAGGATGAAGTTTAATATGGACAAATGCAAAGCACTCCACTTAAGAAGGAACAATTAGTTTCACACATACAGAATGGAAGTGATTATCTAGGAAGGAGAACTTCAGAAAGGGATTTACAGGTCATAATGGACCACAAGCGAAACATGAGTCACCGGTGTGATACTGTTGCAAAAAAAGCAAACATGATTCTGGGATGCATTAACAACAGTGTTGCAAGCAAGACACAAAGTCATTCTTCTTCTCTACTCTGTGCTGATTAGGCCTCAGTTGGAGTACTGTGTCCAGTTCTGGGCACCACATTTCAAGAAAGATATGGAAAAATTGGAGAAGGTCCAAAGAAGAGCAAAAAAAAATGTTAAAGATTTAGAAAACATGAGCTATGTGGGAAGGCTGAAGAAACTGGGTTTGTTTAGTTTGGAAAGGAGAAGACTGAGAGGGGACATGATAGTGGTTTTCAGGTATCTAAAAGGGTATTACAGAGAGGAGGGGAAAAACTATTCTCCTTGGCCTCTGATGATAGGACAAGAAGCAATAGGCTTAAATTGCAGCAAGGGAGGTTTTAGGATGGACATTGGGAAAAACTTCCTAACTGTCAGGGTGGTTAAACACTGCAATAAATTGCCTAGGTAGGTTGTGGAATCTCCATCACTAGAGGTATTTAAGAACAGGTTAGACAGACATCTGTCAGGGATTATCTAGACAGTGCTTGGCCTTGCTGTGAGAGGAGGGGACTAGACTTTATGATTTGTCGAGGTCCCTTCCAATTCTAGTATTCTATGATTCTATGATTTTAGAATTTGAGTTAAATGCCATTTTTTGTACTGATATACTGCAAGCTGGTCCTCTAGATAACAAAGACACTAATGTGTTACCTTCTGACCTTACCATGTTTAATGTCAATCACAGAGGTTAGTTCTCTTTCTAACACTGGTCTACTTTACCTTTTCCAAAATTCCCTTTTCCAGACACTTGACTAAAAAGCAACTGCATTTCCAAGGGGGAAAGCTCATATCATTGCTCTTCATCAGGAATTCTCTGTCCCAACAAAATATTGTTAAGAAAATACATCACAAATGACTTACAAATTTCAGTTCTGGAATCACAAAGATTAAGACTTTATACGGTAAAGTGGCCATAACAGAGATCCACATTTAATTAGGAGGTTTGCCAAATCCCACCATGACATGAACTGTTCTTGCCTTTACTCCTGGCGGCTCCTTGCGCCAGAAATATGCAAATGAGGCTGTGTGGAATATCGCTGAGCCTCATTTTCATACCTAATGAGCCGCCATTTTTGCAGAAGAGGCTCTTGCGCCAGAATGAGCTGTCTCCCCTGCCCCTTCTTGCGCAACAAAAAACCTCTTGCGCAATGCCGTTACGCCAATTACTTTTCAGGAAGAATGGCATTGCGCAAGAGGGTTTTTGTTGCGCAAGAAGGGGCAGTGGAGACAGCTCCTTCTGGCACAAGAGCCTCTTCTGCAAAAATGGCAGCTCATTAGGTATGCAAATGAGGCACAGTGATATTCTATGCTTAGCCTCATTTGCATATTTCTGGCGCAAGAAGCCACGAGTGTAGACATAGCCCTGATGTTCTTTTAATGAACTGAAGTGCAGGAGAAACTGAAGTTGTATGTAGAGGATTAAAAATTTGGTATGTCCTATTGCTGGTGGGGGGGAACAACCTGTTAAAATGAGATTCTGAAAAATTAAATTTTTCCCAAAAAGTCTATTTCTGTGGAAAAAATCTATTTTACATAGGAAAAAAAGAACACTCAAAAGCTAAGACTTTTGGCCAAACACTTCATTTTTTAATTCATAAATACTAATCTGTTGCCTCATTTACCCCTTCTCTACTATGAGCAGGCTAACCAGCCAGATTTTATCTACCCTAACATATGCATTGCTTCTCCTCACCAAGCAGGCCGACTGAGGACTGACTGGAGATGCAGTCTGACAATTAAGCCTGGTTTAGAGAGGACAATGGTTAAATACGGGAATTAATTGCCTAGGGAGGTTGTAGAATCTCTATCTCTGGAGATATTTAAGAGCAGGTTGGATAGACATCGATCAGGGATGATCTAGACGGTGCTTGGTCCTGCCGTGAGGGAAGGGGACCGGACTTGATAATCTCTCAAGGTCCCTTCCAGTTTTAGTATTCTATGGTTTTATGATTAGACACTGTGTCAGCATTTCAGAATCTTAAGTGTTTCACTAAAACATTTTTGCTGAAAAATCAAAATTTTCAACTGGGATGGGGAGGAGACTACTTCCCCACCATTTCCTATCTTTCAGAGGACAGCAAGTAAGACACAGAGCCTAATACAATGTCTACTGACCTTGAAGAGTTTTCGATCAGACCCTAATCCCTGCTTGCAATTACATGAGACAAATGTATACACATTCCAAACAACAATGTAAAGGCATTCAAAAGTAATCTAGAATCAGCAAATACTCTCAATAAAGATACCTCTGCAAAAAAACAGACCTGTGCAAGTAAATACATTTCCTTTCACATTGGTGTGCTGTTTCCTGTGTTTGATGCATGTATTTTTACCATTAGTTTTTATTGAAGATTACTCTTTCCTGTATCACAGCAGTGCCTCACGCCTCCATTTTCATGTGTTTGTGTGTCTGTATGCGTGTGTATGTGCGTGTAAGCACATCATGAGAGACTATCCCATAGCTGCAAAGCTCACAGTGTAATAGACAAATAAACAGAGGGGGAAACACACAGAGGAGAAGTAAATTGGTCAAGGCCACAAAGCAGAACAGTGGCCGAGCTGGGAATAGATTCAAGATCTCCTGAGTACCTTTGTCTACTTCTTCAGTGTGCTGAACACCTTCTTGTTGGGTATTGAGTGCCCTTTGACTTCCACCAGGCATTCAGGTCCTAATGGAACTTCCATTAAATCCATGGCTCCCATTGATTTCAATGGGATGCAAGAGTATATTTGAAGGGGGGTGGGTATGTGTATGCAAGAGTATATTTGAAGGGGTGCATGTGTGTGTGTGTGTGTATATAACATCTGTGCTGAATATAGATGGACTAAATGACATCTCAAGAATCTGGCTAAATTAGGACTGCAAGATCAGGAAAATACATAATACAATTTTGATGCAATTCAACTTCAGTTCGTACAGAGCCTTACAAACTATGTTCCAAATCAAAATACCTTATTGACGTTAATAATAAGTGGTTTTAGAGAGAGAACGATTGTAGAGAATGAAATATATACTATCAGAGGTGATTTAAAATGACATGGACTCAGACACTAAGGTAAAGAGAGACACTGTATAGGGATAAAAAGTTGTACAGTTAGGAAATCCTGCCAAAGAGATGTTCTTACCGTGGTGTTTACATAAATTTGTAATCATGAATCTTGTTTCACGTTCATGTAATAAAATATTCACAGATCAGCTCGGGGGAGGAATGCTATTTTAGTGTAATATTAAATATGTTCTTTTGACATACTCTTCACTTCATGATTCCTGTTTTCTTTAGATCAAACTCTCTTCCTCCCTCACCTCCCATCCTCATACAAGCTTGGTGGTCAAAACCGGGTTTTGGTGCACATGCAAGAAATACAGTAAGCTATGGACACAACACCACTACTTGTAGGTAAGATGGGTATTTGACTCGACTTCCCTCCACTAGCTGCCATCGACTTCAAACTCAACAGATAATATAACATCCCTCAATTAACTGAAAGACATTTTCAGATTAACCATTTAACTGAATGAGGTCATGTGTGACTCCAAACTTTTATTTCAAAATTGCATTTCAACAAGTTGGTCATACAACCCATTTTCAGTCAGCCCAGAGATAGGTGAAAGTAACATGACAGGCTCACTGGTGCCTCAAGGAATTTTACACTTTCTCATAACATGTACAATATGCTATTGGTATTAAAACCACACACATTAGAATCACTCACATTTATCCTCAGGTACTTATTTAATCATCTTTCTATGCATGGAGTACATACGGGTTCATGTTAACATGAGGAGTAAAGTGATTTATGTTAAATTGTGCACATTTTAGTACTGGAGCACTAATAGGAGCATATATTTGCATAGGGAAATGATAGATATCTATATCTATATAGAGGGAGATATGTTTCGAGAGTTTGTGCGTATGTCTGTCAGTCTGTCCATCCGTCTGTCTATGAGTATGCTTGTTCAAGAACTCCACCTAAACGATAGGAGCTAGTAGCACCAAATTTGGTTCGCATCTTCCTCTTATCCTAAGTTAAAGCAAGGGTTGTGGCTTGGCTGCGCCAAGAAAATGGTATATGCCTGGAATGGGACTGATTTCCACAACACAGAAAGGGAAGGGCTGATAGGAGGGATAGTTACACTGCAGAGTAAGCACTGGAGACAGCAAGCGTAAACAATAACGATACTGTGGAGTAACTACGGGGGGGGGGG
>CM057845.1:293322228-293332326 GCA_030068395.1 Apalone spinifera
GAGGAAGCAAGCTGTCGCATCACTAGTCAACTATATGATAAGCTTGTGCTTATCAGATAGTTCGCTAGTCTCTTACATCCCTACATCGCAGCAGCCTCCCCTCCCCCCCGCTTGCATGTGAGTGGGGCAGCACATGCTCTCCCCCCCTCTTGCTGCCTGTAAATGCAAGTAGTCAACTTGACTAATCGATAAGCCTAGGCTTATCAATTAATCGACTACTCGCTTACATCCCTACTACTTTTGGGGGATTAATTTCTACTTCAAGTTCAGAAAGCAGATTTTCAAGATGCATACATTGTTCTTTAAATAGTACCTGTACATCCATCTCACAAAGACTGAGAGTCATAACAAGTTATGAGTTTTCTTAGATACCTAACGATATCCATTATGCATAAATATCCTGCCAGATATATTTTTTGTGTATTGAATTTGTCAGGTCTGAGCTGAGGACTATGTACAATGAACAAAGGACATTTGCCAAAAGGTCTGTGTGTCACAACATGCTACAGCGTTTCACCAGTTACCTTGGTATTGAGTCCAATAACTTCTGTTAGACGGCAGCCTATTTTCCAGAACTGAATCCAGTCCTAACATGAAGACATTATAAGATGGAGAATCCAATACTTCCTTCATAATTTGTTGTAATGATTAATCATCCTCGCTGTTAAAAACTTGGGCCTTATTTCTAATTTGATTTTCCTTGGCTTTTACTTCTAGTCACTGTTTCTTGTTTTACAGTTCTCTGTTAGACTGACGAGCCCTTTAATACCAGGTACTTTCGTCCTATGATATTTATACACTGTAATCAAGTCACTTTTCAATATTCTTTTTGATCAGCTTAACAGACTGAGCTCTTTTAAGTCTCCCACTGAAAAACATTTTCTGCAGCCCTTAAACCAATTTTGTGTAGTTTTACCAATTCCTCTGGGAGCTCCCTACTGCCTCCCAGGTCTGATAGAGTCACTAAAGTAACTCTTGTCACGTGTATTCTGATCATTTAACAAAATAAGCACCAAAGCTAGGACCAGTAACATCCATCATCCTTCCAAGGAGCATTAAATTAATCAAAATAACATTAGCTGGAAAAAAAAATCAATGGGCTTTTCCAATGCTACAAACTGGATACTGAAAATCTAGGTAAACAGAACACCACATTGGTCCCTATATTACATACTGTGCATTTATCAGCCTTTCACCCTTCAAACCTGTAAACTATATTCGCTTGTTTGCTTCTTGATCACTAAATGTCTTGGCATACCTAGCATGTGCATGAAGGAGCAGAATAAGAAGTACTGCTAACAGCTTTGGGCGACCCTACCTACAATAAAAACAGAAAGACGCCCAAGTACAGTAAAACTCCAGTGGTCCGGCATCCAGTGGTCCGGCACTCCTGATGGTCCAGCACCATCTGGAACCCAGAAGTGCTCCTGGCAGCCGCACAATTGGAGCTGCTCTGCCCCTGGCTTCCCCGATTCAGCCTCTGCTGAAACTGACCAGCAGCTGACTCAGGGAAGCCAGGAGCAGAGCTGCTCTGCCTCCGGCTTCCCCGACTCAGCCACTGGTCAGTTTCAGCAGCAGCTGACTTGGGGACACATGGGGCAGAGCAGCTGGGGTGCTGTCGGGTTGGTCCCGTAGCGCCGCCCCTCGGCACTGGTCAGTTTCAGCAGCGGCTGACTTGGAGAAGTCTGGGGCAGAGCAACTGGGGTGTTGCCAGGTTGGTCCCGCAGTGCCGAGGGGCGCATCCCCCCCCACTCCACCCCAGACCCCTCATCGGCCCCCCTTCCGATCCTCCGGCATATCTGATAATCTGGCACCCCCTGGGTCCTAAAGGTGACCTTTGTTTCATGAAACTATTACAGTTCATGAATCTTGTTTTCTTATTCTCAGATAATGAAAAGCACTATCTGCTTCCTAAAGTCCATTTATAGCACACCATCCTTTTATTACTGGAACATTCTGAACTTCCAGGATCTTATGTTTAAGCCAACAAAACAAAAACAAAACAACAAACAACTTTAACTCTCAGGTAAGAAGAAACCATCTGAAAGCTTTAAAAAACACACACACACACACACACACACACAAAGAAAAAGGAAGAAAGACGGAGAGATAAAACAAAGTACCCATTTCAAAGTGAAGGCTACCACCACAACCATTTGCATTAAAATCAGAAACAACTAATGGCATGGTTGCTAGAACAAATGACTGCATCAGAAAAAGCATCATTTGACATATCATTTCTTTTGATAATGTACAGTCACAAAAACATTCAAAAAACAACCGTGGTGAGCAAACGGTGATGGGTAGGCAGAAACATAACTCCAAAAGCCCACTATAAACACAGACGCCGACTCTCCTCTTTGCCTGTTGTTTGGAAGGGAAAGACTTGGGCTATTTCAAGGATGAAAAATGTGCACACAGTTAAGGAACTGGATTGGGACTCACTTAGGTGATCTTGGTTCAGTTACAGACTAACATCACAGACTTCTGCATGACTTTTTGGAATTGAATTAAGACTAAAATTTTAAAGGAATGTAGGCACCTAACTATTCCTATTGATTGCAGCACAAGTTAGGTGTCTGAATACTTTTGAAACAATCCAACCTTGAGTCTCTTAGTGCTTCAGTTTGCCATCTGGGTTGGTGTTCTGGTTTGTTATCAATTAAGCTTGAGCTTGACAGCTTTTATTTAAATTGCATCCATCAGAAGCACCTCTTATGTAGCCTCACAAGATGAGAAGTCAGTACCACATTCGGGGAATGGTCTGCTGAGTACCATTTCTCTTGTCACACACAGACTTTCCCACCTCTTGCAAAATGCAAATTCAGGCTCAAGAAAGTCAAATATTTCTTGCTAGCAAGGGTGTTGGCAGGGGGCCAGAAGAACCAATGGGCATACAGTGCTGAAATATGAATTGTATAAGACACCTTGCCTGCTTTTTTTATGGGGAGATATTAAGCCATGAATTGAAAGACACAGAATTATTTAAACCAAGGCAGGACTACCATGCCTCCAAGGAATTCAGGATATGGAAGTGGACTGAACCGGGAAAAGATCATGAGTAAAGAAAGGGAAACCTGTATTTAGTTGCAATTAGGGTATTTTATTTTATTTTTGTGGTTTGGTTTGAACTGCTCTGTGTGAATCCATGCCTCCCCTCCATTCACTATCTAAGGCTACACCTAGACTATGGGGTTTTCCCAGGAGGATTTTCTGAAATTTGGCCCAGTGTAGACAGACCAAATTTTGGAAAAAAACCTCTTCCGAAAAAAATATTGGAAAAAGGTACACAAAATGCAGTGCGCATTTTGCGTACCTTTTTCCGATAGATCATTGTAGTCTAGACATAGCTTAAGAGCTGTTCCCAGAGATTTTCTCTGTGCTTTAATTTGTTTTACTTAGTTGCTCTGTAACACCTAGCAATCAATCTAGTATACCTTTTATTTTGTTATTTAAAAAAACTTACTTTTTTGATTCTTGTGTCCTGGAAAGGAACAGGGGCTGCTCTCTGTATGTCTGCCTGACTAAGACGAGCAATCAACTACCAAAGACTGCGGCTTGTTTTTCTCTTTTCTTTTTTTCAAGCTCTTTTGGGGCAAGGAAAATTCAAGTGTTCCCTGGGGATGGAATTCAAGTGTTCCCTCCTGCTTTTTCAGGGTTAAGTCACTTGATGGTATCAGCTTTTGTTTATTTCTCAGAGCCAATATATCTGTGACTCTGGAGAGTTTTGGTAAGCAGAGCCTAGAGGCAAGATATTTAAGGTCTTTGTGGGGCCTCACCTTCTGCACTTGGAGTGCCAGAGAGGGGAACAGCCCTGACAAATGCGAACCACAGTGCAAATGTTCCTTTTTTCTCTTAGCTATCACCTCCTATTTCCTCTCTTTTTACTCCCCTAAGCCAGAGTTGCAGCTTGAAATGACTGGTCAACATTAAAGGCAGATGAAAATCATGTTCAATCTGTTGAAAAATGGCCCAAGGCTCTGCTGAACTGGTGGATCTCAAAAGGAAAATCAATTAGGTTAGACTGGTGGAAATTTTAATCTTAGAATTGTCACGCTGCAGGAATAGACACACAAACACACTCTGTGTTTGCTGGCAAGAATAAAAAAAAAATGAGAAATGGTTTTGCTGGAACAAAAAATAAACTCTATGAACTAGATGGAGGGCAGAAATGCTGAGGAATGACTTTTAGGTAGTTGCTGGGGATTTAAATTGAACAGTTTTACTAAAAACAGGTTGAACCTCTCTGGTCTGGCAAGACCACGGATGTTGCTAGACCAGAGAGCCCCTGGACCAGAGAGTGCTGGGAGGCCAGCGGCTAGCCCCGTGGAGGCTGGGGATGGCAGAGCCCAGGGCTGGCTGCAGAGCCTGCCAGCAGCATATAGGCAGCCGGCCCAGCAGTGGCCCTCGGGCAGTGGAACTCACTGCCAGCAGCCCTAGAGCAGCAGACTCTGCCACCATTAGCCCCAGAGCAATGGAGCTCATCATCCCAGGGCTGACTGTGACGCACAGTGGACGGGAGCCTGGTAGCGGCCCTGGAACAACAAAGTCCAGTGGTCTGGGGCTGCTATGGAGCCACATCCCACAGCTGCCTGCAGAGACCAGCAGCGGCCCTAGGGCTAGCCATGGAGCTTGGTGGCAGTGGCCCCAGGGGCAGGGGGACTGGTGGCTTGGACGAAGAGGCCTCGGGGCAGGCCCAGGGGATTAGGAGGGGAGCCTAGCTAAGTCTGCTGACAGACGATGGGAGAGCTCAGAGTCCATTAGCAGAGGGGCTGACCTCCCCTGGTCCAGCAAACTCCCTCCTTAGGGATCAGTCAGGTCCTGAAGGTGCCAGATCAGGGAGGTCCAAACTGTAGTACTTTACAAAACTAGCTAAACAATTACCTTGGAACACAGGACAGGCGGGGTCCTCCTGGAAACTGAATCCCATCTACTATTTCAGGCAGCCTCATCATATAATCCCAATTCTAAATTTACCAAGGCCCACTATAAAACTAGTTAAGTTGTTTGGCCTATTACTCCCATTGGGAAGTTATTCTAGAACCTTATTCCTCTATTGGTTAGAAACTTTATCATTTCTAGCCTAAATTTATTCATGGCTAGTATATACCCATTTGTTTTTGGCCAGCAATGGCCTTCATCTTAAATAGCTCTTCACCCTCCCTGATGTTTACCCTCATGATGTATTTATAGATACAGGATGAACCTCTCTAGTCTGGCACTTTCTGGTCAGGCAACATCTGTGGTCCAGCATGATGTCAGTTAGCCAGATGGATGAGGCCAAGTGTCCTATAGTCCCATAAAGTTTGTTTTCAGCCACCTGTCTGGGGTCTCAGTGTTCTGTGCTGTTACTTAGCCCTAATTTACCCCTAAATGTTTCTTAAGAGGCCAGTAAGCAGTGGATGAGTTGGTTACTCTGCTAGACAATATTGACCTCCCTTGGTTCAGCATCATTCAGTCTCTGAAGTTGCCGGACTAGAGAGGTTCAAAAGGTACTTTAATATTTATATAGCACCAACCAGCATAATATCTAGGCACATATCTTCTTTCTGAATATCAAGAATCAGTACATTAAGATCAAAGTACATCATGTCTGATGAAAAGTCTCAGGGGGTATCAGGGTTAGTCTGTAACTAAAAAAACAAGAAGTCCTATATCATCTTAGGGACTAATTTATTTACAGACGCACACGCACACGCACACGCACACAGAGATTCATCTCGAAAGTGCTACAGGACTACATGTCTAATAAAGTCAGCCTGCATGAGTACTGGTTATCCATTAATTTCATGCTACTAACAGTGAGTGCAGTTCTGTCTGTCCCAATAAAAAATGTGCTACTGATACCAAAACAAATTTTAAAAAGGCATTCTATTTAATAAATAATTAATTTATGTAGGACAGACGATACTTTTTTGAGAAGTATATAGAATTTTATTGCATAATTCAGGAATTTTTAAGCACAAAACATTTTCAGAAAGCTGGCATAGGACTTCATAAAGCATAAAAGAAAGCCCCGTGATGACCAAACACATGGTCACTATTAATTGCAACTGCCCTATCTCATGCAAAATATACAATTAATAATATTTCAAACCGTATCATACAAATTCTTTTTTTCCTTTGTTTTGCCAAAGAAAGACAGATGGTAAGTCAGATAATGAATAAGGCATACACAAAAATCACAGAGAAAAATAAGTGTACAGTGGTCTGCTTTATAAATGAGGGGTATCAGGGAGTCCTCATTTTTATTACATTACTTGGAAGCAGTCATTTTCCTTGTGATCTCTATAAACACCACAGAAGAATAATTTTGAAGCTCCCAAATTTTTGCTAGGTATGTATTCTTCCAAAATATGTACTAAGTTGTGTCATTTTAATCAGTACATTGATATTGATGAATTAATGTGAAAATAATAAATATTTCTTAAATATTCACACGTGGGTGCACACGCATAAAAATATTATTATAGCCTGGCAGGTAGTGCTGTCTAAAGTTAAGGTTGTCTGAAATATTCATTACAAGTAGAGGCCTACCAAATCCATGGCTCATGAAATCTGGTCTTCCCCAAAAAATTTGGCTATTATTTAGGGGGATCGTGGTATTGCCACCTTTATTTCTGTACTGCCTTCAGAGCTGGGTGGCCAGAGAGCAGCAGCTACTGTCAAGGAGCCCAGCTCTGAAAGCAACCTGCCACCAGCAGCAGAGCAGAAGGGGGGGTGGGCCGGAATATAATGTATGCAGACATCTGCAAAATTGTGCTTTGACCAACCCACAAACAATGTATGATTTCTCTGTGACTGAAGTAGACCCCTGTTTGTATGACTTGGTTTTCAATTCAAGCTGACATTTTTCATTCAGGGTGCTTGCTTCAGACTGAGGGTCTTTTTTCAGGGGAGGAGGGAGAAGGGGGAGGGTATTTTGTTTTGAAAATTCAGCAAAAATGCTTCAACCATTTATCAGAACACAATTGGGGAACAATATGTTGTTTTATACAAGTTCTCAGACAAATGTCAGGTAGACGATGTGGTAGTGTTTGGCTCAGTAGACGATGTGGTAGTGTTTGGCTTCTCCATTCTGATTCTACCAACACTGAGCATGCTCTATTCCAGGGTTGCATGAACTGAGCAGGATTTTTCCTGTATCTGCTGCTCCCAAGTGCTATGGGCCACTGTGGTGTTGGACACAAGAAAATAGAAGAGAGAGTCTCTCCTCTACTCCCATATGTCCCCCAACTAGTGCCCAGGCAGCATGAAGGAGCAATGGGGCAGCCTTGAGAGCAGACTGAGATCAGGGCTTTCAGAAGGTGGGAAAAAGACAGCAAAGGGGAGAAGGATGGAGGGTTAGTGATCTCTAGAACACACTCCCTTCCCATAGCCTGGAGTGGAACCCACAATATCTTGGGTCTCACCACTCCTTTGCTATCATCAAACTTATGTGAAATCTACGAGCAAGCAATGTGTTTCCCTCTAAGTGCTCGTTCACCCAGTGCATGCCAACCTATCCCACTACCCACTATTTTGTTAGATCAAGTGGCTGTGGATCTAGACGTTTCAGCCCTACCGATGAACCATGTTGGTATCTATATAGCAGCATATGACAGAATTTGGTTTTTTTCAGCTCGCTTTTTTAAAGTAATAGAAAATTACATATAAAAACTATATTAAAGAACATTACAGGCTACAGTCTATATTTAAAAGCTAGGTAATGCCTGAATTAATGTTGCCTTGTTTTAGGAGCCTCATTTTAGTTACCTAGGTTTTAAAATGTTGATCTGTTGCTTAATCCTGCAATCAAACCCCTCCATTTGTTCAAAGCCCCATGGACTTTATTACAGATGGACAGGCCTCTTCTACTCCACCACACACACACACACACACACACACACACACACACACAAATAACAAACATGAATGTAACTGTCCAATATACAGTGAAGTATTTTAGAAAATAAATCATAATTACCAGGTTTCGCTTACAGTAGGAATGTAAAATAGATTCTCATGCATGTAATACCCGAGGAGATGATGTATGCAAACAGATGGTAAGCAAGAAAATCCCAAGCATGAGTGGGAAGGGGTAGGTGGGATAAAATAATCAAAACTGAGATCATTAAAGAAACTGAAAACCTTGTGGATTTAAAGAAGTGCTCCACTGAACAGTAATTAATAACCTAAGGTTGTGTCTACATCTAATCATCTGTTTTATTCTAGTTCTATATGTTTGTAAAGTGCCTCATACACAATGGAATCCTGGCCTCTAGGTTTAGCACCATACACATAATGATAATTTAGAAAACCATACAACCCAATAATTCAGTGGTAGCCTCTTTCAGAAAATGCATCAGCATTTAACCTTCTTCAGTATGTTGCACCATTGCCTGATGTAACGAAGAGCTCTGACACCCATGCAAAGCGAGCATGTCAGCATCTTGTGCATAGAAATTAGGGTTGTAAAATCCTGTTTAACCAGTTAACCGGTTAAATGGAGGCATGCGGGGTGGGGGACACTCCAGCCTGGCAGGGATGGAGCAAGCCCTCTGCCCGTCACAGCTGTGCTGGAGCGGCCCCACCCCCCACCCTCCTGCCCATGGACGGGGGCTGCTCTGCCTGGGCTGAAGCATTCCTGCCTGCGGTGACCTGGGCCTGCCACAGACTGGGGCTGCTCTGGTCAGGCTGACATGCCATCCTCCCCGCACGGGGCTTGGCCAACCCTCTGCCTGCAGCGGGGTGCGTTCCTTAAGCCCAAGCCAGTTAATCGTAAGCAGCGAGCTACACACGGTATGCGTACCAGTTAACCGTTCACATCCCTAATAGGAATCTGCTGCATCATGGAAGTTAAACAAGACAAACCAGCCAAAAAAAGAAAATGTAAACAAACAGCATTTACGCATTATTTCTATTATAGCTCTGCAGCTTCAGTCCATCTGTTTTTTTTTTTTAATTTTAATTCCTCTCTTCCATCTGCATTTATTGTGAGAGCTATGTAAAATGCTTCTGGTATTATAGTAGGAAACTAATTAGTCCTTTAAAAAATCCTAACAGTGTTACTAGTTTTACTTGGCGCTCTCATACAAAGCAAACCAGAGTCCCTCAAGACTTTCAAATACAAGAATAATTTCATTAGGTTTCAATCAGTAGTTTGCACACGTGCACACAAAATAAATTGATTTAGCACCTTAGTCTTGAGATACTGAAGTCTAAATGGAGGGGGTTTTCTTCCTCTATGCTACCCTGTCCGCAAATATTAGTTACCATCATGGAATATCACGAAAATCAAATAAGAGACTCTTTTTTCATAATCACACCAGCAGCTGCAGTGGCATGTTTCAATGGCTATCCACTGGAACTCATTAAGAAAGCATTATGTATAGTAAATTAAAATGCAGGGTCTCTGATCTTCAAACAAAAGAATGACAAATCTTATCAAATGTATGCCTTGGAGAAGGCTTTAAATGGCATTGTCCTCTTAGAACAGGTGACTGCACTCTAGAATATTTCTGTTTGTAATGAGCAGACAAGAGCCAGAAAATCTGTATCTGACTTTATGGAAATTAATCTAAATCCTGTGAAGCAAAGATTTAGATTCAGGCTCAACAGAATTTAAAGACAGATAGACAGTGTCCTCAAGGCAAATTACAGAACAATAAATGCAATTACAGAACAATAAATCACAATGGTAATACTAATTCATGGTAATCATACAATCATAGAATATTATAACTGGAAGGGACCTCAAGAGTTCAAGTCCGGTCCCCTGCCCTCACGGCAGCACCAAGCACTGTCTAGACCATCCCTGATAGATGTCTGTCTAACCTGTTTTTAAATATCCCCAGTGATGGAGATTCCACAACCACTGTAGGCAATTTATTCCAGTGTTTAACCACCCTAACAGTTAGGAAGCTTTTCCTAATGTCCAACCTAAGCCTCCTTTGCTGCACTTTAAGCCCATTGCTTATTGTCCTATCTTCTCCCCCTTCTGCCCCCCGCCTCCGTGACACCCTTTTAGATACCAGAAAACTGCTATCATGTCCCTTCATGTAACCTTGAGAACTGGTTAAAAGACAGGAAACAAAGGGTAGGAATAAATGGTAAATT
>CM057845.1:293348957-293385223 GCA_030068395.1 Apalone spinifera
ATGGAGCCAGAGCCCCACACAGCCCGCAGAAGCAGGGCCAGAGCCCACAGGCTGCCACAGGGATGGGACCAGATCCTGAGCCCTTGGTAGCCCAATCAGGGCCACAGCCAACCCCTGGAAGCCCATGGTAGTACGGAGCTGGAATCTATGGCAGCGCGGACTGCTGGAGTCCAGCAGGCAGTCCATCTGGGGCAGCAGCAGCAGGGTCAGCAACCCAGCAGGCAGCCCGACAGGGGCTGGAAGGAATTTCCCCACACACAGCTGGCAGAGCTGGGGACTGTGGCAGGGAATCAACTCTATTCTGGCAAATGCCCTGGTTCGGGACTGGTCAAGTCCTAAGTGTGCCAGATCAGAGATGTCCAACCTGTATTATTTTAATGATATATTGGTTAAAAAAAAGGGGTGCAGTGGCTTTGGCCACAAAATATTTTAAAATACTAGTACTTGGGGAAAGTGCAATTTGGAAAAACAGTAATTTTGTCTCAGGTTTCGCAGCTCTAGCTACGAACAATTCATCTGCAGAGACAGTGTGCAACGTCACAGAGTACTGGTTAACGGAAATATGTATCCTATTATTGCCATAAGTGAGAAGACCTTTTGTTGGAATGTAATGAACAGTGTCCAAAGATACTGACATAATCTCAGCCCAGAAGCCCTTAGCCTCTTTAACTGTGATTAAAAAACAAAATTAAAGGGAAATTCAGTCTTATTCCAACTGCTGTGTTCTGACCATGGGACAAATTTTCGAAAGAACCACCCAATGCTGTAAAATGCTAAATACGTATGCCTGGGTGAACACTGTTAATAATATGTACAATTATCTGCTTTGTACATGCAACTAATTCATTTAGTTGTTCAACCTGTTTAAACCCTACTGTGCATTTTTGTGCATCTATGTTTTAAAAATAAGGCCCTAAATTAAAAAAGAAAATCAAAACATGAGGATTTATATCTATTAACTATTATGTAACCAATTATTTTATTAAATGTACAGAGAGAGAGAGAGAGAGAGAGAGAGAGAGAGTGTGTGTGTGCACGCTTACATACACACGGACGCATACACCTGTGCAGGCAGGCATGTGCATATTTCAACTATGCTATGCTGGATGAAGCTTTTTCTAATTTATTTTCCTTTGGGGAAGGATATTATACTGTTTCAATATTTGTTCTTCTATTATTTATATTTCTCCTGATTTACTATAAAATCCTGCTTTGTATTAGACATTTCTGGCTAGGATTTGAATGTTTTAATAAATTTTGCAAAAATTTAATAACAAAAATCTAAACATGCAATTTACATACAATGGCTATTTTAAAAAACAGTAACTCACGTTAAATGTCTGGCAGGATACTTACCTAGCATGTTTTAATTTAATTCATATATGTCCTAGCAAATAAAATGCATTTAGTAGTTTATATTCATTCCCAAGCAGTAATCAATTGCCCATATCCTTTAATTGCTGCATATTTAGCACTAATAAATATACTGAAGACAGTCCAAGATATAACAATAACATTATTAATGATTTTATTTATAAAGTGCTCCTATCTCTGCATAATCCATGGGCAGCTACTTACACAGTAAAAGGCAACCAACACATAAGATACAAATATATTAAAAGCCCCTCACATAAATTAGAGACATAATTTAAATAACAAATGAAGGAAAAAGAATGCAAAATCATACCACGAAATACCACCTTATTGTATTGGTTTTAATTGTGGTTAAATGTGTGATGATCAGGAAATACATGGACTGTACGGCACATTGTGCAGTATGGGGGGGAAGACTGGTTCGTTCAATCATGTATTGACACATCTCAAGATCTGACCAGCAGCATTCCAGCACTTAGTCACCTCTGAGAAGAAGCTACCAGTTGCAAAGAGCTGTGTAAGATTTGTAACATGGAGAAAAAGACCCTCTAAAAACTTAGCTAAAGTGTCCAAACTTCCTTAAATCTTTTAATTTCATTCCCATATGAACACAGTGAAAAGCACGGTGCTACTGGTCTGCTTCTGAAGACCTCAGCCATAGCCCAGTGAAGTCAATGTGAACCATTCAGTTGGCTCAGGATCAAGACCCTTAGCAAACGGCAATAGTCCTAATTTTTCTGGATGCATGCAGTAGTCCCATAACACAGTCCCAAGAAGAATTTCCTCAGAGCCTTCAGCAGTTAGCTGAGCTTTCGCCTGATTAGGATCACTGCTGGCCTATCCGGGCTCATAACCCCAGACAACGTTTTCTGCTAGATCAGACTATTATTGTTAGAAATCAATTGGCTCATCCTGGATTTAAAAAATAATATTATCTATTCATCTATTGTTCCAACTTTCTGTTACTTTAAAAAATAGAAGTAAGTTCTCCTGTTGGTAACATCTAGCTGTATAAGTAGTCTGAATACAATGCCTGAGCCATAAACATTCCCTTGAACACAGCATGCATTTTTCAAGGCAGCAAAGTGTGCACTTGGGAAATTTCAGTTACTGACATCTTTTGACGAGTGCCTGACAGGTGCACTAAATCGGGAAAGGATATTTTTAGGAAGGGGAAAAAAATTCTTAATGTTGTTACTAAGTCTTACAATCAGACTTTGGCTTTTGTGGGTTTGTTTGTTTTTTTAAGAAAACCACTGCTTGTACAAAACCCATTTACTTATCTCTTGTTTTTAACACACATTTCCATAACTGAATATTTTTATTTTTAGCGCAGAAAGTATACGCATCTCAGTGAAAACTAATATAGATTTGTAGTGAGCTCCATTTAAAGGGGACGTTTGCTACATGAGCTCTGTTTATTTTTTACTACAGTATTTGTGGTAGCCCCTGCACCTGAAATGGGAAATAAGAAATAGCAGCAGCAAATACAGTATTTAATAGTACCTCCTACATGTACAAGGCATCCAAACTTGATGAAACATTTTCCCAGTTTTCCCTAAAATCTTACTCATATTTGAATCTAATAAAATAGATTAGAGGCACAAATAGGCTTTAACTATGAAGCAATGGATTGAAATAAAGCAGTGCATAATGGGAACTACCTGAGCCCATTATGATGTACCCTTCGGTGTTATCTGTGGACTTCATTTTAGAAAAGAGTTTGATGTCTTATTTTGGTCAATCCTGATTTAAGTTTGGGTGCAATTCACAATTGATATTAGTAAACACGCCTATAAAGTGTTCAATCCCTCAGTAATGATTTACTGGCTTTTAATTACCAATTTTTCCATAACTATCAAAAGAGAGGTTAAAATGTTTCAGAGGAAACCGCTCATATTAATCTCTCAAACACATGCTCAGAGTAAAGCTGTCAGTCAGGAAAACTGTCATTCCAGCTGCCAAATAGCTATGGAAACAAGTAAAGATTCATTAAACGTAAATACCTCCACATGAGAGAGGCTATAGAAAGAGAAAAATTCAGCCAGCCAAGAAGATTTCTGAATTACCAAGAGATACAGATGGGGCCAAACTTCATTGGCAATATTATATTCATTTCATTTACAAAGGAAAACACATAAAAGCAATAAAACAATATCAACACCTCATATGACAACAATAAATACGGGATTTATAAAATAGTTTTTACTTAACCTCAGAGACTAATAATAATTAAGATGTGGTAAATTAGATATACTAGAACAACTGTTTCAGTGAGGGACAAAATGGAGTTTCGCTTCTAAATGTGTAACTGTAAAATTTATGGAGCCACAATGTAGTAGAGTGTGCAACTTTAGCTTCTACAAACAAGTTCCTGAATGAAGAGATCTGTTTCTTAAGGAGTTTTGGGGAATTTTTCTTAACTTTTTTGGGGAGATGGGAAAAGGAGAGAAAAACTATGCATATATTACTTTTACTTAAAGAAACAGACAAGATGATTCCTTGTCCTGTGCAATGGGATACAGGAGTTGTTATATCTGCCTGTCTGTCCACCCCCTAGGATTTCTACTTTTTCTTCTAGGAAACTAAAAGCAAAATTGTATTGATTTACAATTGGAGTCAAGAATGCATTTCAACTGTGATGGTGGCATCATTAGAAAGGATTCAACAAGGAAAAAAACTATTTTATTTCTAAATCACTCCATACTTTTTAAGCACATCATAAATCGTAAGCCTACCAAACCATTAGTGGGGACACCAGATGATAAAGGTGTTAAAGAAGCATTCAAGGCAGAGAAAGCCATCGCAAACAAGCTAAATGAATTCTTTGCATAGCTCTTCACTGCCAAAGATGTGAAGGAGATTCCCACATCTGAATCATTCTTTTTTAGATGACAAATCTGAGGAAGAGTCCTAGATTGAGGTGTTAATACAGCAGGAGGTTTTGGAACAAACTGCAAATTAAAGACCAAGAACTCACCAGGACCTGATGGTATTACCCAAGAGTTGTGAAGGAACTCAAATAGGAAAGTGCAGAACTACTAACCCTGGTATGCAATCTAACACTTAAACCAGCTTTTGTACCAGATGACTGGAGGATGGCAAATATGATGTGGATTTTTAAACAAACAGAGGTGATCCTGACAATTACAGGTCAGTAAACCTACCTTCAGTACAGGATAAACTGACTGACTTATTAGTTCTTCCCGTAATATAAGAATTAGGGGCCACCAAATGAAATTAATGGGCAGCAGGTTTAAAACAAATAAAAGGAAGTCCTTCTTTACACAGTGCACAGTCAACCTGTGGAACTCCTTGCCTGAGGAGGTTGTGAAGGTTAGGACTATAACAGAGTTCAAAAGAGAATTAAATACATAGATGGAGGTTAAGTCCATTAATGGCTATTAGCCAGGATGGGTGAGGAATGGTGTCCCTAGCCTCTGTTTGTCAGAAGGTGGAGAAGGATGGAAGGAGAGAGATCACTTGATCTTCACCAATCTATTAGAATTCTTTGAGAGTGTCAACAAACATGCAGACAAGAGTACAGGTTGACTTCTCTATTCCAGATCTGTGGTCCAGACATATCCATGATCTGGAAGGATTTTACTGGATGTCCACTTTTCACGGGTGAGGACAAGTTTCCTGTGGTTCCATAAAATCTGTTTACAGCCACCAATGCTAGCTTTCAGTGTTCTGTCCTGTTATTTAGCTGTAATTTATCCCTAAATGTCCTCTATCAGCCCAGTAAGCAGTGGAAGTGTTGGTGATGCTGATAGACAATATTGACCTCCCATGGTTTAGCAAACTGTTTGGTTCAGAAATTGTCAAGTCCCAAGGGTTTCGGATTAGAGAGGTTCAGCCTGTAATAAAGTGGATATAGTATCCTTGAACTTTCAGGTCCTTGAACTTTCAGAAAACCTTTGCAAAGGTCACTCACAAAAGGCTCTTAAGCAAAGTAAGCAGTTGTGGGATAAGAGGGAAGGTCCTCTCATTAATTAGGTAGCTGGTTAAAAGGTAGGGGAAAAGGGTAAGAATAAATGGTCAGTTTTCAAAATGGAGAGCGGTAAATGGTGGTATGTCTTGGAGATCTGTACTGGGACCAGTACTGTTCAATGTACTCACAGATGATCTGGAGCAAACAATGAGGTGGCAAAACTTGGAGAGAGAAAAAATTACTCAAGAGAGTTAAGTCCAAAGCAGACCAAAAAGAGTTCTAAAGGGGTCTCCCCAAACTGGAGGAGTGGGCTACAAATGGAGGGATAGCTCAGTGGTTTGAGCACTGGCCTGCTAAACCCAGGGTTAGGAGCTCAATCCTTGAGGGGGCTGTTTAGGGATCTGGGGCAAATCTGTCAGGGATGGTACTTGGTCCTACTGTGAGGGCGGGGGACTAGACTCAATGACCTAGCAAGGTCCCTTCCAGTTGTATGAGATAGATATATATATTAATTTTCAATGTTGATAAATGCAAAATAATGCATACTGGAACACAATCCCGTTTATACATAAAAAAGGATGGGGCCTAAATTCACTGTTAATACTCAAGAAAGATGTTGGCATCATGGTGGATAGTTCTCTGAAAACATCTGCTTAAAGTACAGTGCAATCAAAAATGCTAGCAGAATGTTAGGTATCACGATGAAAGGGATGGATAGTAAGTATCATAATCGCACTGTATAAATCACTAGTACACCCACACCTGAAAAGCTGTGTGAAGTTCTGGTCACCCCACCTCAAAAAGAGATACTAGAATTGGAAAAAGTACAGAGAAGTTCAATAAAAATGATTAAGGGATATGGAACAGCATCCATATGAGGAGAAATTAAACAGAGTGGGACTATTCAGCTTTGAAAGGAGATGGCTAAGTGGTGATACGATACAAGTCTAATAAATCTTGAATGATAGGAAGGGAAGAAGGAAATGTTCTTTACCCCTTCACATAACACAAGAACCAGGGGTCACCTAATGAAATTAATAGGCATCCAGTTTAAGACAAACAAAAGAAGTTTTTCTTCACAAAATGCATGGTTAACCTGTGGAACTTGTTCCAGATGATGTTGTGAAGGTCAAAAAAGATAACTAGAATAATAAAAAAAAAGAATTACATAAGTGCATGGAGGATAGGTCCATCAATGACTATTAGACAACATGGTTATGGATGCAACCCCATCCTCTGGGTGTCCCTAAGTTTCTGACTGCCAGAATCAGGACAATTTCTGTGTTCTGTTCATTCTCTTTAAAGCACTTGGCATTGGCTAGCATTGGAATACCAGTTACTGAGCTACATAGACCATTATTCTGATACAGTATGGCCATTTTTATGATGTGCTATTCTTGCGAAGACTGGATTTCTTTTCTTTTTAGTTATAGGCCTGTAATGCCTTTACACACTTCCCTCTCCCAGATATCTTTAATACCTGACTCTCAGCTCAACTCATAGCAATAACCAACAGGGGATAAAAAATCCATTTGCCTACTTATCAAAGCCATCTGTAGAATCTGAACTTCCACTCAAATGTAAAAAATTAAGCTCCTGCATTTAAAGGTTGCAAAGATAACCTTATGCCCATTAACTGATCCAGAGCCTGCCTTCCACATTTGCAGACAGATAACTCTCCTGTCCTGCTTCTGTTGACACCACTAACTTTCCCATAGTCAGAGCTAAATGGGCTAATCTTGAGCCAGTTTCACAAGTTATATCCAGAACCCTCTGACCTTAAGTGAAATTGACACAAATCATGCCATTCTTCTCCCTGCCACAGTTTTGAAAGGTGCTGCATGGCACCAAAAGCAGGCTTTGAGGTATTCAAAGGGGAAGAAAACAGAAAATGGAAGAAGAGGCAGAGCAGCAGCCAAGATACTGGGGGAAGGAGAAAAGAGACCCCTCCATTTCCCACCCTTACACCAGCAAGGAAATCAATGATGGGCAGCATAAATTAACTTCTGCCAAACAATCAATAGGCTGTGATGTGGGGGAGGAGAGAGGTGCTGAGGGTGGTGATGTCCCCAAAATATCACTTATTTACTAGACAGCAGGCTCTGGGAAAGATGCCATCCTGAAGAAAGCTGGAGAGACAATTCCAGTAGAAATCCTATCCACTTCTTACTTGTTTGGGCTGACTGCCTTCTCACCAATGCATCTACCTGGGACATCACTAAGAGACCCCACACCACTAAATAATAGCTAGTAGGTTTAATCTTCTCGCTTGTTAAAAATTATGACACAGAAGGCCACTGGTGCCAAGCAACTCCTGTGGTGCTAAGCAATTCCTGCCTCGGACCTGACAAACTCGCTACACCTAATACACCACTTTGAGAGGAAAATAATCCAGAAAGGGTATTTGCACTGAATGCTTATAACTTTTCAATACTCACTGTGAGATGTGTATATAGGTAAAATGTAAGGAACACTGTAACTTTATTCAAAATTATACTTTTATTGTCTTGGAGTAAAAATGATTTACTGAGGCATCATGTACTTGGTGACCATTTATTCAAGCAGGAGGGAGCTGTCACTCCTTCTTGGCTAGCTGATTATATAACAAATTGCTCAACTGTCCACCACAGCAGCAACAGAGAAAAGTCAATAGAAAACCATCAAAAATAAACTATAAACATCAAAACCATTTGGAAGTAAAAAGGAACATTGAAATAGACAGAGGATTGGCTTGTCTGTGAATAAAGAGACACAGACTGAACCAGTTTATCACAGAATGGAGAAAGACACTCTGCATCTTGTTGAGCCATCTTGTTGAGCAAGGCTGTGTCATGAAAAACTGGATTCTGGTTCCTGTGACACACACTGAACTTTGGAGGGAAAAGGAAATGTTACTCACGCTGTGAATTACTTGTAGTTCTTTGAAGAATGTCCCCAGTTGTAGACCCATGTTTGCATTTTATGACCAAAAAATGGTTACTTCTGTAACTGTTGTTTTTCGAGATGTGTTGCACATGTCCATCCCTATGTAGGTGTGTGCAGGACCTCAGCACAGTCACCAGAACTTTTTCCCCACAGTGGTATCTGTTGGTTTGACTGTAATGCCCTCTGAGGCTGCATGCTCATACTGCCGGTATGGCCAACTTCAACAGGAGGGGAAGGAGGGCAGGTCTTAGAATGGACATGAGAAACATCTTAAAGAACATTTACAGAAGGTTAGTAACTGTTTGTTCTTCTTCAAGTGCTTGCACATAACCATTCCAAGGCACATGACTCCTGACCAGCTATAAAAGAGGTGGTGGCTCGGAATACGTGGACATGCCAACTACAATGCTGTCTGGCCAATGCCAGTGTCATCCCTAGCCTGACAAGGTATGCACAGTGTGGCAAGAATGTGTGCACTGATGACCAAGTTGCTGCCCTGCAGATATCCTGAACAGAGACCTGCTCTAGGAAAGCAGCCAAGGAGGCCCTGCAGTCTCATGCAAACAGCAGTTAGCTAGAGGTGAAACACCTGCCTGACCATAGCACAATCAAATGCACCATGTGATCTGGGATGAAATTATCTGAGCAGAGATAGGGAGGCCCTTCATTCTATCAGCTACCACTCTAAACAGTCCGTTAGAGTTACAAAATGGCTTGGCCCTTTCTATGTAAAACGCTAGCACATCTCTGACATTTAAAGAGTTGCTCCTCCCTATTCACACATTATTTTTGTGAAGAAAACTGATAGCAAGATTGCTTTTGGGTTTGTTTAGTCTGCAGAAGAGAAGAGTGAGGAGGGATTTGATAGCAGCCTTCAACTTCCTAAAGGGAGGTTCCAAAGAGGATGGAGAAAGGCTGTTCTTAGTAGTGACAGATGGCAGAACAAGGAGCAATAGTCTCAAGTGATTGTAGGGGAGGTCTAGGTTGGATATTAGGAAACACTATTTCACTAGGAGGCACTGGAAAGGGTTACCTAGGGAGGTGGTGGAGTCTCCATCCCTAGAGGTTTTTAAGTCTCGGCTTGACAAAGCCCTGGCTGGGTTGATTTAGTTGGGATTGGTCCTGCCTTGGGCAGGAGGCTGGACTTGATGACCTCCTGTGGTCTGTTCCAGTACTATGATTCTATGACTGCAGTAGCACTGCAAAACCACCTTTGGGAGGAAAGCAGAATGTGGATGCAACTGAAACCTTATCCGTAAAGAAATCATGCACATGGGCCTAAGGTGGGCCAACCATGCTTGAAGGGATCTGAGGTGCAGTCTTGAGTGTTGCACCATGTAAGTGCATGAAGCCATGACGCCCAGGAGTCTCAGACAGCTCAGTGTTGCTATAATTGGGTGAGCCTTGAGAGACTTTATCAGGGCTGGAAGGAGAAAGTGAGGGGGCACAGGATTGACAAGGCCCTTTATATTGGCACTATGAGCACAAACCACGAGATGGCGCTAGAGCTCATCCAACAATGAGAACCATAGCCAGAATCCAGTGCAGGCCAGACACTGAAACGAGGTGGTCAGAGTCTAGAGATAAGCCACAATGGTACCGAGGCTGGCATCTAGATACCCAGCAGAACAGGTCGCAGACCAGGCCACTGTTTTCGACATTTGTTCCAGAAAATAAAGAGTAAAACTTCCTTGACCAAAATCTCAGGACTGGAAGGGACCTTCTGTGTAATCAAGTCCAGTCCACAACTATAACCAGCAACCTCATCATATTAGTCTGTTAAAAAAATGATCAAGCTTCATCTTAAAAATAGTTTGTCTAACTCCTCCCATGGGCGGCAGGTATTTTAGGCGGGGGAAAGCACTGCCTTTTCAAACTGCCAACCTGGCCCCACCCACACTCCACTCCACCCTCCGCTATCTCTGGTGCTCTGGACTGGGGAGGCTGGGACTGCACATGTGTAGAAGGCAGGGAGATGGCGTAGCTCCCGTGGGGGTGGAGCCCCAACAGAAGGGGTGGGGCTAAGGGCTTGCCATGACTCCTCCCATTAGAAGACTCTTACAGAACCTCACTTCTGTGAAGATTGGAAATTATCTAATTTGTAGCCTAAATGTATTTCAGACTAATATTTATTCAGTTTATACAGCCGCTCCCTAACTTACGGCCACCTCCACTTACGAACATCTGCACTTAAGACCAAAGCGGTCGTAAATGCGGATCCGAGTTATTAATGGCGATCCGTGCTTATGAACAGCACGGTTGCCACGTAACTCTATGGGATCCAAGTTACGAACAGTTCGAATTATGGACCAAGTGTTGGTCCGTAACTCGTTCGTAATCAGAGAGCAGCTGTATCCACTTATTCTGTGCCAACAGCATCCTTTGTCTTAAACAGTTCTCCCTCCCTCCCTCCCTGGTGTTTACCACCATTGATGTATATAGTTCTTTACTTGACCACTAAAGATCCTATTCTGCTCCCAAAAGCTCTCTCATTCCAGAATTCTTCACACAAGTTATTTCCCCCACAAGACTCCAGAATAAACCACACAAGGACCAGGGATTCCATACTTCCTCTGTCCACCACATCCACTATATTGTAACTCAGTGTTATTTTACTATTAACATATTTATTATTTATTTAAGGTAGATTGTATAAACTGTACAAATAGAAGGAGACATTGCCTACCACAAAGAGTTTGCATTCCAAAAGAGAGAAATAACATATTCTGGACAACTAAGCCAATATTTTCAAACCAGAGCCTCTCTGGTTAGATTCCCAAATCCCTAGTTAGACACCTGATTTATTTATTTATTTCAATAGGCACTTCTGTGGATGAATATTTCCAACGATAGAAAGAAGCACAATGTACTGCAGAATCTAGGATCTAGATTCTAGCACAATGTACTGCACTCTGGTTTCTATGTCATGTTGACATATCATTTAAAAATCCAGCATGCTTGAGTGCACACAAAGCCCTCTTTCAATTTACAGAATAGGATTTTTTATTACTATTATAATGTTAAGTGATGGTGAATAAGTCAATGGCACACACTTGCTCTCTAGTAATGCTTCACAATAGACCTGCCAAAAGAAGAATGCACTGGACCAAAAGAGTGTTTTGGCACCTACAAGCAGATGCGCAGCAGGAAGTCAGAGGATTGTCTCGGTAGTGCAATCTCCAAGGCATGGCCACTCTGAATCCCAGTGGCCATGCAATTTTCTCTCCTACAAAGACCCAAGTGTTGTCATGCAGGGAGTGGGCTTGCTGTAGAGCTTAGATCTACTATGCTGCAGAATCACAAAGCTACTATTGCAGAGATTTGGAATCTCCTCGTTCCGTAGCCCACTGCACCACTCGCCTAGCTCCTGAAAAGCTCTCTCTCTCAGGTTCACCCTTAGGAGACTGAGATGCTAGGCCCAGGTGAAGAGAACAAAATTAGTTGGATTTCCCATTGTATCTGATGGGGCACTCCCACACAGCAGGCAAAATATTTTCTGCCAAACACAGAGGAGCTACTTCTTGTGGCAAGCACATGGCTGTGGGAGTAGCTGCAGAATACCAGAAATCTTAGGGCTCCATCTATGGTTTGTAAGTGTGAGTAATACATAAAAACACAAAAAAGTTATTGAAATGCACACTGTTAATATCACTGTGTTCACATAAGCATGGAAGGGTTGACGGAAGCAAAAAACCAGCCTTACAGAGTTTAAGCTCAGCTCAGTGGCCTAGCCCTCCAAGAGATCCCCTAAAAGTTCTGGGATGAACACCATGGCTGACAACTCCATTCCCCAGGCACAATGGAACTCTGTGCCATAAGAGTAAAGCTTAGACTGAGGGAAATGAAACATACTACTGTAAGGGTAAAGCTGCGAGGTAGACAGAACTTCCGCAGGGCCTCAGCTAAGAACGAAGAATGAACTCTGCCTGGAGCTAAGGACAAGCCACAAACCTCACCACCGTTTGCCAGGCTTGCTTCCTGGACTAGCCTTCTCTAATGAAAACAAAAAGTGACTTGAGCATTCAAAAACAAACTAAAATCCTGCCAAATACATATTGCACACACAGTTCTCCCACTGAATACAGAGTGAGAACCAGAACAAACCACACATGACAAACACTAGTTACATCGATTAATGCACTACTGGAAGATGCTCAGATGCTGTGGTCAGAAGGGAGGCATAAAAAGCTACATAAATAGAACAGCATTGGACGAGGACATAAAATGATAAATTTTCAGAGAATCAGCACTGAAAGCCTAATGGGATTCATGTAAACAGGAGGAAATTGGTGTCAAAGTACACTTAGATTAAATAAAATGCAGCCAGATGGTCTCTAGTTCTGAACAGGTAAGGATAAAGCTTGTATTATTTATATGGCATTGTTTATTTATGTAATGTTTGTATATTAGTTGCTGGCGATGAGGCTATGTTATTGTCATGAACGTCTTTGATCTAATTGCTCATTTATGCTCAATTATATTGTGGGGTCTTTTTTGGTGAAGTGCCTAGATGCCTTTGGTCATACACAAGAATAAACAGGGTTGTATTATTATCATGTGGAAATTTCAAACTGAAATATTCTTTGGAATGTAAGAAACAGATTTCTTAGATTAAAATGTTGTGGCTTGTAGCATGTGGAATAAGACCATTCTTTGGGAAGACATTGAACAAAATATCTAATGAGAAAATTCACAAGAGATTTTCTCTGTGACAGAAATATACAAAGGCAACTCATTACACCAAAAGAAAATGAATGTATTACTATCTCATTTGAGGCAAGAGCTATTTCATTCTTTAGCTAGCATCTGAGGTGGCATGTAAGCTCACCATTAAAGTTATCATCCCTTCCAGGAAAGATTAAGGAGCGATAGCTGATTATTATAAAACACTTTCTGGTTATTAACAGTCCTGCTGTTTGTTTCCTTAGGTAATGAGACTCAAGCTTCACAGACTATTTTTTGTAAAAAGCCCTAAAACCGACAATATTAATTTTCTGCTAAGTGACCAGGGATTCTTTTAACATCTTCTGCTATAGGGCAAAGCAGCCTTGCGATTGGCTTGTTGAAGTTTAGTGGCTTTCCTATCAAAGCTTCCACTGATTCCCTTCTCACTTGGAAAAGCATTCAGTTTGTCCTGGAGCAGGATAATTGGCAAGTGGTTAAGTACTTACACAGTTGTTTTCAGGAAGAAGATTTTAGTAAATGGGCACTTGCAAAGAGCCTGCCTGATTAACATTTTCCTCAAAACTCCTGTCACTGACTTTAATAAGCCTTTTAAAATATACATGCACTGCATTCCCACCCCACCCCCTTACTTCCAATGCAACATCAACATGTTGCATTGGAAGTAAGGGGGCGGGGTGGGAATGCAGTGTGAGCATGTCAAAACTTCCTTATTTTAGAACACACAGAATCCCAATGAAACAGTATTGTCAAGCCAGTCATTCGTAGGTAAGAATGAAAGAAGACTAGGAGGCAGAGCCATGGTCTAACAGATGAAAGCTAGAAACAAAAAGATGTGCTTTAGCGCTGCACTGTTGTGCTTGAAATCAGCATCCAGGAAGCCAACATTTGCTGTTATTCCCCCTATTACACACAAACACACACACTCCACAGAGGTAGAGATGAATGCGTACTTTGATAATTAACCCTCACTGTCATGACAAACATGATTAAATAATTTTATAGCCTCTGTCACCCACACAAGAAAAGTTATAGGCACAGTGACATTTCCTGCTGGATCTGATGGTGATGCCCCTCCCCCAACTAATGACTGCCCCAGTCAGACTAATGGTAATGACTGCCCCACTCCTGCTCTCATGGAAACAGAATCAAGACCTAAATGCATAGCATATTATCCCTGCGAGGTCCCCATTACTATGGCATCTGAACACCTCACCCTCTAACCTATTTATCCTCACAACAGCTTTGGGAAGGGGGAACTGCTATTATCCCCCTTTTATAGGTGGAGAAATGAAGCTATGCATGGTGGGGGGAGCGAACTGAGAGCTGGAGAGCTCTGCTTCCTGCTGTTTCAGTGAAGCAGAGCGGCCGGGCTGGGAGATGGCTGCTAGTTTGCTCCGGCTTCCACCACCACAATGAGTGCAGGGAAAGGGAGGGACCCCTTGCCGCCATCCCGTGCCAAGCCCCTCAGCAATCCCCCAAAGTTGCTCTCGTCACTTGGAAGAATGGGTACAATGGGGACGGGAGGAGAGGGAAAAGGGGCAGAGCTTGGAGGAAGGTCTGGAATGGGGCAGGTTGGGTACAGGGCCTGGGGCAGAAGAATTGTCCCAAGCCCCACACTTGGGGCCAGGGCGGTGAGGTGTTGAGGTTGCCCTGGGCTCTGCACCCCCCTAGGAACCGCCCTGCTCAGCATGACACACGCTGTCTGTGGTGAAGCAGGAAGAGGAGCCTACTTTTCCCAAGTACCAATCCAGCAAGCTAACTAGAGAGCCATCCCTCTATTCCAAATCCTTTCCTGAGCGCTTTCGCCAGGCTGCTCTGTGGGAGAGGGAAAGTGCTCTGAATGGTTCAGGATCACTGGATGGTGAGTTACAGGTGGAAGGGAACAGCCATTTTTCATGCCATTGCCTTCACCTCCCAAATCCATATGCAAACTCTTGGCCCGCCAGCACCATAGTAACTGAGTCAGCTGCAATTTATAGGGATTTTTTCCCTTCACGGTGTGAAGCAGAGATCTGGGGCCAGTCAGAGAGACCCTGGTAATGTGCCCTCACACACTGAGGGAGGCAGAGTCAGATGGCAGACAGCAATGGCTATTTATCACTCCAGACCTGGGCTAAAATCTTCACTGGATAAGAAGTGCTAATGAGTTTGATGGTTTCATCCATCTCCCTGTTTCCAGACTTCATAAAACCACCACTGCCCACGCCCCCCCCCCATGACTGGTCATTTCTGCTCACAGTCTGGAACAATTAGGTGCAACAGAGCAAGACAGAAGAGCAGAGGAAAGTGTGGGCAGCTTGCTTTATTATTGCTTGTTTGGTAATAACCACACTCGATTCCTGGGGTAGCACTATCAATCTTTCATGTTCATGAAAAAACTGAGTTTTTTTTATAGTAAATACAGAATATTTATAAGTTAAAAATGGTGTTGGAAACATTATCCATTCAAAGCACTGAACACTAACCGGCAGAATGTGACAGTGAAGCCTTTGTAGCTTGGGAAAAAGAAAGGGAAGGGAAAGAAATGACCCAAGCTCCAGATTCTGAGCTGGTGTAATTCAATTAAATTGATCTACACCTGCTGAGGATTTGCCTATGTGCATGCAGGACACATGTGGGTATAGAGTTCATGCACAGTGTTTTGCCAGTTTGTGCCTCCCTCTTTTTGGAAATTTCACATGATTTATACATTAGTTACTGCAGTCCCAAACTCCTTTTCAGCGTTCCAAACTCATACTAGTTGCTTTAGGCAATTCACATGGCACAAATCCAGTATGATATCCGTACTCAGCAAACTCAGGCTACACAAGGCCCATTGTGGATTCTCCATTAGCAAATTTTAAATTCAGGCTGGATATTCTTCTAAAAGACAGATTCTGGGAATCATTTGAGGGAGGTTCTACTATTGCCCATGTTGTAAAGGCTTCCAGACTAGATGAGTCTTTTCTGCCCTTGGAAGCTACAAATCCCCATAGTGCATATGGAGATGATGCAAGACTCAGAAATCACAAAGAGCTTTGGATCAGACCCTAAAGACAGAGCTTTCTTCCCATCTCTCCAATCTAGCATTATCTCCCTTCCAGAGAAGGGAGAATCAGTTTACAATTTAGCATCTACTACAAGATTATAAACTCAATCCTTAACACATTAAAGAAAAGTCACCATTAAAATCCATTCAAAGCACAGCCTATTCAGCTCCTGGATAGCCTGGGTAGCAGGGAGAGGAAGATATAAGTTGTTATGCAAAAGGGAAATATTAGATAGCTCAAAGAGCAGTTCAAATAAACTAGACACCTTATCTGCTATAGATCCTTTCATTAGCTATCTTTATATTTAAAAAACAGTTACACACCCACAACAAATTAAAAAGTGAAGCAAATTCTACAAACTACCAATGAATGCATCCAATTAAATTGTTAAAACATTAATATTAATACATTTATATAGACAATGGTAAAAAAAAACCCTCAAATTTAGATTCATAGAACCATAAGGTTAGGAGGGAGAACAAGGGTTAGCTAGTCTAATCCCCTGCCAAGATGCAAGATTTGTTGTGTCTAAACCATACAAGACAGATGGCTATCCAGTCTCTTTTTGAAAACCTACAGGAAAGGAGACACTTTGATTTCTCTGAGTCAGTCTATTCCATTGTGCTACTATTTTATAGATAGAAAGGTTTTTTCCTGAGATTTAATCTCAATCTGCTAAACTGTAGTTTGGACCCATTGCCACTTGTTCTGCCCTCTGTGACAAGAGAGAGAACAGTTTGAAGACTACTATTATGTCTTTCCCTCAGTATCTGCTTTTGAACATACCCAGTTCCTTCAGCCTTTGCTCATATGTCTTGCATTCCATCTCTTTGATCATCTGGATCCTTTCCCATTTCCTCTACATTCCTTTGTATACATTGGTGACCAAAACTGGACACTAGACTCCAGCCGAGGCCTATTCGGCACCAAGTTGAGAGGTATTATTGTCTCTTGGGACCTGTATGCTATGTTAATGCAATTGAAAACTTCATTTGCTTTTTTTTTGCAACAGCATAATTCAAAAGTAACAAGCTGACTGAAAACTCAAGTTTTTCGTTCCTTATAAAGCACCTGGTACACCATTCACCTTCTATAAAGGAAACAAGAAAATAAGATATTCCATTCCCAGTTACTATATAACCTATACTGGATTGCTGGATTTTAAATTTCCATTATAGCGAATGTATAGTATTGTGACCACATTGGTCCAAGGATACGAGGGACACAAGATAGAGGAAGTCATAGCCTCTTTTTTCTTTTTTAGGCTCAGACACACAGCTTCTCTCCCCAGATCTGAAGAGATCTGTGTAGCTTGAATGCTTATACATTCCACAAAAAGAAGTTGGTTTATATTACCTCGCCTATTTTGTCTTTCTAGTATACAAAAAATAATATACAGTATGTCTGTTACTGATATCTGTTATATTAACCATACAGTATGATGACTGGATATGATATCAACATCTGTCCTGGTCTCAGTTTATCCATTCCTAAAAGTATCTTTTTACAATGATAGAAGTTCTACACAATTTTTTGGTGGGTAAAGTAGAAGCAGAGTGGGGGTGGGAAGTCAAAAACATATTACCTTTTACCTGTGTAAATAAAAACCACCACCAACTAACATTTTTGGTGGAATTTATGAACAACCACAAAATAAGTACATGGTTCTCATTCCCTACATGAGTTTCAGCAAACAGGCAATTCTCCTCCCCGGCCCCCCAGACTCCCCAGGACAGAGCCAAGAATTGTAAGCATGCCACAACAACTACATTTCTTTATTTCCAGCTCATATCTGTAGCAACTTGGCAATCCTTCTCTGATGAGCCCAGCACGGCATCCAATCTGTTCCTAATTATCTGATTCTCATGAGCTGTAGAAGGGTAGAATACTGAGCAGAGAAAGGGATGAGACAGACCTAAGTAGCATGCAAGGCTTTAGAATAAATATTGAGGAAAGAAAAATTAAATTAATGGAAGTAAATAGAAAAGGAGATGTAATGCAACATAGGTTTTCCAAAGGTAGATCATTCCAGAATAACTTGATATCCATCCTTCAGAGGATAACTGATTTTTTAGATTAGGGAAATGCAGTAGTTTTAACATTCATGGATTCCAAGAAAGCATTTGACACAACACCTCATGGGAAACTATTAGTTAAATTAGAGAAGATGGGACTTCCTATGGGAATCAGTATACCCTGTATACTAATAAGGTGGGAAAGGAACTGGCTAAAAGGAAGACAGAAGCAGGTTGTGCTGAAAGGGGGACTTTCAAACTGGAAGGAGGTTAGTAAGAGTTCTTCAAGGATCAGTCTTGGCAGTGATCTTATTTCCGTATTTTTATTAATAACCTTGGCACCAAAAATAGGAGTATGCTGATGAAATTTATTCACAATACAAAGTTGAGAGGATCATCAGTAGAACTTAACTTCTATCAACAGAGAAGGATCAGATTATAAAGGAAGATCTGGATGACTTTGAAGATTGTAGTAAGAGAAAAGAAATAAAATTTAATAGTGCAAAGTGCAAATCACAAGCTTCATGTCTAATACCAAGTATTTCTGATATAAACAGAAGGTTTATCAGTAGGGAGCAACTGAGGGAGAAAAAGACTCGGCGGGGTGTTTCTCATTCATGGGATAACTGTGAGCCATCAATGGAATATGGCTGCGAAAAAGGCACATGTAATCTGAGGATGTATCAGAGGAGGCATTTCCAGTTGGTAGAGAACTATTAATAACTTTATACATGGCACTGGTAAGACTTCAGCTGGAATACTGTGTACAATTCTGGTCACTCACATTCAAGAAAGATTAATTCAAACCAGAACAGTGCAGAGGAGAGGTACTAGGATTATGAAGAGCACAGAGAGCAGCTCTTACAAGAGGAGACTAAAAGAGTAGGGTGTACTTAGCCTAGTGAAATGAAGGTTGGAAGGGGATATTCTTACTCTTTACAAATACACAATGAGCATAAAAAGCAGGGGGGATGAAGGGCTTTATAATAAAATGACAATGGGGGCACGAGAACGAATGCATATATACTGGTCACGAGCAAGTTCAGGTTGGAAATCAGAAAGTGGATATCCTTCCAGTAGGAATTGTAAGAACACACAACTTAAGTAGTTTTAAGAGCGAAGCAGATTAATTTAGCAATGAGATTGTATGGTGGGGTTGCTTGTGATGATGGAGACAGGGCTCAGCAGCCCTGAGGTTCCCTTCTGGTTCATGTCAGATGCTCCTAAAATCTCAGGCTTCAGCCAGACACCTCAAGGAGTCAGGAAGGGATCCTGCACATCCCCTGCATTCTGATATACTGTGCATTTGTTTAGGTTTTTGGTCTTCTTTCTCTGAAGCATAGTCACTACAGGAGATAGTACACTGGAAGAAGAAAGCTTGTGCTCTGAGGTA
The DNA here is from genome assembly GCA_030068395.1 of Apalone spinifera. NCBI lineage: Eukaryota > Metazoa > Chordata > Testudines > Trionychidae > Apalone > Apalone spinifera. The sequence goes on from CM057845.1 coordinate 293,368,314, forward strand.
GCACCAAACATTCTCTCTTGGGTGCATGGACAGGCTGTTTCTTCCTCACACATTAAGGTCTAACTGACTGTCATATATGGAGTCAGAAAGGAATTTTCCCCACATGAGACTGGCAGAGATTTGAGGGTTTTGTTGCCTTTCTCCACAATGTGGGTTGCTTGCCAGGACCATCTGGATATCTCTCAGTATCTGTCTGTAGGCCGAGCCCGGTGCTCCTTGGGCCCTTCCATTCTCTTCTTGTGACATAATAGTTCAATCTCCAGTGGGCTATCATACCTTCTTCAAAAATGAAGAATAGTCTTGCAGCTCCTTAAAGACTAACAAAACATGTGAATGCTATCATGAGCTTTTGTGGTCACAACCCACTTCTTCCCACGAAAGGTCATAATACCAGCTACATGTTTTGTTAGTCTGTTAAAGTGCTGCAAGACTCTTTTTCTTTAAGTTTTTCCAGCTACAGACTAACTCCATTACCCCTTTTATATCTTCTTCAGTTATCAGTGGTTGGGTTTAGTGTGTGGGTGATGGGTGGTTTTGGTGACGGACACACAGATGAGATGGTCAGTCTAGAGGATCTGGTAGTCCCTTCCAGCCTTAAATTTTACAGCTGTATAACTATGTTAGGGAGAGTGAGTGAGAAAGAGAGACAGAGAGAACACAGTAAGTTGTGACACAGTGTTGGTACCTTGCTGGTTGCTATGCTGGGCAGTGGGCTGTGAGTGACCCCCACTGGCTGCTGTCTGCAGCACGGCCCAGGAGGGCAGGGGATGAGTCACTAGCCAAGGGTCTCTCAACCTGTCCGACAAGCTACCCCTCAGGGAGAGAAACAAAGGAAGGTGGAATGCCGCCCTGGCTGGGGGGCAGGGCTGGAGGAGGATTAGTTTCTGTCTGGGATCATGGAAGAGACAGCCTAGGGAAAGGTGCTGGGATTTAGGGGCCCAGTCTGCCCCATCTCAAGGGGGGCTGAGGCATCCGAGGCCTGCCCTGTGACCAGATTACATCTGTGCTGTGCTGTATCCTGGAGAAGCAATAAACTCCCTCTATTCTACTGGCTGGTGGAGTCTGTCCGTGTCATTACAGGGGTGCAGGAGACGGGAAAACCACAACGCGCCATCACATAAGTACATAAAGGATAGAAAGGACAACATGAAAGGCAAGAAAGGGAGTGAGATTTATAAACTCTTGGCACTCCATTACAAAAACAGCACCTTTTAAACAAAGTCTTTTTCCTTACATAAAACGTAACTCCATTCAAAGTACATTTTTGTACTGGCTACTTCAACAGCAGAACAAACTAACTTTCAAAACAGCCTAATACACACGCTCATTCTCAAAGCCACCTGGAATAGCCCTTTGTTTACACTACCGCAGGGATTCAGAGACAATCAGAGCCCGGTGGGCTTAGGAGCAACTGCCAAGTGAGTGGGTGGGTCTACCTTTTAAAAGTGTGTTTGTGTCTATATGAATTATGTATTTTCTTAACACATATTGCAAATGAGTACTACTTTGCATACATGATTAAATAGATAAGTATAAGATAAAATTAAACTAATTAAAAACAAAAATAAAACATTTTAATTGCATGTGCAGCCTATGTTAAACAATGTTATTTAGGTGCGACGTCAACACCTGAAAGTCAGGAAATGCCAGATTTAGAGTTACCCAGCTAACTTTAATTTTTCTCCCTTGTCCATATGCCCTGTGCTATGTATACTTGTATAGGGCTGGTAAAAGGCGTGCGGAGTCAGGAGTACCCTGGCACTCAAATCACCACATAGGTTAACTGGGACCTAATTAGAAAATCAATTAAAATGGTGCAACAGCTGAAGGGCTAGTTAGAGGGGTACAATCACAGCAGATGCAAGCAAATAAATGGAGAGGAAGGAAGCCCTGGAATGGGGAGGAGCTGAGAGCCTGAAGGAAAGCAGAGCTGACTGCTCCTTTCCTCCAGAAGCAAGTGGAGGAGCTGGCTGGAACCTGTAAATATTACAGGCAGTGGCAGGCTGGCACTAGCAGTGAAGGAGACTTGAAGTGGGTAGGGTCGTACTTAAGTTAAGAGAGGACTCACAGGATACCATCCTGTGACAAGACCCCTACTTCTTTCAGTACATAAGATGGAAGCTCTTTAGGAACAAGACATCTGTTCAGTATTTGTTTTCAATCCCACTATTAAAGGGTTGGCTCTGAGCCTTATTGAAAGCATCATGCCTGTGAAAGGATATTAAAATGTAGGGATGTTAGTGTAAAGTCATTTTTTATACAATTGCCCGATAAGCCTAGGCATATCGGTTAATCTTAATGACTACATGCAGCCCCTCCCCCCCAACCATTGCTGCCTCTGGGAATGGAAGCCGTGTAGGGGAGCAAGTGGCAGCTTTTAAGCCGGTTATACATTTACAAAAAAAATGTTTGCTAACATCCCTAATGTGTTACTCTCCAAATTCTATGTTTTTTGCTTAGGGAATAAAACATGAGTATATTGGCCTTTGACTTGGTAGGCCAATATACCTAGTTGTTATTTACATTGTGGGAAAATCACGCATTCTTTCCCTATTTGGGTTCTGAGATGTTTCTCCTTGCATCTGTTTTCTGACCAATTTTACACTGAGAATGTATGTTTTTTCTCAGGATTTGGCCCAAACAGATTAACATGTACTTACAAAATCATCTGGCAGTTTTGAAGCTCCCAAAGGAGCATTTGATTACCAATTACAATGTTTCTCCTTCCTATCAAATTGCTAAGAAACAGTAACTAAATTGATTTAAAATGATTTCTATCCCACATAGCCTGTAAACCAGGCATTCAGTTTATTATGATGGTATTTTAGTCTTATGATGGTATTTTATCCCATGAACTGTGTTTTCAGTATTGCTCATAAATATACTCTGTTTGACTTCATATATTAATTTTCTCAAGCTATATTAGTTGTGTTTCCTATCAGATGACTCCTCCTGCCTGCTGATACTGCATGGTTGAAAAGCAACATGTCATAAAAAAGAACAAACCAGTGCTTACGGGCTTATATTGTACAGCTAAATTTGAAAACAAGCTTGTTAATTTATTGTTTTTGTTTAAAAAAATCATTGTCACTTTATTTACAATAATGTGTTTACTGTGAAAGCAATGTACTAGTCTAGATGCGTGTATTTTAACTTTTATTTCAGAATAACAGGATACCACAGAGTTTGTAAAGAAAGTTGTCTGACATGACTAGTTCTTCACTGCAAACATTTTAGAAAAGGGACATTTTGCTCCTCCTTCCAAATCCAATTTTCTCTTCTTCAAGTCAAGGTGTGTGTGTCTGTAAGGGATTGAATATGATCCCCTTTGTGGCTTGTTTTCATAAGAACTGTAGCATGGGTGCAAAACTTCCCTTAGTTCATAAACATCTTACATAATAGTCACAGAATGACAGTATCTTGGAAGAAGTTAGCATGTCCCACTCCTCTCTGATACATGTGCTACAGGGATCTCTGGGTTGCCCTTCTCCCACTGCGTTTCAGGTCTGTAGACCACCCCAAACAAATACCAAAAGGCCCTTATCCCACATCGCACCAGCATGTAAACTATAGATAGCGAAATGATTGAGAGAGTTTTAAATGTTTTATGGAAATATTTTTAATAAGGATGTTAGATATTATTTATTTTAGCAATCCTATAGTCACAACAAATTTTAAAGGTTACACGGTTACTAAAATGCTTCCCCCTGCGGGGCAGAGCTGGCAGCCAGTGAGCTCCCGGCCTCACTCCTGGCAAGTCCCCTTCTACGCCACACTGCTTCCTCTGTATCAGAGGCAGCAGCAAAGGACAGCAGGTGGAGTCAGTCCATGAGGGCAGTCAGAAGCAGCAGCGCAGGGGTGAGGAGGCAGGCGGCTCCGTGGGATCCGGTGCTTATGGGGAGTCAGTTTTTAAGCTCGTTCTCCCTGAGCACTGTATCCCACCTACCCTCCACGCTGCTGACTTTGAGAGGCAGTGGGGGTGGGGGCAGACAGCTCTGCGGAAACCGGCATACATGGGTACCAGCTCCCCATGGGCACTGGCTCCCGCCTCCCCCTCTTGCTGCTGCTGATACTAAAATGAGATTTTTCCCCCCCAAACCTTGAGAATTATCTGCTATTGTTGATAAATGTGCAACATTTTCATATTTCACCAGTCAGACCTCAATAAATATAGTGCTAGCAGGATATCATGTTTCAAGACCACTTTCATAGGGGTATCCTGTTGCTCTAACCATGCTGCCAATAAATCATAACTTCTCAATATATTGTTCATCCTGCTTCTAAGCCTGAACCTCTCCATATAATTAGCAAGATGTGCTGCTTTGTGCTCAGCCTAGATGATAAGGGCAGAATGAGAAAGGAGCAGAGATTAAATAAAAGAGAAGCAATTCTCACACAATAGAACTGAAATGGACATTGAGCAAAGTTTTCTAATTTGAGAGCCTATAGTAAAGCCCCTAAATCAGGGCTTCCTCAAAAAGTTCATAGGAAATTGGCTTCAGTGGGTTTTGGATTGGACTCTAAATCAGTGATGGATAATCTGCAGCCTGAGGGGCACATATGGCCTAGCAGGGTTCTGTGTGAGGTCTGAGAGACATTTTGTTTACCATTGCCCACATGCAGGGATACAAGATTCTGCAGATTTCCATTCATATAGTTGGTTTTTTCCCCCTCCAGGTGTGACTAAAATGACACACATATAAAGCAAGGGCACATGAAATGAGGTGCGTGCTGATTGCACACAATATTGACTGTGAAAGAAGTACGCTCCCTCTGCATCCAGTCAAGGTTCTGCTACAGTTCAATTGGCACACCTCGCCAATTCCAGGTGCACAAGCGCAGTTAGCAAATCTGTCCTATCCCGGAACAGTCTTGGTTATGACAATCTTGCAACCCACTGAAATGAAGGAGGGCCACTTCTGTGCTCCACACACTAGCCTAGCTGTCCATCACTGCTCTGAGATAAAATTTTCAAAGATACTGAGTCCTCCAACTTTAACTGAAGTTGGTGGAAACTGCAGGTGCTCAGCTCCTTTGAAAGTCAGGTCCCTTATTAGGTACTTAACATCAGGCTCCCAAATTTGACGTGTACCCATGTGTAAAGTGATGGTAGTAGAAGTGACAGGGAAGGCGAAAGAGGGTGGACTTAAATAAAAAACCCCTCAAGAAAGGGAGCATGGTTCAAATGTATACGTTATATAACTAAGGGTATGTTACACTGCCCGACAAGTGGGACTATAGGTTTGCGAATGGCAATGCGCCCCATGTACTGTGTTGTAACTCCCCTGTGTGTACACTGTGAGTGCTACTAAAAAGTTTCTACTTCTCACTGATGTAATCCTGGCTGAGCATGTTAATGCAAAGCAGGAACTTTTCAGTTCACACCCAGAGCATGTGCAGGGGGGAGTTACAGTGCAGGACTTTGGGACACACAGTTACTCATGCCCACACTGTGAACTGTGGACAGGTGCAGACCTGCCCACAGGTGAAATTGGCAGAAACCTGGCCCAGTAGCTGATGGGAAATAAAGCTGATTCATTCCCAGGTAATGGAAAGATGGGATGTGACTAAGTAGATATAAATGGACCTAAATAAGTATCAAGAAGTAATAAGTATCCAGGCTCTGCGGTAGGTAAGCCCTTACTTAAGAAGCTTGCTTAGAATCAACCTAAGTTCTTTCAGCTAGGCCAGGAATGAAGGCTGTTAAGAAGCAGTTAATTGACTAATCGTGAAGTTGATATACACGATTAGTCGATAAGGGAAGGCGCACATTGGGTCCAGGAGCTATCCCCGCTGCGGCTCTGCAATATGAATGTAGGAGGAGCCGGGTATGCAGGCAAGCTGGCTCCTACTATATTTAAACTGCAGAACTGCAGCGGGTGTAGGTCCCGGACCCAGTGCAAGCCTGACTTGCACCAGGTACAGGAGCTAACCTCTGCTGCACTTCTGCAGTTTAAATGTAGTAAGAGATACCCGTCCAACAGCCCCGTCCACGGGGGGTCCAACCTCCCCTCTGGGACCCTCAACTTCATGGGATGCAGAACAGCCTCTGCTCGCAGCACACCTGGGCCCGCCACGGGCAGAAGTTGCTTTGCAGTAGCCTTCCCTGCACCCACCCCTCGTTGCTGCCCCTAGGCAGCAGTGCAGGGGGCAGGAAGGCACCACAGAGATGGTGCTGGTAAGAACTGGTTTTTAAGCCAGCTCCCCCCAGCACTGGCTCCTGCTTCCTGATAGGGGAATATGAGTAGACGACCCAACTAATCGACTAGTCACTTACATCCCTACCAGGAGCTGCTCAAATATTCTGTATTCAGTCTAGAGTTATTCAGGATAAATACTTTCTAATAGTGTACATGAACTTTTGAGAGAATAAAGCAGTGTCTCTGTATTCTTACTCATATGTGCATATGAAGAACCACCCTGCTAAGCATGACAATTGCTTCCTGAGACTTTGCAATTAGAAAAGTATTTAACTGCTGATATACTGACTTTTCTCACATTATAAGCTCCAAAACCTGTTTCTAAAAAAATCCACACTGTACAGCCACATCTGTTTTCACTCAGCTGAGAACTGATCAGTGAAAGGTTATTTGTTTTTACATATCATTTACAACAAACATTCAAATCTGTAAGCTAACACTAACATTCCCGCCACCCTCAAATGATAAATACAGGCGGGTAAAGCAGAAAAGGACAAAAGAAATTAATACAACTTCTGATTTGGGGAATATGTAATTTTATACCATAATTCTTATTATAGTCAGGGTTGGTAGCACACCTATTATTAAGGTTGCCCAACATTTTCCATTATAAGATACTGTTTTCAATTTATTGTCATTTGCCAAATTTTTAACATTTTGGGCTAATATTTCCATGCCAGTTGCCTGTCTCAGGATGAGATTTTTTTGGATAATGTCAACCAAAACAGTTCAGCTATTCCAAGTTTGGTTCTAGGGTCTGATTTGTAGAAGTGGTCAGCACTCAAAACAGTGAATGAAATCAGTTGGAGTTATACTTTGAACATATAGTGCTATATTATTCTACATACACTGAGAAATCAGGTATCTGAAATTGGGCACCCAACATTTACCAGATACTTGTGACATTAATCTCACTGTACTTTGCTTCCCTGTCTGCAAAATGAGTATAATATATGTTCATCCCGTAGGGGCACAGTGAAGTCAAGATCATGTTTTTGAAGCACCCAGATCATACAGTGATAAGCACCAGAAAAAAAAACCAAGAGTAACTTAATTCTTATTCTGACTTTAGAGCTGGGTTTGAATCATATGCTGTACATAAGCACTAGGGTCACTCGTTCATTGAGAGTAAAACAAAATCCATCCTGTCTTCCAAATGAAGCAAGAATCCTGCTGAAAAAATTGTTATGCTACCATATAATTAAAGGTTGTATAATACTGCACACCCACAGAGGCCAAATTAAGGTTGCCCAGGTAACCTTAATTTTGGCACTTCCTAACTTTTGAGTACTTGATTTTGCAATCTCAATAATGTTCTGCTAATGTATTTTAGTGTAATACTGTACATGCATTTATGACTATATAAAGTAGATACTAAGAGAAGAGGTTTGCAAAGACACTCTGTGCTGGCTTTAATCTGCTTCCATTGTAGCAATGGTAATTTAGCCATTCTTTTGAAAAATCCCATCCCAGATTTACAGTGTGACTTTATACAGCCCAACATTATTTTATTGAAATCATTCCCTGCAACTTCAGGAATTACATCCATAATGTTATGCCCTGAATGCCTATGTTAAAGAGTTTCTTTTGTCCTAATAGTTCATACAAGAACCCGCCTACAGCTGGCAACAATCCAAGAAAATCCAAGTTCACTTAATCCATTTTTTAAAAAAGAGTAAATGCACTACCCTGCAATCTAAACTAGCAACTGTGAAATACAGTCATTATCTAACAACACTGATCTAATTTTCTACTGAATGCCCTAAAATGAGGGGTTTATTTAAAATACAAAATACAAGGACTGGGACTTAAAAATGATAATTTGACAGCACTTAAAACAGAATTTATTTAGTTTTTATTCCCATCATATTAAATAACACCAACTGACAACAGCTCTACATGCTGCATGAAGGGAGATGCATTTGCTGACTTCAGGAAATCTCAGAGATATAATGCAATGGGAGACTGATATTATGCTCATTAGATCACTAGGCAGCAGCACTTATAAACAGAATATTTAACTAGAATCCTCAGAGATATTCTAATGCAGCTGCCATAATGCTCTTTGAAATTTTCCACCTAATGCAAAAATGCAAGAGACAAGAAATCATTTTCATTTCAAGTATGTAGGGTCCAACGTGAATGTTACCTGATTAACTCACTTTGTTACTAATTTAAATTAATAAAGAAAACAAATACAGTATGCTCCCATTATTAATGTTAATATTGAGGTCATGTAGGAAGAATTTTGTACATCATTTGGCTAGTGGATTTTAGTTGGATTTAATAAAAGATCACAGGAAGAAATCAGGGCGTAGAATGACAGGAAAGGAGTATTTTCTTATGGGAATTATAAAAGGGCAAGAAAACAAGATAACTATATTACATAATGTATAATTCATTAAGAGCCAACAAAATTAAAGTGAAAAAACAAAATTGATCAGTGATGTTCTTCTGAAATCAGTTAAATGAACTATTTTCTGCTGTATTCCCTTTCTAAATCCCTGCCAGATTTAATTCTCTGATTCAGTCCTGTAATTCTTACCCACATCATACCAGACACGAGCAAGAGTCATTAAGGTGAAATATGAATTTCCCAGGAGACAGCCTGTATGATATTAGTCAGTAAACTTAGTCTAGTGCCTAAAATGAGTATGGAATCCACCCTTAATGGGAAAGTACAACAGCAATACAACACAAAGTCTCAGTATAAAACCGCAGATCTTACTGCATATGAAGACTGGACAGTATCATCCTGCTCACATCAGGAAGAGGTATTGTCTTCTAGGACAAATTTGAAGTTTGGCTGAGCAGCATGGGGGAATTCATATTGCAGCAGAGACTTTGTCAGACCTTATCTGGGGATAAGCAGATGACGGCAGTCTCCATGGCTGTCAAAAAGGCTCCTTTCACCAGCACTGAAATTCACTTTAAAAAAAAATTGTAAATCATTTGCAAAGTCAGGCGAGTAAATGGAAAGTTAAATTGGCTGAAAAAAAATCTGCAAAAGCTGGAAAGCAAAGATACATTCCCAAGGGGGATAAAGTCACAGTAAGCAAGGCATTCCTATCATTTCCTCTGATGCTCATTGTTCTTGCATTAGGATGAGGATGGAACTCTCCAGATATCTGTCTGGCAGTAATAAGCAATTCAGAAGGAATCCCATCATAATTTTTCAGGAATTAATGTCCACTTAATATAAAGCATTACCAAATCTGCTGCTTAACAGACAGCTATAACTGGAATTAATTGATGTCATCTGTACATGAGGAAGAATCCATTTGTGACCCAAATGTTGTGGAATTTAGCATAATTACACACTTTATCGTTTGGGTGATTTTTTTCATTAAATTAGGAGTTCACAGTGTGGTTACAGTCTAATCACTTGATTACATTTACCTCCTGGTGAGCATTTCCCTCCAACTAACCCTGAAGAGAACAACCTTGGCAATCCAGACATATGCACAAACTATGAGCAATATAAAGGACATTTCACATTTAAAAGTCAGGCTAGCCATGGCAGGTAGATAGGTGAGCATCCATAGTGCACAAAGGGAACCATTAAAAGAGACCACAGTGTGGGGTGCACGATAAATACACAGACTGAGACAATGAACTAGGACTACATTCTCAAAGGATCTAAAGAACTGTATTGAGGTTTGGGGATGTAGGAGGTACTCTGCTTTAATCAGACCTTCAGTGAGATCATAGTAGCATCCAAAAAGTAAAATACATGCTTAAAAATAACACATAAAATATACATATTTTCCCGGCTAACCTATAAACTGGGCCTCTTCAGTTGAAAGATGATACAAATTCATCATATCTATGCAACACAAAACAGATTACAATAGGGGCAGTAAGAATCGTGTTCCCTTTCAATGCGTGTAGCTGGGGAGGCACTGTGGCGTTTATTTAGGGACAAGCTAATTAGGTACAAAGCCAATAAGAATAGAAGCCTTCTAATGTGCTAAAAATACAATTAGGAAAGAAACTGAATGAACTGCAATTAAAACCTTGTTCTTATGGGGAGCCAAGGGACACCTAAAGGCTCCAGCTCCAGTTCTCTGAACCACTGACTCATGAAACCGTTTATTTGTCTTCGAGCCAGACAAGCTTCCTGTGAATATAATGATGAAGCTATAGACTGTAGGGCCTGGTGGGTCAAAAACGAATCCTTGATTAATTGTACTGACACAGTTATGGAAGTTCCATGTCACAATGTGGAGAATCACCTGAAGAGAGAAGCAAGGAGGGCAGGGAAGGGGATTTGTTTTTTTTCATGCCATAAGGTGTAAGTCTGCCTCTCAAATACCAGGAGGTTAGAAACTTGCTTCAGAGAGGATAAAATTACCCCAAAATGACAGAAGCGGGAGAAGGGCAGACTTTAAGAGCTATACAACACTATTAGTACACAAGAGATTTTCACAAATTATGCAGGGTGACACAACGAGCCAATTCCTGCTTTTCCCTCACTGAGACATGTTGGTAGCAAGGGGAGCAGAGATGAAACAATCAGCTAACAGTTCTCCAACCCTTCTGAAAGCACAAGACAGTCTGTCTTTTAGGGCTCTGAAGGCAGGCTGAGTGCCACCAGGCATAGCAGCATTGAGATGCCAGTCAGAGACAATCACGACCAGGGGAACTAAGCAGAGAGAAATGAGCTCCCTCAAGGAAAGGAGGAGCCTTAGATTTGATCTACCAGACAAGGGGAGAGAACAGTAAGAGAGGGGTCTAAGCAGAGCTGCTGCTGATCTAAGCTCCCACTCAGAGGTGATGAGGAGAAGGGATTCAGCAGAGCAGTGGAATAGAGAGGTCAGAGAAGCAGGGGGAGGAGAATGGGCTGTGTACAGCAATAGAACAGGGAAGCCAGTCAGAAGGGAAGAAGCAGGACCTGAAGAGTAATAATAATCCTAGTAAGTTCCTGAAAGTATCATATGAAAGTGTGGTGCAGACCTGCAGGACACCTGGCAAATTATAACCCTGGTTCTCTGCAAAAGGATCAACCCTTCCACCTTATGCTCGAGCGTGCAATAAACATTGCAAAGAAATTTAAAGAAGTCCCATTGCCAGAGACATTCAAAATTGGATTTAACAGAACACTCTAGATACACGTCAGGGGAATATTGCAATGGGCAAAGGGAGGGACAAGGCCAGAGGCTCAGTGTCATTTCCATCTCTGATTCCTAAGACTCTGTGAAATCCTTCTCGTGATCATTATAAAAGTCTAAAATTGGATTTCTTTAACAAATAGACTAACAAAGTATTCCACAATCACTTATTTACTCTCAGCCCTGCACTTATACAGTGTGTCATGGAGTGTGACCAAAACAGACTCAACCCACTTTTTTAAAAACCCTGTTAAAATCAAAAGTATAATTCCTGTGTAGACATCAGAATCCAAAAAAAAATGCTCCTTCAGTGAACAAAGGCTACCAGCCTCCCTTGAGATAACAAGATCATCCAATAAATTATTGGATTGCATTGGAGACAATTTTTTATTTAATAAGGGGGAGGGATAGCTCAGTGGTTTGCGCATTGGCCTGCTAAACGTAGGGTTGCGAGTTCAATCCTTGTGGAGGCTATTTGGGGCAAAAATTTGTCAGGGATGGTACTTGGTCCTGCTGCGAAGGCAGGGGACTGGACTCAATGACCTTTCAAGGTCCCTTCCAGTTCTAGGAGATAGGCAATCTCCATTAATTTTAAGATTGAGAAAGCTACTGGGGGAAAGCTGTTCTACATTTGATTTTAACAAATAGGGAGGAGCTGGTTGAAAATTTGAAAGTGGAAGGCAACTTGGGTGAAAGTGATCATGAATCAGAGTTCATGATTCTAAGGAATGGTAGAAGAAAAAACAACAAAATAAAGACAATGGATTTCACGAAGGCAGATTTTAGTAAACTCAGAGAGCTGGTAGGTAAGGCCCAATGGGAAACAAGACTATGAGGAAAAACAACTGAAAAGAGTTGGCAGTTTTTCAAAGGGCCATTATTAAGGACCCAAAAGCAAACTATTCTACTGCATAGGAAAGACAGAAAGTATGTCAAGAGACCACCTTGGCTTAACAAATCTACAAATCAAAAAGGAGTCATATAAAAAGTGGAAACTAGGTCAAATTACAAAGGATGAATATAAGAAGATAACACAAAAATGGGGGAGTAAGATTAGAAGACAATGGCACAAAACAAGCTAAATCTTGGTAACAAGACAGTCTACAAATATATTAGAAGCAAGAGGAAGACCAGAACACCGGAAAAGGGCAAATATAGTGCCCATCTATAAAAAAGATAATAAGAACCCAAGAAACTACAGACCTTTTCCTCTCGACCCCGATCACTCCCCTTCCCCCTCTCCCCTAGGATCCAGACCAGTCAGTTTAATTTCTATGCCAGGGAAGATAATGGAGCAAGTAATTAAGAAATTAATCTGGAAGTTAATACGGTGATAGGTAAAAGCCAGCATGGATTTGTAAAGAACAAACAACATCAAACCAATCTAATAGCCTTCTTTGATAGGATAACAAGTCTTGTGGATGGGAAGGGAAAAGGGGTGAACTTGGTAGACCTAGACTTTTGTAAAGCATTTGAGACAGTCTCGCATGACCTTCTTATCACTAAACTAGGCAAATACAACCTAGATGGGGCTACTGTAAGGTGGTGCATAACTTGCTGGAAAACCGTTTACAGAGAGTATTTATTAACAGATCAGAGTCATGCTGGAAGAGCATAACAAGTGGAATTCTACTAGGGTCTGTTTTGAGACTGGTTCTGTTCAATATCTTCATCAACAATTTAGATATTGGCATAGAGAGTATGATTATTAAGTTTGCAGATGATAACAAGCTGGGAAGGATTGCAAGTGCTTTGGAAGATAGGGTCATAATTCAAAATGATCTGGACAAACTGGAGATATGGTCTGAGGTAAATTGGATGAAGTTTAATAAGGACAAATGCAAAGTACTCCACAGAGTACATAAGACAGAGAATATCTTATTGCCTCTATATAAAACCATAGTACGCCCACATCTTGAATACCGTATACAGATGTGGTCGCCTCATCTTAAAGATATATTGGCATTGGGAAAGGTTCAGAAAAGGACAACAAAAATTATTAGGGGTTTGGAACGGGTCCAATATGAAGAGAGATTAAAAAGACTTGAATTTTTCAGCTTAGAAAAGAGGAGACTCGGGGGGGGGGGGGGGGGGGGGGGGGGGGGGGGGGGGAGTATGATAGAGGTCTATCAGTCATGACTGGTGTGGAAAAAGTGAATAAGGAAAAGTTATTTACTTATTCCCAAAATATAAGAACTAGGGGTCACCAAATGAAATTCATGGGCAGAAAGTTTAACACACACCAAAGGAAGTTTTCCTTCACTCAAGCGAACAGTCAACCTGTGGAACTCCTTGCCAGATGATGTTTCGAAGACTACAACTTTAACAGGGTTCAAAAAAAGAGTTAGATAGATTCATGGAGGTTAGGTCCATCAATGGTTATTAGTCAGGATGAGTAGGAATGTTGTCCCTAGTCTCTGTTTGTCTGAAAATGGATGACAGGAGAGGGATCAGGTGATGATTACCTGCTGTGTTCCCTCCCTCTGGGGCATCTGGTATTGGCCACTGTCGGCGGACAGGACACTAGGCTAGATGGACCATTGGTCTGACCCAATATGGCTGTTCTTATGAAAACAGATGACAATAACCTGCTCTCAAACTCTGAGTGAGGTAGGGGAGGGGATGGATCATCAACAACTCCTTTGGCACCCAAGCTGGTGTAAACTCATGCCCCCGGCTGTAGAACAGTCATGTGTTGAATAACTGCACAACAGCAAGTGAGTCATAAAGGAAAATAACTGTTCAAGTTTTCAAAGGGGTATGCTTCCAAGCCTGGTGCATGTAAAAGTGTATATGCACTGAGGCTGTTAAAATATTTAAAATGCAATTCACATGCTAATGGACTCAATCGTGATATGGGCTGGCTAGGACACTACCTACTACACAACCACTGAAGGTGCTAACAGCTCTGAGAGTGGCATCCTTCCTGTCTTAGCATCTATCTATTTACTTTGATCTACTTAGGTTTAAGTACCCATTCTCCAAATACTTAATGATGCTCTGACACACACGCTCTGACACACACACCCCTCCCCCCACCCCCTCTCCTTCCCCTCTCCTATTTATTTCTAGTTTTCATATCCCCTACTCATAACTCCGGTCATCTGAAGAAGTGGGCTGTGCCCACGAAAGCTCATGATACCATCTACATGTTTTATTAGTCTGTAAAGTGCTATCAGATCATTTGTTGTTTTTTCTGTAACAGACGAACTCGGCTACCCCCTGAAGCTCCGAAAATGTCACTGTTACTCATGTCTATCATTCCTGATTGCAAGAAAAACAATGGAAATGACCATGAGTGTGTAGAGCCCACACAAATTTGGGGTGGGATTTTTCAAAAGCATTGAAGGGATTTAGGATCTCAAGTCCCATCAAAGGGAGCAGTGTTTCTTTTGTCATTTAGGCGACCCTGAGAGAACTGTAAAAGCACAACGAGGGCCAAGATGGGATACAGAAAGCAGAATCCCATAAAAAGTGCAAAGCAAGACCCTTTCAGGCAAGCTTTAACCCCATCTGCCAGCACTGAAGAGAAGAGACAGCAATGTGATTAGGAGAAGTAAGATGTAGTTGTTACAAAAGGTAGCTCAAGGGTGTGACAGCAGCTTAACAGCAAGAGTTAGAATGCATTTTAAGTGAAGGCAGAGGACATCCACACTGCATTGGCCCACTGTTCTACATGAGCTAAAGTAACATCTACTTCAATAAAAGAGAAGCGAATGGGAGATATAGCAAACAAAACTGTAACATGTTCAACAAAGCAAATTAGACCATTTGCCACTGCCTGCATCAGTCAATGTGCATCTCCTGAAGACCAAATATATTAACTCAAAGCAGTAAATGGCAAAAAAGAGAGAAGATAAGGGCTCATGCTGCTCCAGGAAGGATGGTATTGTGGTTCGATTACAAAACTATAACTCTAGAGTTGAATGTTCAAGCCTCATTTCTACACAAACTTTAGGTGCAATGCTAGGCAAGCAACTTCTCTATATACCTTAATTCACCAGCTATAAAACAGAGATTATTACACTTCTTTATCTCATGCAATAGCTATGAAGACCAGAATTCAGCAAAGTGCATAACTAATCTCATCCTTGTTCAGTAAAGCACTTAAGTATGTGCTTACATCCCACTGACTTCAGTAAGGTTTAAGTGTTTTGCTGAATCAGGCCCTAATGTTTGGGAGATGTTTAGATATTAATTGATAGAGGGGGCATAAAACTGCCTACAATTAGACAGGGCTGAGGGCACTAAAATGCATATGAAGTGACTAGAAAATGTTCAGGAGGGAAGGGGAGAAAAGGAAAAAGCACCAGAATAGCAATGCAACTTTCCAGTTAATTGAAGATCAGAGGTAAGTGGAAACAGAAAAGAAATGGGAATGAAGGTATGTTAAGGTTCACAGCAGAAGCCAGGAGATTACTTAATATTCTTACACAATTAAATTAATTCTCTGTAATCTTTGTATATACATTGTAATTATCTCTGTATCCTTGAAAATTACCTTTTAAAATCTGGGTAAATATATTAACTTATCTCAGAAACCCAGTTTAATTTTTTTTTTACCAAAGCCAACCAGGGAAGAGCTTTGTAAACAGTTTTGACCTTTAAAGAGCCCCAGCACTCTACATATTTATTCCAAAATTGGAAAACCCTTTGAAACAGCTAGGAACAAAATGGTCATTTACATGGAATTGGCTGTGTTATTGCTATAATTCATTTACAGTAATCAAGAGTATGCACCTAAATGTTAACAACATTACACAGGGGAAAAAAGCAAAACAACTATTTCCAGTAGCTAGAGACAGGGCAATTAGAGGGCTAAAACTCACTCCTGGTTCCTGGAGTAAGGATTTAACATTAGATTGAGAACCAAACTAAAAATATGTAAGGGACAAAGTAATAGTGTTAACATTTATGGGTAGTTCACAGTTTACTTAGGGTTGCCAGCTTTCTAATATAGTTTGGACCTCTCTGGTCCAGCACCTTTGGAGCATGAGTGATCCCAAACCAGAGAGTTAGACGGACTAAGGGAGGTCAAAGCTCCCCTGGCCAGTCATCAGCCCTGTGGCGGGATCTGCCCCTCTCCAGCAGGGCTCACAGCCACTATCCTCCCTGCCACTGGGGGTTGCATCTTCCTGCCCAGCCAGGACTCCTGGCTGTGGCTTCCCGGCCTCAGCCCTCCACGCGCAGGCCTGACTAGGTAAGCATGTTAAGTGTCGGGTAACTGACTAATCGAATAGTTGATGCATTCTGCATTGACTATTCGTTTAGTTGATAGAGTGCCTCTGCCTTTGAAGCATAGCAACAACCCTAAGGCTGTTGTTATGCTTCAAAGGCGAAAGCGCCGTGTGGAGCCCAGGGTCAGGTGGGGACTCCCCAGCTGATTCCAGGCTTCATGCGGCGCCGCCGCTTTGGAACACCGTGTACAGCCCGGGGACACCCCAGCTGGCCCCAGGCTGTATGTGGCTTTTCAAAGAGGCAGCGCTGCATGAAGCCCAGGGTCTTGCCCCAGGCTTCAAGCAGCACTGCCACTTTGAAGTACCCTCTCTTCTTCCCGTCCCCTTGCTGCCGCTATAAGATAGAGGACCGGGGGGGGGGG
>CM057845.1:293385323-293423270 GCA_030068395.1 Apalone spinifera
AGGCGAAAATACCGGACTGTCCAGGTGAATACCGGACACCTGGCAACCCTACTCTTATCTGGTAACCAGACCTTTGGTGTCCAGTCAGTATATCTGGCTGAACACTGCCATTTTGACTGGACTTTCTGGTCGAAAACCAGACATTGGCAACCCTATGTTTACTACTGCCAATAACCCTAATCATTATTGTCAATATTTCATCTAAGAACGTAGCCAAACTAATAGGGGATCATTTATGTCAATTACTAGCCATTAAAATCTATTTTTTACTTATGCACTGCTTTAACAAGGGAGTGCTGCATAAACCAGTGTATGGGATGCTCTGAAGTTACTGTGCATATCACTTACTCACAGCTGCTGGACCGAGTAAAATCTGCTTCTGGGGTTGTGAGTATACACCCTTCAGTCACTGCATTAGGGATGTGAATGTTTAACCAGTCAACTGGTGGGGGCTGGAGCAGATCCCCATCTGCTGTGGGAAGGGGGCTGCTCCTCCCGTGGGCAGGGACTGCTCCAGCGAGAGCAGCCTCTGGCCATGGCAGCTCCAGTCACCCCACAGGAAGGAGCGGCTCCTGCCTGAGGTGATGTGGCCACTCTAGCCAGCAACAGCCACTCACCCCCCAAGCCCTTTAATCTGTTAACTGGTTAAACAATATGGTTAACTGGTTAAACAATTTAAAATGGGATTTTACATTCCTACACTCTACCAGGATGAAAATTTTACTCCTCAAACTCATCTTCTTTCACTTAAGTGACAGAGGTGTAAGTTTTTAGAACAGAAAATCCTGATGTGTAATATCAGTGAAAATGTTCATTCCTGGGTTTTTTTCTTCCTAAACTTCCAGGATGACACAAATTTCCTTGCAGTGCTAGGAACCCTATCACTATGATCACTTTGCTGGACACAGCACATGAGAACCAGAAATTAAAACTTAGTTTAAAAAAGAGAAGAGAAACTAGCCTGCTTAGTTTCATACTCTAGTATGAAAGGCAGTAAGTAAATCAACAGGATACAATAAAATCCAACAGGTAAGGCAGTCGCCTTCTTTAAAAAATTCCGTTAGTAGTCTGGACCCAAAACTCTGACACCATAGGTAGAGCCCTGTCCAGATACAAAAATGCAGACCCACATCCAGTTTGCATCCTCCAGAATCAACATGCCTCCAATCCACAATCTACTAGCTGGCTTTTATGTGTATCAGCATCCACAAACCTCCTCACAAGGGCTGGTGACTGAGGGAGGGTAGAAGCGGAGAGGAGTGTGTGTATGGAGGAGGGGGGCAGAATCTTGCAGGAGAAAGACAATGTGAGGGCAGGAGCTGTGGAAAGTGGCTCCCAGGGACCCATGAATGACAGCAGCAGCTGTGAGTGCTACGCCACAGTGAGGCAGAGGGATAGAGCACCGGGGCTTCGCATTTTCAATACCCGCAGGAAGTGGCATGGCAAATGGGTGCTGCACAGCCCCAACTCCGGTCTGCTGCCCAGTCCCAACACTGGCTGCTGGCCACTGGTCCCAAGTGCGCTATGCCCCCTGGGTTGTCTGAGCTGGACACCACAGGCCAGCACAGCTGGTGAGTAGAGCCCTGCATGGCTGCATCCACATCAGATCCACTATCTACAAAAACAGTCCATGGACATGAAGCAGATTTCTGTGGATTTGCAGGGCTCTAACTATAGACAATACTGATTTACTTCTTTCTGTTTCTAAGTGCTACCTTAATAACCTGGCCTGAAGCCCACAATATGGAAATCAGTTGCTGAGATACAGTCTCATCACCAGAAAAGTTCCGTGTATTGTACTGAAAACAAGAACATGGCTTTTTATTGACAGGACAATTACTCTTAGAAAACAGCACTTAATGTAAACTGATGGCTGCTGAAACTATTTCATGGGGTAAGTCAAGAGATAAATATTGATCTCAAGTGCCTTTCCAAAGCTAAACAAAGGGACACTCTTCTTATTCTATGTGTGTACAGGAGCTAGCACAATAGGGACCTGGTCCACCAGTGAGGCTCCTGGGGGCTAATGCAATACAAATAACAATCCATCATAATTACATTGGAAATCTGAACAACAAACAAATAGTTATAGACAGTGGCCTGGGGGAGGTTACAAGTTACAGGCCCACACAGGAAATGAAGTTTGTACATACCAAATTCTACAGGATCCAGGGCCTATATCTATTGCAGAGGTGGGCAATAACATGGTGGCAGTTTGCCGTGGTTAGCCCCTACTGGGCCGCTGCCACTATATTTACCTACACAGCTGCAGGTACCAGTGACCATAGCTCCATTGCCCACGGATCACCTTTCCCAGCCAATGGGAGAGCAGAGACCAGAACACTGCTTCCCCGCAGCTCCCATTGTCTGGGAATGTTGATCTGTGGCTCACAGGAACTGCAATTGCACATACTTACGGCTGTGCAGGTAAATATAGTAGTGGGGGCCCACTAGGGGCTAACCTTGGTGAACAAGATCCGGCCCGCAGGCTGTTATTTGTCCACCTGAGTAGTTACAGTTCTGTTTGTAAAATAAGACAACAGAGACCGATAATAAGCAGGTTTGCGATTGCAATAACTTTAGTGGACCTGCTCCCAGGAAATAAGGCATACTTGGAACAACTGGCAATTTATAGAAGGATTGTAATGGATTCTCCATCACCGGTAATTTTTAAATCAAGGTTTTTCTAGAGACATGTTGAAAAATTATTTTGGAGAAATTCCATGACCTGGCCAGGATAAATGATATCAAAGGTTTCCTTCTGCCCAACCTGAATGGTCCAGGGGCACTATCAAACTATTTCAAAAGGCAAATGTGGCCCAATAAAGATTCAAGCTGGTTTTTTTTAAAAAGGCTAGGTGACACAGAAGCCCAACTTCCTGATTGCAGGTAGAGTTTTTAAAAGCATCTCAGTCTTCCCATAGGTGGCACAATTTTTCCTGCACAGTAAAAACCTTACATTAAAATTAATGTGTTGTTTTTAATGAACAGCACATAAAGTCAGATTTTTGGAAGATCCTTCCTTCCCAGAAGGCTGAAAGGGATGATCTGTCACTAGGAATACAGTTCTGTTGAGTGTCTCCAAATGTAGTTAACTGTGGGGGGCGGGGAGATTAATTATTTGGAATAAATGTACTATTTTTAAAAGGTTGCTGTGATTCAAAAGCTTTCCTTGGAGAACAGAACAGGAAAGAAGTGGGTCCCTTTAAAATCCTTTCACTGCAAGCAAGCAAGCGACTGTTTTATACCACATTTGGATACTGACTTCCACCATAGGCACTCTCAGCGCTTTATAACTATTAGTCAAGCAAGCCTCCCAGCACTTCTGTGAAATGGTAATCATCAGACTCATTGTATAGATGGGGAAAGAGACGCATGAAAAGGTTAGGCTCATTGTCTGGGGGATGCTTTTCCCCTACATAATTTACTGTAAGTGACCCTAAATTTTCTATTTTTGTTTTAGAAATCACTATAAATAAAAGCAATAAAGCCTAACCAAAGCTCTAGGGGCCCTGCCATCACGTATATTATTGCATACAAATAAGCAGTCCAATCAGCCTAAGTCCTTCACAATATCCAGCTGTAATCAGGAGTAAAACAGTCCAATAATGCCTTCAGTCACACACCTTGCCCTATTCCATCTTCGTTCCCCTTTTCTCCAAAAGCCTGGTGAAAACAGAGATCCTTGCAACCAGTTATAACTTCCAGTTCCTTCTTTCATCCAGTAGAGTTATAATGATATAATCTTCAGTTTAGAGTTGAGACAAACCTTTACAGTATCAGACACCCTTCTCTGGTTGATCACTCAACATAGAGAAACAAAGCCAGATATCGTCACATAATGAAAATTGCTTAAAACTTTCTACATAAACCCCCTAAAGTCAGCAAATTAGGCCTGGTGAAACAGAGACATTTTAAAAATCTTTTATATTTTCTTAAATCAAAATGTCCCCAAAATTCTGACCATTTAGGCTAGTTGAAAAACATCAAATGCCTGTCACAAAAATGTAGAAAAATCCCTACAAGAATATTTCCACTGAAATTTTGATGTGTCAAACATTTTTACCAGCTCCATTCCAATACACTTTAAACAAGAGGGTTCTTTAGCAACAAACCTCCTTTAGAAATTGTACCTGCATAGATGAGTTATGCGTGTGCTGTACCAAGTAATAGTACAGCAGAAAATGTCTAGTCTTCAAGCCAAGGAATAAAGTGACTATTTATACATTACTGCCCTTCCATCCCCCTAAGTTCTCTCTAATTGTTTAAGAATCATCTACATCATTAGTTTTCAAACTGTGGATTGTGACCCAGAACTGGGACGTGGTGTGCCAGACACTGGGTTGCTTTGCTGTAAGGTGACCTATTTATAAATGATCTGGAGAAAGGAGTAAATAGTGAGGTGGCAAAATTTGCAGATGATACTAAACTGCTCAAGAAAGTTAAGACCAAAACAGACTGTAAAGAGCTTCAAAAACATCTCACCAAACTAAGTGATCGGGCAACAAAATGGCAAATGAAATTTAATGTTGATAAATGTAAAGTAATGTACATTGAAAAAAGTAGACTCAACTATACATACAGTATGATGGGGACTCATTTAGCTACCACTACTCAAGAGAGAGATCTTGGAGTCACTGTGGATAGTTCTCCAGAAACATCCACTCAGTGTGCAGCGGCAGTCAAAAAAGCAAACGGAATGTTAGGAATCATTAAAAAAGGGACAGAGAATAAGACAGAAAGCATCTTATTGCCTCTGTATAAAATTATGGTACGCTCACATCTTGAGTACTGTGTACAGATGTGGTTGCCTCATCTCAAAAAATATACATTGGCATTGGAAAAGGTTCAGAAAAGGGCAATAAAAATGATTAGGGGTTTGGAATGGGTCTCATATGAAGAGAGATTTAAAAACCTGGGATTTTTCAGCTTAGAAAAGAGGTGACTAAAGGGGGATATGATAGAGGTCCATAAAATCATGACTGGTGTGGAAATACAGCCGCTCCCCGAATTACAAACAAGTTACGGACCAACACTTGGTCCGTAACTCGAAGTGTTCGTAACTCGGATCCCATACAGTTACATGGCAACCGCGCTGTTCATAAGCGCAGATCGCCATTCGTAACTCGGATCCGCATTTACGACCGCTTTGGTAGTAAGTGCGGATGGTCGTAAGTGGAGGTGGTCGTAACTCGGGGAGCAGCTGTAGTGACTAAGGAGAATTTATTTACTTGTTCCCAAAAGAGCTAGGGGTCACCAAATGAAATTAATAGGTAGCAGGTTTAAAACAAACAAAGGGAAGTATTTCTTCACACAGCGCATGGGCTGTCTATGGAACTCCTTGCCAGAGGAGGTTGTGAAGACCACGACTTTAAAAGGGTTCAAGAAAGAACTAGATACATTCATGGAGGTTAGGTCCATCATTGGCTATTAGCCAGGATGGGTCTGAATGGTGTCCCTAGCCTCTGTCAGGAGCTGGGAATGGGTGACAGGTGGGGGATTGCTTGATGATTTCCTGTTCTGTTCATTCCCTCTTGGGCATCTGGCATTGACCATGGTTGGAGGACAGGACACTAGGCTAGATAGGTCTATGGTCTGACCCAGTATGGCCATTCTTATGTTCTCGTGTAGGTAATCAGCAGGGGTACTAAGGTAGGCTTCCTATCTGTCCCAGCACCGTGGACTGTGTTCACCTCGGAAGCAGCAGGCCTCAGAGTTTGGACGTGGGAGCCAATGAGAGCTGGTGGGGTTGGGGAGGGCAGTGCCTGCAAGCAAGAGCAATGCTCAGAGCCTCTTGAACACCTGCATCTAGAAGCTGGACCTGCTGCTGGCTGCTTCTGGGGAACAGTGCATACCACAGTACAAGGATAGGCAGGAAACTTACCTTCGCACCTCCGCTACACCACTGCAAGAGAGCCACTGTAAGCCTGCGCCAAATCTGGAGCCCCCTCCAGCAACCTACCCCAGAGCCTGCACTCTAGTCAAAATATATAATTATGTTGGGTCACAGGCATCCGTAATTTTTTTCAACTAGGTCAGGAGAAACAAAAGTCTCAAAGTCACTAATCTACATTTCTTCTACCGGAAGTTAGGTTGCTCAATACATTACTTACTGTGCTCTTTTTCAGGGCTTATTGACACTGCAAGACATTGCACTTCTCTCTTCTCAAACCCTGAGACTTTGCTCATTAACTGTGATGCTTTCCCCTTCTTGTTCCTACAGTTGAGTATCTTCATCTTTCTCTAATGCCGCCTATAATTCAGAATGGTCTCTGGTCAGGAGCAGCCCTAGACAAGCACAATCAGCCTTAGGCGAAATGCGCAATCAGCATGCGATCAGCGCGCCCGCCTCCAAAGCCCTCAACAGCCGTTTATTTTGGCACCCTAGGTGACCGCCTAGTTTTCCTGTATTGACGGGCCGCCACCGTCTCTGGTAAAATCTGTAGATTCTGTCTTAGAATTTCTTTCAAGAATTTCTTCCGCTTTCAGGAAGAGCGGAATGGTGTCCACTCTTTGAGGGCACTGAATTTGGGACTAGATGGAAAGATTTGTTTCTGCATACTGGTGATATCCAGATGTCTGCATTATCTGAACACCTTCTGACTACCAGAATCATTTCTGCAGCATTCACATTCTAGCTAGAGCTTCCAAGGCTGGGAGCCTCAACTCTTTTAATTAGGGGGCTGAACAAAGGCCATAGGGAGGAAGAAAGGTTAGTGCCCAAACACTTGGGAGACTTGGGTTCTAGTCCCTGCTCTGGCACAGAAAACCTGCGTGAATCAGGCAAATCTTTTATTCTCTGTGGCTCAGATCCCAATCTATAAAATGGAGATAATGGGGCGTTATGAAGATAAACACTTGTGATGTATTCAGATAGTGGGTTAATGGGCCTGAGAGATGTGAAGGAAGAAGACATTTTCCTAGAGCTGCCTGAATTTTCCTTTTGTCCAAGCCATCAAATCAAAGGTAGGAGAAAGTTAATTTAGGATTGGGGGGTGGGGGGGAGGAGGAAATAGCTGAGGAACCAATTTAAAAGAATGTTTCAGTTGGAGATTTTTAGTAATGAAGTAAGAAGACAAGTAGTCTCCCCTGCACTATAATAATGTAACAGTTCAGTAATTTGCCGGCTATCATGGCTTGTGGCCAATGAAAAGTAAGGCTAATAAAACTATGTGGCTCTCACTATCCTTTGTGTCGGTATGGCGAATGCAAAGTTATTATAGCATGAATTTAAAATCCTGTTCAACCACAAGAAAATCCAAGAGGACACAGAAGCTCAGGTGATCCCTAGCCAGAGGGACTTTAAACACTTCCTTGGCTTTTAATTATGAAATCTCTATCCCTCTCTCTATGATATAACAAGCTTCTGGGAGCACTGGAGAAAAGCCTCCACAAACCATCTCTCCACTCCCACACACATGGGAAGACCCACTTGATTTCTGGCCCATGGGGAATGCATTGAGGGACGGTGAAGTACCTGTTCATGCGAAAATACTTCCCCAAGCTATTCTCCTCACTGATCAGCCCAGACAAGGTGAAATTCCAAACCACTCTCTGAGAATGCAACTTGACTTTTACATCTTAACAAATCCTGTGACCCAAAGCATCAAAATTCATTCTTTCACTCACAGCTTCACCAATCCAAACTGTAACTTTATTTACAAAATCACAATCCAGATAGTGTCTTTTATTTTCAGTGACACATGCCATGCTTTTAGAGTGTCTATAAACATGCTGAAAGGTTTCAGGCAGCACTCTGCTCTAGGAGTTATCAGTGGCTTTTATGAAGTCTTCTTTATTTAACAGCTTTTGCCTTTTATTTAACTCAGCTAAACACCAGCCCTACTCACTTTCCGCAAATAGCCACAGTCTCCTTGCAAATTGCCCCGTTTTAAACCACATTATTTCTCTTCAGTTATTTTTTTCTGTTCTTTGTGAGGAAATTTCATACCTCCGGAGGTGCTCGCTCCTGAGATTCAACTACCTGTTAAAGCTAAAACTAGCAACAGGCTGTCAAGGAAGCAGACACTAACACATAGCACCAGATCTCATTAGTGCATTGGTGGTGGCTACAACTCTGTAGGTGACATGAAGCAATGCAGCCCATTTGTTCTGAATGCATGTACTGAAGGCACAGACTTTTCTATCCTCAGTACTGTTGGTAGAAATAATGCATTAAAAATTGTCATGCCCCTAATGAGGGGCAAGTAAGTAATTGGCTAGACAGATTCTGGCCCTGTTAAGGATTCCCAACAATTGGGACACTTCACCACTCAGCCAGTGGCCAGATCTGGATATTAATCATTCCTACTGGTGGCAAGTTCAAAAGAGACTGCAAATCACCTGGGAAGAAGTCCATGGAAATTAAGGGCATCTGGCAGGTCGCCAAAGGTGTGTTGCAGTGTTAAAGGGCAGACCTGATATCACACTGGAACTGCATTGAGAACAGTCGCCATGTGCTGACAGATTTGCCAGCAGTCTCACAATGTTACACAATCTGACTCAGAGGATCTCTTTCAGAGAGTTGTGGCTCTACAATGTTGTCTCCCACTCTGAAAATAAAAGGCTTTGTCTCTAGCCCAAAGATGCATATGACAAGAGACAGCTTTCTGGACACACAGTGTGAAATTCCATTACCATTATCACTTAATAACAACCGGATTATAACAAAAATCAACACTAACATAGCTACCAGGGACACTGTATATTGCACAATAAACTGACTGATCCAAACAGAACATCTCATCTGCCCTAGCGGGAATTTCTTACTAACCCCCAATCCCTGTCAATTTGTGGATGACCTTCAAAGCATATTTTCTCCTGTCTAATGTAAGGGTGCATGCTACCATTATCTGAATAAGTGTCTAATATATTTATCTGAGTCATGCAAAGCTCCTGGTCTCCATACTATGCCATAAGAATAATTTCCTGAGGTTAAACTGTCCTGAACTAAAAATGTCCTAATAAAGTCCCCTTAACTCTCTTTGAAGTTAATGGCAGTTGAATGTACTCTGGACCCTACAGGAAATTCTCAGTGCATTGCTGGATGGGGTCCAAAATGAGAACACTAAATAAGTAAATAAATATTATATATTTTAGAGAGTTTGTCTGTCTTTCTGACCAAGAACTCCTCCTATATGGCAAGAACTAAGACCACAAATTAGGTATGGAGCTTCCTCTTGTCATCATATATAGAGTAGCTCAATGTCTGTGAGTCTGTAACGCCAAAATGCTGGCTGTTCCCGCTGGAGAGCGCTGTTGCCTGAAATGCTAGCTGTTCCCTCTGGGCGGCCCATGCTGCATGGGGAGTGCGGGGCCCAAACGGCCGCTTGCTCCCCCGTGGTGGCCCAGCTGAGCGGCGCAGAAATCAGCTGAGTGCCACGGTGGGAGGCGAAGGGGGGTGGGGCGGTGACATGCAGCGTGACAGCAGCTCCAGGCCCCGCCCCCGGCCATGAACATTATCGCCCCGTCCCCCATGCAGCACGGGGAGTGCGTAGCCCAAACGTCCATTTGGGCTCCATGGTCCCCCAAGTGAGAGGCAGGAGGGGGAGGAGAAGTGAAAGAGAGAGACAGAGAGAGAGGCAGGAGGCAGAGGAGAGCTGAGAGGGAGGGGAGGGGGAGGAGAGAGAGATGGAACGAGAGATTGGAGGCTCAGGAGAGAAGACCGACGTGGAGGAGAGACCTGAAAATCCCGTCTTATGACGGGCTAATTGGCTAGTATCTTAAAGATTTGGTTGTGCCAGAAAAACAGAATGTGCCTGGAATGGGATTGCTTCTCATAAAGCCGTACTGAAGAGGGACAGAATCACCAGATCAATTACAGTCCTCAAAACTGACATAACTGACTGAATGTTGAAAGAGAGTCAACCAAGATGAGCCAGAAAAATAAGATGAACCTAGACTAGGACTGCTTCTCAATAAACCTTTCAGAAAAGTGAAATTTTTGGTAATGCTTTGTTTTGGCACAGCTAAATCAATGTTTTAAGGTTTGAAAACTAGAAGAAAATGTTATAGGAAAGCAAACTGACTATAGCCCTTTTTTGTTAAACCACAGCAAATGATAAGAATTTATAGGGATAAAGGAAAAAATAAACTTGATGGAATTCCCATTTTAATAAAAATTACTTAAAAATGGAAAAGCGGCGAGGGGTCCTGTGGCACCTTATAGACTAACCGAAGTGTTTGGAGCATAAGCTTTCGTGGGCAAAGACCCACTTCGTCAGATGCCACAGGACCCCTCGCCGCTTTTGCAGATTCAGACTAACACGGCTACCCCTTTGATACTTAAAAATGGAAAAAACCTTTAAGAAATCCATAATAAAAAATAACTTAATAAAAATAACACTATTTAAATGATTGGATTTAAAAAAAATTACAAAGCACGTACATTTTCCTTTAATTTTCCAAAATTTAGCTACTTAACTTTATCATTCTTCATACAGACTCACACACCGTGGCTTCAGTGAAGTGGTCAGGTGTCCTCTTTACCCGTGCAGCCATTGACAAAGGACACTTCTCAGCCCGGTGAAAATGAGCAAGAGAGTGAAGGTGCGGGAGGAGAAGTAATAGTGGAGGAGCGCAGGAGCGAGTGGGGAGGATTCTCAGAGGAAGGGCCAGGGCAAGGGTGCTCAGTTCTGTTCGGTCAGAAGAAAGTTGGAAACTGTAGCCTGAGAGCCACAGGAGAGTTGAAGTCTAGCTTGATGGAAAGGAGTGTTGAGAAGGGATTTAAAGGAAGAGAAGGAAATGAGATTCATCCTGGCATATAGGGGCAGTGTGAATAAAAAGTGTACAGCCATGAGTAGATGCAGGGAAGCATAAAGAGTTAACACAGCATCAACCAAGAAGTAAAAATAGCAAGACATGAAACACAAGTGAAGGATTGACAGTGAAGTTTGGCCTAGATTCCATGAGGTGCTTAAGTACTGAAGTCAATGGGAGTATTCATGTGCTTACAATTAGAAACACACTTTAAAAATACTCCACTGCATGAGGGCCTTGGGTGGGTTGCTAGTGGAGAGATTTGAAGTTTGGCAGAGGGCGTGAGGAAAAGGGATGACTGAAGCAAAGGAGAGAGAAAAACAAATCTAGAAGCAGCTTTTTTAATGGATTGAAGGGAAGACTGGGAGGCCTAAGAGGAGAGAGTTGTCCAGAGACTAGCAGGGCATAGACCAGAGCTTTGGGGCTCATGAGGAAAGGAGACAATGAAAAAACTGAAGCAACAGCAGCATTTGGTTACAATTTATACATAAATGCTAAGAATGATATAATCTGTAATCATTTCAGAAAGAGACCTTTCAAATCACAACAGACAGACATTTCTCCAAGGAAAGCCAGACACAAATAATTTTTTCCCATTTAAATATACAGCTGCATTTTTTTATTGACCCTTCCTAATTTTCTATCAATTCAAAGAACTATAGCTTTTAACCTGTGAACTAAAATATCTGGCTCAACATCAAAATGGAAAAGTCATTTAATTAGTAGAAAAGCATTGGCTAACAGACGGAACTTCTCCTGGCTTATTACCAGATGCAGTCCTACTCAAACCAATCTGAATTCAATACTATTACAGCCAACAATGAACACTACAAACAGTAGCATTTGCAGCATCAGGCCTTATAAATCTGCCTTTATCTTCCAATAAAATACAGAATCATGTAAATTTCAGGACCGCTGATGTGCTCACAGTAATTGAAATTGAGGTTTGAAAGTCTTGATCAGTTTTTAATTCCTGAGCAGGGAGTTTATCCCACTTACCCCTGTCTAGGACAGGTCACAGAAGCAGAACACTATTATTTTTGTGCAGTGTGTCTTGACATCTCTATTAATTGAATGACATGTCAAACTTTTATATCTAATGCTATTTAAATTACAGATTAACTGGATATAAAAAGACAGGACACAAAACTAGACAGATGGGGATTTTTACATACAGACTATCTTCATGTGAAGAAAGCATGACTAAAAGCTGGGCAAATGCATATGAAAATATAAGATCATCTTAGAAAGTAAGGATGTTATTTGGTAATGAGAGCTGGCAACAATCAGTGCAAAAAGGTAGACAGGCTAGATCCTGGTAATTACTCATGTTATTGAGTTATCTCACCGACTTCCATGGAATCACTCATGGAGAAATGAGGAATTAAATAGGAATGATGTTATCAGATTCTGCTCCTAATTGACTACCACAGCCTTGAAAACAAAGTCATTTCCACATGAACAGTGTGTGTGTAACAAATCTGGGGTTGCATTGTGGTAATTTCTGAATGCAGTAAGTTGACCTGGTTATTGAGATGTTCGCTATGGCATGTATTGGTTTAATTTAGTAGGAGGGTATAGAAAACCAAGCAGGACAAAATGACAAGGGCTACATATACCTGAAAGGAAGAACTGCATATGCCAGAACTATCAGATTTGTGGGCTAATCATGGTTGACATGCAGGGTGCTGTAGTCCAGGACATAGTCTAAGAGTGGTAAAACTGCGTAATTCCCCCAACACTCAGGAAAAAGCAGGAGATCTGACTAGGAATGTTAGCGAGTAGTCGACTACCCAATAAGCATAAGTTTACCGGGTAGTCAACTGGAGTATCGACTACTCATTTCCCACCCCCACACCTTGCTGCCTCTACAAAACAGAAGCCGGCGGTGGGAAGGAGCCAGCTTAAAAGCCGGTTCCCTGCAGCACTGCCCTGGCTTCTCCTCCCCTGCTCCCCTGCTATCTTTAGTGGAGGCAATGGGGGGAGGATAGGAGCGGCTGCTGCAAAGTAGCCTCTGCCAGCTGCGGGCAGAGGTACGCTGTGGGTAGAGGCTGCTCCGGCATCAGCCCATGTCCGCTGGAGTCCCAGCGGGGAGCTGAGTCCCCACCCGCAGCCAGGGGCTGCTGCCACCAAGCAGCACCTGTTTACGGCAGCCTGGGCTGGCTGAGTGCAGGGGCTGCTTTGGCAGCAGCCCCTAGCCGTGACCACAATCTGCTCTGGCAGCAGTCCCTGTTTGCAGTGGCAAGCCCTGACTCCAGGACTCTGTGCAAGCCGGGACCAAGCAGTCCCATCTCGTGCTGGTCTGGGATGTTGCGCGTCTGCATTTTAAATGTAGTAAGAGCCCGGCAGCTCTTACTACATTTAAAATGCAGAACTGCAGCACAGATGGCTCCTGGAGCTGGCACAAGCCGGGACTGCTCAGTACCGGCACGAGCCAGCTCCTGGAGCTACCCCTGCAGCGGCTCTGTGGAGCGGTCCTTATCGACTAATTGTGTAGTCAATATAAATTGCTTCAACTACACGATGAGCCAGATAACTGCAATTTAACAATCTTAAGCCTGACACTGCAGGGTATGTAACAAAAAGGTAATAATGGGAGCAAAAGTGCAACTAACCATGGAACTATGACAAGATGTACCTGAGACAGAAACACTTAGCCACACTCTTTTGATAATTTATTTCAAAGCACTAGAAATGCTCCATAAGTATGAACTTCCCCCTCTCAAAAAACAAAAACAAAAACAAAACAAAAAAACACAAACACACAAAAAAAACCCCAACACAACCAACCCCACCACCAAAATCCAAAACTAGTCTTCCTTCCTGCCTTCAATATATTTGGATTCCTCTCTGTATTTTTTTTTTTCTTGGTAACACATTAATGTTAGAAAGATACAGTAAGTGGTGACAGCTGAGGAAAAATATAGGTTGTGTATTTTTACCATATAAAATTATTTCAAATGATCTAGAATTAATGTTTTATTATCAGGAGCATCCTGGATAATAAAGGTGGTTGCAAATGACAGTGATGTTTGATGGCTCTCTAGTGGCATATTCCAAAGAAGGAAAAACATGTAAAATTACACACAGCTGTAAAAGTTGTGCATTATAAACCATTTTACATGGTATTAAGCTGTGAGTTGAACAGCTTGACTGGAATAATTCTGTGAAACTGACTCCACATAAGTGAACTTTCAAAATATGCCATAATTATATTAGGGCACCTTAAACATAAATATTTTAAAGGCTGATGTATGTTATAAAAGTTTAAATGATTAAAATAAAATTTCCCCTGTCAAATCAAGACAGACCTCATGCTTTTAGTAATTTTCAGTCAGCTGTGACAGCAAAATGTATATACATACACACGGATTACATCAAAGACAAATGGGTTTATGTTGCAATAATTTGAACAACAAAAGAATTATCTTAACATTAATTTTACAGAAATTGGTTGGATGCCATCAGTGAGGAAAGACTATATTCTGAAGCACTGCCAGAGAGAATTTGGAGCTGAACAAGAAAGTACTCCTATCGGCAGAGAAATGCGTTTCACAAGAATGCTGTACTTGCAATTGACACAGACAAAGCATTTTGATAGTGTTGTTGTAGCCACATTGGTCCCAGGATATGAGACACACATGATTGGTGAGGTATTATCTTTTACTGCACCAACTTCTGCTGGTGGAAGGGGCAAGCTTCCAGAGTCTCAGATTCAGGCCAGAATTCTGCTCCCTGAACCACACAGTGGATTTCACCACTGAAATTCTGTTCCACGGAACTTCCACTATAGGTAACGAGGGCAGAATATCACAGTAAAATCAGATGCACAGCCCAAAGAACAGAATTTTGTCGTAACAAGCATTCTAACGTTACAAGGGGAAATAAATCACAAATATGGAGAAATGAATAACTGTTTGTCCATATGCAATGAGAAAAATAAAAAATGGCTGTTATCCATCACCATATCCCTTACAGTTAAGAGGTAGAAAACCTAAATTGTTCCTAGAAAAATGTCAGAAACATTAGCCTCCACACATGAACTTTACAAAGTTTTGATTTTGTTATTACTTAAGGCTACGTTAAAAGCTAACAGAAAGTCAGAATCACAAAATAACAGGACAGAAAGGGACCTCAAGAGAACATCCAGACCAGTACCTAGGTACTGGAGAAGAGAACATTGAAGGAAAAAATAAACAATGATGATACTACTACTTTTTGTGTATATCAGAATCCTTGTTTCCTCAGCAGTAGAGCTAGGCAGAAACATTATTGTTGTTGTTTGTTTCCTTGTGGATATTTTTATATTTTTCTGGGGAAAACTCAATAGCAAAAATTTTCAGCTGAAGACTTTTAGCTCAAATCCAAAAATTCAACTTGGAAAATGCCGTGGCTCTACCTGATGGGGGTTCTAATTCAGGTGCCCCATGCCCCCATTCTTCTCTATGGGCCAAGCTCCCTGGCTGAACTACATCTCCCATGACCCAGCTTCCACTGACTTCCAATGAGAGACACTTTTATATACTTAATGTCATTCTTGAATATTGGAGTTGAGAATCCAAGTCAGCTAGGTACTTTTGAAAATTCTACCCCAGGTAAATGCCTTAATATGACATGAAAACTGGGAGCATCCCATTATACCTAATAATGCAAATACCTGAACCAGGAATTCAATATAAATTGGATTGAAATCTGCATGCAATTCTTACATAAGAACAGCCATGCTGGGTCAGAAGAAAAGTCCATCTAGTCCAGTATCCTGTTTTCTGACAATGGCCAATCTTAGGTGCCCAAAAAGGAATGAACAGAACAAGTAATCACCAAGGGATCCATCCCGTCGCCTATTCGCAGTTTCCACTTTTAGATTTAGTCAGCAAATACAAAATGCTTTCATCAATAAAAAATAAATACCTTAGCCCATTTTCATTTCATTTTCTTTTTCAATGAAACATTATGCTGGCACCACATAAATATTTATCAAGCTCCATAATTCCTAAAGCTGTGATGATGAATAGCAGCATCCTTCAACTTGCATACTCATTACTTACAAAACTATTTTAGAAGATAGCAGTGAGCTGCAAGTAATCTGAAGCAATACATTTATTTCCTTCTCCAAATAGAGAGAATAGGAGAAGGCTTATTTTGTTGTAAACAATATTTTTCCTGGTGTTTCATATTTCCATTGCATGTAAAGCTAAGCCATAATATTGTCCAAAAGTGACTGGCTTTTTTTTTTTTTTGGACTCTAGACACAGTTTGTCAGGATATTTCAATCACTCTTGAGAAAAAGTTAAAGGCTTCAAAACTGTGCATCAAATTGCTGCACTAGTGACAGTGAATCACTACATATAATTTGTAATCATTTGAAATTCCATCTCCTTTAGTAGAATCCTTAATTTTTTTTAATCGTTTAGGAAAGAGAAACATTTCTTAAAGCTAAAGTCTTGGCTTTGTTGGTCTAAAGTTTCAGGTAAAAAAAATCCTAGAGATGGCAGTTAATATCCTGACAGGGTCAACTCAGTCTTTCACTCTTCTAAAATGGAAAAGTTTAGGATTAAACAGTTTACTGGAAGTTGAGGGGGTGACTTAGGCTCCTAAGTGACTTCTGAAAATAGGATTTAGAGTCCTAAATGAATTAGCAGCTTTAGAAAATTTTGTCCCTCCTTTTCATGGATATTAAAGATCCCACAGGATTTTAACAACATTAGAGTTTTATCCGCATCTATATATAGCTGTGACTTCACTGGAACCTAAGCACATGCTTCAGTGCTTCCCTAATCAGAGTCTATAAACTCTGTGCTTCAGTTTCCTCATCTTTAACTACAGAGAGGATCGTTCTGTCCATCGGGGGGCCAGAAGGATACATTAATTGATGCACATGAAGTATACTGAGATCACAGTACTAGAAGGCACTATGTATCTCCTGTCTCTTTGTTTAAGAAATCATTTCATTCTGTTTCAACCATTGCCAATTCCTTTCACCAGGTTGGGGTAAATAGAAGACCCTTCCGAATGCAAGCCTATTACCAAGAGTTTCATCACCTGGGCAAATTGTTGTGAGCAGATGCCAGAATGGAAGGCAGAGCTTGAATTAAAAATGGTGTTTCATCACACCATGGAAATATAAAAATGAGGATTTGAGAGAGTGAACTGGAAATACTTCCATATTTACTGTCTAGATAAAGGACAATGGAGGGTTTTGATGCAGGGTACTTTCAAAATGCTACTCATAGCCTTCTAAAGCTTGACCAATGTAAAAACCTAAGTGCACTGTGACCTCACAAAAATACATAATAGAGCTGTGTTTATGTTACTTGTCTGAGTAGATTTCAGTATTCCAAATGATTCAGAAACCATTCTGTACAGTTTTCCTCTGAAGGAGAAAGTAGTCATTGTTGATTAGATATAACCAGAAGATAAATGTATGAAAGTACCAGATAGGGAACAAGAGATCAGGTAAGGGAAACACAATGAAACTTGTTTGAAGCCCATGAACTTGAGAAAACATCCAGCAGCATCTGTCTTAGATAGTCTACCCTTTCAAGAGACAACGAGGGATGCAGGGAGTGAGTTTTTCCTTAACTAGCACTGTTTTCCTGGAATCTAGAACCTCACAGCAGTAGTAAACAGTACACATGTGGATGCCTCAGGGTCTACTGAAATACAACCACCGAGATTCCAACATTCGGATACACGTGTAACAGCATTTCACACAGAATGTAAATCCCAAGCATGTCTAAGAAAACTAAAGAGAGGGACACACCAACCCACTTCAAAAAGCAGTGTTGGCTGAGGAAACAAGAACATCAGACTCTGTAACAACCAATATCATATCAGGTGGGCTTTTTAATGGCAAAATATTGGCCCACAAACAAGCTAATAAGAAAACAAGCCAAATAAGAAAACTTTGGGTGCATCTACACAGCACCATTATTTTGGAATAACTGACATGATTTCAAAATAACAATGCAAACATCTACACTGCAATTCCATTATTTTGAAATAACAGACGGTTTATTCCATCTTTTGTAAACCTTATTCCACGAGGAATAATGCCTATTCCGAAATAGCAATTTTGAAATAGCAGCAGGGGAGCATCCACGCGACAGCTATTTCAAAACAGCTCCTCCCCAGGGCCATTCAAAGTAATTACTCCCTAGTGCTTCCTGGATCTCTAAATCGAGATAAACTAAGCTATTTCGGAGTATTTCTTCCAGAATAGCTTATTCCAAAATAAGTGTGCAGTGTAGACATACTCAAAGAATAGGCCAAGCAATAAAGAAGGGGGAAAAAAACCATGAATTTGGAATTGTATACATGGAAAGGAGATAAACTGCCTCTCTAGTTAGCACATAGGAATGAAAAAAACTATCCACAGAATCATAGCGTTAGAAAGGGCGGCATGGGTCATCTAGTCTGACTCCCTGCCAATGCATAGGATTTGTTGCATCTAAGCCATCCAAGGCAGATGGCTATCCAGCCTCCTTTTTAAAACCTCCAGTGAAGAAGCTTCCACAACCTCCCTAGACATCTGTTCCATTGTCCTATAGTTCTGACAGTTAAGACGTTTTTCCTAAGTAATTTTAACCCACTGCCATTTGTCCTGTAGCAAAAGAGATCAGCTTTTCTCCATCTTGTTTTATGGCAGCCTTTTCAAGTCTCTCCCCCTCCCCCTTTAATCTCTTCTTTTCCAAACTAAACGTATCCAGTTCCCTCGTCTTAGCTCATATGGCTAGCATTGCATCCCTTTGACCATCTTTGTCATTCACCTTTGGATCCTTTGCAGTTTCTCTGCATCCTTTCCACATAATTGGTGACCAATCTGGACACAGTATTCCAGCTAAGACCTAAAACCATCTCTGAGTGGAGCAGCATTATCATGAGAGTCCTGCATAGGTACAAAAATGGGGAGAGGCCACAGCAATGGGCAGGTTAACCAGTTAAACTTACAGTCTAACTGGTTAACATTTTAAATAGGATTAAACATTTAATGTCTAGCCCTTACCCTCTGTTTGCAAGAAGCTGGGAATGGGTGATGGGGATGGATCACTAGATTATTACTTGTTCTGTTCACTCTCTCTGGGGCACCTGGCATTGGCCGCTGTCTGAAGACAGGATACTGGGCAAGTATGGCTGGTCTAATGTAGCTTTGCCAGTACATAGAGCGATATAGACAAGAGTGTAAAGTCAGAATTACATCCACTTACACAAACACTGAATTTGGCCCCTGTGTATTTAACAATGATTATACTGGATATTGCAGTTTTCTTCTTCTTAAGGCAGTAGCCAAAAATACTGATTTTTATGTACTCACTTCTGCTTCCCTTCGCAAGTTTCAAGAGAAAGACAATGGATAAGTAGTTCAGTTTAAAAGGTGACAAAGTAAGTATAAAAATGTAAATAAACAGCTATCTTCTTGTAAATGAATTCACTTTGTGGTTTCAGCACTTCACTGCTTCTAGAAAGCAGAATCATCTTTCAGCTTTTTGGCTTTCACTAGCCCTACAGCAAAACTCAAAGGATATCATCCATTTAGCAAACAGACCAAATTCTACGCTCAGTTTTCACAGGTGCAAAACTGGAGTAACTCCCAAACCAGGAAATCCACACAACCTCGATGGCAACTGTAGTCACCATTCTGGGTGGTAAAAAGCACCTGATTTCTTTGAAGCTTTTTTTTGAAGTATCAATACAAGGACAACCAAAGGAAAAAATATTTTTAAATGCTTTGTTGTGAGGTAATCTTTCAAAATAGTCTCATGAAATAATGAATATAAGGGAGTTGTTTGATTATGTGAAAAATATATTTATTTCTATATTTATTTTAAAGGGACTATCGTAAAGATTAATTAATTTAGGCTTCAATTCAGGAAAGCATGTGAGCAAGCACTTAATTTAAGCATCTACTTCAAGTCCCATTGAAGTCAAGCACATGGTTAATTAAGTATGCAATATCTTTTGCTGATCTAGGTTATCAAATCTTTTAAAACAAATTGAGATCCAGGAGAAAAAAATAGATTATCTAATCAAAGGGAGTCTTCAGTGTTGCAATAATTAACTCTTCTGACAGTTCTCTAACAATTCCTTCCAGTTGAATGAATACTAAACTCCTAATTTCACCAGGTAACTTCCACTGCCCTTAGCGGGGCTTGTTTGGCTCAATCCTAAATGTGACACTTTGGGGAATATGCAGTTTATGAATTCTGTTTGATATCGCTTGATATCGCAGGCTCTTTCTAGGTATCTGTGTCAGGCTGCAAATTCCATTTTGAATGTGAGGCTTGCTACCTTTTCTGTTGTTCTTTTAATTCCATATTGGTCTGAAATTTCCAGTCAATAACAGTCCAGGGATAGCAACAGAGGATTGTTGAGCTTTGATGATCTTCTATTCAAACAGAGGTGCTGTAGGACTAAGAGTTAGCTACTACACAGAAGCATCAGTCTACCCAGATCACCTAGTGAGGAGACTTTGATCAAGCTGAACAGTGGGGTCACTTGACAAAGGGGATGGGAAGTTATAAAAGAGAGCTTCTTTCAGCAGTCATTTCAAGAAGAAACCACAAATAGAGGAAGCTCAGGAAGGGTCCTCATAGCAGAGGTCAGAGAGACTGAGAGGAGAAAATGCATACAGGTGTGGTAATTTTGTCTAAATCTGTGCATTTCTCATGCTATCCAAATAAAGACTCATTATGTTTAGAATCCTGCGCAAAGCCTATCTAGTTGTCAGTTCGCTTTTACTGTCATGAACTATATACGGAGATCCCTTACACAGCTGGAGTTCTGAGAGAAGGTGGAATCTGACAGATTAGCACAAATCCCAGGGACGATGCAGTTAAACCGTAGGGGTCTCAGCTACCAGGACGAAGTGCTAGACAGATGACCTGCCTCCTCCCCCTGCCTCCACCTCCCCACAAAGTGTGCAGAGACTCCAGCCAAGAGCTGTGCCTGAACTCTGCAGAGTCAAGAGACTGAAAAGCAGATGGAGCTCAGTGAGGTGGGAGATCAGCACAACAGCATGGTGAGTAGCAGGTCAGAGGAAGCTCTACCAGAGTTCTGTGTGTGTATGTTTGTAGGATACTATGCCACTCGATAAAATTGTACACCGAAATTTTCAAATCTGCACCATCCAGGCCTGCCGGTAGAGAGCAGGGGCAAGGAGAGAGGAGAACTATACCGGGCCCAGAGATACAAAAGGGCCCGGAGCTCACAGTTGTTGTCTCTGCTACTGCAGCAGCCAGAGCCCCGAGCCCTTTAAATGACTGCTAGAGTGCTACTCTGTGGGCAGCCTGGGAGAGGCGCAGTGGTCTCTGGGCAGCGCTGATGGCTGCCAAGCCCCAGCCCCAGGATGCAGAGCTGGATTTTCCCATCTTGCCCTGGAGCCCAGAAAGGTTGTCGGCCCTGCTGTGCACATCTAAAGCTACGCTCCTAAATCCATTTACATAAATCAATGTAGGCCAAGCATCTACAGCTCCCATTGTCTTCAGCTGTGGAGTTCAGCACTTACAAAGAGGCTGCTTTTAATGACAACCCTGAATATGGCTTCAGGCACCCACATCTGACTATTTTGGCCAAAGGGCTATAAATACATTGTTTGTGCCCAACTGCAGTGCATAGACTGTAGTTCAAACAGCTTTAAGATGATTTCAGTGCTTTTATTTCATATTAGACCCAACATCTGTTTTTCATAATGTTCAGTTTAGAATTTTGATATTTGATTAAATAGTTTGAATTAGCCAAAAGATACATTTTTAATTTAATGCTTTAATACCACATTCAAAATTAAAAGCTTTAGAAAAAAGAAACACATGGTCGACTTAAACCACAGCAAACCCAACATTTTTAATTTAATTTCTTAAGATGCAAACTAATGTTTTCTAATTTCCACACTTAATCTAGTATCACAGCTGCACCATTATTGCCAACGGCTATTAGATACTTAAACAGCCAGCTCTAAAACTGTGTTTTACTACACAGTTTCTCCTACTTGATTTTTATGTTGTATAATGGAGGTGGCTTAGCAGTTAAAATCTTTTAAAACATAAACTTCTTAATCAGCATTCAAATATTGTTTTCTAATGTGCATGTCTGAAACATTAGTACAAAGAGAATCAATACTATCACAAACTAAGCCATGTGTTATATCAAAGCATATGATGCAGCATGACATTGTTTTAAACTGCTGAATGTTAAGAAAAACAACAGCAAGCCCACTTTATGAGTAATACCCACCACAGAAATAGGAATGATTTCATCTTTAAGCCTATTTCACATTCTTCATTTACTTTATTGGTTAGTCAAGGTCAAGAATGCAGAGACAGTCTGCAGGAGTGACTTGATTAATTTACAGTTATCAACGGATAAAATGGTTGCTGTAAATGGAATCACTGCATAGCCACCATTGCTTTTCAGTGGAACTGTATGGTAACTGCAAAGTAATGTGTATTAGACACCCACCGTGGTATGGATGTGTCCATGTAATGACCTTATCGCATTTATGTCTGAAACGTTGATATTTACAAATGTATTTTGCCTATTATGAAGATCTGAACTTATGTTACATTCTCAAGTGAAATAATTATCCCCATGCTTTGCTTTTGTAAAAACATCTATGAAGATTAATGTCAATAAAATAAAGATTCTAAGCTTACCAGTTTCTTCGTCTATGCTAAATCTTCCGAGTCCACTGCCATCCCTGATGGAATACTGGATCTCCCCATCCCTTCCAGAGTCTTCATCTCGAGCTATCACTTGTAGCACACTTGTTCCAACACGGGCATTCTCCTTTACAGATCCAATGACTGCAAAGTCAGGAAAATAAGGCGTGTAGAGATTTTCATTAACATCCACCACTTCAACCTCTACAAAAGAAACGGAAGAGAGAGAAACTGGACGTCCTTTGTCTTTAGCACGCACGGTCAGGTTATAAAACTGCTGTTTCTCGTAATCGAGTTCTTTGTTCAAGCGGATGGTACCGCTAGCTTTGTCTATTTCAAATCGTCCATTGTAATCATTCACCAAAGAGTAGCGCACTTGACCTCCCAAACCAAGATCTGGGTCTTGAGTTTCTAGCCAAGCTATTACAGTCCCAACTGGCAGATCTTCAAGGACCTTTACGCTGTAACTAGATGGTATGAAAGTTGGAGAACAATCATTCACATCATCCAAAAAAACCTTCAGAGGAACAACAGAAAATTGCTGATGGCCATTCTCAGATTTGTCCCTGGCTTCTATCTTTAGTGTATAATTTGCTTTCGATTCCCTATCTAGTTGGTCAGACACATAAACTACTCCAGTTGAACTATTGATGGCAAACTGCTGCGTGTCTGTCAATACTGAGTAACTCACTTCACCGCTAGATCCTAGATCTTTATCTCTAGCTTCTACTTGGATAATTTCTGTACCGATACTTGTGCTTTCTAAAATATTAACTGAGTAACTATCCTGTAAAAAAACAGGACTGTTATCATTTGCATCTTCTACAGTTACAGTCAGTAGTCTCCACGTTGATTTCTGGGGATTACCTAAATCATAAATTGTAATGTTAAGGAGATACAGCTCTGTTTTCTCCCGATCCATGGGCATAAGAACTTTAAGCAACCCTGTTTCCATGTCAATATTAAAGCAGCTATCCGTATTACCATCAGAAATTGTATAGATAACCTTCCCATTAAATCCAGAGTCCACATCATAGGCCTTTATTTTCAGGATACTAGCACCAACTGGAAGGTCCTCTCTAACTGTTACATCAGAGGGAAAGGATTTATCAAAGTGTGGAGCTTGTCTGTTAATCGAATAAAAATCGAGGAAACCATCTTCCAAATTCAACTTCATATTTGCTTTTGCCTTCTTGAGCAATTTCTCTGCCAGCTTCTGAGCAACTCTAGTCTCTCTACAGCTAAAAGTCTTTGAGGAAACTTTCCCATGTACTACTGAAATATTAACGAACATAGCATCAGCAAAATTCTCTCCATCTGTAGCTGTGATCCTAAGACCAAAATTGCTGTTCTTTATACCAGAATTAACAAGAGACTTTTTAAGTTGCAGCACACCAGAGTCAGGATTTAAATAAAAAATCCCAAGATCATTTCCAGAGATTATTTTGTATTTCACCAGTTCTAGCTCATCTATATCTATTGCAGATACAGCCGTGATGTGACCACCAATGGGAAAGTCAGATGAAATCACTCCCTGACAAGCCACTTTCTCAAATAATGGTTTGTTATCATTGACATTGCCTATGTATATGGTAACATTAACCTCACTTTCATGACGGTACGGAGAACCCCAATCTGAGGCTCTGACTATGAACCTGTAGCTCTCTGGAGAGGACTCAAAGTCCAGTTCTTCAGAGGTGCCAATAACACCAGTAAACTGGTTTATAGTAAAAGGCAGTGAATTCAGACTGGCAATGCTATATGTTATATATCCATTTTCTCCCCTGTCCTTGTCAAATGCTGAAACCGACAAAACACTGGTTCCTACAGGAACACTTTCATTGACAAAGGAGCTGTATGAAGGCTGTGTGAACTCTGGAACGTGATCATTGGCATCTTCTAATCTGACAATAACTTGTGCTTTTAAATCACCACCTTTGTTTACTACTTCTAACTCATAGAGTTCATTCTCAATTATTTTCAAAGGGCAAGCAGTGACAATAAGACCTGTCCTGGGATTAATTTTAAAATACTCAGCATCCTGATTTGGAGATATTTTATATTCCACACCTTGTGGTTCAGGCACCAGCTTAACTATAGCAACTACCACTCCAGGGGGGGAAATTTCACTGATTGACACATCGTAAACTTCCTTTTCAAACTTTGCTGGGACACTTTCTCTCTTGGGACTAGCAATGTGGACCAATTTGACTGCAGAAAACTTCTGAGGAGACCCTTTGTCCTTTGCTTGAAGAGTAAGATTATAACCATAGGGGAAGCTGTCCCAGTCAATAGGTTTTCTCTCTTTGATTTTGTACTCATTCATCCATTTACCCTCCTTAGCCAGTAAGAACTGTTCTAAGGGATCTCCAGCTACGATGGAAACAGATTCAATCTCCCCATTAGCACCTTCATCTAGGTCATCAATGTTAATAACAGCATATGTAGGCTCCTTGTCTAATGGAAAGGGTATGTGGGTTACCACACTTATGGTTGGGGCATGTTCATTTATACGTTCAATATGAACATAAAGCTTGGCAGTGCTGCTAACGCCATTGTTTCCATAAAGTTTCATCCCACGATCCACAGCCAGAACTTCAAGGTCATATCTGTTTTTCTCATCGTAGTTTAATCGGCCACTTAAAGAGATAACTCCGCTGGTTGGGTGAACTGAAAAGAGATCAACTTTGTTTTTGAAGTAGTAATAGAATTCACCGTTGGACCCAATATCTGCATCTGTTGCTGTCACCTGTGCAATACTAGTCCTTAAAGGAGTACTTTCTGCTATTGTTACAGAGTAAGTTGTTGGTGAAAACAAAGGTCTTAGATCATTCATATCCAAAACCTGGATATTCACTTTTGTCCATGCTTCTAAGTCGTCTCCTCTGACAGACCCTTTTACTATCAATAAATAATTGTCTTGGATTTCTCTGTTTAATATAGCAGAATTCCCTCCTTTAGTTCTTATTCTGAGAAAGCAGAAGTCCGCAATTATGACTTCCTCTGCTTTAAAA
The DNA here is from genome assembly GCA_030068395.1 of Apalone spinifera. NCBI lineage: Eukaryota > Metazoa > Chordata > Testudines > Trionychidae > Apalone > Apalone spinifera. The sequence goes on from CM057845.1 coordinate 293,410,750, forward strand.
AAGCCCTCTTCATCGCCAGACACTATCCTGTATTTGATATCCCATGAAAGATCTGCCAAGGTAATGCCCATTCTACTGGGACTGTTGACATAGGTCCTGGCTGCTGAGTTCTCATACACTGTAGCATTGTAAATGGAATGTGTAAAGTGAAAGCCAAGTGGTATTGTCCCTTGAAGCCCCTGGCAAATGCAGGCCAAAAGCTTGACAAGCAGGAGGGTGAGGCACGACAATGGGGGCCGTGTGCCTGACCAGCAGCCCATATTCACCTCCATCACATCATTCTTTCATCCTAAGGCAAAAGAAGAGAAAAGAATAATTAATCATAATTAATATGGGGGAGGGGAGAAATCAGCACTGAAAAATGCCATTATTGCAACTAAAGTGTTCAGTAATTGCATTATTAAAAATAATACATTCAGTGGTGGCCTTAGCTGATAAATAAATGTGGTAGAACTGAAGTAGAGAATGTTAGTCTAATAGCGAGAAACTTGTGGGAGGACACACCATTGTATCAACATATAGGACTATATATTACTGAATTATAAGCAACTGGAAATCAGACCAATCACACATGCATGTGCACACACCATCAAAAATAATAAACACTGTGACAAATAAAATACCCACAAAACCCCAAACAGGATAATATAAGAAAGGATAAATGAGACACAGTGACTGCAGATCATTATCACTACTAGATCCACAAGAGCCTAGACTTACTGGCTTCCAGAGCATACTACAAAGCCCATCTTTTCGCCCTGGTATTTCAGGCAGGAATGGATGCTATCCAAAGGGGCTATTACTAAATCTGTAATGATGCGGTGGGCAAGTATCAAATTGTGTGCAGACAGTGTAGAATGGTATAATGGTAGGTTTCATTAGTTCCAGGAGCAAACAATGGTATACATAAACATTGACCAGTTTGTTACTATAATTATATATTCCTATACAAAATAATTAAGAACAAATTAAGATTGCTTAAAATTGAGGTTATTTGAAAGACATTAACTCTACCCCCTTGTGCACATATACTGTATTATGCTATAGCCTGCAATTATATGAGCACAAACTTTGTTTTTTCCATGTGCCTTCTCTGCCTCCTTTTGTGTGCATGTAATGGAATGCACAGTGAATGAGCCAGGTTTTAAACATTTCTGCCCTCACTATTCTGTAGTTGCTGGTTGTCTTATTAATTGTACACTGTTCAAAACTTCATATTCATAGCGAACAACATCTCTGGAATTTCTAAATTAGGAGAATGGTAAGTAGTGAGGAGATTAGGTCATTGATATAGAGAGGGGCTAACCCTGGGGAACTGCATCTGGACCACAGGGTACTTACTGCCCACACCTGTACTAAGCCATTATCAGATTGTGTGTGTACAGTAGTTAGTTTTCCTGATTTGTCTTGTTTTCTCTAAAAACAAGCATAGGTGCTGGAAGTAGCAGTGCTACCACACCCACTGGTTTAAAGTGGTTTCCATCATATATAAGGTTCACAGTTTAGTTCAATGCATTCCAGCACCCCCACAATACAAATTTTTCTAGCATCTCAGAAAACAAGCAGACTTCTTCTACAAAATTGTTTTAATAAAACCATTACACTTCATTCCAAGCACAATACCAAGATATTTTGACTATATTCACTAAGGTATTACCATAACACTCCATATATATTATGAATGTCTACAATTAAAAAACAAATACAAAATAATGTACATTGCTGAAACATATTAAGAGTTATTGTTCCATGACACTTTCAAGATTGCTTCTACTTTATAATTTCTTGTTTTTAAAAAGATGTAGCTAATTCATTAGTAAGTTTACCAAAAAAAAGTCAAGTAAGAAAAATTCCCTGTATATAGAACCTGACCTAAAAGGGTTCTATTTAAATCAATGGGAGTCTTTCCACTGATTTCAAATGTATTAGAGTTTTGCCATAATCAATATGAAATGGTAAGTCAATATTGAAAAAACTGACTGTTTTTCAGGCACCTTAAGAGATTTTGTTCCCAATAGTTAGGAGTAAAAACCCTAAAAAGTCCGTTTTAAAAGACAGTTACTATAAGACCCCCATTCCTCTGATTTTCACAGAAAAGGAAACATATTTCAAAGCTGCTTGCAATTCTAATAAAGGAAATATCAGAACATAGGGCAGAAATGGGCTAAGAAGAGTTGTTGATAACAACAAAGGTTAGCTCAAGTTTCCAATGGGAGTTTAATATTTATTGGGAGAGGTACAAATTGCATATGAGTTTCAGAATGTGAATTCAAGTCAGCGTTAATACTTCCAATGTAACAATATGACAGTTGCACTTTTAAGTACTAAGGGCAATCAATGTATTTCACTGATGTTATGTTCATTTTAAATACTTCAGCTTCCTGATTCCAGACTCTTTATTCTACAGCCTAACAGCTCAATCAATAACATTTGATCAACTCTCTCAAGTTATTTTCATAGGCAATTTTTTCTTCCCATCTCACTTCCCGTCAGGTTTTCTTTTGCGCTGTATAAATGAGACAACAGAAGTCTCTTTTACTGGAGATAATACAACCTGCAGGCTGGGTCTGTTACTGAACAAATACGCCTGCACAGCTAGATTGGCTTCATTCTGTAATTTAAACATGAATATGATTATTAGGAGCATATCAAGCAATTCACAAAAGCAAATAACACTGTTAACCCCAAGATGCATGAAGTTATACACAGGGTGCAGTTTCCTCCCAGAAACATGCTTTAGGCCTTTGCAAGCCCTGATTTATCAGAAATCAATAACCTGGGTGAAAAGTTAAGATGGCACTTTCTCTTCTGGTGAGGAAAGATGGGGCTTTACTGCCATCTCATGCATCAAAAACATTTGAGCAGTTGCTGGTCTTTGAAATCAGCAAACCCATTAAAACTTCAAAATAAGGCTCCCTTATTTTCTACAGGACTTCATGTGATTCATTCCGGGAGTTGCTTCTAAAAAAATGCTGCTTCAGCCTACTGTGGCAGACACTGTTGTACAAGAGAAGGCATCAGAAATAAACTCTTGTGCCACTAAAAAAGTTGGCATGGCGGCTGACTTACAGAAACAGAAATTATAACATGTGAAAGCAAATTAATACCAAAATAAAAGGCTGTGTTGGTTATACGGTGTGGCATTGTTCAAATAATTTACCAGGCAGACCACTATTTTATGCCTTTGTCATAAGGGTGCTTTAGACTCTTCCCTTTGCAATGCAATCATGGCCTCAATCCACCACTCAAAGGAAATTTACCCCTCTGCAGTTACCCTAGTAAAATGTTTGCAGGTTTACAACAGAAAATGATTTTACATTTCAGCTGAACAGCAGCGCTGCAGCCTCAGAGCAACAGGCCTCAGAGTAACACAGTTAAGGGTGACATCCCACTTATACCCAGTCTGGTGGCCTAGTTCCCGTTAAGTCCACAAAACAGCTTCCTCCAACTAGTTTCTCTCTGCCACAGAGCCCATTCATGCTCATTACACATGTCCCCAAGACATCTATACTCAACTCCTTGGGAGGAGTTTTTCCCATGAAATTAATTACAACTAATAAAAACCATGTAGCACATGTTCACCCTTACATTCGCCAGACCAAGGGACCGACATGCTGCAGAGAGAGAAATAAAACAGATATTTATATTACAATGTACATTTATATTATCGTAGAATCATAGAGCTGGAAGTGATCTCAGGGGGTCATCAAGTCCAGCTCCCTGCCCAAGGCAGGACCAATCCCAACTAAATCAACCCAGCCAGGGCTTTGTCAAGCTGAGACTTAAACACCTAATTATGTGAAACACCTAATGAAAAATTCAGATACCTACCATAAGGTAGGGAACATATTAGGGAAACACAAACAGGTTTTATAACAAGTATCTTTACTTATGTGGAAACACGTCACAGCCAGGCTCTGTTTTCAGAAACATACATTGAACCTCTGTGGTCAGGTACCTTCTGCTCCAGCAACATCTGTGGTCCAGAAAGGGCACAGATGTTGCTAGACTAGAGAGCCCTAGTGCAGAAGCTGTTGGTGGCTTAGAGCAGAGCTGGCCAGTGGGGCAGCGGAACCCGCAGGACACCAGAGCCAACAGCTGATGGGGCTAGAAAACCGGTGGGGACACGAGCACCAGCAGCGGGTCAGGGCAGTGGGGCCAGGTGAATGACAAGAGGACCCCAGTGGGGATGCTGGGCTCTTCCCCTCCCAGACCTTCCCTGGTCCGGCAAACTGCTTTGTCAGTCAGGTCCCAAGGGTGTCAGTCCAAGGAGGTCCAATCTGCAGTTAAAGAACTAAGGCCAAAACCTAATCTCAATTATTCTGGTTTTATAGCAGTGTGACTTCAATGAAGTACATGGAGTTACCCTCACTTTATACTTTAATATAGATGAGATCTTTAAAATACCTCACTTTACACTTTAATATAGATGAGATCAGGATTTGACCACTGGGCCCTAAATCCACCCAAAAAAAGTATATACACATCTTATTTGTGACTACACCTTTGGGCTTAGCACTAGGAAAACCAGTCCTTAATGTTAGGGCGCATCAGATTTAGATATAATGGGTACATTTTATAGTAAAAGGCCCCTAACTGCAGTTTTTCTTACTTCCACATACTACTCAAAGTAGCTCAATGTCCCGGGGGATATCTTATTCAATGGGCATAGGAATGCACTTGGTTATTTTATTTACTAGTTCCTTTTCATTTCGGATATTTCTTTTAAAGCGCCTAATCATGCATGCATGGTTGTTGCACAGGAAATGTCATGTGATAGTTACAGAAACAAAGTACAAAGCAACCTAGAAAAAATGAGAAATGTCACTTAATAAGCACTCCTTGCCAAAAAAAAAAAAGTTGCTCTTTGAAGTAACCCGTAAGATTGTTATTATTTCAATTTGATTTTGAAATGTTTGGGCAGGAACCACACCAAAGAATTTCCCGACATTGCCTACAAGATTCGTTTAGAAGCAAGAAATTAGTTTTCTATTAACAAATGCAGACTTTCATTTTTAATTTCATGTTATAACATGCAGGAAGCCAGCCAAGGTGGCTCTAGATCTCTCAAAATGAGGGAGGAATTTTAAGTACTTTGCAGACACCAGGATCAGGGCCATTTTTATGTACACTAATTATGGCGTTTTCTCCTGCCCCAAGCATATACAATGTGGGAGTGGTGAGGGACACAGTGAAGATATGGCTTTCATGATTGTTAATTAAAGGGTGGGTGATTTTGAACTGATGGTGCATTTAGACCCATAGCTCTTTGAGCAGGGTCCCTCCTTTTGTTTTGCATTTCTACATCATCTAGTACAGAGGTGGGCAATAATTTTCACAGGGGGGCCACTGCAATAATTTTGGGAAGTGGTCACAGTCTGCACTTTTCTTTAACATTACATTAATGAGTGGGGCGTATGGGGTTGCATGGTAGTATCGATTTTTACCGGCATCCAGCTCTCACCTGTGGCTCCACGTAGTTGCTTTGCATGCAGCAATGGCCACAACCCAGGCAATGGCTTTGACAGGCCAGTTAAACTAGGTGAGGGTAACCGATGGGACTGAAACCCTCGGTGAGTTAGGGACTTGCTCACCCCAGCATGCGAAGACTGCTTCGACAGATCAGGTGGAGGAAATCCTTATGATTCAACGGCTGAGAAGGTATTGCAGCAGCGCACTGTGGAGTGCATGGGGCATGTCAGAGCATTTAAGGTGATATCGCCATCCAATGCAGCCTAGATAGTCTCCAGAAGTTACGATTTTTTTCGTGCCACCGGATTCCGACTTCTGAGGCCGAGAGAGTGGGATCATCTCTGTGCAAAGGCTTTCCCACTATAATAATATTTTTCATGCAAAGGTTATGTTGTGCAAAAAAAAAAAAAAGTTGGAAATGGGAGCATGGAACATCCGTACGCTCATGGACCGTGAGGACACAGTAAGACCTCATCGGAGAACAGCCTTAGTCGCTAAAGAGTTTTCAGGCTATGGTATTGATATTGCTGTCTTGAGTGAAACCAGGCTTGCTGAAGAAGGATTTCTCACTGAGTAGCTTGTGGTTATACCTTCTTCTGGAAAGGGAAAATGCAGAATGAGGATAGGATTCATGGAGTCGGCCTGGCCATTAAGACTAGTCTGATGAAACAACTTTCGGAGCTGCCTGTCGATATTAATGAGAGGCTCATGAAGCTACGCCTACCCCTTAGTCACAAGCGGCATGCAATAGTCATCAGTGCATATGCTCCCACCATGAACAGCACAGAGGAGACAATTGAACAGTTGTACATCGATCTCAGATCCATTCTATTCTCAGTGCCGGCCAACGACAAGTTGATCTTGTTGGGAGACTTCAACACCCAAGTTGGCTGTGACCACAGTCGATGGGAGGGAGTGTTAGGCAAACATGGTGTTGGTAAGATGAACAGCAACAGCTTATTGCTGTTTGAGCAAATGTGCAGAATATGACCTCCTCATTACAAACACAGTGTTCAGGATGGCAAACAAATACAAGACTATCTGGATGCACCCTAGATCGAAACAATGGCACATGATAGATTATGTCATTGTTTGTCATTGTGATATTCAGGATGTCCTTATCACCAGAGCCATGCGAGGAGCAGAGTGCTGGACTGACCATAGGCTTGTCCACACTATTTTCAAAATACACATTGCTCAGCATCACTCAAAGCGCCCAAAGCTCATTCGAACAGCCTTTAACATTGCCAGACACCAGCAACCATCTGCGCAAGTTCCAGTCAAGCCTTGATGAAAAGTTGACTGCCAACAGACCATTGATTGGAGGTCCAATTCAGAAGTGGAGCCAGTTTAGAGAAATGGTGGAGACAGCGAAGTCAGTGATGGGTCCCAAGAAATGCAATCGTCAAGACTGGTTTGATGAGAATAACAGTGCTATTGAGGACCTGCTTGCCAAGAAGAACAAGGCATTTATAGAGTGGCAGAATGACCCAGGCTCCATCTCTAAGAAAGACAGGTTTAAGTTTCTTCAGGCCCAGGCTCAGTGAGAAATCCGCAAAATGCACGCTCAGTGGTGGGAGAAGAAAGCTGAAGAGATGCAACACTATGCTGACTTAAATAACTCAACAGAGTTCTTCAACTCTATCAAGTCTATCTTTGGTCTTTCCAAGTCTGGCTTTGCCCCCTTGTTGTCTGCAGACAGAACCACATTGATTAGGGATAAGGCTGGCATTAATAACCGATGGAAAGAGTATTTCAGTCAGCTCCTGAATCGGCCATCATCAGTCCATCAGTCAGCACTAGAACAAATTCCTCAGAAACCAACCCTTAAAGACCTGCGAGATCTTTCATTTATTGACGAAGTTAGAAAGGCCATCAGGCAGATGAGTTGCGGCAAGGCATCCGGCAAGGATGGAATTCCCACAGAACCGTACAAGGCATTTAATGAGGAGTCACTTAAGGTTTTTCATAATGTCTTGACCAGTATTTGGGAAGAGGAAGAAATGCCATCTGACCTCCATGATGCCATGATAGTTGCTCTGTACAAGAATAAGGGTGCAAGAGCCGATTGCGGGAACTACAGAGGTATCTCGCTGCTTTCTGTTGCCAGGAAAATCTTTGCCCGCATCATCCTGAACAGGCTGATTTTGACAGTTTCAGAAGTGAGTCTCCATGAGTCACAATGTGGTTTCCGCCCGCAGTACTGTCGAAATGATCTTCGTAATGAGACAGGTGCAAGAGAAGTGCCTTGAGCAGAATATGAACCTCTACTCTGTCTTCATTGATCTGACGAAGGCATTCGACACGGTTAACAGAAATGCATTGTGGATCATCCTCAGGAAGCTGGGTTGTCCAACAAAGTTCATCTCACTCATCAAGCTGTTTCATGACGACATGACAGGAGACGTACTCTTGGATCGTGTGCCATCTGAGAAATTCAACATCTCCAATGGCGTGAGGCAGGGCTGTGTACTCGCCCCGGTGCTTTTTAACCTGTTCTTCGCTCAAGTCCTTATGCATGCTGTCAGAGACTTAGATCTTGGTATTTACATCAGATACCGTTTGGATGGTTAACTGTTTGATTTGAAACATGCAAAGACCAAGACACTGGAGAGGCTGATCACCGAAGCGCTGTTTGCTGATGACTGCGCCCTTATGGCACACCAAGAGGACCATCACTGACAGATTCTCTGAAGCATCTAAACTATTCGGTCTCACAATTAGCCTCGGAAAGACAGAAGTCCTCTTCCAGCCTGCACCAAACAGTTCTCCTCCACAGCCATGTATCACTATTGAACTGAAGGTAGTGGACAGCTTTAAGTACCTGGGCAGCACAATATCAAGTGATGGATCCCTTGACAAAGAGATTACAGCAAGGATCCAGAAAGCCAGTCAGGCACTTGGGAGATTGCTTATTAAAGTTCTTCAGCACAAAGATATTCGCCTGTCAACTAAACTCAAGGTATATAATGCTGTGGTCCTCACCTCTTTCCTGTATGGCTGTGAAACATGGACCCTGTACTGAAGGCACATCAAGCGGATGGAGCAGTTCCACATGCGCTCCCTACGATCAATCATGCAAGTATGCTGGCAGGACCGAATTACTAATCAAGAAGTGCTTGATAGAACTAGTTCCACAAGCATCGAAGCCAAGATCCTCCAGATCCAGCTTCCATGCTCTCGCCATGTTTTCTGCAGGGACGAAAGCAGGATCCCAGAGGAAGCTGTTCTACGGGGAGCTTGTACATGGTAGTCGCAAACAGGGACGCCTGAGGAACAGGTATAAGGATAACCTGAAGACCAACTTGCAGTGGACAGGCCTTCAACCTCAACAATTTGAACTAGCCGCTGCAGACAGGACTGATTGGCGTTCCTTTACGAGAAAAGCAGAGACAAAGTTTGAGGACGACCACCGCCAACGCCTCGTAGCTGCACGTGAAAGACGACATAGAGCTGTGTTCTCTCCTGTCCTGACAACCGGCGTCCCATGCCCTATTCGTAGCCGCATGTGTGCTTTGACCTTTGGGCTCTGGAGCCACATGCGTCTCCACAAATGAAATGCACAACATGTCTTCCTCGGCTCCCGAGAGACAACCAACAACAACATTAATGAGTGGATGTGGGGCCTAGGTTGGAGTTTGGGTGCAAGAAGGAGCTTTGGGCAGGGAGTGGGAGGGAGTTTGGGTCCAGGAGGGGGTTCTGATCTGAGGCAGGGACTGGGGTACAGGAGAGGGTGCCAAGTTCAGGCTCAGGTTGGGAGACACTTATTATGGGTGGCTCCCAGCCGACAGCACAGCGGGGCACTCGGGTTGCCCACATGCCACGATGGCCCCATGCCACTCAAAACTGACTGCAGCTGGCAAGAGTGTTTCTGTGCGCCTGTTGGGGCGAGGGGAGCAGTGGATCATCAGCTCAGCACAATTCCCATACCTGCAATCACCGCCCCCCCACAGCTCCCATTGGCATCTTTCTGGCCCATGGAAACTGTGAGGATAGTGCAGGGGCAGCACACAGAAACCTGCTGTTCCCCTTCCCCCAAAGGGCAAGCAGAGACATGCTTGCCAGCAGTCTCTGGTCATGGCACTTCCAGGAGCAGTGTGGCTGGGGCCACGACAGCAGGCGGACTGCCTGTTTAAACTCTGCTGCATCACAGGACATTTTCCTCTGGCCCAGTCTGGAGGGTCATGGTGGACTGAAGGAAAAATGGATTTTTGGCAGGCTGGATTTTGCCCATACTGATGGTACAATGGTGAAATGGAAGAGGGGGGTTCCTGATCTAGGAGTAAGACTCATAAGCACTACTGCAATGGAAAGCAACAACAGCAATAATTATCAGAGGCAGCCTCTTATTGAACACAATAGGGATATGAACATGTACTCATATACCAATGAGCCTGGGTCTCTGTAAGCTGGAGGCGTTTGCAGCTGCTCAGGAGACATTCCAATTTTGCCCAGCTTATTAGCAAAGTGCTCACAGTTAGACTTTGTTTCTATTGGTGGTGCACATTCAGACATGCTTCCGTGCACATACAAATTAATTCCACACATGGGTAGAAAATCTGCATGCGGATGGAAAAGATTAGAGGGAACACTGATACACAGTAATCAACAACTGTCATTGTCTGTTCCTTAAGCAAGCTGCTGGTAACTGCACATCTTGAGGAGTACATTTAAAGGAAGGAATGGCATGGGGGTGTAGAAGGTGCAAAGACATGGTGTGAGCATCTGACAATCATGTAAATGAAGCAACACAGAGAGGAATGAAGGGAGGGACAGTGCTCAGAAGGACCTTAAACGTGAAGAAAGACAAGCTTGACCATGCTGTGGCAAGTCACAGTTCCACATTCAGCTCTCCAGTTAGCAGCCACCCTGACAAACCAGTCAATAACTTCTATCACAGAGAGCTCCCATCTGATCCAAACTTCCTAGATCGCTGGAGCCCTTCATGGAATACAGTAGTGCAATGTCAGAGTGACATTTCCTTTTTTCCTCTTGGCTCCCACAATCTGGGCTGCATCTAACACCAGTCTAGATCAGATTGGGGGAGAGGGGTGAACTTGGCCAGTGTTCCCATGCACCTGAGTGATGCCTCTTAAAGTAGAACCACCACCCACACAGTTAATGCAATGGGAAGGTGTGAACTGAGTGCTCAGAGACCACTGGGCTGATTTGTCTCCTGCGTCAGATCACCCTACCTGTAAGGAATGAGCTTCTACTACTTGAGGCCAGTGATATATACGCTTCTTGGATCATCCTGAATATCCTTAACAAGTGCCAATTAAGAGGCAGTCCATTCTTTGAGACCCTTTAAGCCAAATAAAAAGTGCATCAGATTAGCTTCTCGACCAGCTATAATAGCCTCTTGTGCAGGACATCTGCTACAGGTTGAACCTCTCTGGCCCAGCAACATCTGTAGCTGGGCCAAGGACACAGAGCCTTGCGCTCTGGCTGGGGACACAGAGCCTCTGCTGGCTGGGGGCATGGATCCACTACCAGACGGGAGCAGGGAAGCCTCTGCGGCCGGAACAGGAAACCCCCATGTCATGATCATGAGGGTTAGCCAGCAGCCTGGGGACGAAAGGGTTAACTATACCTAACTCAGGTAGAGTTAGCCAATAGGAATGTAAGTAGGAATCTTAAACTAGGACAAAGGGATTTTGGGGTTTCCCTCCTTTGTCTCTGGGTGTTTTTCTCTCTAGCTATTGAAGGAGACAGGATGTCTCCCTCTAAGAAAATATTCTTCACAGTATGTAAGTAGGATAAAGTTTAGATAAATCCGTTAGGTTGTATTGTTTTATGGTTTGGGAAACGGGATCTGGTCTGTGCATTTAAAAATGGGTTTTGCTCTCCTTTATAACTAAGTTCCTGGCCCATGGTAAATTTCTCCTCCATGAGTATATTATTTTGTTACTGTTCCATCTAGTCATTATGCTTGCAACAGGAATATTCTGGTGATAATAAAAGTTCTTTCTCTTTTCTTTTTTATTAATCTGGTATTGGTTAATTTGTGTGTCCTGGTTTGAACTTTAGGAGTGAGATTTCCCAAGTAGTCTCTCCCTGGTTGCTTTCTTAATATTTGGGTGGTAGCAGCAGAGATTTTATCCCCAAAATCTAGGTTGTAAAGATTTTGGGGGGAAGTTTTATAACAAAACTTGGTAGATAAGGTTTTGGGTACTTTTGCTGGCCCCCACTCCTGCATTTATCGTGCCAGAGTGGGAAAGGAGCCATGACACTCCATATGGCTGGGAACATGGAGCCCGTGCCAGCTACAACCGTAGAGCTGCTGCTAGCCAGAGGCAGGGAGCCCCACGGACTGGAGTGGGGCAACAGGCTGGGGACAGCACACTGGTTGGGCCAGTGGCCAAGGAGGGGATCCCCAAAAGAGCCAGAGGCTTGACCTACCCTCATTCAGCAAACTCCCTCCTTTGAGGCCACTCAGGTCCTGAGGGTGCCAGACCAGGGAGGTCCAAGCTGTAGAAAGAGACAAAGACCTACATGGTCGTGGGCTGAGATGGCATTTCTACCAGCCAGCTGGCTGGATGTGATCATTTATGGAATTTGTCAGATTGGAGGACAGCTGCCACCACAGTGGAGAATTCCCTCAGGGCTGCCACGAGATGGAAGGACAAAGCAGAATGTTGAATGTAGGGGTGTTAAGAGACAGGTAACTGGCCAATCATGTAGTCAATACAACTTGTTCTTACTACATTTAAAATGCAGAGCTGCAGCAGGGGTAGCTCCCGGACCAGGTGAGAGCCAGGTTTGCTCAGTCCCGGCTCGTGCCAGATCCAGCAGCCCCTGTCTGCAGGGGGAATGCAAGTAGTCAATTCAACTATCCCTTAAGCCTAGCTTATGGGGTAGTTAACTACTTGAATAGTCGCATACATCCCTAGTTGAAAAGCAAGAGAAACTAATCTGTGCCTCAAACTTCACATACAACTCAAGAATAGGATGAGCCTCCAGCCCCACTTATCCTCCGAATGAGCTGCTGGGAGAGGAAGCTTGCCCTGTTTCAAGAAGCAGGTATCTGGGGGGGGGGGGGGGGGGGG
>CM057845.1:293432931-293465612 GCA_030068395.1 Apalone spinifera
GCATCCCTTTTCCGGAAAAGGGTGCCTGTGTAGACGTAGCCTATGTGTATGTGGTCTAAGTGCCACTACCCAGGACAGTGAACCACACTAGGGTTACATACCTTCCCCTAGCTGAGGAAGCACGTCCCTAGCTTCAGAGATCTCAAGCACGTCCCTAGCTTGAGATCCCCAACAAGCCCCACATTTGTGACCACCATCAGGCAGATTCAAACCTGGGACCTCCGGAGGTTTATAGGCACTTCTACAGCTTGAGTTATATAAAGCATGCTGGTGTGGGATACAATTGTAGGGTTCGAGATACAAAATTTCTACCTGCATCTGATCTGTGATCCACAAAAATGGTCCACAAATTGCCACATCAACATCCATGGGTTCACAGGTCTGTGAATATAAAGCAGATATTGGTGGATTGGCCAGGGTCTACATTTAAGGGTTTAAATCCTTGTTGTGCTATGAAATTCTTAAGTCCTAAGCAGTCTGAAAAGAACAGTGAAACACTGATTGTATGTGACATAAAATACTCTCCAATGAGTTCTCAATATTTATCAAGTACCATTTCCAATAAACATAAATTATGTGTGCAATAAGTATCACAGAGCTATAGTTCTATCAAAAATCCAGATACACACATGTATGGCATATACTACGCATTCTGGTCAAAACTGAACAGCAGTAATCAGAGCATATTACAGAACATTTAGTGCATGGTGGCCATGTCCACCAGGCTGATGTGTACACGGCAGGCTAGACTGTTGTCAATTTACAACACAGCTTGTTGCACACTAACTCTCTGTATTGATACTGCCTTAGATAACTACAGCTTTTCATCATCTTAGCTTAGGGACCCCAGTTTGAAAATACTGACTTACATTGATACTCACACAGTATGGGCTGAGGGAAAAAAGATTCTCTATTACAACAAACCGTAGTTACAAGAAACCTAACCAAAACTAGCAAGGTGCAGTCAAATAAATGTAATACTATTTTAAAAAATGGTAAATTAAGTATAAAACTACACTTCACATCACTCATTCTAAATGTGGCAGATTTTACTTGTCACCTAGCATTTAAACAGCTTCTCTTCTCTGCTGTTACAGTCTACACAAACAAAGCAGCATGAATTTGAAGCTGAAATGAATAGTGGCACTTCAATACCTATTTAAACCCCATTCAACAATATAACTCCACTAACAACATACATGTTTTGCTCATATTAGGAAACACAACCTGTTCTTGGTTCAAAGTACGCTGCACAAATTAGCGGACAAAATAATTTCCCTCTTGTTTTTCCTCTCTGGTAAAGAGAATAACAATCTTTCATGAACTAAGAGAAACCTTTATTAAAACCATTATAACAACCAAGCATCTTTAATGTTTGTCTTGTAATGATATGCTAAATGCTCAGTATCCAAGGAAACAGTGTTGTAATGAAGTTGGAGAGTACTGTATAAATGTACCTCCTAAATCACCTAGAATGTAAATTCCAATGCTGCTGGACAGTTTCTTAGCATGAAAACTGTCAATTCCTCTGACACAATGATAGCTTAGACATGCTATAGTTTGAAAAAAAGCTAATAACCTGCATATAAAGAAAGGAACATCTTGTCTGCCGTGTATGAACAGCCCCCTCTTAGCATTTTGCTAGAGAGCCTCTGCATGAAGTATCACATGGCACATGCATCAGACAGTGTTACTCGCCTATGAGAGTTGTTTGCAAAATAAGTATTTAAATTTTGAGCCTCAGTTAAATCTCACAACCAACAACAAAAGATATCAAGACATTTTCATTCACACACAACTTCCAGGTGCATCAGTAGAAATTTTGAAACCTTCCACTGGAGTGCTAGGGAACCTATTGGTCTGAAATGTATTTCTTTAATGCTGAGAAATCATCATTCATATTCATGGGCTAAGTTACAGCTGTATTACTAGAAATAATTTAAAAACAAATATTTATGTCCCATCATTTTTATTCCACACACAGTGTTATTTTCTAGGCCCATGGGCAGCTTTAAGGGCAGGAAGCCAATATGAAATTGATCTGCACTTCTTGTGGCTACCACTTGTACCCTCACACAGTATTTCTGTTCTTGAAATATGTCTCAGGTTTTATTTAGGAAAACATTTAGTTGCTCTCATCATTGCCTGAGTAGCTTGCTCTATATAACAACCTTAGTTTAAAGAAATACCACATTAATTGACCCAGGCACTCTTTCACTGAGCTTTAGTGTCCTCTACTTTTAGCAGTGGACACACCTCAGAATTCCAATGTCTTCAGTAATCTCATCTTTCACCATGATCTTTACATCACCGTTAAATGCAGGTTTCTTCTTGGTTCATCATTTCCACAGATACAGTGCCTTTTATATAAGAATATAGCCATACATTATTTCATATCTCAGAGGGGTAAACCATGTTAGTCCATATCTGCAAAAACAACAAGGAATCCCGTGCCACCTAAAAGACTAACAGATTTATTTGGGCATACGCTTTCATAGGTAAAAACCATTTCATCAGATGCATCTGATAAAGTGTTTTTTTACCCATAAAAGCTTATACTCAAATATATCTGTTAGTCTTTTAGGTGCCACAGGATTCCTCATTATTTCAAATGTTACTTCCAAAACATATAGCTGAGTGCCCGAAGCTCCTATCCAAAGACATATTCTGTCATAGGACTGTGTTTTTGCTGCTGTTATGTGAGAAGTCTTAGCACCCTATCTTTTTCTACTTTTTCTCTTTCTTCGTGTTTTGGCACATTTCTGAAGGAAACTTATTTGCCCCACTCTTTTGGCATCTTCTATTGTTTAAGAATATTATTCTTTTAATTTTGATGTCAGTAAGTTGTGTCTTCACTGCACATTTCTTCTTCCAGATTACAGATATATAAATGTGACAATCCATCTCAAATGCTGATTCTTTCAGCAATTCACTAATCTCTTCTCTCCATCACAAACTGTTCTCTCTCACAAATAATTAGGGACTGAATGGCTTCTGAAAATCACTTTTATGCCATACTGGCTGATCCTGCTAGATTAATGTTTTTAGTGGGTGACTCTACCAAAGAACTTTTGTTAAAAGTTCTAGAAACTATATCCATAGGCTCCCCAGCAACTCCTTTTTCTTCTCTCTCAAAGTATCTCATTTGTTACATATACCCTGTATTACATTAGAATTGCTGAATTCACGCTCATAGTCCCATAATTACCTGATTTTTCCCAAAATTTATTCCTAAACATATCTGATAGTTCTAGCCAGCTGGGCTAGCTAACCCCTACCTCATTCATACTGCCTGCCTAGCTCATCCCTTTTCTCCAGCATTGATTTCTTTCTTTATCATTCTAACAGTAAGACTGGTCAAGGCAAATCTCCAGACAATTCCACTCAATCAACATCTTCCTTACTATTCAGACCACTAAAATGTCAAAAAAACAGCAACGGTCCATAACTTCCTATGCTCTGGATATAGTGACCTAGCTCCAAGCTCACTGTAAGAAGACAGAGTGCAGGTATCTTATTGCCCTTAGCTGTGTCTCCTTGACCTGTGTCTTTCTTATGTTATAATCATACGAAAAAGCAAGATTCCAGTTTAAGAATCCATTCATAAGTAATCAATGAAGATATTTTACTTTCTAATAATCTACAGATGCCAATCTGTTGTTCCTGTTTCAATATCAGTCATTAATGGACCATTTGGAACAGCAGATCAAAGAGACTCTTCCATATTGATAATTATAGGGGCTGCCTTAATACAAAAAGAGAAGGCTGACACATACAGCCACTGAGTCATCCCCCTTCTCACTTTCACGAGAAGTGCACAGTAAGGTCTCTCTTCTACAGGGATGTAGGAAGCCACTCTAATGTTCCTTCCTAAAGGTTAAAAGTGTGTTTTTCTGTACCATTCCTTTTTTCATTGTTTCAGCAATACCTCTGAATGGGTGGACTGATACAAGCACAAGAATTTTATTCCCTGCCCACATCTTGTCTTCTTCATGATTCATACGTGCACAGTAAGGCAGTGGGGAGATTTGGGTGCCAGCATGGGCTCCCCAATGCTGGTGGAGGCCAAAAGCCTCATGAGCTGGATCCAAGTAAGCCAGGAGCTGCATCCAGCCCCCAGACCTGAGGTTCCCCACCCCTGCATTCGTCGGAGGCTTTCTTCCGGGTTATCACACAGCATTGTTTTTCCACCCTTCATTTTCCAAGAGCTCTTCCACTTTGGAAATGGTTTCACAGCTGCAAGAAGCTAAAAGATCATGGCAGAGAACTGTAAATAGGGAAATATACCTGCATGAACTGAACTGCAGCAGTATTGATCCTGCACTGCCTCCATATTGGATATATATATATTTACACGTCCGATTTACTGGTATGAAATAGCAATGTTGTTTTGATGACGGAGGGTACAAGAGTTAATTGGAAAAATCCTCAGCCAAGTTACTGATGGCCTGATTACTGAGCACCTGAATCTCATATTCACTCTAGTGGGAATGTCAGGCACTCAGTACCATGAAAAATCAGGCTACTAACCTCTACGTGCTTTATCTTATTTATCTGTAAGTTGTGCTCACCACTTATATACCTCACAGATATGTTGTGAGGTTTAATTAGTTTATGTCTGCAAAGCACTTTGAGATCTCTTGATGAAATGCACTAAATGTATTCACGGTATTATCGTTGACTGCTAGACAATCTACTTGGTGTCTGAGGGATAACCAGCCCTAGCAGCTGAAAGGGGATTCCAGAGGGAACCAGTATTCCTTATTCAGCTGCTCCAATCTCTGTGCTAAGATGTCTGGGATTCCTAGATGTTTCCAAAAGATAATCCGTTTCAGAGGCAGAGTTTCAGCATAACGTGCGCTGGATTAGACATAGGATTTAACAGCAGTTACACCTTTAAGTTGGCCCTGGGAAGGAAAATTTACTTTTCTGGTTCTTTCAGAGAACATGGGGATGAACAAGAACAAAAGTACCATCCAGTAAAATATTTTAACAGCCCAAGTGGCTTAAAGTTGTTCACACTTCTGTATTCATTAATTGCTCAGGACATGGATTTATTTAGTTATGGCTCAGAAAAGAATTCACAGTTCTTAGTATTTCCACACAACAAGCACCCCCAGTTCTGCCTGGCCACCTTAGCCAACTCACCGTGCAGTTCTCCATTATAATGCTAATGCAGTTCAAACAACCAAACCCTGCATATTTTATTTATGCAATAAGCCAGTCTTTTGGCCACTTAGTTGTGTCAGTTTAAAATTCAACATTCCCATGCAGAAAAACTGATCTTTTATTTACTTATGAGGGAAGGGACAGCAGAGAAAAACACTTCTTTATAAAGATGTTCTTTTGTTTACTGGGCCTGATCCCACACCCACTGAAATACATGAGAATTTTTCATTCACATCTGTGGGCGCTGGATTGGGCCCATAGTGAACAATATGTTAAAGTTTTAAATAGTTTTAATTTAGTAATTATATTCATCTTCTTAAAAATATAAAGCTCCCAACACATTTGGGTGCACAGACCCAGGTACACACAAATATACACTTTAGTAGGGCCTGATCCAATGTCTAGTAAAGTCAAGGAAAAGGCTTGATTTCAATGGACTTTGGATCAGTCTCTAAGTTAATTTAAGGCTTGAATCTACAACCATTATTCTTACAAATACCCCATTATTTCAAAAAGCAAGAACAAACAACAGCTGTCATGAAAGGTGCTGAATTCCTAGTAGAGAGAGACAGACTTTTTTGCAATTAACCTAAAACCAGGGTATTTTCATGCTTAACTATTTTTCTTTCTTTCTCTCTCTTTCTCTCCCTGAGTTTTCAGCATAATTAGGCCCATATGACTGCAAAGATAAAGACACAACTGTAATATGCAACAATTCAGAGCACAAGATTTCCACACAGCCCTTGCAATAAGCTTCAACCCTAACCTGCCAGAAACACTGCAGGAAAGTTCTACCATCTTCTGTCTTTCGCCTCTCTGAACAGAACACTGACAAGGGGATAGAGTTATCATCAATTAGTGCGAACTGTGTGAGATGCACATCTGTCCATTTAGAACTAGAACACCAACTTATATCTGCAAGCCACTAAGAAACTAGTGAGTAATAATTTTGACTAATTACCATTGAGAACTACATGCAAGCCAACAATCAAGATATGAAAGCACCAGACCCCTTTATCAACCTCTCAGGTCATCAAGCCAAGGCAACACAATTCAGCTCCCACATCATGTACCACTGCAGGCTCGTTGAATGACAGAAACAGCAGCCCCATGGGGTTTGCCCTTAGTAGATGGCATAAATTAGTACAATAGCTTTAGCCAAAACTGCTGCCCTAGTCTCCCCAGTGTTAACTTTTCTGTTAGAGGCCTTCATCCTACAAATAACTAGGAGGGAGTTTGGAATATACAGAAAACTAATCCCTCCTTCAGAGAAACTTGGTACTCAGCTACAGCCCACACTAAAATAGTGTGGCTCTTTCCCCCCCTCTAGTGGCTGAACCACACAAGAGGTTTATGAATTTGCTGCTGCTTCAAACGGATGGGCATGGTCCTTTAGCACAAGCAATGGACGTCTGTGGTTTCAGACAGATTCCCGTTCAGTCCCCACAGATTAGGGCTGTTGTTACACAATGAGAAAGCAAAGAGGCCAAATCATAACTTCTGAGGTAGATAAGGTCCTCCTAGTGCACTTGCAGATTTTGGAATTAAGGGATCAAAAAGCATACTTGCTATGAATGCCTGCAAATGAGAACAAATAAACCCTTTTTTCCCTTCAAGAAGCAAAAGTGAATCAAATATTCAGAGACCAAGAACATCTAAAATTCCCAAGTTTTAACCTAGCTTGAGAACTAAGTTTCATGCCTGAAAGTTATGTGCGGGGTCAATATGGGTCAAAATGAATCACTAGGAATTTTTAAACAATTCTGTCTCAATGATCTTTAATCAATTTCCCCAAAGACATGCAACCACATGGCCATATGATATCCTTCCATCTCTGAAAGAGGACAAAAACATTAAAAAAATCTTCACCAGTCATCATTTTTATGTGGAAATGTTCAAGTCGCTTTCCTTTCCCTTGGTTACCAGTGCTAAAATATGCTAACAACACTAAGGAAAGGGAAGACTTGCAAAGAGCTCACAATCTGTATTCAGCATAATTAGCAGATGCCAATTTTTAACTTATTACTGCTTTTTCATTTCTATACTCTAAAAAAGACGTCAGTTATCTAAATGACTGTTTTCTTTGTACTCATATAAAGCAGCAATCATGGGAAAATACAGTCACAGAGCATGTGTTAGTAAATATCCATCCCATCTTGTAATGACATTAAAAAAACCCCAACTGTTGTAAATGAAGAAATTCATGCCTTTAGACGGGCCGGCTGTCTTTTTCTTCACACCTTTGGATTTTAAAGCACTGCAGACTAAATGCATTGGACATTTGGCAGAATTTCCAGTTATTTAAATATGCACAGGCAAGACTCAAGGCAAAGTAAGATTAGTAAAGAAGCCTGCTCAGCTGAATCTACTACTGATCATTTTAAAACAGATTAAATAAAAGTACTTAAACAGATGCATTTTTCTATGCAGAGAACCAAAAACTATAAATGAATAAGTAAGATGGAGCCTTTCAAATGCAGTACTTAATAAAGCAATGCAACCTTTACAAATGTTACAGCCAAACCACCAAAATAAATAGAATATGTAACAGTTAAAGGGATTGATCAATAGTGAATGCATACATTTTCATTTTACAATGCCAAAACATGTTTCATAAAACAGAGCCCTCTGAGCTAAGAGCTTTTAAAGGGATGGACTTGGGCAAGGAATTTCTGCTTGTCAAGGTTATGGATTTAACAGGTTTCTGCAAAGATCACAATGATACAGCATCCTGTGCTGCTTTGTGTTTAGTGAAGGTTTCATTCCTCCCATAAAATTTGCATCACACACAATTATTTTTACAAATCTGATTTCGATTATAAAGAATAATTTTAAAAGCCTTCTAGTCTCTCCTTTTAGGTAACTACTCATTTTCTTCTGGTAACCTTCAATAAAAAACAATCCACAACTTGATTTTCTGTTACACATAATAAAACTTTATCATTATTGTGCACAATACATAAGAAGAAATAATATCTCACATGCTTCTCTAAGCCCCTATCCATTCCCAGGATAGGATAGCTTCAATGCAAACATATCTTTTCCCTCAAAACCCCCAGTTAAACTGGTCTCTGTGGAAACTAATAACTTTCCACAGTATGCACTGTAATCCAATAATATTAAAACTGGCATAAGCTGCTGTCTGCTGAACTGAGGCATTCTTACCTTGCAAAGAGTATCTGAGTATATTTAATTACTGTAAAAGGAAATAATGAACAATATTTGCCAAATATTGTGTGTGTGTGCGCGAGTGAGAGAGAGAAAGAAAATGAATTTCTTAGTTGGGAAAGAGGAGTAGAATAGGATAAGATGCAAAGTTATTATCTTGCCTTTATACCTCAACCAATATTAAAGTGGGAGAACTACTTGTGATGAAAAGGAAAAAAAATCAGGAAACAACATTTTTTCTTCAGAAATACATGCTGTATGTGCTAGCAAATATCCATCCTATTTTGTAATGACATTAAAAAACCCTACTCCAGATATAAAGAGCTTTGACTAGTTGACGTACAATATGTAAATCAAAAACTCTCATATCCTTCCTCCTCATGGACCAATTAGTTACAAACACCAAACAATCACTGCACAAAACAATGCACAAAGACTTTTAACAGAAACATTACAGAAGCCCTTACCTTTTAGTCAGAATAAGTGACCGATAAGCATAATAAACTCAGTGGGTACAGTTGCTGTACACATCCCTCTGTGGACTTCTCAGTAGTGGTCCCAAAAGCACTGAACGTAAAAAACTCAAGCCTGTCTGCTTCATTCTTCGGCAACAGAGATACATGCTACCACGGTAACGAGGAAAAGCAAAAAGAACTACAGATCTTAATTTCGAAAACCCTTGTGCTTACACAAGGGGAGAGAGGCAAAAAACAGAGCACACTTGCTCTGAGAGGAACTGGCCTTGGCTATATACCTAACCCAACTGTACAGGATCATTAAGTTTGAATTTCCCTGCTTGCAAGCTTTCTGGAAAAAAAATAAAGTCTGTCTTTAGGAAGGGGGGGAGCAAATGCCTGGATTGGGGGAAGGGGAGCAGAGGAGGAGGAGAGAGCTTCTATGTGACATACATATGGAATGAGCATTAGAACAATGCTAACAGGATAGCCAAGCAACTGCTCTCTAGGGCAGCAGTTTTCAAAGCAGAGCTCCGCAGTTTTGCAGGAAAGAGAGGAATACAATAAAACATATCATTTTTCCTCCACACACACAAAAAAGAGCTAATTCCAAAAATGAATGGAAATGAAACAGTAAGTTTCCAAATTCTGCAAAAAAAATTGCTGTCTCCACTTCCAGCAATGCAGGCAGAAGCCTGGATGTCTAATGCACTTATATTTTATGCAGTTCGCCTTGGGTTCGCCTTCCCCTCCCCCACAACAAAGCTCTGGGTCCCAGGAGAATAAGAATTCCAGTGGACCCAATTAACACTGTACTTTGCTAGCTCCTTACTATGATTGATCTAAAATAAGCTGTGTTTTAGCAATGTTGAACAATAAAGCAGCCATTCAATTGGTGACTGTTAGAGTTTGGGGAGGGGGGGTTCCACCTTACTCATCCATCTCAGAATGATCCAACAGCACAGAGAAAAATCCACCAGTGCAAGTGACAAGCTATGTTAACCATTTGTTAGAAACTTGAAAAAACCATAAAGTTGGTAACTTACTTCAATGAAGGCTCCACAGTATATATAAATATCTCAGATCTTTCAAATCAATGGACAGAGTACAACTCTCAAACTGACTTTCACCAGGTCAATTTCTGTTGTCTAATGTACTCTTAAATAGACAGGAAGTTTGCTGACCGGTTTGGGGATTGTATCAGAAGCTCATTTGTTTTAAGTGGATTCCCCACACTATAATTGCATAGGTTGGTAAATGAAATGCATTAACAAGTTCGTTGCTTTAAGGGAATCAGTAATGTGCTCACTGGCTCATACCAATAGCACGTGCCACAATGCACTTTAGACTGCAAATTATTTTAATTTGAAGGGGAAGCGGGTAGGAAGCAGTAACCCTCTCTGGTCCTATTTTCACTGAACTATCAATCACAGATTGCCATGTAAAAACAATCTGCTGCAGGCTTTCACTATGGAGAAAAAGCAATTATTAGCCTTAACTCCTGCCATTGCAAATTAATACAATCCAATCTACAACTGACTGATATAATTTGCACAATACGTATTAATAGAAGAATGTTCTAATGTTGTGTTTAAATCTGACCTGCTTGTTTGGAAGTCTGAAGTTAAGAACTTTTCTCCACTGCACATATTTTTAATCCATATTTTCAAATCAAACAAATGAAAGACAGTCACTAGCTAGGCAAAGGAAGGCAGATATTTTATTTCTCATTGACTAGTGAAAATTCAGTCTAACAAAACCCAGAAGTGGACTTGCACACAAATATCAGTTTTAATTATCAGTATCTGCTATTTCCTTTTGTTTCTGGTGTGGTCCTAATCTACAAACCAACCACAATAAAAAAAAACATTGAGTTAGTTCATTGACTGAACAGCTGGGTTTACAGCAGCAGATTCCAATCCATCCTGTTAAATTAATGGGAGATCGCATTTCCATAAGAATAAGGTCAATTCAAAATGTTCAGACATTCATGCACAAGTGCTACTGAAGATACTGAAGAGTTAAAGGAATAAAAAAAGCCCATTATTAAATAATTTTAAGGTTATGAGACTAACTGAAGGGAGGAAAACACAGAATAAAATACTGCAATTTAATGGCTGTCACACATTACCTCTGAATTCCACTCTTTTTGGCAGTTTCCTCTATATCTTATATGCTATCTAATAAGGTTATTTACATTCAGATTATTTTCTTCATCTTTCTATGGTGTCCTCCATGTTTCTGAAAGGTCTTCCGCCATCAGTCACCTTATAGTGTTATACTATAAGATACTACATTCTGCTGAGCTAAGTGATCCTGGCAGTTTCAACTGGAAATTCATTTCTTACCGTAAATAGCAATGTAGTGCTAACTCCTGTTAAAAGGTAGCTACATACCTCCCCAGAAGTGACTGCACTTGCGTAGTTTACATAATAAGTTTTCGCTGTATACAATGTATCTCAGTTTAAAGTCTATGATCTACAAAGATCCCTTCCAAACAATGCTTAGCCAAGCTTTCCTATTGAGGATACCCTCCAAACTTTCATCCCCTTTCCATAAGGCAGTAAGATTTAAGACACCAACCTTTGGATAGAGAGAACAAATCAGGGGTTCCCTTTAAGGTTTACAAATGCAACATTTGAAAAACCAGGTACAAAGAGCACTGAAGAATTATTCTTCCTTCTCCCTGAGTCTATATGCCTGAACTCCACAGTGCATCAAGCTCCCGCTGGCCATTGATAGCAAAAACTGAGCCTAGGTGTTGACTCGCAAGCAAATGCATCATTCTCGCAAGCAAATGCATCATTCTCTTCCCAATACTTCTGTGTGGTAGAAGAGTGTTAGCACCAGCATTCTACTGACAGGAAATCTCGGGCACTGAAAAATTAGGTGGTGATTTCCCCACAGACATCAAGGAAAGTCTGGGGCAGAGCACACCACTGAAACCAGATCTCTCAAGTCCCAGTCCAGTGCATTAATCACAAGACTGCTCACTTCACATGTACAGAAATATTGCAGATTTTAAAGTAAAGTAAAAAACTGTTAGCCCCCAAAACCCTTCAGGCTCATTCTAGTCCATTTTATGGACAATTGAGGGACTGATTATGCTGGTGAAGTGCTGTTTCCTTAGAAACTCCCTTTTTATTCCAAATTGCAAGAGTTAAAGGGCAATGTGGCCTAAAGGACAGAAGCAGCTCCTATCAGTCCTAAAGGATGAACTCATGTGAGCTGGCAGCTTACCATCCTGTGTAGATGTTTCTTGCCAGTGAACACAAGTCCTCACATTCCCCACCAAGCATAGGCGGAACAAGCTTCACAGCACAGAGGAAATGAACACTCGGCTGTTCTCCAATTTTTAAAAACACACACATGGATGTGTTTGCCAACGACCAGAGTGTGACTTTGGGTTGGTTTCCTTTGTCTATTATGTGAAGTACAGTATATTGTTTTTAATATAGTACCCATGTATCACAATCAACAGCAGGCAGACTGAGTGCGCGCATGTGCAAGAGGAATTAGGATACTCATGACAGTAAATAAAACTGCACATTTTGGTTTTAGTAGAACATTACACCGGTCACATGGTGATTCCCTAGGGGAGGTGTGAGAATCCAAGTCCCCCATTTGGTACTGTATTTCTGAGCCAGAAGAAAGGCCTGCAGAAGCAGCTCTCAGAATTTGGTGAGAAGGCTGGAAAATGTTACCTAACTATAAACAATTCATTGGTGTCTTCCTGAGTCTACAGACAGTCTCCTGCACAGAGAGACGAAGCAGTTGCCAGACCCAGGGAAGATGGTCCTGGCCCCACATCTCCCACCATAACAGACCATGCACCTGCTGATCCTGATGGGTAAGGCAGCAGCTTTCCTTTGTCGATCCTGGCTTGGAGCAAGGGGTTCCTTTCCCACAGACTGGTCTCCCAGAAAGAGGTGCACATAGGGTCAAACAGTCTTAAACCTGCCCTGCTCTCAGATTTCCCTGGCCTCTGGCTTCCCATCACTGGAGCCTGAGTGCCTCACTGGGCTCTGCAAGACTGGCTACCTGGAAGCTCCAGCTGGCACAGCCCATGGAGCCTGTGCAATTGCAGGCTCTTCTCCTTTAGTGTCCCCTGCTGTTCTGGCCCTATGGAAGTCTGCTTCTTGCTAATCAAACCTTTCCTTTCCTCTCTCCCTGGCCAGGTTACTTATACTCCTACCCCTTCTGGGGTAAACCAACAGTCTATCAGCTTTCATGCTATACTCTCAGTCCAAGCCTGAACTCTGCTTTCTATCCCTGGGACCAGGGAGTTTCAGTTGTCCTTACCCCAAGCTGGAGAAAGGTAATTCCACTCAGATTTCCTCCATGGGCTGGTGGGAAGAAGCCAGAGTCCTCCCTCTCCACCGGCAATCCATGACTCAGCTGTCAGCTTCCTGTTTCCTGCAGGCCCCTCCACAAGTTCAACGAATCCTGAGTGGACTCACTTCCAGATGCTCCTTCCCAACTGCCTTGGGTTCCCTCTTGGAGTTCCCCCCCTTCCAGGAGGCTTCATCTGCCAGCAGTTGCAACCCACTCCCAGACTCCAGACATGCTTCTCTCATTGAGAGCCAAATATCTGCTCTCCTTCCTGGTCAGGCCCTACCTGAGCCAGGTTCAGCCCTTTTAACCCTCCAGCTCTGA
Source organism: Apalone spinifera (assembly GCA_030068395.1). Lineage (NCBI taxonomy): Eukaryota > Metazoa > Chordata > Testudines > Trionychidae > Apalone > Apalone spinifera. The sequence continues at coordinate 293,446,380 of CM057845.1, forward strand.
CACTTACTACAGATGAGTGGAGTGAGGCTAACTGCACCCACAGGCCCTCTTTAGGCCAACTGTGGGATTGGTACATGCCACCATATTTCTTCCTTCACGGGATTCAGAGACCTCCTCTGCCCCATGCTTCTGGGGACAGATGAGCGGAAAGATAAAATGATGACAGTCTCAACTTCTACCCACTCATGACACCACAATGAAATGCCACTGAACAGATCATCCATATCTTAATGTTTGATTTAATATAGTTTAGGGAAAGCAGTGATAATGCAACATGAATCATCCTCTGCACGGAAACCCACTTTACAAGAGCAGTAACAAGCATCTAAATAAAAGTCCAAGCTAAAATGATTTATCAAAGAAGTAGGGCTGCTACTGAAAGAGAAAGGACAATCAGCATTCACTGCTTTGAAGGAAAGAACTAATGACCAGTGCTAATGGAGCAACACTGAACACTACAGAACTGTAATGCAAACATGCTGGGGATTTTCCCCCCTTTCTCCCTAAAAGAAGTTACATTAAAAAAATGTCAGCAATGAAATAAACATCAGAAATCTGCAATGCATACATGTTTCTCCAACATCTTTGACCCTAATTACATGGGGAGATTAAAACAGTAAAAAAATCTACACTTTTACACCATGTAACTGCTAATTTACTTTATTACAAGCATTGCCAATTCTGCTCATTGCAACTTAACCACTCCTGTTCTGTAAGACTTAAAGCCCGAGGCAATATTTGTTTAGGTTGTTTAGATTGATTTTAGAAGATATTGTTTTTGATGATTAAAAGGCAAATAAATTGGTGAATTTTTGTCTCTCTTTTCCTTTCAATTCTGTTTAGCACAATGTATCCTGCATATTCACAGCCACATAGCCAGACCACACACACACACACACACACACACACACGCAAATAAAATAAATCCTGACTTCAAAGCATTGATACTTTAAAATAGGAACAATGGAACATACATGCTGATTTGTCTTTGTACAAGCATGAGAGAAATGTCTGAACATTTTAAATATTTACCAAATGAGGGGGGTTGGTATCATGTTTCTGAGAATTGGTATATACATACTTTCCACAGAAATGATTCATTGAGATTAGTAAAATTGGATTTTTTCCCTTTCTTTTACATTTTAATAGAGGAATAAACAGAATGAACATGCAATGGCAGATTTAAAAAAAAAAAAAAAAGTAAAACCAACCTTTTACGGAGCTTAACATCAGAGATGGTTAGCTAGATAATTACGATTTACAACTGCACAATAAACTACCATGCAGGTTCAGCTGACTAATGCTCTGGTCTATTATGTAGCAAGTATCAAAGATAAAAGGCCAATTTCCTATTTAGAAATTGCATTTCAGTAACTTGCGACCACCAGCCGATAGGTTAGATTATTAGACTCCCACTCTCATTAATCATGGAGGCCCACCAAACTGTTAGGAAATTTCTGCACCTATTTCCACTATCCTTGTTCTACCCCGCCCCCACTCAGGAATTCGCTGTTAAACATATGTACTCCATGACTATACTGTACCATTTCCATATTTGTAGGTTTATTTTGTTTCCATTCTACTACAGGGTCTGAACTCAGTTATCTATCAAACAACAATGCTTGCAGAGAAAGAATGGTCCTCCAGTTAAAGCTGTGAACCAGAATTCAGGAAATCTATGTACAAATCCTGGCTTTACTACAAGACTTCATTTGTGACCTTAGGCAAGTCACAGTCTCTCTCAGCATCAGGTCCTCTTCTATTCCTCCCCCCTTCATTGGTTTTACTTCAAATTATAAATGCTTTGCAGCAGGGACTGTATCGTACCATACACATGCATAGTGCCTCAAACAAAGGTGCCTCAATCAAACCACCACATAGGCTCATTAACAAGGGAAGAAGGCAGGGAGAAGGAAGACAAATACAAATGAAAGCCACAATACTACACGTAATAAATTGCTATGTGGCATGTCAGTGATCCCACAGTGGGGCTGGAGGAATCCCAAAAGCAGCATAGAGTCCACATGAATTTTATAGTGTCTCATGAAAGAGGGCAGGAATGCCCAAGTCATGTCCTTTGGCTTTAACTGACCAAGGAGTCTTGATGGAAGGCACAAAAATAGTGCCGATGATAATAACAAAGATCCACATCCCCATGAAGGGAATAACCTTGTAGCCACATCAGAATCTGAGACCTACCTGCAGAAAAGAGACATGAGGATTATGAATATTCCTGGAGACACTCTGAAAGAGTAGAAAGACAGTGGGCAAAAGGAGCCCAGAACTGGCTGATGAGAAAAATCCAGTGTTCCACGGAAAGAAGGCATATGAGAAGGGAGAGGCAGGGGTTATGGGTAGCTTGATATCACTGGAGAAGGAAGAACCATTCAGTTAAGGAGCGAGGCAGGAAGGAGTCACACACCTTCCAAATTAGTTTTCACTGGCGCATGATGACCTACCAGTAGTCAGAGTGGTAAGCATCAGTGGGCCTACTCAGTATTTCCATGGGGAAAACTAAAATGTTGCAAAGTGATGCTGGGGATTCAGTGGGTGAAGTCTTCTCTACAAGTCAATATTTAGAGCACATCTTCACTTGCTGTGCCAGAGATGGATCTTCTGGCATTGGATTTAGTGGGTGTATCTAAGACTTGCTAAATCAAACACTAAGCATGACTCCGGTACACCTCATAGTTGCAAGAAGTAGGGGAAGCCGACCAGAGCATTTGCTCCCATTGGCCTCCCTCTGTGAAAATTGCGCCAAGCTCAGCTGAAGATAAGCCAACTTCAGCTACTTATTTTACATAGCTGGAGCTGCAAACCTTAACCCGACCTTCCAGGTCCAGCGTAGACCTGACTCTAGCCAATTGTCCTTTCGCTCAGGATGTAAAACCAAGGATGCAACAGCATCATTAGACAATCCCATGCTACTTTTGCAAGAATAGAAGCGTTAAACCTTGATCCCACTAACCCCTTGAACGTCTAAGTTTAGCATAACTAAAGCTATATTTGCATTACAGCTTATGGCCTCATAACTTATGTCACTTAGGAGTGTGAATAAATCACCTCCCTCAGCAATGTGACACTGACAGAAGTGCTGGTGTGGACAGCGCTACGTTGACAGGAGAGCTTCTTCCATTGGCTTTCAGCAGCCATGTTAAACTCAGGGCAGCGTAGCTGCACGGGTGCACCTGTGCTGCTACAGACTTACTAACGTAGCTGTGCCCTATGTTTCCCAACAATACACTCCCCCTCTTTTAAGCTGACACTGGGAAAAAGCCAATGCTGCACTTCTGAGACATACACCAGAGAACTCACAGCTCAGGGGGAAAAGAGGTCAAGTAGTTCTAAAGGGATTTGTGGTTTTAAAGGTGGTCAAGATGGTTTTCCTAATCCAAGGTTGCTCTGGAGGCTGGAAAGAGGCCTAACTTATGGCAGCCTCACCAGGATGCTCTATGAGCTGCAGCACTGCCTGATCTCTCTCTGTTTTGTAATGTGGTCGGCTCCATCGTCAACTCGCTCTTCCTCTTCCTGATAGTGAGGCTTGAGTTGAGGTCCACAAAAGACAGCCAATACAGCAATCTTCCACAGTCCCTGTGAGGAGCAATCCGCCCCATGTCAAAATACGGTTTTTAGGGGCCAGTTTCCACTGCTACATTCCTTTCACTGAGAGAAAAGGGGCCAGCACAGAGGTGAGATCTGGCCCCCTCACGTACTAAAGAAGAAAGGCTACCACAATCCATCCAACATATGGTGATGAGCAAATCCTGACATGTTAGGAGTGAAATGAGATATCACACCAAACAGCCATGTGACACACAAATGAGTCTAAAGAAAAAAACCAGAGAGTTCATCAATACATCCTCTAAACTCAATGGCGTCCTCCAGGATGGAGACGGATGAGGCTCATGGTGCAAAAAGAATATGCTTTTGTGTAGTTGTTAAAGTCAACACCACACCATACAAGTAATTAGGTTTACGGAGGTTTCTTGGAAGAGGCGGTGGCAAGGCTATCCTCTCAGGGCAGATCACAGTTTTGTATACTTTAATATGTTAGTTCAGCATCCAGATACTACAGGCACTTAGAACCTTTTAAATAAATAAAGCATGTTGGAGTCATTCAGCATAAAAGGTGCTATATAAATTCAAGTTAGCTGCTATCGATGGAAACTGTTATGGAAGAGTTACACAGGATGTGAGGCTAATTTGAACAGCCAAAGAAGAAACTAATAAAAAAAAATCAAAAAACTATAAGGCCAACAGCTGTTCAGGAAGCAACAGATCAGGCCAAAGAACTGAGAATAACTCAAGCAGCTACTGAGGGAGAAAATAAGCCACCACTCCTCGCTAAGATTTGCCCATGATAACAGAAGAACATACAGCCCATTATAAGGAGCCCAAAATGGGAGATTTAGTAACCAGAACACTGCAGTCATATGTAATTAATACAAAGTACTCTGAAAATGAGCTAAGAATGTAGCCAAGAGCATCCCTTTAAGGAATCCTTCTGTAGTACTTCTGATCGGCCTTGCTAGAGAAGCAAAAGATGAGGGATAGCAGTTTTAATCCAAGGGCTGTATTTTAAGAGCGCAAAACACTTGCTAGACATTTTTACATCTTAAAAGGCAAAATGAAGTTACAAGCAATAATTTACTGAGATTTATGTCCATGGACTGCATGACTGAATTATAGAAATACCTGACTACAATGCAGCATTATTAAGCGACATCACAAATCAAGGGACATTAGCAATTTTGTTATCACATTCTAGCACTGTATTTCACTCCCTAGGTAATTATAAGTTGCCCTGTGTACATGCAAAGATAGTAGATAGTTAAGTGGCCTTCCATTTTGCAGGGTCACTAAAATATCTAGTGTTCTTCATTGAATGCCTGTACTTCACATCAACATGAATTGGGAGACAAATATTCAAATAGCAGATCAGAAAACAGACTGCCAAAGTAAATAATGCACAATGTGATCAACAGAAACGAACTCTATTAACTGTAGGACAGAGCACCAATATGATGAAACTGATTAAAAATGGAATATGTAACAATGTATCTGGTTTGTTTCCAGCACCTGCAATCAGCCACAGCATCAGGGAGTAGAATATAGCCATATTTACATGTTCACAGGCACTTGTGATGGGGTACACAGGCCCCACACTCATGAGGAAGGCATCTGAGGAACCCTATGTGTGGGGCTAGCCCCACTACTCCAGCCCTGGCAATCATGGGTGGGGCTAGTCCTGACAATCATGTATGGTAGGAGTCGAGGAGGCATTTTAAAAGGAGTAAACTGCAATCATCAGGGGAGCAATCACCCTAAGCAGCAACGGGCTGGCGTGATTCCCATGCAGGAGATCTCCACCGATGCCTTTTGGAGAGTACAGCAAACTGCCAGGATAAGCCTGGCAGAATTAACCCCATAGATACCCAACCTGGACTCCCAAAAAACCGCTACGCAGATACCCAAAAGTAAGAAGTGCTGGCCTTCTCCCCTTGGAGTTGGCTCTGGGAAGAACTGATTCTGGAGTTCATTGGAACGCGCTCTGTTCCCTGTGACCTGTGCACTTGGGCTGCTAGCCAGGCAAGTTTCAGCTGATCAGCAGAGCACCTATTGCTGCTCATGACCAGCAGCATGTGTTTTTACTGGTGGTGCACATTTGCACATGCCTTGGTGTACATAACAAAATGTATTCTGGACGTGGATGGAAAAAAATTAGAGGGAATGTTGTTGGAACATTATTCTTTTGATCCCCCACTAGAAAAGACACACGCTGCCACACCAAGGGAAGGTTCCTCTTGCAAGGACTTAAAATAGGGCCTCAACATAAGCTACCCAGCGTAGATAACTATATGTGGCCACAGACTCCCACAGTCTGGGAGAAAAACCAAAGAGGGCTCTTTCAGCCCCAGAAAATCCAATTTCAGATTCTCCAGTAGAGAGTTTGAAAACAAAATAAACTCATGAATACAGAAATGCAAGTCAGGTGCAAATGTAGTTTCGCAAAGGGAAAATGCATTCCCTGGGGCAAACTTTGAAGGCATGTTTTCAGGGACAAGCTGAAAATGTAGAGACATTTCACAACAGGTCAGGAATAAGCATTAAATAATTAAAGCTTTTAAAACAAATGCTATCAGTTTAAGGCACTTTTTCTAAGGATGTGAATGGTTAATCAGTTAACTAATTACCTGATAAGCCTCACCCTTAACAGGTGATTCTTACTAAGTAATGGTTAAGGATTACCTGGGAGCAGCCCCCATCTGCGGCCTGCCATAGGCAGAGGGCTGCTCCAGCCCTGCAGAGCTGCCAGCTCGCATGGGGGAAGTGGAGCAGGAGGCTGCCGCTTCTGGCCCTGCATGAGGCTACCAACTCCCTGACCACATGGCAGACCAGCTCAGGGCTAGAAGCAGCTGGGTTGGAGCAGTCCCAACACATGGCACAGGAGCCGCTCCAGCCCGGCCACGCCATACAGGGGGGCCACTCTATCCCAGCAGGCTGAAGCTGCACCCCCTACCCATCCCCATTTAATCAATTAACTGGTTAACTAATTAAATGGGATTTTACATCCCTACCTTTTCGGTCATACTTTTCTATGAAAACAATTAATTTAAAGTAAAATACAGTAGATGACTTAGTATTAAGAAGGCTGACAACCTTACAAGTGCTCTGAAAGAGTTAAGTGCTTCCCTACTTAGATCTTTTCCTATGTCTGTGGTAAGTACTGGAAGATTTATGTGCAATGAATTTCCAATTACTGATCTCCACCAGCTGGGCTGTCAATCAGACTGTCTATACACTGATGTCTTCACCTCCCCATTTCCTTGTTATACACACAAGCTCACAAAAGCATTCTACATGGAGATTCCCATTAGCTACAGTAGGTTAAGTGTCTTAGCCAGCCCAAGCTTCTGCAGTCCTCAGCTCTTGGCTTATTTTCTGCTCTGCCTGAACTACAAAACCCAGGAGAGCAATGCCAGTGGTGAATCTGAAAGCCCAAAAAGAAATTTTAAAAGCAGAATTGCATTTTCTGTGACCTTTCTCCCACTAGCAGCCCCCCAATGGGGAACTGATGGATTGAGGGAGGAAACTAGGACTCTCTTCACATCAAGAGACAGGTGAGAGATTTTTAAGCTGTTACAACAGTTATGTGAACTCTAGGACACCAAAAATCCTCATAAGATGATGCAAAAAACAGGATTTAGGACAGACAAAACCAATGCTCTTTGCTGAAACTTCATCTTTTTTCATGCAGGTAGAAGTGCATGAAACTCTCAAACCCACAAAACAGGCCTTCAATCATAGATGCTTGAACTAGGGCTGCAGGGGGTGTTGCAGTACTCTCTGGCTTGAAGAGTTTTCATTATATCCAATGTTTATGGTTTGGCTCAATGGTTCTCAGCACTTTCACCATAAAGTTTGTTCCACTGTCCCTGCCATCACTTGCAACTAGCATGAGCTCCAAAAAATCATCCTAGGATTCTCCTGGATTAGGTGGCTCTAGGACTATGAACCTCTCCCATGCTCCATCTGATATCCAGTGTTTCCCATCACAGATACAGATGAGCACACAGTGGTAAGTCAGGGCCTCCAGTTTCTTTTTACAACAAGTTAAAACCTCTCTAGCCAAGCACACTCTGGTTGGGCAACATCTGTGGTCCAGCATGATTTTAATTAGCTAGATGTCCACTTATCATGGGTGTGGCCAAGTTTCCCACGGTCCCATAAAATGTGTTCCAGCCACCCGTGCTGACTCTCAGAGTTCTAAGCTGTCATTTAGCTCTAATTTACCCCTACGTGCCCAGTAAGCAGTGGAAGTGCTAGTAATGCTGCTAGACAATATTGACATCCCGTGGTTTGGCAAATTCTCTGGTTCAGCACCAGTCAGGTCCCAAAGGTGCTGGACTAAAGAGGTTCAACGTGTACTTCCCTTTCCCTTCCATCCCAGACATAGGGCCCAAATCACTTCACATGGAGCACAACAGCAGCCACAGCTGGAAAGGGCCTTCATGTATCCCTCCACAGGATCACTTGTTTATTTCAGGAACATGCACTCTGGATTTCTCTCGCCACTGGGATCCTCACTCTGCACTGCTGCTCACTGACCAGGGATGGTCTAGACAGTATTTGGTCCTGCCATGAGGGTAGGGGAATGGACTCAAGGACCTCGAGGTCCCTTCCAGTCTTAGTATTCTATGATTCTATGACCACTGCCACTCCTTAGATATTCTCTCTTCCCTCTAACCATCTTCTTTCCTCCTACATTTCAGTTCTGATTGCCCTTCCCAAAAAATCCTGTGAAACTATGATTCTGTAACAAAGATTTTAATTAACAATGACACAAAATATGAATAACAAGTATCCATAACCCAGCTGATCACCATTTTGTGGTATACCCTTCCCCCCTGCCCCTTTGGTTGTTATTTTGTCATTTTATCTTGCCAGATATTCAGAGCAGGGGCCAAACCAGATACAAATAACTCTGATCTCAGCTGGGTGGAAACACAAACATATATAAATAAATGATATGGGGAAAATGGTTAGCACCATGTTGTGGTTTAAAAAGGATCTTAGAAGCCACTGTGGACAGGAATTCAAGAAGGCTTATGGGTCATTGTATCTCAATTTAAAACTAATTGGAGCAGCCTGCATTATAGATCAACAACAGCTCATTCCACTCCCTCCTAGCAGGCACAGTGGCAATGAGGAAACCAATTTGAATAATACGGTACAGATACTGATCTCATGCTTTCAGAATGAGATTCATGGAGGCTGCAAAGAACTAGAGAGGGAAGCTGCCAAAGCATTACATTAAATCGACCCCTCTCTCATATGAGCCAAACATTCTGATTCCACAATCTATCCAGGTTCTACCAGCTTAAGGAACAACCGGCTAGCCTGATTCATTTTTTTTTAAGTAATCAAGATGAAAATCTGAATTTTTGTATGCTCATTGATCTAAAAATGAGAGAACACATTTGTATCTTCACCTTAATCTATATTGGGTAATCCCTTTTTTCTTACATTGGGTTAACTTGTTTTCTCAAATTATCTCCATGCTGAATTAGCAGGAAACCAAATTTCACAAATAAAAATCTAAAACACTCTCTGCACTAGAGATGTGAATGACTAGTCAATTAGTCACTTCCCCTCACCTTGCTGCCTCCGTCAGAAAGCAGCAGCACCACATGAAGCCTGGGGCCAGACCCTGGGCTCCACGTGGCTCTGCCACTTTGAAGTGCCGGCCCCAGGCTGTATGCGGCATTTCAAAGCAGCAGCACCATGTGGAGGCCAGAGTCAGCTGGGGACTCCCCCACTGACCCTGAGCTCCATGCATCACTACTGCTTTGAAATGCTGCATGGAGCCTGATGCCGTGTTCCCCATGCCATTTCAAAGTGGCAGCACCGCATGGAGCCGGGAGTCAGTTGGGGACTCTGACCCCAGGCTCCATGCAGCGCTGCCGCTTTGAAACGCCATGGGGAGCACGGGGCAGTGGGAGACTACTTGATTTCCCTGCTGGCCCCATGCTCCCTGCAGCAGTAGGCCTGGAGCCCTTATCGACTAATCAAATAGTCGATGCAAATTCCATTGACTATTCAATTAGCCAATTAATCTAAATTTAACATCCCTAATCTGCACCTTGAGAGCACAGACCTGCTTCAGTACTTAAGACTGGGTGTAGTAAGTGAAGGCCTAAAACATAACCCCATGCAGCAAAGGCCTGGCCTGAGGAGCTGAGGCCTAGCTAACAATGGACAAAACATGTCTAACATAAAGCAAAGCTAAGCTGAGAGCAAGAGGCAGGCCCCTGCTCACAGAACTTGGCACAAACAGGGCTGAGAGTGCAAAACTTTAATTGGTAGTAGGCCCGGGTGCAGAATAATAATTGCTTCTGGTCATAAGTGGAAATCACATGGTACTACCAGCTCATTAAAAAAAGACCTTGGTACCCACTCCTCACAAATACAGACCCAGGTTCAGGAAAAGGTCTAAAATGACAGTATGATGGATAGAAATGATCTAATCAAACCACGAGGTACAGGGTGATGGGTGGTGTCTAAGTAGCGTCGGAGGGTGGCAACCTGACAATGTCAGTAGTGAGGTGTGACTTGTTGTACCTGTATATAAGGTGGTGTCTTGGGAGGACACCCTTTGTATGACTGGGGGGGGAGGAGAGCGGCAAGTGGAAATTTCCCACTGATTGATTCATTCCATTGTGGCAAGTACATGTGCATAGTGGTTCAGTAGCGCCTACTGACAACTGTTCCTGTACTTCGCTCTACAATAAACCTGACCTGGCACCTTTGATCCTTATCTGGTTTGGGGTCTTTGGGGTCCCTCTCGGGGTCTCATGTGATCATTGGGCCCACATCATTAAGCACACGTGCAAGCAGCCTTCTGGTTACCATCATTGACAGAGCCAGAGACCTATGAAGACGGCACAGCAGTAAATCCACCTAACTACACTGGGGTCCAAAGAAAATCTAGAGTGCTGGTACTGACAAATTTCTACAGTCCAGTCAAGACTGGGGACTCTGTGTGCAAGACACTGCTGAAAACACAGAAAGACACAATTTCCTACCTCAGGCCAGGTCTACACTGCAGGAGAAAGTCGAATTAAGACATGCAACTCCATGCAATCTCCAAAGCGGGAGGTCAATGGGACTTCCCTTACTCCTCACAAGCAGCATAAGTACCAGCGTCAATAGGGGGCACCCTCTGAATTCAATTTAGCAGGTCTTTACTAGGAAGATCAACTGCAGTATCATCAATCTTCTGCGAAGTGAAGACATCACCTTAGAAAATATGAATGTAAGAATTTCCTTCAAGTTGGTAGGGCACTAGAAGGCATTGAGCTCCAAGCAGTTGTGTCTTCTAAATGACACCTAAGGAATTAACGTCTGCAATGTCGACACAGCTGTTTCTCATGCGGTAGTGCAACCTCCCAACTCTAAGCCAGTCCACTGGAGATTGGCAGCTTGCTGCCACTGAATGTGTAGATGTACCCTGAGTCTCACAGACAATGATTTCTACAGGGTGAACAGCAGAAGCTGAAGTGCAGCAATCCAGATCCTGCTATGAAAACACATGCATCCAACACATTCAGAAACTGTGGGCCTAAAACTGAGTCAAACTCAAACAGCTGAATCAGCACAAAAGCTGTAACCAGATGAAGCTTGAAGATAAATGAGTGTGTGGAAAATACAAAGATGGGGGGATATGTAAGGCACCATTGAACACTGAGGGATGGTGTAAATATATATGGGAGATATCTGAAGGCCAGCTAGTAAAGCTTTAATTCTCAAGCACCAGCCGTTCCAAACCGCTAGTTAAATAAATCCTTGAGACAACACCCAGCATTCCCGTTGGCACTATAAATAATCAAAGGAAGGCACCCAGGCCAAATCATATTTTTTTAAATAAGATCAATACCTATATTATGACAACATCATATAACATTTTGATTATTAAAAGTAAAACAGTTATATACAAAGTACACCAACTTAAATAGTGAAAAAAGAAATAAAAATGTTTATTTTTCATATCTGGAATTAATGCAAACTGGCCAGTCCCTTTCATCAACTTCTCATTCATCAACATAGAGCCGCAACGTTTAGGTCACCTACATCTCAAGGATATGTTCATGTGCTGAAACAAATTTTTCCCTGGATTAAAATAACAAAACCAAACCTATTTCTAGTGCTGACAAGTATTCTAGGAGCAAGTTTTACAAAAGCTACATTTTGAGCCAATTTTGATTCAACATCATCTCTTGAAGAGTTCATTATCTTCTGGTCAAAAGCAGGGAACAGTGACAGTACAAATTTCCCCTATATTATCCCAGTAACATGGCAAGGCTGAACTGAGGGGCAATGGGATTTATTTTCCTGAAAAGAGGCTCACACGCAACTTTCAAAAGTTTGTATGTATTAGGTATGTAAGCAAATAGTAGACTACTGACAAGAAGTCTACTGACAATAGTAGACTAGTGGCTCCCCCCCACCTTCCTGTCTCGATCAGAGAGGAGCAGCGAGGGAGGGGGGGAAGGGAGCAGGAGCCGGTGCTGGGAGAACCAGGTTAAAAGCCGGTTCCCCCAAGCACTATCTCTGGAGGAGAGGGGAGCACAGGCACAATGGGGAATTGTAGGTGCTTCCTCCTTTGAAATGTAGCAAGAATGGGGCTCTTGCAATATTTCAAAAAAAGGCGTACTGCGGGGAGCACAGGACGAATGGGGGACTGCTTGAGTTCCCTGCTCGCCCCGTGCTCCCCTTGGTGCTTCCGCCTTTGAAATGTAGCAAGAGCCAGCTGGGCTCTCACTGCATTTCAAAGGCAGAGGCACCCTTATTGACTAATTGAATAGTCGATGCAAACTCCATCGAATATTCAATTAGCTGATTAACCCAAATTTAACCCGCTTGGTATGTATAGCTAGAAAGGGTAAAATACCATGAGGTGTTTCTCTGATCTGATACAGCATTGAAAATCAGCTGCTACTCACTTGGTCTATGAAGTTAAAATGGTGTAAGAACGGTGGGAAGCAGAGTCAGACCCAAAAAAATGCTTAATGAAGAGTGAACTGGATGCCTGTAGGGGTTTCCCCAAGTTGAATACCTTAGTATCAAGATGTCTTCTATATTTGTAATGGACAGAAGGAGTCCTGACCAGCATCCGGTGACTAAGGGGTTAAACTCAGTGAGCAAAGGTGTTGGCCAGGCAGGCAGGAGAACCCATAGAGATAGAGCATTGAAATTTGAATGGGATATAGATTCCTTGCCTGCTTTCTTTGTGTAGGAGAGATAAATCAGGAGTTGAGAGACACAGAATGATTTAAACCCAGACAGGACTACCAGGTCTCCAAGGAATTCAGGGCATGGAAGAGGACTGAACAAAGAGAAAATTATAAGTAAAGGGGAAAGTGAATTCAGTTGCATTAAGGACATTTTTTCTTTATTTTGTGGTTTGGTTTGAACTGCTCTGTGTGATTCTATGCCTCCTTTCCCCATTTACTACCTTGCACTGTGCCCAGAGACTTTTCTCTGTGTTTTAATTTGTTTTCCTTAGGTGCTCTGTAACATCTACCAACCAAGTATGCTTTATCAAGTTTATCTTTTTGTAATAAAAAAAAATCACATTAAGGTGATGATTTGATTCTTGTGTCCTGGAAAGTCTGTCTGTATCTGCATGCCTCTGACTGAGGGGTCAGCTACCAGAGACAGCAGCTTGTTTTTCTCCTTTCTTTTGGGGCAAACAAGCTTGATGTATTCCTGGGGGTGATTTCAAGTGTTCACTCCTGGTTTTTAGGGATAAAAAGCACCTGATGGTGGCAGCAATTCCCCAAAACCTGTGTATTGTGTTTCTGGGGGGAAGTTTTTTGTAACCGGTGCCTGTAACAGGCAAGATTTTGAAGCTCTCTTGTGGGCCCTGACCTTCTACACTTGAGAGTGCCAGATTGGTGAATGGCCCTGACAAAATTTATTTTTGTTTACGTCTTTTAGGACACAGGTCTTTGATTTCCAACTAGCATCCACAATCAACAAGATCAGTGACACTGAGTAAGCCCATAGGTACCAAGGAGACAGTATTATTACATTTCTTGAAACACATGCTTTGCCAGACCTTAACTATCTAGAAAAATAAATGTACCTCCTACCTACTGAGTTGGTTCAATTTTAGTTGTATCTTTACTGACAACAATATCAGATAATTCATTTACCACCTAAAATTGTTACAAGCTAAGAAACTGAACTTTTAAACTTTCAAATACATCTCTCTTCTTTCACTTCAGAGTGTCTTGATATCAGGGGAAAATAAGAGTCTAAAATATCTCTGATACAATCACTCATCTGTGGTTTACTAAGGGTTAAAGTTTGAAAGTCATCCATCTAAGTTTGCAGTCTGTAGTTTGTTGCCACCATGACCAGCTGTGAAGCTTAGGCATTTTATCAGGAATTCAGCAAAAGGTTTAAAGTATACACATACATTTTCTGATTCCAAGTAAGCAGAAAGCATGCAAAAATTATGCCATGACTAACCATTTCCAAACTTTATTCACAATGAGTTGAATCAAGAATATAAAGGTGGTTACAAAAATCACCATTTTTCCCTAAAAAAAGGTGTGTTTTTTTTAAAACCAGGATGCACAGCACAGATTTTTCTGGTTTAAAAAAAATCTATTAATTTATGTTAACAGAATATTTGCAGAGTACTTCAAAAATGCTACAAGCCCTGCAAATACTGCTCACATTTTTTTCCCTGCATTGCTGTGAGGTCACAGAGAAGTCAGAATTTACACACAACTGTAAGCATCAGCATATTTCCCATGTCGAAATAGCTGCCACTTGAGGGCATTAGGTGTGTTTGAGCAACCTAGCTCTGTTAAGATAACACACCACTGTGCAGAGGTATTGTAGCGCTTTTAGTACACAATACTTGTGAGAGGTATGACATAAAAATCAAGGCGTAAAAATTGATCAGAAGAAGGAATGCATAAAATGAATAAGGGTATTAGCCATACAGACTGCCAACCAAAAAGCATGGCTGAATATACTCTTTTTATAAAAATATCAATTACTTCTATTCTTTTAACATTTTTTGAGAAAGAAAGAGAAAGAGAAAAACAATAGGGATCAGTTATTGAGTGGCACAGTAACACGTAAAGAAATAAAATTGAAAGCAGAAAAGTTGAAATTCCTGAACACATCTGAAAGGTCCCTGCTCCACGGATGCTTATGTACTCTCCTGGTGACATAGTGGTACACAAGTTCCCAGATGGTGACATAGTGGTACACAAGACAGTCTTACAGGAAGTGACAGGGTTTCCTTGCAGAAACGGGTTGATTGGACACTGTCCTACTACTGACAAAAAAAATAGGGTTTCAAATGTGAAAAGTGGGTCATGGATAAATACAAACAGAAAAAGCCCAGTATAATAGAGCAGCACTCCTGGAGTCAAGACACTATCAGTGCTAATAGAGTAGTTACTGGCACTAAGCCCCAGGCATGTATTAGTGCTGTCATTATTACACACATTTCTGAATCACCCATCACTGCTGTGTTTGTGGGCCAATCTAGGTGAATTTCAGAGTATGTGCCTTCCCCTCTTTAGTCCAGTCCACGTCTGTTTTCTTTCAGTCTTATATTTCTATAGAGTGCAATAATTAATCACTCTTTCCATCCACCCCCAGCCTTTCTTCCTTTCAAGGCATTATGCATTTCATCTTTCAGTTACTCTCTAGCACCTCTCCTTAGCCCAACTCCCAGCAGTCCCAGCCCTCCTCTTTCCCCTGTCCCTTCAGTAGTGTCTGTCTCTCTCTCTCCCCCTGTCTCTCTCACACACTCTCCCCCTCTCTCTCGCCCGACCCCCCACCCACCAGGAGTATCTTTCTCCTCAAGTCACCCAGGCTCTCTTCAGAGGACCCTTTCTCCATCGCTTCTGACTTCCCCCTTCAATGTCTCACCCTCTCTTCTAGTACTCATCTGATGAAGTGGATTTTACCCATGAAAGCTCATGATACTATATATATATTTTTGGTCTCAAAGAGCTAAAAGAAAGCAGGTGCACCCTAGTGTGTAGCTCCAGCAAGAGCTGGCTGAGCTGCAGCAAAAGCCGTCAGAAAGCTATTTAAAGAGCTGGCAGGGGCCTGGGTTACAACAGGACAGTACCTGTAAGAAATTTTCAGTTACTTTCATCACTGGTCTCAAAGATGCCACAGTACTACTTCCCGTTTTCAAAGTTACAGACTAACACAGCTACCCCTCTGGGCCTCTCTTTTGGGGTTCCCTGCCCCTCATCACTCACTTTTGCCCTGCTTCTCACCAAACAGAGGAGGTGATCTGGAGTCAGAGGAGTGATACAGTGCTAAGGGGAGGTCAGAAGCATTAATGAGACAAAGGGAGAGTGAGAAGGCTGGGAGAATGAAGGCTGATGAGCTACAGCAGGTGCTCCTGAAAGACAGCAGTGAGAATGGGGACTGGGTGAGTCCATTCCGTGGGCAGCCCAGAGCCTTTGCTGCTCCCACACTCCTCTTTTCATCTCAGGAGCACAGTGCAGGATCAGCAGCCACCACTACCTGGCTCCAAGGCTTGGCCTCATTCGCATGCCATGGGAGAGCTCAGCTCATCCTACCGCCTGCCAGCAGAGGCCTCTCTGCTGAGGAAGTGTGTGCTTTCCTAGGCATTCAGCAAAGTGCCTTAAAGGCCACTTGTGGCCACTCTGATGTAGCATCCAGCTGCCAAAGGGCAGGGCTGGATGGTATCCTCTGAACGAGGAGTTCAGAATCCGATCAGCAGCACTGTGAGAGGAAAGGAGCAGCTGTGTGTCGGTATGTCTCACTGGTAGGGGGAAGGGAAGGGACAAAAGCACTGGGTCTGTGAGCCAAGGATACAGTTCCACAGCCTGAACTAAATTACAGACTTCCCCATTCACTCCCTTAGATATTATAGATTGTAATATCTGAATCCTTCAAAATTAGGAATAAAATCAGACTTCTTAAATACTGCTTAAATGATCCTCTGCCCCAAAAGAACTAAATTACCATTTATTGCCTATTCTTCCTATTAAAAATTTATCAATTTATTCATCACTTCTAGAATAGAGACCTTTCATTTGTTTTATAATGAAGAAACCTTTGATCTACAATTCTCCATGGATACTATTTTTTTATTCTTCAGTTCTCATTAAAAATAAATCTCACTGTTCTCCAAAAGGCAGCCACAGAGAACTCCAAATACCCACTTTAAGAAACTCAAGTTCGCCTTACCTTGATGATGGGCACTGAAGATATTAGAGGATTTTTTTTTAAATGGGAACAGAGTTCTTCAGTAGAAAATGCCACTCTATAATATGTCAAAGAATCACCAAGACTGAAGGTTTGCAATTAATCAGCGTTTAGAAGGGAACCAAAAGGGCAGTTTCCCCAGTAAGTGCACACACAATGTCCTTGTCCTGGTGTGTGGGTTACACTAACATAGCTCATCAGGATAATTTCAAGTCAATTTAATCCAATGAGTTCCCCTTAGCTACATCGCTAATGTTTATCAAACCACCAAAAACAAGGATTTTTATGTCCAAGCCATGGCTTCATGAGATAATTCACAGACCACATTTTAGACAGCTTCCCCCGGCTAGCCCCCCCCCCCCACCGTGTTCACCATGGCTGGATGGACCAAGATGCTCCTAACAAAACAAGAATGACTTACAATGTAGGCGTGGCCGTCCACAGGACTATATTTATTCCACATAGAGCCTTACTCATAAGAAAGCACAATCTGTGCTTCGCTTAACATAAAGGGCCTGAGTCTGCTCCCACTGACCTCTATGGGAAACCTCTCAGGAGGATCAGCCCAAGTTTTCCATGGCAATAAAACCCATGCTCAAGGCACAAGTTGGATCTGGTCACAGCATGGAGAAAGCACAATGACAGTAAAGCCCCCTTGACCCAGTCACATCTCTGTTCTGGTGCTCCACGTGGCACTGCCGCTTTGAAACATTGCATGCAGCCCAGGGCACTCCCTAGCTGGCCCTGGGCTCCCCATGGTGTTTCAAAGCGGCAGCTCCACACGGAGCCTTGGGTCAACTGGGGACTCAGAGCTTTGAAATGCCATAGGGATCACTGAGCCAACAGGGAACTGCTTAAGTCCCCCACTGGCCCCGTGCTTCCTGCAGTGCTTTTGCCTTTGAAGTGTAGCAACAGCCCTGGGGCTGCTGCTACACTTCAAAAGTGGAGGTGCCCTTATCAACAAATCAAATAGTTGATGCAAATTGCATCAACTATTCGATAAGCCAATTAATCTAAATTTAACATCCCTAAGGCAAACCACTGAGTTTGTGGGGAAAGGCAGAGTCCCACTACTCAGCAGTCCTTGCCAACAGACGGGCATTGACCCTCAGGGGAACTGCCAAGCAGCTTACTAGGGCTCTCTTCTCTACTTCCTCAACAAAGTCATAGCAAGTGGCTGCTGGAGTTAAGAGGAAGGGCAAATGGGAGGCATTAAAAATGACTAAGTAAAAGACCCCATTGCTAAATACTGTTAACTACATTTTTGGCACTAAATGCAAGATGAACTGAACACATACCCTGCCTTCCACACAATGAGCACACAAGTGTATAACCCAGAGGTAGAGTTCCGTGCTAAAACGATTCATCTAAATATAATGGGATTAATTTCAAAATTTTCTGAAAATGAATTCATTGCTAACACTATCGATCTGTAACTGCGGATCACCAGATGTCTCAGACTATGAAACAGCCACTTGAGTACACTCTTCCCATGCACTGCACAGGAGCTGCAAGTGTTACATGAGTGCCCTGAATGGGGATTCCAAGCACTTATCAATCTGCAATACATATTATTCCCGTTCGATAATCCAATCCTGCAATCTTGTTCCTGTGTATATTAAAGGTTGCTCAGCTTGTTCAATTTGGTACAATTCTTACAGCCTAATCATTTGGCAAAATGAAGCCACGTTAATTGATAATAGCTTGCCCCCTTTGCAAACAGGAGGCCTTACTAGTGCACTGTTAACTAGAAAAGCAAAAATATATATATATATCAAATAAATACTGGTACATCTTTTTTATAACATTACAGCAGCACCTAGAGAAGCCCCAATTAGATTCAGGATCCCACTGTGGTGGGACTGTATAAATGACCACACTGCACCTAAAGCAGGGAGGAGGGGGGATTTTCTGGGCTTGCTGGGTTGGATCAGAACCTTCACCAACAATATGGGTGGGATCAGCATAGTGATGCTGACTCATCCCCTGGAACATAAGGGTGGAAGGTTTTAAAAGGTGCAAGCCCAGACAGCAAACAAGACAGCAACCACTCTCCCTCCCCTCAAGGTGGCCAACATCAGGTTTGCTTAGGACCTGCTGTGGTGTGGGCACTGCACCAGTCTCTGGAAGCCCTGATAGTTGCAGCGGCACAGGAGCCAGCAAACAGAGCTGTAAACAGGGGAGTTTGAGTGGGAGATCCGTTGGAGGAGAAGATTTTGGTGAGAAAGTAGATAAAGCATAGAGGCAGTAGTTCATGGCCCAAGTAGTAGAGAACACAAGGAGGAGGATTGGATGTAGTAGCTGCGGTATGTACATGGTTCTGGAGGAGTTACCTGAAAGGAGTTTTGTTTGCATGATGTGCCGCCTGATAGAGCTGATGAAAGAAAAGATCCGAGCACTGGAGATGCAGGTGGAAACTCTGGTTGAGTTTAGAAGGGGGTTTGAGCAGAT
>CM057845.1:293485568-293507626 GCA_030068395.1 Apalone spinifera
AATTTACCATTTATTCCTACCCTTTGTTTCCTGTCTTTTAACCAGTACTCAATCAATGAAAGGACCTTCCCTCTTATTCCATGGCCATGTAATTTACGCAAGAGCCTTTGGTGAGGGATCTTGTCAAAGGCTTTCTGGAAATCTAAGTATACTATATCTACTGGATCCCCCTTGTCCGCATGTTTGTTAACCCCTTCAAAGAACTCTAATAGATTAGTAAGACAGGATTTCCCTTTACTGAAACCATGTTGACTTTTGTCCAACAAATTATGTTCTTCTACATGCTTCACAATTTTATTCTTTACTATTGTTTCGACTAATTTGCCCAGTACTGAAGTTAGACTTACCGGTCTGTAATTGCCCGGATCGCCTCTAGAGCCCTTTTTAAATATTGGTGTTATGTTGTCTACCTTCCAGTCATTAGGTACGGAAGCCGATTTAAGGGATAGGTTACAAACCACAAATAATAGTTCAGTAATTTGTACCTCACACCCCATCCCCTCCTGCACCCCAACTCTCTGTCCCAGGTCACCACCCAAACGCATTACACCTCCTCACCACAGGTCACAACTCCCTCCCAAATGCTGCACCCCTTCCTATACTCCCTCACTTAGGCCAGAATCCTCTCCTGCATCCATACCCCATCTTGGACCCTGCAACCCAATCCCCTTCCTTCCTTCAGCCAAACTCCCACTCAGACCCCACATCTTCTCCTGAAATCCAGGCCCCTACCCCGAGTTCTTTCTGCACCCAACCTCCATCCCAGACCACGCACTTCCTCCATTGAAAAGTGCAGCCCATGACCACTTACCAAAATCTTGGAGTGGTCCCCCATCAAAAACTATTGCCTACCCCTAATGTAAAGCCTCACCATTGCCAAGAAGAGCAGAACATTTACTTCCTGTGTTTATTTATGACAATCCTGCTAACATACCCCAGACTTATATTAGCCTTTTCACAACTGCATCACACTGTTACCTCATATTCAATTTATGATCCACTTTTTCTTAGCATATGCACAACATACCTCAGGCAGCACAAGACCAGGATTCATCAACATATTTGATCTGCTGGCTGGATCATTAACTTCCTAAGCTTGGGTACTGACAAGGAGTGCAATGGGAAACCCCAGATTCCTTTCCACAGTACTACTGCGTAGTCACTTGACTTGCTCCCCATTTTGTAGTTATGCATTTGATTTTTCCTGGCTAAGAGTAGTAATTTATATTTGTCTTTATCAAATTTCATCTTGGTAATCTCAGACCCATTCTCCACTTTATCATTGTACTTTTCAATTTGAATCCTATTCTCCCAAGTGCCTGCAGCCACTCCCAGCTTGGTGTCAATCACAAATATTAAATTTGCATTCTCTACTTCATTATCCAGGCCATGAATACGGTGAATAGAACTACACCCTCAGGATCCTTGATCTGCACGTAACATGCCCTCCCAGACTGACAGCAAACCACTAATAACTACTCTTTGGTTAGGGATGGAAGCAAATAGTCAACTATCTGATAAGCCTAGGCTGCCAGGTAGTTGAGTCGACTATTCACATTTTCACCCCTTGCTGCCTCTGTATCAGAGGCAGCAAGTGGGGGGAGCAGGACCCAGAGCTGGGGCGAGCCCGCTTAAATCTGGTTTCCCCCCGCCCCAGCACTGTTTCTTATCCGCATCCTGTACTACTGCTGCTCCCCAGTGGAGCCCAGAGTGGACAGGGGCTGCTGGACCCCATAAAAGCTGGCACTGAGCAAGCCCGGCTCAGTCCAAGCTCGCACTGGGTCTGGAACCTACTCCCGCTGCAGCTCTGCAGTTTAAATGTAGTAGGAGCTGATCACACAGGCTGCCCAGCTCCTCCTACATTTAAACTACAGAAATGCAGCGGGGGTAGCTCCTGGACCTGGTGTGAGCCAGTACTGAGCGCCTACTAATCGTGTAGTCGATACAAATTGTATTGACTGCACGATTAGCCAGTTACCCACCTCTTAACATCCTTACTTTGAGTACAGTTTTTCAACCAGTTGTGCGTCCATTTTATAATAATTTCATTTACACATTTACACCATTTGTCATGTGGGACTGTGTCAAATGCCTTATTAAAATCTGGGAAAGACCCCCACAAAGTCCAAGCTGGTACAGTCTATGTGAAAGGGCGCATATATGTTCCTTCTGGACCTCCAAGAATTACAGCCCTGCGAGTATTCACACCCGTCTCACCTCTGCCAATCAGCCCCAAACAAATAGTCAGGTGGGAAAAATGGATCAAATTCTGGAAAAGACCCCCAGTGCTACATAAACTAACACTGGGATGGCTGGTCCCCGCAACTACCCCATGCACCATTTGCACAAAATAATGTGAAACACATGTTTACAAGACAAAACCCCTTTTTCCCCAACTAAGGAGTCATCTTTGATTTTAATCTGAACTACTTGTGACTATTCCCAGTCCAGCAGCCATACATTACATAGAAGCTCCATGAGACCCAAGATGACCAGAAAGCCTACCGAGAGTTTGCCAAGCAATATGCTGATTCCAGCTTTGATACTTTGTTTGAACTCTGGTTCCAGTTCCTAGCAATTGCTCTGACCACTAGGCATGATCATACCACTATAGCTCCAAACAGTATGTTGAACTACCTATGTCCTTGTCTACAGCAAAAATCAAGCTATGTCACGCCAATTGCTTCCTCCTCTCCCCTATCTACTAGATGAGTAACACTATCAAAGAAGAAAAATAGATTGGTTTGGCCCAATTTGTTCTTGACCAATCCACATGCTGGCCAACCTTGATAATTCTCTGTTCTCCTAGGTGCTTACAAACTGATTGTTTATCAATTTGTTCCACTATCTCTTCAGGTATCAAAATTAGGCTGACTAGTCTATAATTCCACAAATCCTCTTTGTTGCCCTTTTTAAAGAGATATGCTATGTTTGTCCTTATACTTTTCTTTGGGATCGCCCCTGCTAAACCTAAGAACTATCCCAAACTGTAGGGCCTGGTCTACACTACATGGGAAGGTTGAAATAAGATACACAACTCCAGTTACATAAATGACATAGCTGGAGTGGAAGTATCTTAAATCCCCATCCACAGAGTGGCACTAGAGATGTTAAACTGCATGTAATCAGCTAATTGAGTAGCCAATGGAATTTCCATTGATGACTCGATTAGTCGATAGGGTGGAAAACTGCAGAGTCACAGGGATTAGTCTCCGGTCGCTAACCCACTGCGGCTCTGCCTTTTAAATGTATTAAGATATGCCAGGCTCTTAATACATTTAAAAAGCAGAGGCGCAGCAAGGGGGACCGGGAGCAAGCCAGGAATCAGCTGTCCAGACTTGCTCCCAGTCCCCTCCGCTGCATCTCTGCTTTTTAAAAGGTATTACACATATTACATGTATTATTCCAGGCACGCTTCTGGTCTCCCCCATCTGTGCCTCTCCTTTTAAATTGTAGCTGCTCCCTGACGGCGCTTAATACATTTAAAAAGTGTCGACAGTCTGCGTAGCGTAGACGTGCCCTAGCAGAGTGAACATGGTTAAGTCTTGGAGGTTTCTGGTGCTGCTATTTAGAACCCTGGGCCTGATTCAAAGCTTCCCGAAGTCAATGGGAGCCTTTCTATTCACTTCAATTGTCACTGGATCAAGCTCTCAGGGAGGTGCAGCTGTTGTTCACCCTGACCAGTGAAAACTGTTTTCAGGCCATGAATGTAGTTAAGAAAGCACTAACTTTATATTTGCAACCTCTTCCTCTTAACACCTCCACTCTTGTTTAAGTCTTGTTTTATATTTAGATTGTAAACTCTTCTGGCCAATGAACATGTCTGTCTCATTTGATTGTGTAGCACCTAATAAAATTATTAATGCTTTAAAAAATGTAGATGCAACCAAGATTTAAATGGTTGCCGGAATATATCCTGGGTTTAAAGAAACATTGTTGTGCTCCTATTTTAAAATAATTGTTATTGTTTTCAAGTAAAAAACATCAAGCAACAAGTCTATAATATTGATTTTCTTTTAGTCTAACAAAAACATTACTTCATCATCTCTCTTGTGCTTCTGTATTGTAGGGGACCAAAAACATTCATGCCTCTGCATTTTTAGGCTAAAGTCTGAACCTTAGCTGAGGGGGGGGGGGTCTCTGCATTTCTCAGCTCACATCTAACAACACTTAATAGGATTGTTTTTGTTTTAAATTAAATTTTGCATATTCTTCCACCCAAAAATATGATTAGTCACAACCCCTCCGGAACCACCTTTTGATTTGTATCACTTTTCATATCCAAAAGTTCTATAGCTTCTATTTCACTGATTCCCATTTTACTGAAATAAACTACTACTACACTACCCAAACATAAGACAGTTGTCCTCCTCCTACTCAGACTGTTAAAAATCCAATTGTACTGGATACCAGTCATTTAAATTCTTTTACTGACTGTCTGGCATCTTATATATTGGCCCAAAATCCGGGTGAATTGCAAAGCCTTTTAATGGGATTTGGGTTTCCTTATTTAAGAGACCATTAGCACATTCTGATGATTATGTTGATTAATTTGTCATTTAAAAGGCAAGGACCAGTTAGAGCATTCATGATAGGATAGTTAGCCACAAAGATAGCCAAGCTGATAATTATCTGGAGAATGAAAAAGAGACACTAAAAAGGTGGAGTGGGGGGACACAAAAATACATTGCAGTTTATGCTCTGATGGCTACAGAAAAACAGTTATTTAAAGAAACTCTTTCAAAATGCACAGATTTTTAAACAAGAAACAGCTTACAGATTCAGGGCCCAGTTTCCAAAGGTGAGAACCTGCAGTTTCCCAAACACTTTACTGGGATTTGTGCTTTTTTAGCACTTCTGAAAAGCAAGCTACCAGGTTTTAGATAATCCATCGCACAAATGCAACTAATGGAGACTGAGCCAAATGTTTTCATGTTGCTTCCATTATATGCTTTTCTGTGGCTTCAGGCTAGACAGAGGGCTGGTAAGGTCCCTGCTTTTTCCATCTCAGATAACAGCTGTGCAGTGTTCTTCAGTAGATGTTAATTTCGTTTTCTCTCCCTGGAAAAAAGAGCTAGTCTAAAGAAGCACAAACTCAGATTAAGGGAAAACTTTACTGCTCTTAGGAGCACGGCACAATAGCCAAAGAGTTTTAAAGGGGGATAGACTGGGCAGGAGAACAGCAATAGGAAATCATAACCTTTCAAAATTCTAAGTTCTTTAAAAAAAAAAACACTTATCATTGTCATGCAGTCTGCACTGGCTCACAACTACATGTGCCTACCCCAGGTCGGACTGTTGTAAGCAGCGCAAATACTCTGGACTGATGATATGTTCTATAATTACATTTCACCAACCCAGTAACAAATCTCAACCCCTGGATCACTCTAACCCAGTTTTACCACGGAGTCACAGATAGTCCTGTAGGCTCCCCAGTCTATCTTGCCAGGAAAGCTGCACTTGGTGATAACTGGTCATCTACACTGAAGATCACCAAAATATTCATGTAACTTCCAGTCCCAAGGGACCAGTCACATACCTCAGATCACACACCAAAGATAATCCTTGTAGCCAATGCTGTAATAAATTACCTAAAGATTTAGTAATTAGAAAAAAATAAATTAGGGTTACTGAGAAGTTAAAGCAAGCAAGCAAGCATTGAATTTCAGTCTGTGATTCAAAGTGACAGTTATAGTATTCTGTCAATTCAAAGTGTCTTTCAACTGATGGGATGAGCCTAGGGCTCTCTTCCCTGGAGGGAGTTATGAAGTCAACAAAATCTGTCCTTTGATGATATGTGAAAGTTCATTTGCCTTCAATGCGCTACGGATGAACACTTTACCTTAATCAATGTTTCTTTTATTGTTTGATGAGTTACACAATTACAGAAGGTTTACAATGCAAACACTCAGTATAACTTTATATCATGAGCTATAGAGGTTATGAGTGACATCAATACCTGCAGTAGCCATACTAGCATTTTATAAAGTCTAAACATACTTTTATCAACTTAGCATCAAATATCTATACTGAACATGATAACACACAGGTAACACACTGGTTTCTGGTGATGTGTTCTTAAGAAGTGTTTAATGAGGCCTGGGGCTTTCACACGAGGTAATGCCTGGTCTACCAGCGTCACATGCATCCTCTTGCTATACAGATTAGTCCTGGGGGAATTCTACAATTGTTGCTGTTGGAACCATAGTAAAATTGCAGAATTCCCTCAGGACCGATAGACAGTGGGGCAGATCAGCAAATGTCAAGTGTCCTTTACAGAACTGCATTGCTTTTAATATTCACAAGTTTTTCCAACCTACAACCATCTGGAATACATCTTAGATGACTGAAGATGACTAAATTCAAGTTTTATGAATGATCCTCATGGGAGATAGTGTTGTCAGCTAAAGAAAAAAAAAAGGTGTTCAAAATTTCAATGATAAAAGAAAATCCAACACTCCTGTTCTCAAATGTAGGGCCCAATGCCATCATCTTTACTCAGAAAAAACTTCGATTGGCTTCAGCAAATCACACAAAATATACATGAGTTCAAAGTGTGAACAGAAGGAACCAAGCACAGAAGGGTAACTGCAGGAAAAACAGAAGGTGAGGACTTTCTCTGTTCTGCCTTGCATTCAAAATAGCAGCCAGGGTAGCTACATGTTTCATTCCTGTCCCTGAGTCCTTTGATAGGTGGAAATCAAACTGGTAAGTGAAGAAGGGGAATCCAAACACGATGCCAATAGCCTTCAGCCTGACTAACCTCTAGTCCTGCCTGTCTGTCCCAGAGGACAAGGAGAAACCTCACTGCATACCAAAGCAGCCCCACATCTTGGAAAATCTTACAGAATTCAATTTTTGAATTCTCTATTTATAGGTTTTCTTTTTTAAAACCTTCTTGTGGAATCTGACAGAGAATTATACCCCACAGTAAAACTTGTATATGAAGCATCACATACTCTAACAGATTCTAACGTACTTTTCTGCTACCGGGTCTGCAGGAGGTGATGACACGCTATATATTTTCAATTACAAAACTTCTTCGTTATGAGCCAATTGGGCAAGGTACCTAATCCCACCGGAAGGGTGCTGAGCGCTCAACTACAGCTGAAAGTTACAGGCCTGATCTCTCCACTGCTCCGTCAACATGCTGTTTTCATTAGCAGTCTCTCTTGTTCAGCAGCCACATCTCAAAATGCTTGCCACAAGAGAAAATGGTTACATGGAATTATACAAATGTAGGGCTAGAAAGGATCTCTACAGGCCATCTAGAGTTCATCCTTCATCCCCACAATGAGGCAGGACCAAATATACCTAGACCATCTCTAAATATATGTCTAACCTGTTCTTAAAAACTTACAAAGAAAGGAATTCTTAAGTAACCTGTTCTGGTGCTTAGAAATCTTTTCATAATATTCAAACTAATTCATGCTTGTTGCAAACTAAGCTATTTAGTTCTTATCCTACCTTCTGTGGATATGTGGTCCAATTGACCATCATCCTCTTTACTGAAGACTTTTGTATAAGTTGGTATTTCACAACTACCTCCTATTAAAGGCACTCACTGCATGCTCAGATCTGTACCTGCCCTGCCCTAAAAGAGTTACAACCCACTGGACTTAAAGGGGGAGGGATAGCTCAGTGGTTTGAGCATTGGCCTGCTAAACCCAGGGTTGTGAGTTCAATCCTTGTGGAGGCCGTTTAGGGATGTGGGGCAAAAAATTGTAAGGGATGGTACTTGGTCCTGCTGTGAAGGCAGGGGACTGGACTCGATGACCTTTCGAGGTCCCTTCCAGTTCTAGGAGATAGGCAATCTCCATTATAAAAAAAAATATCCAACCTCACTGTTTGGGGAACATTTGTATAGGGTAAATGACAGTTGTTTCACCAATGTAACCCTTATTCATTAGTCCCTACACCCCTGAAGAGATGCCTCAGTTTGTGCTGGTTGTAAACATTCCATGGAATTACCATCAAGCATTCCTGACAGAGTTTGCTTAATGCAGGACCTATATGGGACTGGAGGCTGCTGTGTTAGATACAGTGCAGGGCCCCTCCAGCGCCTTTATGGAGGCACTAAAACAAAAGAGTAACTGTAGAGGGAGTCCTTCTAGCCTGACCCATCTTTTTCCAGGGCGTAATCATGAGAAATACTTCTAGGCTACGTCTACACTGGCATGATTTTCCGGAAATGCTTTTAACAGAAAAGTTTTCCATTAAAAGCATTTTCGGAAATAGAGCGTCTAGATTGGCATGGACACTTTTCCACAAAAGCACTTTTTGCGGAAAAGCGTCAGTGCCAATCTAGACGCGCTTTTGCACAAAAAAAGCCATTTTTGCGATCGGGGCTTTTTTGCGCAAAACAATGCCATCCTGTCTATACTGGCCCTTTTGCGCAAATGATTTGCACAAAAGGGACTTTTGCCCGAACGGACGGGCAAAGTATTTCCGCAAGAAGCACTGATTTCCTACAGTAGGAAGTCAGTGCTTTTGCGGAAATTCAAGCGGCCAGCGTAGACAGCTGGCCAGGATTATTTAGATTTCCTAAAACCAACAAATCCTTTTCTTTTGCAGTAATGACACTGTGGGATTTGGAGGCACCGGATAAGATTTTCTTAAACTTCCACTTTTGTTTTGTTTAGATGTTCTTCCTGATCAGTTTTGCTCGTAAGTGGTACTAGCTGCAAAGATCCTACTTGTACCACAGAAACCAAAGGAACTGAAATCTGCTCAGCAACTTGACAGACTAGGATCAACATGAAAAAGTTGAATGGTCACCATGCATATAATTAACAAGAACATAAGAATGAGCATATGAGTCAGATCAATGGTCAATCTATAGGCCTGATACAAAGTAGTAATTAGTAATTTATAGCTTTGTTTTATGTACTTACATAGATTTTGTTTCATAGGCTTTGTTTTATAGCAGCTGCTAGGTATTAATATATATTTGGTATTAGGTATTATAAGTTAATGAGAAATGGATTATAGGTATTAAAAGTTTGTAAGAAATTGTTTACAATTTGTACTAAACTCTGTAAGTCCATTCTGCTTGCTCCTTTCTCTGTAATGAACTGTCCTTTGTGTGAGGAATGTGTGAAAGTGGGAAGACAAGAGTCAGAACATTCCAGCACCACATGGTTAGAATGGTTAACAAGGAGGTGTGAACACAGGAATCGGTCAAATTCAGGATTGCTGAAGAGAGGCAGAATTGAGGACTCTAAAGCAAGGGCATACACCTGTGAACAAGGGAAACCAGCTGCAGACGCTCCCAGGATATTCATCAAAGTACTGATGGAGCAAGACAATGGAAGCAGCCTTCAGGTAAAAGAATTAGATGACTTCAGCATGACACTGCAAAACCCCATAGACTAAAGTTGGGACTTACAACCATAAAAGTAGAGTATGTAGCCATGAAATTTTGTAAGTCCTTTGAAGACAACTTCAGAACATCAGACTGCAATTTTTTAAACAGAACCTGGCTTCTTCCTTATGCCCAGCCTAACTGGCCACTAAGCAGGCACAAGCACAAGCACCAATAAGACTGACACCAGTTAATGTGTGTGTGCGTGCGCATGGGTGCATGCATGTGTGCATGAGCTTTCTGGACATCCCAGCCATTCAGTTAACCATATTGTCTGTGAAGGGTTAAACCCAGAGGAAGTGAGTATTCAGAAAGTATCCAGGAGCCAGGAAAGCCAATGGGAAGAGAGTGAGATCAGAATCAAAACAGGTTCTGTTTGCTTCCATATTCTGGTGAATTCAGAGCAAAAACTGGTTGAAGCGTGGAATTTTCAGCAATATCCATGTCTAGAAAGGACTGAACTTTGAAACAAAGGATATTGTAAGTGAACAGGGAATGTTTAGTTAGATGCAATCAGGTTATTTTCTGGTTTGTGAATTCCTGTGCTGACTCTGAGGGAAACAATTCTCTGTAGTTTTAATCTGCCTTTTATCAGTTGCTCTGTAACACCTAGCAACAGGTATGCTTTACCAAAACATATCTTCTTTGTTTTGTTAATAAAAATCACCTTTTTAAAGACTATGATCTGATTCCTGGGTCCTAGAAGGCAGGGTTCTGCATACCCATGCCTGAGACTGAATGTCAGCTATTAAGAAATTACAGTTTGCTTTAAAGCTCTCTCCTGAGGAAGGGTTAAAGAGCTTGGGGTACCCCACAGGAAGAAATTACCAGGTGCATCTTCCTGGGCTCTCAAGGGGTTTTTGCATTTGGGTGGTTGTTACATATCAACCAGGGTCACAAAATCTGTGACCCTGGGGAGCTTTTTAAGCAGAAGCCTTTAGTGGTGGGGTATTTTAAGGTCTCTTGCAGGCTAGGGATGTGAATGACTATTTGCTTCTCCCCCCCTTGCTGCCTCTATCACAAAGAGGCAGCAAGGATGGGGGGAGGGAATGAAGAGGGTGCTTCAAGGTGGCAGCGTTGCATGGAGCTTGGGGCCAGACCATGGGATCCATGCGGTACTGCTGCTTTGAAACGCCACATACGGCCACATGGAAGCCAGGGTCTGCTGCTTTGAAACGTTGCATACAGCCTGGGGCCAGCTGAGGAATGGCTGACGCTAGGCTCCATGCGACGCTGCTGCTTTGAAATGCCGTGCTCCCATAGCACTTTTGCCTTTGAAGTGTTGCGGCTATTGCTACACTTCAAAGGTGGAGGCTTACAGACTAATCGAATAATAGATGCAAATTCCATCGACTATTTGATTAGCCAATTAATCTAAATTTACATCCCTATTGCAGGCCCCCATCTTCTGCACTCAAAGTGCAAGAGTGAATAGCCTTGACATACCTGCCGATTTCTATGCTATATTTACAATAAGTGTGGTGTACTGCCTTCCCCCCCTTGAAAAAGATCCTGTTTGCTTCTTAAGTATAACACATCTAGTCCAGTATCCTGTCACTGACAGATGTTTATGGCAGTTGTAAATTTAGGACATCAGGGCACAGTTGCACCCCTAAACATCCTGGCTGGTAGACCTATCCTACATGAAATTATCCAGTTATTGTGTGAGCCCATTTATACATATAACATGATTATTTTATTATATACATGAAAGCAAGCAAACCTTACACTGACTCCCATGACAGGTTTGCCTTCCAGAAACACAGGTTTTGGTCCTCAGTTCCTTTCCACATTGCAATGTTTTAAGAGTTGGTGTCAGCCCGTTAAAATAGTACAAGGTCTGCAGACAAACCTCTAAATTCAGCCTGCAAACTCCATTAAGAAAATGGCAGCTAAAGATAAGGCCATTACTGAAGATTATGCTGTCAGTGTACTAACACTTCATTTTCTCTCCTTGTCTCCCCTTTCTCTTCTTAGAGAAAATGTAACTCTTGACATTGAACATACAAGTGATTTCGCCCTTCCCAATAACTGAGAGGACAGAAATACAGCTGAAAAGTGAAGACTGCTTTGTGATTTTCAAGAGTTTCAGAATGATGCACCATACATATAAAATTGCTATAGCATTTCACACTCCTGAGTGAAGATTCAATCTAATCCAAATGATACTTTCAACTTTAAAACAACCCTGATTCCAGACATGTTAAAGCACTCGGAGAATAAATATTTCAGACAGAAAAGCTCCACTTGATTTTCTTGTCATCTCAACCAAGCAACAAGGAACAAAACAAAGAAGTCAAGTATCCTAATATGACAGTCTCTCACTCTCTCTCACACACTCTCTCTCTCTCTCCTCCAAGAACCATCAAACATGATTAGTTACAAATGCTATAGTTAGTATATGGAATTATTTTAGCCACATATGAAGGCATATTGAAGTCTTTTGAGTAAAGTGTTCACCTTTCACCCACGTATGGAAATAAGCTGTATTTACTCATGTGCTTGCTTAGTAAAAAACACCAGGCATTAAGCTTGAGAAACAGTTTAAGTAATTATCTATCAAAGATCCTCTTCCCCATCTTCACACATTTCTTCATTTAATGCAAAAATTCACTTTTTAGACTTTTCCCCAGCCCTAATCTCTGGCCAAAGGCAATTTTGTTGGGTTTTGTTCTTGTTACTTTATAGAATCCCTTTAGCCCTGTTGAAATTCTAAAAGGGTGTGGTTAAACCCTGGATGATCCTAAATATATTACCTTTAACAGCCATAATAGGAGTTATTGGCCGATGCTCCTTTTTAGGTACATGAACCTGCACTCTAAGACTACCTTCGGCTTTCACTCCTGTATTTGCAGGATCAGGGACTAAATATTTTTGTAACAGGATGAATGTTAGTAGTACAATTCAACTCAACAGGAGCACTGGCTTGCAGGATCAGGGCTTCCGTTTATAATATCACAGGAATGGGAGCAAAAGGACCGACCCAATGTGTACTACAGAGCACAATCCCTCTCCCTCATCATCTCTTGGATCTTCAAATATAGGCAACTTCATACTACCACACTCAATTCAGCAAAGGTAAGATTTTTGGCCTCGGTTCTTGAGGGTACCTAAATACCATTGATTTTAATGAGATAAGTCGGATAAGGCAGTATTTTTACTGGACTAACTTCTGTCGGTGAAAGCCCTACATAGATCAAAAGCTTGTCTCCTTCACCAACAGAAGCTGGTCCAACAAAAGATATTACCTTTCCCATTTTGTCTCTCCAATATCTTGGGACCAACACAATTATAACACTGAAAACATTAATTTAAATGGCACCTAATTAGTTTTGAGAATCTAGGCCTTTGTCTTTAATTCTCATTTTTTGTATTAAGCGTTCCACTGATCTGCACAGTCAGTCTGCTTTTGTGGCATCTGTTTTATGCTTGGTCTTAAAAGTCACTTTGCATGGCCAGTCTTGCGCTCTATTACGATGCTGCATGCAAGAAGCTCTACTACGTCACTAAGGGCATGTCTTCATGTTGCGTAACTTAGATCGATGGCCCATGGTAATAGAGAGAAGCCTAAGAAAAAAAGCAGGGCAGCTGACTCTCCCCCTGAATGTGAGAAGAGTATCAATCTTTCCATATACCAGAAACAAAACACAAGACAAAGCTAAGTAAGAGGCCTCCCTAAATAAGGTGATTTATGAACTGGTAAAACCTAAGAAGTCAATCACTAGGTAATGAAGTAAAAAGCAGATGTGACAGAATGCTTGGTAGATGCCAATTACTGACATGTCTAGATTGAAAAGATTCAGCTCATTCACACAGATGTTCTCCACTTATAACTGCTGACTGATGTGCAAGGCTCATGTGCATTTAGTGCATAAGTTTGACTTGTTCTTTTTTTCTTCTTTAATACACAGTTACCACAAGTAACGGTGCCTCTGTGCACGAATAAATTCCTTTTCTTCCTTTATCAGGCTCAGGTTTCTATCAGCATATTAAATATCTGTTCCTGTTTGTTCCTATTATTGAACTGTAGTCCCTGTAGACCTACATGCTTATTGTCGAATCAGTTTATTCAACCCAGCGCCTTTAATGAGACACAATGCACTTTAGGGTCAACTTAATATTAGAAAGAGCTTCTGTGTTCCACAAAATCATTCTAGCATACAAGTATATCTGTGATTGAGTTTGAATGAGGGAAGATCTAGAGTCTGGACCCTGACATATCCCCAGCTTCTGAACATAATTGTCCAGTCATCTTTTCCTTTTTCTTCGACAGCTGTAATACCTGCAATTAAAAGCCAAAGCAGTGGGGGCTGTTTTAAGAACAAAGAAGGTATTTCAGTTCAGTGAAGCTCTGCAAAATCTAGAGGGATACGCTAAAATCAGCATTCCAGTTCATTAATTCCTTCGCTCTAACAGCATTTTGTAAATGTACATACACAATGCAGGGGAATCATTTGCCACTCAAGCATAGCCAACTCTGAGTTGGAGTGACAGCCATCATACACCACTAATACTACTTTAAAAATGTTTATGAGTGGAACTGAACAACGCCCTCTCTAAACTTAAACTAAGGTGAAATTATAGGGAGCTAGCATTATTGTTCCCTGAAATTTGACCAAAAAATCCTGAATAATTTAACACCCTTCACGCTTCCATGAAGCGTTATGGAAACTCTTTAATGACCACACATGATCATTTGGAGGATTTTTTTCAGGAAAAAAAGTCTGGATCTTCAAAATGGCTCTTAGTATTTTTGGAAGTCTTTATTCCCCCCTAGGGGGTACAAATGTGTGTTCTTCTGGGTACCTGCAGACTGAGCCTTAGGTATCTCAAATGAGGTACCAAAATTAGTAATTTACTAACATCTAGGGATGTAAAATCCTGTTTAATTAATTAACCGTTAAATATTAAGTTTCACTGGTTAACCAATTAAACAGGTTCAGGCAGCCGGGATAAAGTGCCCCCCACCTGTGGTATGCCTGGGCTGGACCCACCATGGATAAGGGCTGCTCTGGCCAGACAGGAGCACCCGCTGCCCATGGCACAGTGCCAAGCAGCACTCGGCTCCCCTGGAGCTGGTCCACACTGGGAGCTAGCCTTTAAGCAGCTTCCCTTGCATACCACGCATACCCAAGGAGCCAGCTGCTGCCTCTGGTACAACCTCTCTCACATCTCTAACTCCTACTAACATCACATAATAACTGAATAATAAACTAAAATCATTAGCTACATCCTAAAACATAACTTTTAGGGAAAAAAATCCAATCTTGATTTAAAAATATGTCAGTGATAGAAAATCCACCATGACCCTACAGTAGAACCTCAGAGTTTCGAACCCTTCAGGAATGGAGACTGTTTGTATCTCAAACATTTCATAATTAAACATGTTATGGTTATGCTTTCAAAAGCTTACAGCTGAGCACTGACTTAATACAGCTTTGAAACTATTAAGCAGAAATTTTCTTCTGCATTTCTTTTTTTAAAAGGCAGTTTAAACACAGTACTGTATCTTGTTTGCTTGTATGTTTATTGTTGTGTGTATGCGAGGGTGGGGTTGCTCTCTGCTGCTGACTGATTCTGTACTTCAGTTTCTGAGGTGTCTGGTTGATCGCCAGTTTGGAACTCTGGTGTATGTCACTCTGAGGTTCTCCTGCAAATTGTTCCAATGATTAATTACTCTCACCACTGGGATTTTATGCCTGATTTCCAGTCTGAATTAGTCTACCTTAAACTTCCAGCCATTGGATTGTGTTACACCTTTCTCTGCTAGATAAAAATCTCCTTTCAACTCATCCTCATTGAATACTCCATTGAAAAAGAAAACTTTCCCACTTGTTACCCAAGGAGTACTCTAGTTTAAAATGAAACAGCTTCAACTGAGTTCTCATTCTGCAAGGGTGGAGAAGAGTTAAAGCATTACACTGAGTGAAGACAATAGCTGATTCCCCTCTACTCCACATGTAAGAGATACAGAGCAGGGATGGGGAAACTGCACCTCCCAGGCCAGATCTGGCCCACTGCTTCATTTCATCCAGCCCGCAGGAATTCTTTGCACTGCACCCTCTGGAGGGACAATGGCATGTCCCTCAGGCCTCTCGGCAAAGGCACAATGGGGATGCCCCAAGTGCTGCCCCCATCTGCCAGCATCAGCTCTGCCACTCACACAGACCAGGAACCTTGGCCAGTGGGAGTTGCAGGGGAGGCATCTGCTGGTGTGGGTAGTGCACAGCAAGCAGAGAGGCCTGCCTCTCCATCTAGGGGCCAGACTTTGCGGCCACTTCCAGGAGCAGCATGAACCAAGGCAGGTAGGGAGCCTGCCTTAGCCCCACTATGCTACCAACTGGGAGTCACCTGATGCTTGAGTCCACACCCCGAACTCCTCCTGCCTTCCAACCCCGTTCCAAGATGTGGGAGGGAGTTCCAACCTAACTTCCTCTCAGACCCTGCACCTACGCTCCAAGGCTGAACCTTCACTTCCACTCAAACTCCCTCCCAGAGTCTGCATCATGAACCTTCTCCTGCATTCCAACCCCTACCACAGAGCCCACAACCCCAGCCGGAGTCCACACTATCTCTGGCAAGCCAACCCCCGTGCGCTGCCTTGAGGCCCCTCCTGTACTCCAAGCTAGGGATTTTAAAATAAGTTTATTTTTGTAAACGGGTAACTGTTGAAATTTATCAGAGGCAGCAGCACAGGGGGGCAGGTAACTCAACAGGAGCCAGCAGGCATGGGGAGTTGGTACCAGCTCCTGCCTGCCCTCTCTCCCACATTGCTACCTCTGTATCAGAGGCAGCAGCATGCGCGGGAAGCAGGGAGTTGGCTTGAAAGCCGGCTTCCCTTGTGTACCAGCTCCTGACTCTCCCACTTCGCTGCCTGTGATACAGAGGGGGTGTGTGTGCGCAAGTGTAATCATGTGGGTTAACCGATGAGCACAGGCTTATCAGTGAACCATGTACACGTTAACATCCTGAGAATCATAGAACACTAGAACTGGGAGGGACCTTGAAAGATTATCAAGTACAGTCCCCCGCCCTCACGGCAGGACCAAGCATCATCTAAAACGTCCCTGAAAGATGTCTATCCAACCTGCTCTTAAAAATCTCCAGTGATAGAGATTCCATAACCTTCCTAGGCAATTTATTCCAGTGTTTAACCTCCCTGACAGTTAGGAACTTTTTTCTAATGTACAACCTAAACCTCCCTTGCTGCAATTTAAGCCCATTGCTTCTTGTTCTATCCTCACAGGCCAAGGAGAACAATTTGTCTCCCTCATCCTTGTAACACCCTTTTAGATACATGAAAACTTCTATTAGGTCCCCTCTCAGTCTTCTTATTTCTAAACTAAACAAGCCCAATTCTTTCAGTCTTCCCTCATAGCTCATGTTTTCTAGACTTTTTTGTTGCCCTTCTCTTGGCCTTCTCCAATTTCTCCACATCTTTCTTGAAATGTGGTGTCCACTGGACACAATACTCCAACTGGACACAATACTCCAACTGAGGCCTAACCAGCGCAAAGTAGAGTGGAAAAATGACTTCTCGTGTCTTGCTCACGAGAGCATCTCTGTTAATGCATCCCAGAATCATGTTTGCTTTTTCTGCAACAGTGTCACACTGTTGACTCATATTTTGCTTGTGGTCCACTATGACCCCTAAATCCCTTTCTCCAACTCCTTCCTAGACAATCACTTCCCATTCTATAGGTGTGAAACTGAGTGTTCCTTCCTAAGTGAAGTACTTTTCATTTGTCCTTATTAAACTTCATCCTGTTTACCTCAGAACATTTCTCTAGTTTGTCCAGATCATTTTGAATTTTGACCCTATCCTTCAAAGCAGTTGCAACCTCCCAGCTTGGTATCATCTGCAAATGTAATAATTGTACTCTCAATGCCATCATAATCGATGAAGATATTGAACAGAACCAGCCCCAAAACAGACCTTTGCGGAACCCCACTTGTTATGCCCTTCCAGCATAATTGTGAACCGTTAATAACTAGTCTCTGAGAATGGTTATCCAGCCAGTTATGCACCCACCTTCTAGTAGCCCCAACTACTACAAGTTTAGTTTGACATGATTTGTTCTTTACAAATCCATGCTGGCTGTTATCTATCACCTTACTCTAAACCCACTGAGCCTAGCTCAGAGCTCCCTCCTGCACTCAAAACACCTCATCCCAAACCCCACCCCTGAGCCTGCACCCGAGTCGGAGCCCTCCCCTCCTCCTGCAGCTCAACCCTCCTGCTCTAAACCACAGCCCCAACTCACAGCTTGAATGTGTCATTTCTGGCCCCACCCCAAAGCCTAGGGGAAGCCTTGAGCCTCCGGCTGCTCCCCTCAGGGCTTCTGTGTGTGGCCCCTGACTTTTTTTCTACGGGTCAGTGGCCCCTAATAGAATAAAGGTTCCCCACTGCTGGCTGTAGAAAAATGCCATTCTTATGTAAAAATATGACTGCTCAAGTAATTCCTTAGCTCCTAGGTGGAAAACGGAATGCTCATGAGTTTTCTCACCGCTGAGGTTTTAAAGTCATTTCAACAAATCTCCTCCCTCCCTCATTAAGAAAAGCCTATTTCTGCCCACAAAGTTTCAGAGTTTGAGTCCACATATTATACAGTGCCTGCTATAGCCATTAGCAATCTTCTAGGGAGCTTGTTGAAAACAGCAGTGCCATACCTGGGGTATGTCTTCAGTAGAGCCAACTGGAATATTTCCAATTTTCCAAGCTATACAAGTTTTGATAAAATTTCCATTGGAAATTACACAGGGTGTGATCAGGGAGAGCAGAAACTTGAAGTTAGGTCTACCATGCCAGACCAATGCCCTAACCATGAGACCTCCCATTCGCTTCAATTCTGAAAACTCAGAACCTAATTGGAAATGGAACAGTCACTCTCCAGTCAGTTGTAGGTTGTAGTCTTCTCTACAGAGTTAGCTTGGCTGATCGGCAAATTACGACCTCTTCACTAGTGCTGCGCTCACCCATGTGCAACTTGGGGTACATCTACACAGCAACATTATTTCGAAATAACTAGCATTACTTTGACATAACTTAGTCCTCGTCTATACAGCAGACAGTTATTTCTAAATCTCAAAATACTGTCAAGCTGGAGGACTCTTACTCTGACTCCTGTAAACCTCATTGTACGCGAGTAAGGGGAGGAAGAATGTTCTTCTTTGAAGTAAGTGCTATGTAGATGCTCCCAATTTTGAAATAAGCTATGCAATTGATGTAGCTCAGTTTGCATAACTTATTTTGAGTTAAGCCCTGCTGTGTAGATGCACCCTAAGACTGTACGGGCACTTCAGAGTGGAGCAGCTCTGTGTGATTTTCCATCCAATAAATTGTGAGAGAAACTGTCCTTCCAGGCACATGAGTGGGAGAAAGGCACTGGACAATATTAGATTTGAATGAAAATGCAAAAGGAGATTACTAGCCCAAATGAAAAGCCATCAGATTTCTATCCCACACATCCCAGCTGGTGAGCTATCTTCATCAGAAAGCACCACTAAACTAAGGTGAGAGGTTTGTGCGTGGACAGAAGGGGGATTAGGAAATGCCCAGGCTAAATCTGCAATGAAGACAGCTGCTCTACCTAGCTCTTCAATCTCCTGAGGGAACTGGTGCAGCATTCATGTCATCCACAGATCTCTTTGCTTCCCCCCAGAAAAATTACTTCCATGGGGAAGCAAAGGGAAGACACAAGAGCCATCACTCACTCCTCCCTGACAGCCTAAAGCATCCGGCAAACATGTAATCAGCATCATGTGTGATGTGGTGCCTGGGCATGTTTGTGTGAGGAAACATCAATCACTGTAGGGGGTAGGGACGGACAGGCAAGAGACTCTGTCCCTCTGGCTCACTACTGCAGCATGCCCAACACAGAGAAACAGGGCTTTGGGGTATTTCAAAGCAGGCATGAGGCAGGCCCTGTCCCCTCAAGCAGAGCATAATGTAGCAGCTTGCCCACTTTGTTGTTCCCATTCTCAGTGAATTCTTGTAGGAGGATAAAACGGGTGAAAAAGTTGCAACATCCCTTTACACTGCCAGAGGGCATAAAGGAAGCTTCTTGTAAATGAACATGGGGTGTTATAAATGCTTATGATTATAACTGGAATACATTTTCAGATCGAAAAAACTTTCCAGTGAAAATGTGGAACTGTTTTCCAGCGAACTGTTTATGAATGGCCTTTCTGGAGATGGTCAGTAGCCAATATATATAGTGAATTTGATTCTCCAGTCCTTTGCCTATGATGTAATACCAAGAATATGGCTACTTATATTTGTTGACTAGTAATTAGAAATAAAGATTCAAACCTAATTACATTACTATTAGACAAAGGTAATTTGAGGATTTCCTCCGATCTCCGCACTCCCATTTTCCATTCATTTTATTTTAAATAACTTAACAAAATAACTGAAACTGGCATGATTAAACTGTGTTATTTTGACAATCAAAATATGCAGAATTTTAATTTTTAGACCAAGAATTCGACCAGGAGTATGCCTCAGTATCGGATGCTGAAGTCTGTGGGGTAATATCTGGACAGTCACAGCATTAGCTCGGTTTCTCTCAATCTTACACGCTATCCTCAAGTCTCAGGGGTCCTAGGAGTTAGGAATTCAGATTCCAGCCCTCACTTCTGTCGCAACAATAGTTCACCACAGCAGCCCCCTCACTAAATGATGTCCCTTGCAGTATAAGAAACAGAGCTTTCAAAGAGCTAAGGGGAAATCACTCCTTAACATGCAATATTGGAAAATTACAGAGCAAAAGGCTTATCTAAACGTACATGGAAGTCCACCTCACATATCTTCATAAGATAAAACTAAAAGGATATCAGGTTTTAGAAGAACATTAGCAACATTGTGAACTTATTCTAAGTTTCTTTAGTGTAGACAAGGTCAAGCAGATTAGATGTTCCATGTGTCAACTGGCTGCCTGCTCAATTTTTAATTTGCTGCTGCTCTTCTGAGCAGACACAGATATAGCATCATGGGGATCAGTGTGCACATTAGGAATGTTAAGGACTATTCAACTAGTCAACTATCCGATAAGCAAATGCTTATCGGATAGTCAGTCGACTAATCAATTCCCCCCCCTTGCTCCTCTATCAGATAGAGACAGCAAAGGAGGGGGGGGAAATAAGGGGTACTTGAAAGTGGCAGCCCCAAGCAGCTGAGCTGGGGATCAGCTGTTCGGCTGCCCCTTTGAAACACTGAGGCAGCGTTCAAAGGGGCAGTGCTGCACAGCTGATCCCGGGATCAGCTGTGTGGTGCTGCCTCACATGGAGCCCAGGGTCAGCTGCGGATTCCCCAGCTGATTCCAGACTTCAGCACAGCATTTCCATGGAACCGAGGATCAGCTGGGGAGTCCCCAGCTGCCCCTAGCTTCTGCGGAAATGCTACGCAGAACCCGCGGTCAGCTGGAGATCCCCAGTTGACTCCGGCTCCGCATGGCATTTCAGAGAAGGAATGCCGAAGTGCCCATCAACTACTCAACTAGTAAATTAACTGTTACTTATCATCTTTAGTACACATGAGGAAGTGAGGAGACAAAGTACAAGAGACCAAACACAGCAAGTGACAATCCACAAACAAGCAGAAAAAAAATACAAAACTATTTCCCACTAACTTCTTGCAGTTTTAATGATCTTATATGTTACTTTTAACTATGAGTGTTAAAAACTATTATTATTGTAACTGTGTAGCCGATAAAAATTTTAGTGGATACACACTGCCAGCCCCACTCCCAGGAAGCCAGCTGCTGCTCTGCACTGCCGACTCTCATACAGAGATAGCAGAACAAGATGGCAGCTGACTACCTGGGGACTGGTGCATGTAGGGAGGTGGCTTTTACGCTAGCTACCTGCACGTACCAGCTGCCGCCTGCAGCCACGCTCCCAGGGACCCAGCTGCTGCCCGGTGCCGCTGCCTCCTGGGGAAGCAACCAGCTTACCAGTTACTCATTTAAACTATTACACTCTTACATCCCTACTTTTAACAATAAGAGCTGCAAATTTTTCCAACAACCATGATTAATTACTTAATAGCATCTTTCTAAATGGAGGCTGAATGGACATTCTGCTTCAGAGACCCAAATGCTACCTAGACAGAGGCAGAGAAGGTAGAGATCTTAAAATCTAAGTGGGCATGTTTTATTTAATATTAGGGATGTAATAGTGTAGTCGATTAACCAACTAATTGATAAGCAAAAGCTTATAGGTTAATGCAATAGACTACACGCAGTTCCCTCCCCCATTTGCCAGTAATTTTTTTAGCAGGCTGGCCAGCAACCCGGCTCAGTCCTGGTTCACACAGAGTCCAGGACCTACTACTGCTGCGGTTCTGCAGCCCATTGTTGGGTCTGGGAGCTCAGACCACCCCCTTTCCCCACAGACAGGTGCTGCTGCCATCCCGCACTTTTTCAGAGGCAGCAGCACAAGGAAACAGGTCCCCACGGGGCACTGGTTTTTAAACTGTCTCCCCTCGTAGACCAGCTCCCACCTGGCACCCCGCACTCCTGCCTCTGATACAGAGGCAGCTGTACAGATTGGCAGGGGCCTCCTCAGGAGTGAGGCCAGAGTGCCCTGGCTGTCGGCCCCATCCTAGGGACTATAGAATGGTCGAGTAACAGATAAGAATGCATGAGGCTACTCAACTATTCAATTAACCAATATTTAATTTAATTTAATTTAA
>CM057845.1:293517211-293539493 GCA_030068395.1 Apalone spinifera
CCCCTTTATTCGGCACTGGTGAGGCCACATCTGGAGTACTGCATCCAGTTCTGGAGCCCCCAGAGGGCAACAAGGATGATTAGGGGACTGGAACACATGACTTACGAGAAGAAACTGAGCTATTTGGGCTTATTTAGTTTACAGAAGGTAAGAGTGAGGGGGGATTTGATAGCAGCCTTCAATTACTGGAAGGGGGGTTGTAAAGAGGACGGAAAGACGCTGTTCTCAGTAGTGACGGATGGCAGAACAAGGAGCACTGGTCCCAAGTTGCAGTGGGGGAGGTCTAGGTTGGATATTAGGAAAAACTATTTTACTAGAAGGGTAGTGAAAGTACTGGAATGGGTTACCTCAGGGGAGGGGAGGGAGTGGGGAAGTATAGACTCTCCATCCCGAGAGGTTTTTAAGTCCCAGCTTGACAAAGCCTTGGCTCGGATGATTTAATCGGGGTTCATCCTCCTTCGGGCAGGGGGTTGGACTCGATAACCTCCTGAGGTTTCTCCCAACCCTCTGATTCCATGACCCAAAAGCAGGAAAGCATTGCCTGATGGGAAATCTCTGCTCCAGCTGCTAATGAACCCA
This sequence comes from Apalone spinifera, assembly GCA_030068395.1. Taxonomy (NCBI): domain Eukaryota; kingdom Metazoa; phylum Chordata; order Testudines; family Trionychidae; genus Apalone; species Apalone spinifera. The sequence continues at coordinate 293,517,791 of CM057845.1, forward strand.
TGCCTGCATGCACCCAGATCAGACCAATTCTAGTAATAAATCCTCTATTGGTATCCGAAATACTGACGCTGCCTAATTGCATTATGAGCTCCTTGGAAAGAATACTGCCCATAGCCAGGAATGATCCCTCCCTCCCTCCTGGCACGTCTAGACTACCCTCGGCTTCCAAAAGAAGATATGCAAATTCGAGTCTAATTTGCATATCTTCTTCCAATCCCTTTTTTGGAAGAAGTGTTTCACGCAAAACTCCCCCTTTTCCAAAAGAAACCTTATTCCTCAAAAAATGAGGTTTACAGGGTTCTTTTGAAAAATGGGGGTTTTGTGCGGAAACCCCCCCATATAGATGGCTTTTCCCTCCCCCCCCCCAAAAAAACCTCTTCCGAAAAAGGGATCAGAAGAAGATATGCAAATTTGTGTGGAATTTGCATATCTTCTTTCAGAAGCCGAGGGTAGTCTAGACGTGCCCTCTAAGTATAGTCTATCGATCTTGCTTTATGTGATCAGTTATGGTTTGCTAGCCCTGACTTTAGTCATCAGATTAAATTTAGATGTAATATTGTGACTGTATGGTTATTGTCTGGAAATAAATAAATAACTTTCCATTCGAGGATGTGTGTGTGTGGGGGGGGGGGGTTTGGCCTCCCCATTCACTCTGCAGCAACGCTCCTTGTATCTAAGATAAAAATCTCTGCAGCACCCACAAACCATGTGGGGTTTGCTTATTGACTGGTTTATTGTAGAATGGTTGTGTTATAAAAGTGGAGAGAAGAATACACTGAACCAGGGATGGAAGCTTAATAAGTGCTAGTCAGCCCAGCCTGCTGAGTCCAAGGCAACTTGGCACTGCTGTCCAGTTAAATCCTATTCAATTGGCTAATCCAGGGCTGGGCAATCATTTTTGCAGAAGGGCCCACTTATTGAGTTTTGGCAGTGGTATTTTCTAATTAAATAAGTTTTATTATCATCATGAGTATCAGTACATGGTTGCGTACTGCCTGACTGGTAGACACGCTCATGCTGCATGAGCGTGTCTACCAGCCAGGCAGTATGTAACTACGCATGGGGGGGCAGGGCTGGAGCAGGATGGAATCCCCAGGGCTCGACTCACCTGTGCACCCCACCGGGACCGTGCGCAGGACAGGCAGTGCCCCGGGATCTGCGTGCACCCGGGCCAGCCCCCTCCCTGCTGGCCGGTTCCCCCCGGCCAACCCCACTCCCTCCGACCCCCCATGACCAGCCCTGCTCCCCACGAACCAGTTCCCCCCCAGATCTCCCCCAGCCAGCCCTGCTCCCTTGACCCCCTCCTGACCAGCCCTGCTCCCCGCCGGCTGGTTCCCCCCGATCTCCCCCGCCAGTCCCCCACATCTAAGATCAAGTGTATTCGGTATTTTTCTTGAAACCATATGGCAACCCTATCTCCCATCCCCACCCTGCCTAGGACCCGCAGCACCTAGAGGACAAGCTGCTTCCGTCCGGTGCCAGGCACCCCAGGTGGGGAGAAGAGACTTTGCATGCTCCCCCATTCCCAAGTCTCAATTGGCCTGGGGACAGGAGACCAGCAAGGCGGCTGGGGGCCGGATCAAATGGCTTAGTGGGCTGTGGACTCCATCTTGCCCACCCCTGGGCTAACGGGTTAAACATATTGTTTAACCAGTTAACTAATTGAAGGAGGGATGAGCAGGGGGGCTGCTCCAACTTGGTCTGAGCACTTCCTGCCTGCAGAGTGCCCGGGCCCACTGTAGACAGATATGGCTCCAGCCAGGACACCACAACAGCCCCTGCCTGTGGGGTGCCCGGGCGCACAGCAGGAAGAAGCTGCTCCAGCCTGGCCGGAGTAGCCCCGTCCACAGCAGGGATCCCATGAGGCTGAGGCTGGAGCAGATACCTCAACTTAGAGCCCCAGGAAGCACTGGGGAGTAAATACCTTGAATGACTCTGAGGAGTAGTTATTTCTAAATAGCAGCAGGGGAATGTCCACTCTACTGCTCTTTTAAAATAACTTTCAAAATAAGTGTTATTCCTTGTGGAAAGAAGGAGTTATTATTTCAAAATAACCAGCCCTTTATTTCAAAACAATGGGGTTGGTACTAGTGTTGACAAGGGCTCCGGGAATACAAACAGCACACTGATAGAATTATCAAACCCCACCCCAGCAGATTAACCCTAATAAATGAGCATACCTCAGAGTAATGGGCAAATCTGGCACCAAAACCTATTAGCCCAAACCCAAAGTCCCCGCCTACATCCTGAAAACCTTATCACAGCTCCACCCCAGAGCCTACACTCAGTTGGAGCCCTCACCTCAAACTTCTGCTCCAGCTTAGAGCCCCCTCCAGCATCCTGATCCCCTTGTCTTTGACCCCAAGCTGGAGTTTATGGGAAGCCCGGAGTTTTTGCAACTCACCTCCACCCCAACCGTACAAAGCTGTGTGGGACCTACAACTGATTTTTTTCTGAGAGTCAGTGACCTTAGGAAAAAGGTTCCCTGCCCATGATCTACAGTCATGATACCTAGGGCACATCAAGCATCTTGATAACACACAAAAAGTGTCACTGGATATTTGAGACAAGCCAACTCCACAAGCGTGCTGGTTTCCGCAGAGACATCCTCCTCACCCCAATGCCTCCCACAGAGCCAGCATTGCAGGTGGCTGGTGGGAGCCTGTGCTTGGGGAAGCAGGCTTTTAAGCCAGCTCTTCACAAGCACCGAATCCCAGAGAGCTGCCTTCCCCCTCTCTTCCCTGGGCTTCTGCCTCTGTATTAGAGGCAGCAGCATGGTAGGGGTGAGGCAAGTGGGATGCCAGCACAGCCTCTGTCCACAGCAGCAGCCTCTGTCTACAGGGTGCCTGAGCCCCCCCGTGGACAGAAGCTACGCAAGCATCCTACCTGCCCCCCAGTCATGGACCAAGACCCTAGTGTGACAGGTGGTGCAGAAACACAGAATCAAAAGACTGCCCTTGCCTCAAAGAGCTCTTAATTCGCTACAAGAGCGAGAGCTAGGAAATCAGTAGTTTTTTTTAAGTGTAAGCTACAATTCTGCAAAAATTGACAGCTTAGCTCTACCCCTCCTCTCAGAAAGAGAGAGAGATTCTAATTATAGATGGGGAGTAGATTTAAATCTTGATATTTTGGCATAACAGCTCTAAAACATTGACCCCGTTACACATGCAATGGGAAGATTCTAACCAAGTTTTTTTTGTAATGATGAGCATAATAAATACTATGAAACCTGCACCACTTTACTCTATTAGTCTTACTGAGACTACGTGACACTACCAAAGATCAGAAGAAATGACTTGAGCAAGTTTTCCTCATGGCAAAGAAATTAATTTTAATGAGATGGAAATCATATGCACCACAAATTAGCAAATGGAGTATGGGGCTACATTAACTCACTGTAATGGAAAGGACACTTCACAAAATACCAGAAAACTTAAAATTTGTAATAATCTCTGATCCATATTCTTTGAACTACAAATATATTAAAAGATGTAACCTAATATGTATCTTATTCACACATTTTTCTTCCTCTCACTTTCTCTTAGATATGAATATCAAATTATCTCTATATATCTTTAGTTCCAGAAAGTAATGAAAAAAATACACTTGCTTATAAGCTGTGGATAGCTTAAAACTAAATTCTAAGGAAACCTGTATCCAACGGTTGTATTTTTATTTTTCTGACTAGGCTAGGTAGGTATTTACCGGATACAATGCACACCACTGTACGTCACAATGATGAGGTTACATCAGAAGATCTAGAATCTTTTCAAGTACAATCCTCCAATAGTCCCTCTGCAATGGAAAGTACAAAGGGAGAAGGTAAACATCTCCAAGACCATCATGTTAATTAGAACACAACTGTTTGGTTTTGGCTGCAAATTTACACACTAATAAGCTGCTGCTATTTCATTTGATAGCTCTCTATTTAAAATTAAATAAAGAAACAAGACAGATAATGAGTTTTCTGCTGGTAAAATTTGAAATTCTGAACAAAGACTCACTGAGCCTATGAAAAAAAATCTGAAACAGGCAAGGACTGCAGAAAGAAAGAAAATCAGTTTCACTGCATATTAGATCTGGAAGTAGAAACATCCCTTATGCAGCAAAATTAGACCTACAACTTGTATGACAATATTTGTGGTCTACTAAATTGATGACTCCTCCTAAAGCGCCATGTTTTTCTGATGACATTCTGTACAAATGACATTATAGAGTTCTACGAGGGTGGTATTTGGGGAAAATGGAGAGGCAGTTTTATCTCAGAATTTTTTATCATCGGACTTTAAAAGTGAAAACAAGTATTGTAAATAATTTGACCTGAAAACTCTGCCTGGGATCTGTAAAACAAGCTAAAAATCTTTCCTTTTTAAATAGCTTAAATTTAAAGATTTTGCTAGATAAAGTCTTCCCTCAGTTACACCGCAAGTTGGTGCTAACACGCTTGCACAAAAGCAATTGAGGGTATAAACTAAGGACAGAGATGCAGAGGGTGAGAGAGTCTATGGGGTATATTCTGCTCTATTATCAGAGGAAATGTGTGTGAAGGAATAAACCCAGCTAAAATGTTAAAATCCCAGGGTTAAGCATAGAGGGCTGCCAATGGACAAAAAAGCCATGTTTTTAGTTATAAATTCATCACATCTGTTAAGGAAATAACTGAGACTTTTTTTTTTTAAAGACTCCAAAAACAAAAATCTCTTTTCAGAATAGGGATGTTAAACAGCAGTTAGGAAGCTAATCAAGTAGTCGATGGAATTTCTATTCTATCAACTCAATTAGTCGATAAGGGGGGTTGCTACAGCTCTGTTTTTTAAATGTAGTTAGAGCCACAGGGCTTTAACTGCATTTAAAAAGCACAGCCACAGCATCTAGGACCCAGCGTGAGCTGCGACTGCTCTGTCCCAGTGTGTGCCATTTCCCCTGCTGCATCTGTCTCCCCCGTCCCCTGCAGAGAGGGTGCTGGAGGGAAATGCCCTTTTAAGCCAACTCCCCCAACGCTGGCTCCTGCTTCTCCCCCCAGCTGACTCTGATATAGAGGCAACAAGGGGGGCAGGCAACTAGTCAAGTAGTCACTCTATTACCCGATAAAGCTATGCTTATCGGGTATCAACTAGCTGAGTAGTCGCTTACATCCCTATTTCAGAATAAACCTGCATTTTAAGAAATAGCTGGGAGATTACAACTGTCAGAAACAGATGCAACATACTCCTAGAAGGCTCAGTCTGCATTGTCTGATTTGTTTGGGGAGGATGTTGTGGGCTAGATATAATGGGTCAGTTCATTCCTGTTATCAGCTTATTAATGTATAAGGGATGTATGAATTTGTCCCACTATTTTTCTGTTTTCAGAATACTAAACTTATCTTGTTGTCACTGTTACTTAGTGACATGACTACAGATATGTTTTTAACCAATTCCAGTATATTACTGTGTGTTAAATCAAGAATGGTCTCCTCTCTTGAATGCTCTGGAGTTAACTATTCCACAACGGAATCTTGTAAGGCTGTGGTAGTCACTTATTTTTTGTCAAGGTCTAGACTACAAAGAAATTAATAAATAATAATGATGACAACAACAAGTAAATAAAAAGATTTTAAAAGCACTTGGTGGAGTATTTCCTTTTCACCAGAAAGTTTCCCAATGGCTAACAGAGTTAATACCTTCTTCTCATCCATCCATGCATTGAGATCTGTGGACTCCACCTTTATATCTAGCCTTTCAGAGAAAGTGACCACAGAGGATAATTCCAAGATTCAAATCTTCTTTTCCTACTAATCCAAATTCATCTACCCCCTCTTACAGTTCTTCACAGCATAAGTACCAATATGTAGCATACCCACCACAACTTCCTCTCCAGCGTGAATTGATAGGGTTACCAGGTGTTCGGTTTTGAACCGGACAGTCCAGTATTTGAGCTTTCTGTTCGGGAAACAAATTGAGAAAATATACATGAGAAAATATAAGTATTTTCTAAATAAGATGTAATGTAGATTGAAATATAATATCAAGTGTGTCCAGTAATTTTGTTGAAACCATCTGGCAACCCTATGCACTGAGATTTGTCTAAATCTCCATTTAGGCTCAAACTAGTGATGTGAAAGCTTAACCAGTGGGGGCTGGAGCAGACGGGGCCATACAACCTGGCCAGAGCAGCCCCTGCTCGTGGCAGGTCTGCAGGGGGAAGAGGTGGACACAGACGGGACTGCTACAGCCAGGCTGGAGTAGCCTCCCGCCTGCTTCTCCTTTTAATCAGTTAACCAGTTAAATATGGTTAACTGGTTTACCCATTAAACTGGATTTTACATCTCTAGCTCAAACAGTGTTTAAGGTCACAATGCCTGGTTAATGATATTGCTATTTCATTTCCCATCACCACAGACTGTATCTACCTCACAACTGCAATCTCTGCTATTGGAATGACCTCCTCATTCTGTGAAGTATAATCAGCTTCTTCTTCCTGGGCCTGAAGAAGGCATTTAGTTCCTTCATTCCATCTTAGTCCCTCTCCCAATCCGAGACTGGCTTCCATAACTAGAGCATTGGGGGCATCTAAGTTATCACGGGTCCCGTCTGTACAACGGTCTATCCGCAAAACATCTGTGCAACGGTCTATCAAGATCTCTCTCTGGTGCTCCTCTTCACTAGCTCTGGCATCAGGACACCGTACCTCCACTCTGAGGGTCACAAGCTGTTTGCATCAAGCACATATATACAACCAGTTGGCCATAAGGCCAGCAGCACTGTACTATGCACTCTGTTTCATAATCTGGATAGTTCCTGCCAGGAGTAATCTACTGCTGGCCTCTGCCTCTTCAGCAGAACTCGATGGTTTTCTGCTCTGCATCTGGATAAACATTGGAGCTGGATTTTATCTTTAGCTGTAAGTTAGAATTTATGGCTCTCAGTGGCTGAGTTTATTTAATGGATTTTCTTAACGCTGGATCATGAACAACCAATTAAACCACCTACACCATCTCGGTACCAGATTCCCCTGGGCTCATTCTGTCATTGCTGCAGCTTGCCTGGGGCCTCTTTCAGCTCACTGAGCTACACAGCATTGGGACAGAACTAGATGGCTCTTTTTTCCCTTTCTGATTTCTCTGTTGCTTGATAACCTCAGACTAGTTATCTCAGTCCTAACTTGCTGCAAGTCTTAAGTCCCCCCAAAAAAACCCACCACTTTATGAAAACCAAACTACTCTACACTAGGAATGTAAGAATGTAGCTGTTTAAACAGGTAATCAATAAGCACGAGCTTATTTGTTACCCAAAAGGTTACATATGTCTCCCGGTCCAGCTCACAGGGAGCCAGCAGCAGTTCAGGGCAGCAGATGGGAGCTGGTACTTTCCAGGAGCTGGCTTAAAAGCCTGAGGAGACAGTATGCTGTCCCACGCTGTTGCCTCTATATCAGAGGCAGCTTAAAAGCTGGCTTCCAGCATACACCGGCCCCTGGGAAGCTGACTGCCACCCTTTTCCGCTGCTTCTGTATCAGAGGCAGCCGGCGCAGAACGCATCTGGCTCCCTGGGAGTGGGATGGCAGGCAGGAGCCGATGGGCACCGGGAGCCAGCTGCCACCCCACACTGCTGTCTCTGATACAGAAAAGGCAGTGCAGAGTGGCAGCCAGTGCACACCACGAGCCAACTTACAAGCTTCCTCCAAGCACACTTTGGCTCCCAGGAAGCTATCTGCCGCCCCGCATGTAACCACTGAAATTTTCGGCAGTTACACAATTGCATGCATTTTAACATCTCTACCCTACTTTACACCTTTTACAGCAGGTGAACCTAGAAAAAAAAATCCCCAGCAGTTAAACACTCTGGCTCTTTAATGCAAAAGAAACTTAGATAGTGACACATCTGCTTTTCCGTGTCCTTAAACGGTCATCAATCATCACTTGCGTACCCATATAATTTTTGAATGACAGCTGCAGTATGGTATAACAGACTCAGCACTTAAATATGGCTCTTGACTGCCCTAGAGTTTATACTCCGACAACATATCAAAAAACTCTTTCCTCTAAAGAACCGTAAATTAACTACCTTTTAATAACTTCTTATTATCTTTATATTATTATTAAAGGGTTCTTAATGGGAAAGAAACACCTAAGTACAATCAATACAAGCCGTCTGTCCCAACTGATTAGCATAATTCTTACTTCAGTGACATGCTGGAAATGTGCCAACATTACCTTGTGCACAATTAAGTGTCTGCTAATGCCTGCTGCTACTCAGCAAGCCTCACTAGCTAACAGTAAAAGAACTGGGATTTATGTTTCCTCTCTCTCATCCCCTCCACGTTCCTCTCTGCTCTGTTTTAGCTCACATGTACACTGTTCCTGAAGAAGACAGCCAACTATAAAAGGAAATGGTTACAAAGAAAGAAAACTCTTGAGCACAGAACTGTCCTGGTGTTTGTGGTACTCAGAGCATACAGCCAGATTCTTCTATGAGCCAAACTATGCCTGGCAATAAACATGAGTTTCTGGAAGCAAAGATGTCTTAAACCTTTGCACTCTTCTGGCTATGTCTACACAGCAGTGTTATTTCAGAATAATGTCGTGTGCATCTACACAGCAAGCCCGCTATTTCAAATTAAATTCCCTACCCAAGTAAGCATCTTCTAGACAGAGCACCTGCACCTGGCATCCCACACCCCAATTCCCTACCCTGAGCTCCCTTCTGCACTAGGGATGCAAGTGAATATTCGACTATCCGATAAGCATAAGCTTATCAGATAGTCAACTAGTCGCTTACCCTCCCCTTGCTGCCTCCAGCAGAGAGGCAGGGGGAGGGAGGAAGGGAGCAGGAGCCAGTGCTGGGGGGAACCAGCTTAAAAGCTAGTTTCCTGCAGTACCATCTCCATGCGAGGGCAGGAGAGGTAAAGGCACAGAGGGAAACGGCATGAGCGAGGACTGAAGCAGTCTCCCCTTGCACCAGTTCTGCTGCAATTCTGCATTTCAAAAGCTCAGGCGCTGCAGGGAGTCTCACAATGGCCCTGTGCTCCCTGCAGGGCTTCCACTTTTGAAATGTAGCAAAAACCTGGCAGTTCAAAGGCAGAGGCACCCTTATCAACTAATCGAATAGTCAATAGAAATCCCATTGACTATTCAATTAGTTAATTAATCTAAATTTAAAATCCCTATTCTATACCCAACCTCCATCACAGATCCCATAACCCTTCCATAGAAAAGTGCAGCTCTTGAACACTTACCAAGATCATGGAGAGGCCCCACCCCATCAAAAATTATTGCCCACCCCGATCTGGAAGATAAGGCGATACATAAGAACAAATCAAGTCAAACCAACCTGATAGCTTTCTTTGACAAGGTAAAAAGCCTTGTGAATAGTGGGGACGTGGTGGATGTTGTATATCTTGACGTTAGTAAATCTTTGGATACAGACTTGCATGACTTCCTCGTAAACAAACTAAGGAAATACAACCTAGAGGGAGCTACTATAAGGGTGGGTATATAAATGGTTGGAAAACCATCCCCAGAGTAATTATCAATGGTTTACAGGAGGGATGTTAAAAATTTAGTTTAATCAACTCATCGACTAGTCTATAAGCAGGTGAGCTGCAGCAGGGTTAGCTCCTGGTCCCAGCAGTTAACCCCACTGCAGCTCTGCCTTTTAAATGTTTTAAGAGACAGCAGGCTCTTAATCCATTTAAAAGACTGAAGTGCAGCAAGGGGGACCTAGCACAAGCCGGGACAGCTCATTGCCACTTGCGATGGGTCCTACCTGCTGTGCTTCTGATTTTTAATTGTAGTAAGAGCTGACAGGCTCTTAATACATTTAAAAAGCAGACTTGCAGTGTCTGGGACTGGGCGCAAGTTGAGAATCAGCTGATTCCCGGTTCGTGCCTGCTCCCCGCTACGCCTCTGCCCTCTGCACAGACGGTGCTGGGGAGACACTGATTTTTCTGTGGATCAGCAGCCCCTTGATCCCAAAAAGGTTCCACACCTCTGGCTTATGCCCTAATAAGTTTGTCTCTAAGGTGCCACAGGAGTCCTTGTTGCTTTTGGTTTTCATAAGACATACTTGATCAAATGCCATGCCACAGGATATCTTGATTTAGAAGGATGTTTTGCTAGCTCTCCCACTGCACAACATTTTAGAGAGAGCTAAATTCTATCCTCAAATGTATTATAATTCCTGTTTTCATTAAGAGTTGCACAACCAAGCACAGGATTAGGCCCTTAATTAAAATTCAGGTTAATGTTTTAAAATATTTAGCAGTAATGATAGCAAATATTTGGGTGTGAAACTCAAACAACCTGATAAGTATGAAGGTTAAAGTCATCTAGCCTCTTTTGGCAGGGAAACACACACATGAAAAGGCATTCATGTTTCCTTTTGTCTAAAACTCAAAAAAATCAGAGTCTAATCTCAATTAGGCTACAGTAAATCTATAGCATCTCCACTAATGTCAAAGCAGATGCTGTAGATTTACATCAGTTAAAGGAGTTAGAATGATTTAGAATGTATTCTTATCATCTTTTAGCAAAGTTTTAACTTCCAGAAATAAATATATTTTATGTACTCAGAATAACAGGTAAAATGCTCCCATAAAATTCACTCTGTAGATCCGAGGTGGGAAACCTTTTTTGGGTCGGAGGCCGCTAACCCACAGAAAAAAATCAGTCAGGGGCCACACACAAGTGAGAAGCAAAAACCAAACCCTCACTGAGATGGTCCCTGACAGAGAAGGACACTCGTTCCAGCCTTTTCTAGATGGGGACCTATTTTGACAATGCAGGAAGACTTGGTGACCCGGGGCAATTTAAAAAAAAAAAAAGTATGAATGGCTCCTTAAGAGCCACCTGGGGAGACACCTGGCGACCTTTTTGAAATGAAATGGTGACCTATATTTGGGTCCTGACCCATAGGTTGGGAAACCCTGCTCCCCACATTCCCCTCACGCACCAGAGCCTGCAGAAGTGCCAGGTTGGTAGACTGTGTGCGCTTTAGCCTCATGGTGGGAGGGAGAGAGCACCAGCACAGGCTCCCCGACACGAGTGAGCCTGACCCTTAGGGGGCAGATCCAGGCAAACTGGGGGCAGCATCTGGCCCCTGGGCCTGAGGTTCCCCACCCCTGCTGTAGATCTTGGAATTTTATCATCAGTGATTTTAAAACCGTTAAGATCTCTTAAGCACAGCTTTACTTACTTTATAAGAATATACTGCAATAATATTTATGAACCCTATCCTGCAAGTGCTCTGTGCATAGAGCTCCCATTCCACACACACAGCACTTTAATGGATTATGCCGCATATTGTTTCTCATAAAGATCTGATTCTGTAAGCATTATTCATATGACTATTCCAATTAAGTCAATAAGGTTACTCAAAATGAGTAAGGAAGTAAGCCTGCTCCTCTTTCTTTAGTATCTAACAATGAGGAAACAAATTACTTTTCAATATATGCAGGATGTGTTTTCCATATTGACCTACTGTTCTTTTCCAACAGAATTCTCATTCATATACCAAATACACACTAGTCTGTACAAAAATAAAAGGGAGGGGGGAGCAAATATCATTAGAGGATGTTTCTAAATCATTCTCTTGTCGGTTATCCTTTTTGGGCAGATTCAGAGCACACCAGAAAGACTGACTCTGGGCATGCAGTTCAAGCAGACTGTGAATGATCAGCAATGTCTGCAGGAATGATGGAATGCTAGATTTGTTTTAAAAACCATTCTGGGTAAGAAACATTTATAGAGCAGAGAAATGAAAACTGAAGATTTCTCCAAAGTGATTGTTAGCTTCCAAATTAACATTTAACTTAGTAAAACCCATTTACAACTGGACTTTCAAATGTAAGCTCGTCCAAGTGAAAATCACGTCTGGACTTATATGAAAAGCATTTTAAAGTAGCCTTAGTCTGCTCATTACAATGAACGTGCACGGCTCTCTTCTTGCAAAGATTCCAAATTGCTTTAAACAAAGTTAGGCAAGCCAAAGTATCCCCATTTTATAGATGAAATAACTGAGGCAGAGAGAAGTTAAGTGACTTGCCAAAGTCACCACTAGAACTAGGAATTTGAGGAATACTCTAAGCAGAATTCCCTACCCACTAGACCACACTGCTTCCCAGATATTATTACATACACAAACAAGTTTTCTGCTTGCAAATATAATAAATGACAAAGAAAACTGAAAACATGTTTTAAACTAGCTCACTAATATTCCAAATAGTATAACATGACCCATCTAAAGTTTTCCAAGTGTTAAGTCCAGAAAATGTTACACTTAATATGGATAAGAATCTTTTCCTACCACTGTCCCTCTTCATGCCTTCCTCCTAGTTCCTTTCTGTAGTCCCCTTACTAAAGGTGCTGTGGACTTTTTCTGGGACGATCCTATGTGCTGCAATCTAGCTCTAAAGACTATAATTCCCATGAGCCCTTGAGGAAAACCAGGAAGGAAGTTTTGGCCTGAGGCTCCCCATGTGGAGAGGGACTCTCAGGAGTCTGTGGATTTGCCGCTGTTTTGGGAACAAAAGGGAGCCAGGCTGCTGTGGAGGAGTTTTATCCAGTCCAGGAGCTGTTATGTTGCAGCTACAGACTGGGACTGAGAGCCTTTGGAACTGGGATCTAGCAGGCTGTTTCTGATTGCCCTGGAGGAGAGAGACTCTGGCTATGCCTGTGGCTCAGAAGGACTCCACTACACCCAGCACACAGAAGGAGTTAATGGGTTCTTTGGGAAAGTGCTGCCTGGAACAGACCTCATAGATACAGTAATTCTTCACTTAACACGTGCCTGCTTAACACGTTTTTGCGATAGCACGATTTTTTTTTTTAGGGAACATTTTTCAAACACGACCCCATCCCTGCAATAACACGATTTCCCCTAGGGACGGCCGGTGGCTGGCAGCTGCGCGAGGCTTCCCCTGCCTCCCTGCAAAGTGGCAGAGGTTTGCCACTCGCCACGCCGTTCCCCAGTGACCCCCTCTGGCTAGATGCCTTGCATCCGGCCAGAGGGGGTCGCCGGGGAATTGCAAGGCAAGCAGCAAACCTCTGCTGCTTTGTAAGGAGGCAGAGGAAGCTCTGCGCAGCTGCCAGTGACCAGCCAGCTGGGGAAACCCAGCTGCCGGCTGCAAGCCCCCTTCCTTGTCCTTCCCTTCCCTTCTCCAGAGCCAAACACTTCCCCTCCCTTCTATAACCCAGTCCCCTTTCTCCCACAACTGTATGTCCCAGTCCCAGCTGCTAAAAAGTGCAGGCTGGAGCTGCGAGTGCACATGCACTTGAAACGCAACCACCTTTTCCACTATTTTCAATGGGAAAATTGACCCCACATAACACGTTTTCACTTATCACGATCATTTTCTGAAATGTATCCACCATGTTAAATGAGGAATTACTGCATAGACTAACTCTGGGTCCAAAGAGAGGCAGAGAGGCCAGCACAGTGAACCAGAGCTGCTGCATAGCTTGGACTCACATACATACACATCAACTACAGAGAATCTCCACTACAGCTGCTGCTCTTCAAGTGCGCCCTTTCAAGTGTCTAGGTACGTCCACTCTAGCCCCTTAGTTTGAACTAGGGAGGCTAATGAGGGCGACCAAAATTGCAAATGAAGTGCGGGATTTAAATATCCCGCACTTCATTAGCATGTTCCCGGGCGGTTGCCATTTTTGGAAATTGACTAGCCCGGAATAACTGCACGCGGCAGAGAAGCGCAATTCCAAGATAACCCATTAAACCTCATGGAATTCGAACTAACTGTTAATTCAAACTAAGGGGATTATCTCGGAATTGCACTTCTCTGCCGCATGTAGACACGGGCAGTTATTCCGGCTAATCAATTTCCAAAATGGCGAACACCCAGGAACATATTAATGAAGTGCGGGATATTTAAATGCCGCGCTTCATTTGCAATTTCGATCGCCCTCATTAGCCTCCATAGTTTGAGCTAGGGGGCTAGTGTAGATGTACCCTCTGGGACTCTGAGTCCAGAAGAGTGCACACTCTAGGGTGGGATAGATGGTGACAGTGCAAATGCCAGCTAGATAAGTTCCTGTTACTTCTGTATACTTTGTTAATTGTTGTTATTCACTGTTAAACCCTGTGTCTTTGCGTTGTTAAGTAAAAGTGTGCTCATTTTCATGTAATCAATTAGATGTATATTATTTATAATTGTTGTTCTGGAGCTAGATCCAGATTATTGCTGGAATAATTTTATTCCTGCAGGCTCCCAAGGCACATCATTAAGTCTGTACAGAGCCAGCCAGGTGGAGGCACCAACACTTTATATTCTTTATGAGCAAGGAACTGTGGATAGGTTTTCCCCAACTAAACATCACCACCACTGGGTACTCAGGTTCTCCTTTTATGTTAAGAGCATCAGGCTCCCAGGCACACCTGTGAGTGTGACCTGCTCCTGAGTAACCCGGGGAGGAAAAAGGGGTTACATTTTAATGCCCTTTTCTGTACAGTTCCATCATCACACCCAAAAACTTTGCTATTGCCAGATTCCTGCCCTCCTCCAGCTGCCCTCTACTGGTTCCAAGGCCAGGTAGCACCCTATGCACCATCTGTATCACTCTTGGACTGCTATCCCTCCACATTTCCACTCCATCTCCTAGCCTCCTACCATTCCAATCCATGTCTGTAGTCACCAGCAAGACAACTGACATTTTATAGACTTTTACCAATCATTTTAAACCTTGCTCTGTGTACATAGAAAGACAATTGTGTTCAAGTGTGACCCATGCAATAGGTGTGGGGAAGAGAAAATGGTTGGGGGAGGAACGACAAAAAGGAACCAAATACTACACTGCTTTAAGGCATACCTACAATTCTGCAGTACTTTTCCAAGCCCCAGCCTAAAGTACAGGACTCAAAAGACTCCAGCAAAGAAGCTTTGACCTCCTGAATCAACAATATATAGCCCTTCCTAGTTCTTCCTGACCGTATTGCATGGCTGGGCAAACACTATCTAGGTAGCACAGAGTAAATATATGTAGCACTAATTATACATATCAACGTACTTTTCAGTAATCAGATAAAACTATTACAAGAGTCTTCAGCTAGGATTTGAAATATTCTGCTGCACAAATAACTCAGGCTAAAAACCCCTACCAAAACAGGAGCTGCACCGAGTAGTTGGAAACTGCAAACAGAAGACACAAGATCAAATCTAAAGCCTAGTCCACACTATGCCCCTGTCCCTTGATCTACCCCACCCAACTTCAGCTACACGAATAGTGTAACTGAAGTTGATATACTTACCATAGTGTCTTCTATGCAGTAAGGTCAGTAGAGGCAACTACTCTTCTTATCCTAGAGGAGTACTGGAGTTGATAGGAGCGCACTCACAGGTCAATCTATTGTGTCTAAGTAGACACGATAAATCAATCACCGGTGGATCAATCACTGCAGTATGGATCCACCATGTAGTAAGGATAAGCCCTGGAAAAGGCCATAAAAATATGGCAAATAGCACAAATCTGAACCAAAGCGCATTCATGATTGGGAGGGGGGAAAAAAAAAAAATCACTAAAACATTGATGACTGATGGCAAGATTTTAAAAACGCTTCCCAATTTTAAAAGGCAACTAATAACTGCACAATTTATGAGCCCATCAAAACAAATTAAAAAGGCAGCTGGATCCTGTATCGGCTTTTAAAAAAAGGAACAGTCAGCAAAAAGAGCATTCCCTATATCGGGACAAAACCTGTATGTCAACCACAGATGGAGGCCACACTATCCAGATAAGATGCAGAAAGATACAAGACCTGAACATCCCAATCATACTTAACCCCAGGCTTCTGGGAAGCAGTGAAGGCAATGGGATTTTTACCAGAATGAACTCTCTTTTGTATCAGCCTCTCGCTAGTAAGGCCTTTAATAAAATTTGAAGCCTTCTTCTGGCCACAGGAAAAATAATTGCATTTTCCTCTGTTCCTGTTTAGACGTTGGATGAAAAACCTTCTATTTCTAATGTTTTTGCAGAAGTTCATGTTCATTCCCCCACCTTATTCACTTGAGAAATTTCATACCTCCTAGCAGAGAGTGAAGTTTGAGATGTGGCCACAACAACAGACATAACGTAGGCATGCACTAAAATTTCAGAGACAATGAGGGCACAGAAAGTGACAAAGGCTATCCAAAACACTGATGATACGAAGAAGCCAGTTGAGATTTTCAAAGTGCCCAAGGGAGTTAGGCTCCTTCTCTTAAGATCTCAGCAGAAAACACTAATCTTTAGATGACTAATACAAACTATTGTAACAATAGGGGAAAGGAGTACATACCTATCGCTGTCAACCTATCCCTCGTATGCATTACAGTGCAGAAAAAAAAGCACACACTCCACAATTATAAAGATAAGTAATTCCAAAGAAATAATAGCTGACAACCCTACTCCACACGGACTCATGCCATATGATTCACAGCTTACATGACTCCACATAGCCCAACTAATAACAGTTGGAGGTGCCATTATTTAATCACCATTTAAAGGAAACACAGAATTCCAAATCCCAGTCTTAAAAATAGCCATGTAAATGTCAAAATTATTATCTCAACATTTAAATCTGAAGAGTCAACAGAACATTTCACCCTATGGCAGAACATAGATATTCTAGTTTAAGATGCTCTGAATGCCATAATTTGTATAAGCAATGGGAGACATCATAATGTTTAACATTTAAAAGAACAGTGCAACATATCTGATGGCAAAATGGACATTTAAACCATCGTTATATGCACTTGTCACTAAATTTAATCTGCATTACCCTGAGCAGTGCTCATATAGTTATATGGCAAAATGTAGGTTCTAAATAAAGTTGAAGTATTAATAACCTCCTCTACTTAAAAATGTAAAGCACTAATAGCTCCTCTCAATATGGCTCACTTTTAACCTTTAACAACATTCAAGTCGTTGTAATTTCTATCAGATTGTTTGGAATTTGATTTAGTTCAAGTCCTGAAGCTACAATTAAACTCACAGCTACCTTTTATAACTATGTTTCATTCAACAGCTAGAATAATCTTTAAACCCGGGAGTGAGGGGGAGAAGCGGGATACAAAATGCTATTTACAACTGGTTTGCACAATACACGTATCAGCAAGTTGTGTTATGTATTTTCAGAGTTGGTGGAAAACAAACCATTTCTCACCAGCACTGGAGGAAAATCATCAAAACTAATTCCTCTCCCCATCTTTCACCCCCTCCAACCCACATGCTATTCAGAACTGAAATCAAAATTGCTGTGTAATTTTGCTGGGAACACGCACAAAGGGATTTGCAGAAGCCCACAGAATTGGCCTAACTGTTCTCTCACAGAAGTCAATGGTAAAATTCCCCTTGATTTCAATGGGCAAATTAGCCAACTCTGAACTTCTGAAAACTCCACCCAGTAAATTTAAGGATCAGACACTAAAACTGTACAGAATGATACACTCCTATTACAACCCAAAGAAATCCACTAAGTTAACTGTAGCTGGGAGGGAATTTCAGGTCAGTCGAGCCACCTATGGATGGATCCACAAAGGGATTTAGGCACCTAACTCCCAAATTTGCCTCCACTGCAATCCACAAAACTCCTACCAAATCTGCAGGCACCTAAATACATTTGGCACCTAAGTGTTTCAAATAAAGAGTCCCCCTCAGAGTACATGCATTGCTGCCTCCCTCCAGACACCTGCTTCCCACTCCAGAGTGATTCATGAACCAGAGAAAGATGCATCTTCTGTCACCTAAGTCACATGTGGAGCCAAATCTGATGAGCAGCCTCTGAGCACAGGTCCCACACAAACTCTGGTGGCAGAAGGGTTTGGGCCCAATAATTAGAGCACAGCTCTTCTGTCCCTGCACAGGGAGAGAGAGGATATGAAATGGGGGCTCCTCTCAACCCAGAGAGCTTTGGGATGTTCTGATTCGGGGTTCCCTCAATCCCTCTCAGTAAGCCTCCAGGTAAATTAAAAGCAGGCCATCCCTCAGGAAGCCTGCACTGCCGTGGCAGAGCAGAGCTCAGCGGGCTGGAAGAAGGTAGTGGGGCAACGCGGAGCAGGCTGCTGGGTCACTCCGACTCCTGCTGCCACAGTGAGTGGGAGGGCGGCTCTTGCTGCTGCCCTGTACCAGGCCCCCCAAGTAATCTCCCGGGGCTGCCCATAGCATGATTAAGGCAACTGCCGTGGACCCCGCACTCCCCAAGCATCCTACCGATGGGATGACTCTGATTAAAAGTCTCCCACCACTCATATAGTTCCCTAACCACGGTCACTGCCCACATAGTTCCCTAACCCCTGGACTACACAGTCTCTGACTCTCTAGCCCTAGCGACAGTTCAGCTGTGGATAAATACTTATATGGTCATTGGGTCAGAGAGAAAGAGTGTGCATGTGACAACAAGCAGGAGAGATATGGGGGGGGGAAGCAGAAGGGGCATGAGACACGCCCCCCAAATGCTGTGGGCAGTAGGGGAAAAGGCCAGAGCCTCTGGGCAGACCAGGGGACTAGCCAGGAGGAGCTGGCACCAGCATTCCTGCACTCACCAGAGTGGCAGGGAGAAGCAGAGCAAGGTGGCTACACTCCCCTGGCTCCCAGCTGCGTCACTCACGGGAGGGGCAGGACCTCACCTCCTCCCCGCAGGCACCGGTGGGAAGCGGAGTGACACTGCGAGAGGAGCAGAGCGAGCTACAGCCATGCTGCTCTACTTCCCGCACCACTGCGGGTGAGCCTGACCCCTGCTGCCAGAGCCAGGCCCCCGCTAGTTCCCCAGGCCATGTTGCTCATGGAAGGTGTTGGGGGGGAGGCAGGGCAAGAAGAAGCAGGGTAGCACCAAGGTCTAGAACCAAGGGGGCATTGTCCCAGGCCTCCCCCAGACTAGAGTTGGCATGGGGAGGAGTCACATGGGGGGCAATCACAAGGCCAGTGTCCCCTGTATCCTTCCTCAGCGGTTGCTTCTATGAGAGAGAAAGGGAGGGGAGGGGAAGACAGCTTTGTATTCCAGCAGGTCCAGTCCCACTACTCAAAGGTAGGAAGGTCAGGCCCAGCAGGTAGTGATCAACAGCTCGATGTCAGGTTGGAGGTTGGTTTCTAGCAGAGTGCCCCAAGGTTCGGTTCTGGGATCGGTTATGTTCAATATCTTTATTAATGACCTGGATGAAGGGATAGATAGCACCCTCAGTAAGTTTGAGGATGACACTAAGCTAGGGAGAAGAGGTAGACACAGTGGAGGGCAGGGATAGAGTCCAGAGTGACTTGGACAAATTGGAAGATTGGGCCACAAGAAATCTGATGAGGTTCAACAAAGACAAGTGTAGAGTCCTGCACTTGGGATGGAAGAATCCCAAGCATTGCTACAGGCTGGGGACCAACTGGCTTATCTGCAGTTCTGTAGAAAAGGACCTGGGGATTACAGTGGATAAGAAGCTGGACATGAGTCAACAGTGTGCCCTTGTAGCCAAGTAGGCTAATGGCATATTAGGGTGCATTAAAAGAAGCATTGCCAGTCAATCCAGAGATGTGATTATTCCTCTTTACTCAGCTCTGGTGAGGCCACATCTGGAGTATTATGACCAGTTCTGGGGCCCCCACTACAAAAAGAATGTGGACGCATTGGAGAAGGTCCACTGGAGGGCAACCAAAATGATTAGGGGGCTGGAGCATATGACCTACGATTTGGGTCTATTTAAACTGCAGAAGAGAAGAGTGAGGGGGGATTTGATAGCAGCCTTCAACTTCCTGAAGGGAGGTTCCAAAGAGGCGGGAGAAAGGCTGTTCACAGTAGTGATGAATGGCAGAACAAGGAACAATGCTCTCAAGTTGCAGTAGGAGAGGTCCAGGTTGGATATCAGGAAAAACTATTTCACTAAGAGGGTGGTGAAGCACTGGAATGGGTTACCTAGGGAAGTAGTGGAGTCTCCATCCCTAGAGGTGTTTAAGTCTCACCTTGACAAAGCCCTGGCTGGGTTGATTTAATTGAGATTGGTCCTGCCTGGGGCAAGGAGCTGGACCTGATGGCCTTCTAAGGTCTCTTCCAGCTCTATGATTCTACTCTAATCTCCTCTTTCATAATTTCTCCATAATGCAGCAACTTCAACAGGAGAGCTAAAAGGAAGCCCCCATCTCAGACTAGCCCATAGCCCAGTGGTTAGAGCTGTCATGAGACGTAGGAAACGACTATTCAAATCCTTCCTCCCTCGAGCAGAAGGGAGAACTGACCAGTGTCTCCCACACTCCATGTATGTGCTCTCACCACCAGTTATAAATTCGGCAGCAGCACCACTACCTCCTTCTCCATTATCTACTATACGTGTGGCATGAGGCAAGCACTTAATCCACCTGCCTGAAGGCAGCCACTTGTGGATCACTAAGCAGAAACAGAGAGGGTGGAGCATAGGACACAACCATCTCCCCCTGCTTAGCATAAATGGCCGTCCGCCTAGTGAGATGGCTTTTGTAGATCACTTTCTTCCGGACCTCTCTCCCCACCAGCAGTGGATTACAGTGCTGTTGTGTAAGTGCCGAAAATCTGGGTGCTGTGACAATGAGCACTGCAATGCCTACATCCCTTTGTGGATCCCACCCCTAGTTCTTAAGCCTCCCAAATCAAGTTTCTACCCTGGTAAGAAATTCTCTTCAGACTTCTCCCAGATCACAAAACAGGTCAGGAGTTCATCAAAATCAGAGGGAGGCTGACTGAACCAGAAGGAGTGGTACTTTGCATGTGGGTATGGATCAGGGCACAGCTATTGACCTCAGTGGGAGTTATGCGCATGACCTAAGAACAGCGCGATTAGAAAAGTTATAACCCAGGAAGAAAAAGTGGCTGACTGGTGATATGCATTTTATGTATTTGACATTTAGGCTGGCACTCAGGCAAATCACCAGAAACAAAATCCAACATCAACTAAAGATAAAAGAGACATTTCCAACACAGAGCCTAGAACACATCTACTTCTTCCCCCCACCTTTCCCACTCCCCACCTTCAGCAAAAAAAGACAGAGTTAAATCCAGGCATTATTGACGTAAGTAGATTTTTTTTTCAGCCGATTTCAGTAGGGCGAGGATTTTACCCAAAGTGAATAGATAAAATTTGCAGCTTGCTTGTAAAGTCAAAAATAGGGCTCTGCAACAGTCATTGGACAGCCACAGTAAGTGACCTGCCTCCAGCTCCCAGAGCTACAAGATCTGAGACTGAGGTGTTATCAGGGATCAGGTTAGAACACAAGGAAAGGAATGGCCCTCAGGAGCCACACAACCCAAACCACAAAAGGCTTCAGAGATCAAAGTCAACTCCCTGCACTTGCACACAGAAATAAGCTGGGAGCCTGTGCAGTCCAGGGAAAGGAAGTGGAATACTAGATCTCAGTCTCTTTCCATTCATAGAACTGCCCTATTGTCTTTTGTGTTTATGCTGTTGCTACAGTCAGTGGGCTAATCTCAAACTTCTTTTGCACTGGAGTTGATTTAAAATCAACTCTAATGATTTTAAATGGACTTACACTGAATACTCCTCTCTCACTTAAGTTAATGATAAAATTAATAGTGCAAGACCAGGCCCTTCCACTTGTTTAAGTGAAAGGAAAATCAGGATCATTCTTTTTGAGTCACTTTTTTCCACAAATACACCTCTTAACCGAACAAATTGCATTTTTAAAATAGGCTTTTAAGCTGGCTCCCTATGTAACAGCTTCTGGGGAGCCGCCTGCCCACCTGTGCTGCTGCCTTTGTATCAGAG
>CM057845.1:293539593-293587413 GCA_030068395.1 Apalone spinifera
GCTGCTACTACATTTAAACTGCAGCAAGGGTAGTCCCTGGATTCCGGCCTCCCCTTATCGAATAATCGTGTAGTCAATACAAATTGTATTGATTGCACGATTAGTCAGTTACCTACTTCTTAACATCCTTACCTGGGGCAAAGCTCCAACTGACTTCAATGGAAGCAGGATTTCAGCGCTAGTAATGTGAACTAGAGACAAGTCAAGAAACCCTTCACATAAACAGAGCCAGAAGATGGTTAAAAAACCCCAAACCTTTCTGTCATTATTGACCTGTGCTTGATTCAAACCTTCATCCAAGAGATGAAAGAGATTCCGAACTGGGACCACATGGGATAACAAATCCTATTCCACCTCACAGATATTTCTCCTATGAGTAAAAGAAAACTATTAATCTGAGCAACATTTGTACTGGTTGTGTGCATCAGAAACATCTGAGAACTCCAAACATATTTATGCTCATAATGGAATAAGAGCTACTAAATCATATCAGCAAGTAATGGCTAGACACACTACTCAGTTATAATTGCCCACTTCATTCTATTTGACATAATCCATCCACTACGTACCATCTGGTCACATTGCCATATTTGATGATAGCAACAATGAAAACATAACTCGATAAAATAAAATGCACTTGTCAGAAACAAGAACAGCATTAAAGGAATCTAGCATTTCATCCTGCCATTCATCACAGCAGTAAAATAGCAACCCAACACACAAGTCAATGAGCATTTCAGTATATTGCTAGTTAATACGTATTACTATGCAGATATTAAGATTCCAAAAGATACAACCTTTAATTAGAAAGTCTCTGGCTCATTTAAAAAGCTTGACATCTAAAGGCAAGTACAGTCAAGGCAACTTACTGAGTATTTGTGACACTAGATGCATAGTTAACATAAAAAATATGCAGCGCCATATCACAGGTTTCTGGAGCACCAGTCAAATGGTTTTAATTTGGGCTTCTCAACCTGCCTGCAACATCTTTTCAGCACAATGATAATGACACAGTTCTCCAAACTTTCACAGCAGCATTTTGAGATCACAGACTGGCTTCAGAGGGATCGTTTATTCCTTTCCTAGTGCCATCATCGGATTTTTTTCAAGGAAACAAAAGTAACTTTGGTTAAATTGAAAAAGATAAACTCTGC
The DNA here is from genome assembly GCA_030068395.1 of Apalone spinifera. Taxonomy (NCBI): domain Eukaryota; kingdom Metazoa; phylum Chordata; order Testudines; family Trionychidae; genus Apalone; species Apalone spinifera. The sequence continues at coordinate 293,540,748 of CM057845.1, forward strand.
ATCAGCAAAAAAGGGCAGCAAGAACTGGACTTATGCTGTTTTGTGGCATCCTGGTTTCTAAGCTGAGGTTTATACCCCCTATATAACTGCTTTAATTCAGAACTAAGCGACCAGGGAAAGCACTCCCTCAGCTGTTAGTGAACATTGCAGAATTTCTCCTCTCTAATTCACAGAGCGCTCTCTCAGCTTCTAAATCCTCTGCCAGGAACCTGATCATTCATAAAGCCTCCCCTCAACACTAAAGGAAGCTAAATGTGGAGAATACATTCTCTACGGGGCAGAGTTAGATTTTTTTTAAACAAACCCTGAGCAAATGCCGCTGCTCCTTTCTGAGTCTGACAGCAATGCAAGGGGACAGAAAAGGAGCGCAGAGGGAAAGCTCTCATTTCCCGGAGCATTTTCTTTGCAGGAAGGGAAGCTTGCAGCTCTGCAGCGCTCTCACAGTGCCGGGGTTTTTAATCTTTTATGTCCCCCATTTATACAATTCATTTATTGTAATGGCATTGAGGACAATCGCCAAACCTTAATTCTCCAAACCACAAAGCAAGGGCACGAAGCCGCCAAGAACACAATACAAGGCACACACCGATACGGCTCTTTAGTGCCTGGCTGTCCCCCCCGTAAATAATCCAGCAGGGTTCAAGAAGTTGCAAAAGAGGTTCGATTTTCTTCCTCACTGACGCTAGAGGTGGGAAGGGCCCATTTCCCAATCCCCACACCAGGGCAGGGCTGGATCTCTCCGCGCCTAGATTTACCAGCAACTGGAAACGCGGTCATCTGATATTTGCTTCAGCTCCCTGATGTTGGCCAATGGAAATTCAGTCCTATTTGCAAACCAATGCAGCGGGGATGGAAACGGTCCGCCCCAGCAACCCTCCCGCGGCTGCCCTACAAAGGTTGAACTAATCATTAACTGCAGACGGCAAAGCGAAGGCTGCTCTCTGGCCAGGCAGCAGCCGAGGGCGAGGCGAGCGGTTACTGCCAGGCTCAAACCCCTCCCCCCAGCAAAAACCCGAACTTGACTCAAACGTGCAACAAGCCAAGTGAAAGCGATCGGCCCCAGGGCTCAATGGGGAGCAACGGGGGAAGCTGTCTCTCCTCCCCCAGCACTGCCCAATGCACGCACTTCCCCTGGGCGACCCCCACCGGGCGGAGTCCTCGCCACCAGCCCCCGAGCAGGCAGCAGCTGAGCGCGTCTTTCCCCGTCTCCAGCAGCCGCGCCGCCACCTCCCGGGGAAGCCCGCACCCATGCGAGCCGCCGCACACCACCCGGCCCTTCCCCCGCACCTCCAGCGAGCGAGACGCAGGCAGGAAGAGCGAATCCCCCTCCCACACGGGAACCCCTCGCCTGCTCGCTGCAAGCCTCAGCCAGGCACCGCGACCGGCTTGGCTAGTCACAAACGCAGCTGAACAGCATAAGCACAAAGCCCTCCCCCCAATACACACACAGCACTCTCCAGCCTGCGACTGGGTTTAATGCGGAGCAAGGCAGGAGGACGCTCGCTAGCACCACGGTTGCATTGCACCGCACCGGGCAGGGGGACGGAGGAGCACTTGCTCTCCCCCTTTGCAAAAGCACAGCTTGGCCAGAGCGCCGCGGCACTTGCTCGGCGGTTTCCGCTGCCCGCGGGGGACTTTCTCCTGCTTTACCGAAACCGAACCGGTTTAAGTTTGGCAACTCGCACGTGCAAACTTCCCTCCCGCGCCGAGCCCCCGGGAGCGTGCACGGGGCGGCGGCTGCACCTTCCTCTGCGTCCCACGCTAGCGGACGCTCGGGCGGTGCATACCCAGGCAAGTTTGCAAGGTGGAAAGTTTCCACGCGCTTTCCCTCCGCGCCCGCCCGGCTCTGCCGAGGGGCCGGCCCACCCCCAGAAGCAAAGGCGACGCACCCTTCCCGCCAATGGCATCAGCTCCGGGGCTCCCCGCTCTGCCTCCGCTGCCCGGTCTCCATGAGGCAGCAGCACGGAGCCGGCACTGGGGCCGGGCGGAGCAGGCGGGAGGCGCGGCGCGCTCGGCAGCTCCGGACTCTGCTTGCCTGCGGGCTCGGAGCGCAGGGGGAAGGGGGCGAGCTGATCACAGCGCAGCCTACCGGGAGAGAGCCCGCTCCAGGGTATCCGCCTCCTCCCCCCCATCGTTAACCCCCCGTGGAGCCTCCTGGCGCTCCAGCCGACAGAGCCACACTCACCGCGCTCCCGCCGCCTGCTCGCTGGGAAACACGGGGGCTCAGCCTCTGTGTCCGCTCGGCTCAGGCAGGAGATGCGCACACGCTCCCTCTTTTCCCAGTCTGCCGGCTGCCTCCCACCACAGACACACACCGCTCGCTCCGTCTCCTCTCGCACGCCTACCGAGTTCTCAGTCTCTCCCGTCCCCTGCTGCTACCCTCCTACACGCCACTCTACATCCTCCCAGCTGCCGCCACCCAGCCCAACGGCGCACACCCTCAGCTCAGTGCAACAGCACTTCAGTGGCAGGCAGGGCGAGCCGCACTGGGCATGGAAAACCCTGAGCCCAGGCCAGGAGGTCCCAGTGCGTTTCTGCTTTTATCCCCTGGCCCATTGGTCCTTACTGTTTATTCCTGATTCCCCCAGCAGGTGGGCTGTGTATGATGAGTCACAGCCTATGGCCCCCTCTCACAATATCTAATGTGTCTATCCTGCCAACACCTTTGTGAAGGAGGGACCTGCTATCATCCCCATTTTAGAGCTAGGGGACTGAGAGACTAAGCATGAGACTTCCAAAAAGCACCCATGCTGAGTTCCTAATGCCCATTAAAAAAATCAATGGGAGGTAGGTGTCTAAATCACTTAGGCACTTTTAAAAATTGCTCCCTGAATGATTTACCTAAGGCCACACAGGAAGCTTGGGGTGGAGCAAAGAACTGAACCTATATATTCCATGAACCAGGCTAGTAGCTTAATTTTAGAACCATGCTTCCTCTTTTACTGCTTGTTTTTTTTTTCTAGCAGTTTTTCCCTTTTTTTTCTTTTTCGATTTGAAAAATCTTTTATCTTGGTCCATAATTACTGGAAATATCTTTTTCATGCTGTCTTGTATGTCAGACAGTGGAGTAGGTGTCTCCATTTCTTCTCTGCCCTATTGGTTCCTATTGGGGTTGAATGGGTGCTTCAGGGTTTTCCATTTTCATGTGTAGTGTGTACTCCTGGATTCTGCACTTGGTAAGAGTCCAGCTTAGCTTTGCTAGTTTCACTGCAGTAGTGAGGGTAGTCTGCTATGATAACTCTGTACAAGGAGTTGTAGCAGTCTAAAAGATTGATTCTTCCCTCCCCCCCCAGTGTTTCATATATTGGTATGAGGTAGGGCAGCGTTTCTCAAACTGTGGGTCCCGACAACTTCAAGGGGGGTTGCGAACAACTTCGAGGGGGTCGCGAGCAACTGAGAGGGTGGTTGCAGCAATTAAGGGGGGGTCAGGAGCAACTGAGAGGGGGGTTGTGGTATCACAAGTTTGAGAACCCTTGATGTAGGGTCTAGCATCGAGCATTTTCAGGTTTTTCACTCCATTGGTTGGCAGTTTCAGGTTGTTGAAAGCAGGAAATATGAGAGTAGATTATGCCTCTGAAGTTATTTTGGTTGAGAGCCTCTTCATTTTTGAGTACTGGGATAGGCTTTTATGTACTATGGTACTTACTATTTGTTACACAATAAGAATATTCCTATTGTTGAACTGTGAATCCATTATGGCACCTTTGCTGCTCTTAGGGTAAATTTGCCCTAAGGCACCCCTCTTGTTCTACCGTTCAGAACATTTTTATATACTTACCAGTTTCTTTCCATTTGGGATGCTCAATTATCCCTATTTTTGTGGGATGTTACAGTAAAGGTACATCATCTGTAAATTGAGTTTGTCTGTCTTTGTAGAGCTGGAGTCCAGTTCCCTGCTGTTACAGTTGCTTCCTTATGGCTTACACAATGCATCTGAGAAAGACAGCTATCATCAGTGCAAGTGCTTTGAAGTGCTAATTTAGTTTATTTTCTAGTCTGTTGCTCTTTCACTCTTTTCTTGCCCAACCCTTTACTGCTGGTCACAGTTGCTAAGCATGACTTCTAATCAGAGGACAGGAGAAAAGTTCCCCATGAAAACCACAGCATGGCTTCCTTCACAGATCTCAAAATACACTCTGGATGCATTGGGCAATCTGAGATTATAAATTAGTATAAAGGTGAGGGGAAAAAACAGCAAGCCCATATTAATCACACTATACAGGCTGTACTGACAAATCCAAAAACAAACATCAAACACAAATTGTTTATTTAAAAACTCTAACTACAAATAAAAATAAGTACATTGGCAATGTTACCTTTTACTAAAACAAAAATACTCTACAAGTCATTTTAATTAATGTTTGTTTTTCTCATAATAAGTCACCCAGTAAAACTTATTACTACTACTAACAGCTTACCAATATTTGCATTATAGTAGTCTGAAGAAGTCACATCTTAGACCAGGAAGGCATTGTGCTAGCTACTATACAAACATCAAGTAAGGAATAGTTCCTGTTGCTAAGAGTTTACCAGTATATTCTGCACAGACAAGACAAACATAAGTAGGAGGGAAAATATAGTCTATTACAGATGGCATTGGGAGAAAAACCGATTTAGCCAAGGTCAGGCAAGAAGTCTGTGGCAGAGCCAGGCAGTGGCAAATTAGTCACTGGTCAATGGGGTGTATGCCCAGGGGCCCTGACCATTTGGGGGGGCAGAAAAATGGGCACCCCCATACCCTGACCCCACTCTCCCTTTTCACCCAGTGCTCCTGCCAGGGAATAGGGTCAGGTTGTAGGGACTTGCCCCAATCCCTTTGCCAACTGCTCCTGTTGGGAAGTAGGGGAAGCTCATTTTCCCCTATCTCGGTCCCCAGCAGAAGCATCAGGCCTGGGGGCAGGGCAAGGTAAGACCCAAGCCCTGACCCTCATTTCTCCTGCAGGAGAAGAGATGGAAGGGGTCGTGAGTGGAAGAGGTAGAACAGGCCCTGCCTTTCTCTGACCCAGGGTCCCACAAAAATCATAATCCCCCTCTGGAGCCAGGAACCCAGATCACCTCAGTCCTAGTGTACAAATAGTGCTCCTTACTTTCAAAAAACCTTGTGAATAAATGTAGCCTGTTTTTTAAGTTTTTGAGGTATTGTGTGTTTTTCTTTATATTTTTGAAATGCCTGTATGGGTGAATGGTAACATTCAAAAAACATAAATAAAGCCAAACACAAATTCCTCTAACTAGAAATTAAAATACTAGGATAAAATATATTAGATTGTGCTCCAGTGAGCCAATCTGATTAGTGTATATGTACACCTGTGCCCTCTACTGGATAGAATCAGAACTGTGTGTCAAAGTTCTTATACTGCTTATATTTACCTTCAGCTCAAATGGGAGGAGGCTGTGTTTGTTGAGTAGGGAGACTGCAGTGCCCTAAATTTGTTTCAATATTGCACAATCCTTTGTTTAATTTTCTTTTAAATGTCTCCTAGAATAGGGTTTAGTTTATTAAAACTGTTCCACAAGATTATGGATTTCACAGTCAGGGCTGGTTCTTTCTCTATTCCATCTATCCCCACCCTATTTGGCCTTAATTTCTGTTGTCTTAATTCTACCCTTTGGTAATGCACCCTTCAGATATTTACAGACTTATATCTGTTGTAGATCCCCTTTGTTGTTATTTAGCCAAACTTATACACATCAGCTTGGAATTTATTATCAGTAAATGTCAGTAAGCATTGAATTCACCGTACACAGCAAACGGATGACGTAATACTTCCATTGATAATTAATTAAATTTAAATATAAGAAAAGTAAAAACACTGCTGCTTGAGAACTTATCAGAGCTTGATTTAAAGATATTTACTTTGTGTATTTTGACATATGACAATTTGTGTTTTAACAATTTGAATTTCAGTGTCTTCTGTCATTATATAAATGTCACAGCCCCATAATTTCTTGCAACTCTGAACATTTTAATTGCTAAAAATAGAAAAAAGTGCTTAAAAATAAACATTGATATTATCTGTCAGAATTATAAAAAAATAAAAAGTCTAATTCTGCCAAGCTTCCTTCTATATATTTACTGAGTTACAGTAGATAAATGCTAATGAGTATTAGTGGTTAATTCAGTTTTTCCTTATTAATCAATCCCTCCAGCCCTGTAATGATTTTTGCTGCTCTTCTCTGAACTATCCCCTGTAGGGAGGGAATTCTGTTGATTAGCAATATCACTTTGTGTGGATGTAGGATTTTGTTCATTTGTAGATTACTTTCCTAAAGGAGGGAAACAGTTTCATATGGAGTAACTAAGGTATAGAGGACCAGACTGTCCTCTCATATCAGCTTTACAACAGTGTAACTTCATTAACTTCAGTGGAATTACCCCGATTTATACTGCTCTGAAAGCAGAATTAGGCCCAGAGTGGTTAAATGAGTTGTGTCAATCAGTAGCTGAACTTAGGTGTCCTGACTCCAACACCCATCTCAGTCTAGTTGATCCAGCTGCCCCTAAACATAACCATCTATAGAATTATTATTAAAAACAAAATAATACAACTATCATGTCTGATTTATTATGTTATCATACTCCACAGACACCATTCTGGAAATAGCTCTGTGCTTCCCATATGCCATCTTCTATAAACAGCAAGGGAAACACCTTCCTGCAAAGATGACCACATTAATGAAGATCTTAATAACCCACTACAGGGATATATGATCTTACTTTTAATCTAATTCATGGTGAAAATGTAGTTATTGATTATTCAGCTAACGTAAATAAAAAAAAATAAAACGAAGTGAGAGCACAAAAGGCTTCCAAGCGCTCCAAGAAAGGACAGACTGACTTTATATCTGATCTTAACTGAACCTGCAGCATACTATTAAAAATAAATCTCAGCATATTGTCATGAATTATGAAACACTGACATTTCATTTTGAATTAAAGCAAAGGGCTGCTTGTACACTATTTTAGAGTCACTTGGTTAGGCAAATTAATACACATTTTACTTCACCAGAACAAATGTTAGCAACCCTGCTATTTTTCAAAACATCAAACTATTTGCATAATGAAAAAAATATCTTAATAGAAGTTGTTCCCCAGGGCTGTTGTGAAAGTTATTTTGAAAGGAATCAAATCTGTTATGAATTGCCAATTGCTTAGTTCAAAATACTACTGATTATTTTTACACAGGTGTAAGAAATTACTCATTGCCCAGCCTGGCCTTTCTGGGTTTGTCTACACTGAAATTAAAGACTCATCACTGACTTGTGCCCACTGACTTAGACTCAGATTAATGGCCTGTTCAATTGTGATGTAGACTTCCGGGGCCTGGCTGGTACCTGGGCTCTGAACCAGAGGAGATAGGAGGGTCCCAGAGCTCAGGATGCAGTCTGACCCAGAATGTCTACACTGCAATTAAACAGGTCTTTAGCCTGAATCCTACAAGCCCTGAGTTAGCTGGCATGGGCCAACCATGGGTTTTTAATTGCAGTGTAGACATACCTACAGTTTACTGGGCCTCAAGCTGCTAAAGGGCAGAGGGGATAATTGGGCCCCATGCCCAAAAAGGCATGAACATTTTTTTAAAAAGTTGTTTTAACTTTTGGCACCTATAGTACCTGAGGTAGACATGAGGGATGCCCATTTGCTGAATTTGCATGAGTCCACAAGCAGCCAATAGCAATGCTGATCACACTTTTAAGATACCTTTACTATATCTGCCTATAACAGATACCACAGTGCCATTCTACTGTTCATATACACCAGCTTTGTTTTTGTTTTTTAAAAAGAACATCGAAACTGAAAATACGCCAAGTTGAGTTTTTTATTTCATAAGTAATCAAGATTATATCTTACAGACAATCTACTGTTTAAAGCATCAATTCAGAAAGGCACATGCTTTCAGCATATGGGTGAATACTTTATTAATGGATTTAGGGACGTGTAATGGCTTTGCTGAATAGGAATCTAAAACAGTTATTTGAAAAAGTCATCTGACAGGATGAAATTAAGGAGTTGCTTGGCCAATGCTCTTGTTTTCAGTTTCATCATTTGACAAAAAAAATCCATTTATTTCTATATCAATTGGCCATCACTTTTTATTTCTCTCAGAGGCAAAATCACCTACATCAGTAACAGATGTTTGTGGATCTGCAATCAAGAAACAGAAGTATGTCCTACAGTTTAATTTCTCATCATATATTCTGAACCTAGTTGGGAAGTGATAGAGCATGGTACTCAGTGACCAGATGATGCCACAGAACTAGGTGCAAACTTCCCACGCCGATTTGGATTTCTTCTCACATCTGCTGGTAGTGAGAGATATTTTAATTCTAACACTAAGTCAGTGTTAAGAGTTAATAAATTGTGACAAACTGTAACAAATTGCTCTACTTTAGAAACAAGATGTGGAGGCACAATTCAGCTAAATGGAGCCCACAGCAGAAGTTTTCCTTAGGGACGTTTGTCCGCATGTCTTTATACTCATCTTGGCATACTCTCTCTGAGAAGGAACTGCACCACAGGCTGATTTTCAGTAGTGCCAACTATTTAATAAGGTACTGGGCTCAACACAAGTGTAACTGGATGAAATTCTGTGGCCTGTGTAATAAAGGAGGTCTGGTTACATGTTCTCAGTGGGATTTTAAAAATCTATGAAACTAACAAGGGACACACTAGCCATTAACAACTAAGGCTTTAGCTAAATACTTTGGATTTAAGGACTAATGATCCCACCTAAAAATCTCCCTCCTGCCAGCAGGGGAGCCAACAGTCTCACCAAGCCCCTAGGCAAGATGAGGACAGTGGCTCTGCACTCCCAAAAGGGGCAAAGCCTCAGTCTGGAAAGGGCAGGGTCAGAGTAGCCAGCCCTCAGTGCCGCCCACACTGTGCTACACCCCCACCGTCAGAGCCACCCAGAGCACACTGTGCGGGGCTCTGGCGATAATTTAAAGGGCCTGGGGCTCTGGCTGTTGCTGCCAAAATGGTGGCCAGGAGCCCCAAGCCCTTTTGAATTGCAAGACCCCAGGACAATTTGTCCCCACCATCCCCCTTCCTTTGTCCCCACCATCGGCAGGCCTGCCTGCCATGTTGTTTCACTCTCTCATAACCCTCCTCAGGCAGGGAAAATCTTTGTGTTATTTGTTTTGTGCAGTGCCTAGCACAATGATACTCTGGTCCCTGGCTGGGCCTTTAGGTGTCATCATATTAGTAACTGAGGATGGGTGCTATACCTGGATTATCTTGATCTGTAATTGCCATTTAAAAAGAAAGATCCCCAGTTCTAATACAAAAGCCATTGCAATTGCAATTGAGTATTATTGTGATCGTAACTGCAGTCCCCCTTTGACTATTTCCTTTCATGAGGACAATGATATCATGCATCCAAAAATTGATTTTGACAGTTCAAGTCAAAACACTTCACTGGTATAATGCTAGATTGTGATTTTCAGCACAATACTATTAACTTCCCTGGAACCATATTAAAGGAACATTAAAGGTTTGACTTAAACCCTCAACAGTGAGGTCATTCTGAGTAAAAGGGAAACATAAGAGTGGACTTATCTCCTTAATTGATGCCATTGCAAACAAGGAGACAATGGCAAAGGTGGAGGCAGCAGTCAGCTCAGATCTTTTTAGCCTTTCCTTTCTGTTTGTTCCCTTTAAATTCCTTCCACAATCCATCAAGAATCACTTTAGCATAACTGGGCACACCACGAACTCTAAGAGGAGTGTATCTGATTAGCCTCTATCCTAGGTTCAAAGATATCAGTTATGCCAGTTTCAAAGACCAGATTCTGAGCTGGGTTGACCTTAGGAGATACATATTTGTGATACCAGAACACTTCCTTTCCAATGGGAGGGTATCAAATTTGATAGCTTTTTCCATGAATGAATCCTGTTTACAAAGAGTTGAAAGCCAGGGACTGTGCCTTTTTTTTCTTTTAGGGAGTTTGAGAAAGGAAGAAGTATTTTTTCAGGATTAGACCATGGAATATTAAGTTAAATTCTAAATTCTAGTCACAGCTCAGCCACTGGAGCTATGTCTACACTACAAGGTTTTTGCGCAAAAACCTGCGGAGCATCCATACCTCAAGCATGTTTTTGCACAAGAACATTTACAGTAGAACGGCAGAACAGAGGGCTTTTTGCGGTGTAGGTATACCTCCTTCTACGAGGAATAACTCCTTTTTGCGCAAGAGTTATTGCGCAAAAAAGTGTGTGTGGATGCTCAACAGGGGTTTCTTGCACAAAAAGAGCCTATCAGAAAAAGCACAGGTGCTCTGATGGCCATTCTATGAATGGCCATCAGAGCTTTCTTGCCTAAGAGCGTCCATGCAGTTTGGACACTGTCTTGCGCAAGAAGTTTTTGCGGAAGATCTTTTCTGCAAAAAGTTTCTTACACAAAAAGCCTGCAGTGTAGATGTAGCCTGATTTTTGCAGTGTAACCCTTGCAAGTCCCTTAACCTCCCTGTGCTTTAGTTTGCTTGGCATTATAAAAGCAGAGCACTGAAATATTACACTGAAGAATACCAATGTAAGACCTTGATTAAAAAGCAGAATGGTTTTGTGGATATGTTACTAGTTTGACATGCAAGATATCTGACTTGAAATCCTGAATTAATACTGGACATTTTGTGTGACTCAGGTAAACACCTGTATGAGGGGAATAGCTAACATGGCTAGGAGCCTGTTTACACTAGTGCTTTACACTGTTGTAACTTGCTGTGCTCAGGGTGGTGTCATGTTTTTTTACACCCCTGAGCAAGAAAGTTACAGCACAGTAACTTGCCAGTGTAGACAGCCTCTAGTGTGTGTCCTAGCACAATGGAATCTTGATCTTGCAATGGGGCCTGTAGGCCATTATAACAATAATAAATACACTGAGAAATTATGAGGCTTATTTAATTCTGAAAAGATTATTTAATGCTGATCAGATGAAAGATTTTATAGAACAGCAAAACATGTTTGGCATGAAAATAAGAATAAAAAGTTGATGATAATAAAATAAGCTGATAATATAAACTTTGTGGGTCCTGTTGCAATGCAAACAGCAACAACTCTAGAATTCAGGACATCATATAGGGTAGTCAAGAAGTTACTGGATTTTCTGAGGAGGCTATTGTATCCCCAGTAGATCTGTGCAGTCACTTCAGTCAGTCCTTTGGGCCAAGGTTCCATGCTTACAGACACTTGCACACACTTAACTTTATGTGGAGGAATAATCCCTTTGATGTCACTTTTAATGTAAAGTTAAGCATAGGCATGACTGTTAGTAAGATCAAGACCACAGGTTGGGACTGACTGGTCCATAACACCAAAGTGGCTTCTTTGGGTGTTTCCCACGTGTAGTGAAAACTATAGTATGGACCTCTCGAGGTCCATTCCAGTCCTAGTATTCTATGATTCTATGACTTGAGGTGTGATCCAGCATCCACTGAAATGGGAGACGCTCCATTAACATCTGTGGGAGTTGTATTTGACCCTTAATAGGCAACAAAGAATTTTTTTATTGTCAAAATGCAAAAACAAATACCATCTAAATTAGTGTTGTAAAATACTCGTTTCCTGTTTAAGACTCGAGATTTTATACATCAAGTTTCTGACCAGAGCAAAATTTTACCCGCTGAGCTGTAAGCCACTGAAAATAAATTTCATTGGGTGACCCTTTTTGCGTGTGTGTGTGGTATATTAAGGGGTTAACGACATTTTCTTATTCACTTTCGGAACACCAGTCATGATTTTATAGACCTCTTCCATATTTCCCCTTAGTCATCTGTCTTCTAACATGAACAGTCTCAGTCTTTTTAATCGCTTCTCATATGGAAGCTGTTCCATACCCTTCAGTTTTGGTACCTTTCTTTTTTGACTGCTGCTGCTCATTGAGCAGATGTTTTCACAGAACTATCCACGGTGAGTCATTGTCTGTATGATATTTTATACAAACCCTAAGTTTGTACCGACTTTGCTAGAGATTTTTATGTAGCCTATTGTAAAAGTAAGCCTAAGTCTAAATGAGTTGACTTATCCACTGGACGACCTCTGCGTACCTCTAGGCCAGCAGTTTTCAAACTATGGGGTTGTGACCCAGACTGGGTTTCATTGCTGCAGGGGGATCAGGTGACCAGCAGGGGTGGTAAGTCAGGCTACCTGCCTATCCTGGTACCACAGACTGTGCAGCAGGCCCAGCTCCTTGGTTGAGGGGAAAGGGCAAAGAGAGCACACAGGGATCTGCACACTGCCCCTGCTCCGAGCACTAGCTCCACACTCCCATTGGCTGGGAACCTGCTGCTGGCTGCTTCTGTGGTACAGCATAGTCTGCGGTGCCAGGAGAGGCAGGAAGCCTGCTTTAGCACCCTCACTGCACCGCTAACTAGGGGCTGCTCAAGGTAAGCCCCTCTTGCCCTAGCTCTGACCCCTGCAATTCCAAAGCTGGAGCCCTCTCCTATACCCCAAAGCTCTCTTTCTCAGCCCCGCTCTAGTCAAACTTGGTTGAGTTGCAAGCATCAACAATTTCCTTCAACTGGGTCATGAGAAAAAAAGTTTGAAAAGCACTGATCTAGGGGTACCGCTGGTTGAAAACCACTGCTTAGGGTTGCCAGATGGTTTCAACAAAAATACCGGACACACTTGACATTACATCACAATCTACATTACATCTTATTTAGAAAATACCGGACATTTATATTTCCTCATTTATATTTTCTCAATGGCTGCGTCTAGACTGGCATGATTTGTGCAAAATCTTGCCACCTGTCTACACTGGCCGCGAGTATTTGTGCAAGAACACTGACTTTGTAATATACAAAATCAATGGTTCTTACGCAAATACTCTGATGCTCCCACTCAGGGACAAGCCCTCTTGCGCAAGTATTCCACGCAAGAGAGCCACATTAATTTATTATGCAAGAAAGCCTGATGGCTAAAATGGCCATCGGAGCTTTCTTGCGCAAGAGAGCGTCTACACTGGCACAGATGCTTTTGCGCAAAAGCAAATCTTTTGTGCAAAGGCACATGCCAGTATAGACGCTCTCTTGCGCAAATACTTTTGCGGAAAAGTATGTGCACAAAATCATGCCAGTCTAGATGCAGCCAATTTGTTTCCCGAACAGAAAGCTAAAATACTGGACTGTCCGGTTCAAAATTGGACACCTGGCAACCCTACCACTGCTTTAGCTCCTCTGGCCACTTGCAAGCTGGATTTTGAACCCTGGTTCTCCCTGAGTTAGCCCCACCCTGTTGCCAAAGGTTCCTAAAAGAGCTAGGGATCAAAGGTTGGCAGGCTAAAGCCTTGTTAACAAGCTTTCAGCCTTCCCTAGCAGGCCACTAGGCTCAGTACACAAGCCCCTACACCAGTGATCTCTAACCTTTTTAAGCACAAGATCACTTTTTGAATGTAAGTACAATCCAGGATCTACCTCAGACTCAAATATCCTTGCCCCGCCTCCTTCATGTCTCTTCTTTGAGGTCCTGTCTCTGTTCACTCCGTCCTCCCTCCCTCCCTTCCTCCACCACCCACCTTCCCTTTCACCAGGCAGCGGCAGAGGGTGGGGGTATAGAATCTGGACTTGGGCTAAAGAACTTGGAGTGATAGTGGGGCTCTGAGCTAAGCCTGGGGCAGGGAATTGGGGTGCAGGAGGGGGTTCAGGTTGCAGGCTCTGGGAGGGAGTTTGGGTCCAGGGGGCTCAGGGCTAGGGCAGGGGCTTTGGGGCTCAGGGCTAGGGCAGGGTATAGGGGGGTACATGACTGGGGAAGAGATTCGGAGCTGGCTCCATCTGGACACTGCTAACCACAAGTGGCTCCTGGCTGGGGTGCAGTGAGTCTAAGGCAGGCTTGGCCCAGCACCACTCTCAAAAGCAGCCAGCAAAGCCCTGTTGTGTCCTCCCTCCATTCTGTGGAGACAGAATACACGGTGGGAGGGGACACCCTTACATCAGAGTCCTCCCTCTCCCTTCCTTGCTCTGCACAGCAAGCAGAAGGCTCCTGACAGGGGCAGGCAGCTCTAAGGCAAAGGGCAGGAGATGTACAGCAGTGGGGGGAGGGGCAGCTGAAGTGCTGGCACTTGATAACCTCTTGGCCAAACCAGTCAGGATCAGCTGTCAGAGGCTCCAAGATCTACCAGTAGATCCTGATCTACTGGTTGGTGACCACTGCCCTACAAAGACCTCACTCCAACAGTCACGTAGCTACTCCTCCTTTACTTGGAGAAGTCCCTCATAAAACTCCTGTTTGCAGGCTTGAAGCTAATAATTAAGAGATTGTAGGGTTCACAGGTTTTTCCATTGTTGTAGACATTCACAGTACCTAGTTTTAAAAACTATATAAACAATACATATACAAGTGCCAACATTTCATGGTCTCATTTCATAGCTGTCATCTCCCATTAGGGGAGACATCTATCAGTAGGGATCTATGCATGCCACTTTTCCTTTACAGTTATTGATGCTTCATTTTTTTCTTATTGAAAGCTGCTCATAAGAGAATTATTGAATTAGAAACTTGTTATTGGTAAAAGCCTTGATACTTTGCACAATTATTGCTGTATATTCATGTTTCTTTTATTATATTTTTATGTTTGCAGCCGTTATCAGTGACAGCTTGGCAGGTACAATCTGAGCCGTTGATTTTATTTCCCACCCACCTCTGTCTGCTTCCAGATGTGTCATTCCCTACCAACTCCTTCAGTACGTGGTGGTTGCTTATGCTGGATGACACTTGATAAGTAGAAATGTTGGAGAGAAAGAAAAACAAGATAGACAGAGAGAGGAAAAATGTCCTGTTACTTGGTCAAGTAATAAGGCTGTATCAGAGGGTGATCCTCACATTTCCCAGTGTGCTACGCTGCCTGGCCTGTGTGGGTGGTCTCAATCACAATTAGTGATGCAAAAGTTCATTTAAAAAAGCTAATCATGTAACTGCTGAAAATCCTAGAGGTTACACAGTTACACGCTGTGGGCTCAGCAGTATAAAGCCACTCCCCGTCTGACAGCCCCTGTGCTGTTGAGGAGGATGAAAGTAAATAAGCTTTATACTGCAGAGCCCAAAGCGAAGCTGCTTCTCCTGGAGCAGAGTAGGCAAGAGCTGCCGCTGGCCCTTCTCCTGGGGAGGAAGCTTTGCTGCTACAGGGGAGGCTTTGCTGTGGGCTCTGCAGCTGGCTCCCCAGAAATGGGGCCAGCAGTCCCTGCTGGCTCCACTCCCAGGAAAACAGCATATAACCTGCGAGGGGTGGGGAGTCAGGCTGGACCTACCACGTACAGGGGCTGTGTTGTCCAGCCGGCTGGAGCAGCCCTTCCTGTGGTGGGTCCCACAGGGCTGGAGCAGCCCCTTACCTGGGGCAGGTAGAGAGTTGCTCCAGCCCTTACAAGTTAGCTGGAATCAATAAGCCTCACCTGTTAAGAGTGATGGTAACCGGTTAACCTTTCACACTCTTACTCATAAGATGCATGTACTCTGCTACTGTGCACCAGCACTGCTCTGTTACAAGCACTACAGAACACAGTGCATGCATGGGTCCAGTGAAGACCTCCACTCAGTTTGCTCTGCCACAGCCAGCAATTATATATCTTCCCCTGTTGAGCTAATTACTTCAGTGCCCCTATATGCCAAAATTTCCTCCATAACAGGCTAATTGTCCCCCCTTAAACCTGTAATAATCTCTGTTACTCAATCACTTGGATAACCAGGGAGCCACAGTTGGCACTCTGTCACGGGCCCAGTCGCGGGCAGTTTATTCATTTAGTAATGGTTGAGAAAGATGATTAATGCGGCCCAAGGGAAGGTAAAGGACACTTTACACACCATTGGTCCTTATCTGACAGACCAAGGACAATGTGGAGGAATGTCAAGGGCTTTGAGGAGCATGGACATCCCCTCTCTACAAAGCTAACGTGCCTGCCATAGAAAAGAATGTACATTACCACATTTCTCCTTAAATACTGGACAGGCCAATTGCCACGGAGGTGGGCAAAGGTAGATGGTGCTGAAGTGCCTCTATTGCAGTGGGGTGGGCTCTTTCCTTATCAGGCTGGCAGAAGGCTCCAAGGAGTACTGCCTCCATGACTCTCACTCCCAGTTCAGACTGGCAGTCTACCTGTGGAGCAGGAATACTAGGGCTACCTCTACACTGCAGTTTGAAATAATATGCGCAATTTGAGCTATGGAAATTGTGTATCTTATTTCGATCTTATTTCAAAATAGCTTATTTCGTAATTTGGCACGGGCTACCCAGAGCTAAATTTTGAAATAACCCGCTATTCCGAAATGCCCCTTACTCCTCGTGGAATGAGGTTTACAGGGACGTCAGAATAGCAAGCCCAGATAACGGGCTTGCTGTGAAGATGCAGGATAGCTATTTTGGGATACTCCGGTATCCCGAAATAGTGTTGCAGTGTAGACATAGCCATAGGATTGGAATCTTTATAAGTGACTATTTTGTTTGCCTCAACTTTTGGTTGGGCAGCTTGAGACACCTTAGAGGCTGAGCATAAAGGCCTTGATTCTACATGTTTTGAAACTCCTATTGACTTTAAGAGATGTCACCCTTGGTTTTTACGTTTATTTTGATTTCCATCTAAAAACAACTTTATCCGAAAGGATGCCTGTCTAATCCTCTGGCTGTTCTTACTCTACATTAAAAACTACAATACTGGAGGACATGGCAACATAAATCATGTAAAGCGACATCTCTTCTCCTTCTTCCATAACACATCTCATTTGGACATTACTCAACTCTCTCTTCAAGTGAGATCTCCCATCTAGAAATTGTCAGCCACCACCTTGTGTCTTTTGCAGTTGCAATAGATTAAAAAAAGTCCACTCTTCTTTGTAGACCAATCCATAACTCAATGTTTGTGACATAACTGGCTCTCTTTCTTCCTCCTCCTGGTTTGCCTATTGTCTGCAAAACAATATACATGAAGTGAGAGTAGCAAGACAGCAATACCCATGATCTAGTTGTAGCCCAAGGTCCAGTGTGTTTCAGCAGCAGCCCTGGGAACTACAAGTTGTGGACTACAAACTGTGGCATGTTGAGAGAACTTCCTGGTTCCTGCCAGAATGTGCCCTCTGCTCCCAGCAGGGTCTCAGCAAGTACAGTGCTAGAAGCAGCACACAGGCTGCATGCTGAGAGGCGGGGCTGCTAAACTGTGATCCTGTTTTGTGTTTTTTACAGGTAGGACCAGAAAGAGCTATAGAGCACCCTGAGAGGAGTTGAAGTGACACAAAGGGAGAACCTGGACTTGGTTATTGTGGGGTTTAGTTACTGTGGGAGTTGGAACATGTTGTAAGGGGGCTGTGTTGTGTGCTGTAAGCTCTGCCCCCAGCAAGGGTCTCATCAGGGAGTGAGCTAGAAGCAGCACACAGGCTGCATGCTGAGAGGAGGGGCTGCTGAACTGTGATCCTGTTTTATGTTTTTTACAGAATAAAGCCTGTTTCTGGTGATTTGTGAGTGAGTCTGGTCTGAGATGCACCCCCCACACATAATACACAATGCAGAGCACACCAAGCAGCCTCAGGCCTACCCTTCCACAGTGGTGTAAGAAGCCACAAGGCTTCCCCTATGCTGAATAACCTCACAATGGGCTAGCCAACAGGAGGGGTTACACAAGTACTGGCACATGATTGACTATGTTGTTGTCTGGGATCAGGATCACAAAGACGTGAGCATTACTCAAACTGTGACTGGAAGTGATGGCTATTGTACCAATCATCACCTAATCCACTTGATCATGACCATCAGATTGGCACCAAAGTGATGGCTGCAATGGAAATAATATAGACAAAATCTATATGGAGGCATTCAAGGTTCAGATAAATTGTGATCTCTTCCGCCAGCACCTTAGTGAAAAACTGACAAATCTGAAAGAAAGATATCTGGGATGAATCAACTGTACCGAGGATGTGTTCAGATTAGGGATATGAATGATTAACCGGTTAACTGGTAAGCATCACCCTTACTGAGTGATACTCTTCTAGGTGTTTCCTACATTTCTTAAAGGACAAGTTCACACTGTGTTGGTTTTCTATTCCCTTTTGGATCTAATTTCATTCACAAGAATGCATGCCATATTACCCTGAAGAAAATTATTGTAACCCTCCTCACGATAACCTATTTTGACTATGATACCTACAAGCAACAGGCTAATTAATAAAAGCATGATGGAGGAGACACGAGGGGATAGCAGTCTATATAATTAATTGGGGGAAGGATTGACTTGTGTTTAAAATGCTGGCCTGAAACATAGGGGATTAGGGTTCAATTCCCAGCTTTTGTCTGACCTTGGACAGTTGCTTAATTTCTCTAAACCTCAGTTAATCTGAAAAATAGGGATAATTACTTTCTCCCAGCCTTTGGTTGTCTTCTCTAAATAGACTGCAAGTTGGTCAAGGTAGGATCTGTTTTTCATTATCTGTATATATGGCATCAGTGCAACAGGGCCTAATTCTAATAATAATTATTAAGACCTGGTGCAGCAAGGCGGTTTGTTTGTTCAGCTCTGTGACGAGGCGGACGCGACTGCACTGCTCTCGCGCCCTGCACTATCTGGGGGGAAGCTGCGGGGCACTCTGGTGGAAAGAGGCCCTGCCCCCCTCCCCGGCGTTGTGTGGCATGCACTTGGGCCACTGCACAACTGACGTCACAGCCCCAGTGCAGGCCATAAGACGCGGCCAGGGTGCGCCGGGGGAGGGGTGGGAGAGTGGAGGAGCGAGGGGTCAGCCGAGGTGTGTGGGTATCCTCGCCTCTTGGCAGGCAGCCGGCGGGACAAGGGGAGGTGATGAGGGGCAACTGACGGGCAGAGGTGACTGCCCTGATGAGCCCAGGGGCTGCGGCAGCTGAGAGCAGTCTCCGGAAAAAGGAAAGTACTCCGGACGTCATAGCGGAGAAGGCGGTAGGAAGCGACCCAGGCAGGGGTAAAACGGATTGACTCCCAGTAGGGAGAGACCCCATGGGCTGGTGAGTTGCGGGGTCGGCCCCCACCAGCTGAGCAGTGGAGCAAAGCCACACTCTTAGGGCCCTGGGTCAGGATCTGGGGGGGGGTGGGCCCAGATCCCCCTACCGCCACCGAGGGCAGATTCGGGTGAGAGAGATCAGCTCCTCAGGAACTGACTCGTAGTCTCCTAAGAAGCTCAGTTTTGGACTCGAGTTACAGATTGTGCAAACTGGGACATTGCAAAAAGGGTGTGTGTGGGAGTGGGAGGGGTCAAAGGACACACGAGGCCCCGTGGGCGGGTGGGTCCTGACAAGCTCTATTCGTCTGGGCCTCTGACACTGGTGTGTCTGTTAGTTCAAGGTGACAGTCAGGGCTGATCCCCTCTCTGGCACTCAGAGTGCAGAAGATGGGGGCCCGCAAGAAACCTTGAATACCTTGCCTCTATAGGTTACAGTTAATCAGTGGACTGGAGCAGCCCCCGCCTGTCTTGGGCAGGCGGCTGCTCCAGTCCTGTGGGGCCTGCTGCAGGTGGGGAGTGCTTCAGCTAGGCCAAAGCAGGGCCCAACCACATTGGGTGCATCTTGGTCACAGCAGCGCCCACCCATGGTAAGGGAGCTGCTCCAGCCACCCCTTGCACCACTGTTTAATCAGTAAACAAGATAAAGATAATGGTTAACTGGTTAACTGATTAACTGGGATTTTACATTCCTAGTTCAGATGTAGCATCCTCAATGTCTGTGAAGTCATGCTAGAATTCTCTACTGGGAACCATCTGGACTGGCTTGATGAAAATGATTGGGAAATACAAGACCTGATCGATCACCAACATAAGGCCTTTTGTGTCTGGCAGAAGGGTATCAATTCTGTGCTAAAGAAGTCACCTCATCAAGAAGTAAACACAGAGATTCAAAGAAGAACTCAGAAGATGAAGACCAGGTGATGGCTTGGTAAGTCAAATGAGCTTTAACTCCTCATTAAACCTATGATATGCACGGGTTTTCCAATGCCATTAAAACCATTTATGGCCTGTGCATCTGAGGGCCAGCCACGCTGACACTGATGGCTAGAGAGAAGTTAAGCAAAGAAAGGGAAGCTGTCAATGCATGCTGGAATGGGAATTTTGAAGATCTCCTCAATCAAGATTCTGCTATTGACAACAGTATTTTCACCTTCATCCCATAATGGCTGACCTGAGATGAACTCAGAATACCTCCAGCATGCAGTTTCCCTAGCTCTGGATGATGCCCACTGATTAGTGAGGTGAAATGGCCTCCCACTGACACAGAGCGGGAGGAGGGACTGCCACTAACCTGCTAAGGGGGGACTTGAAAGAACAGAAGGTGAGCAGTCAGGAGTGCGGGGTCAGGCCTGCTGATGGGCAACTGCCTGGTGGTATAAAAAAAAGGGCAACTGCCTGGGTGGTATAAAACTCTACGGCAATGGCTGGAGCCTTGGGCCCTTTAAATCACTGCCAGAGCACCATGCGGCATGCTCTCTGCAACACTGAGGGCTGCCTGTGGGAGGTGCGGCACTCTCCAGGCAACAATGAGGGCTGCTTAGCTCCAACCCATTCCTTCTGTCCAAGGCTCCATGCCTTCCAGGGTGCAGAGCAGGCCCTCGCTCCTCCCCATGGAGCCAGGCTGACAGTCCTAGGGAGTGGGGTAGAGAAGGAACTTGAGCGAAGCACAAAGGGTAGGGACTGCCTGAGAAACAAGGTTACTGGGAGGGGAGCTGATGTCAGAGAAGGAAGCCATGGAGCTGAGGAAATTTGAGAGGAGCAGCAGAGAAAGTGCATCTTAGAAATGGCCAGTAGAGAGCAAGGAGCAGCTGATGAGTAACTGGAAGGAGGAAGGCTGACAAATAGATAGCAGGAGGTGCATGCAGTTGTTTTCGGAATTACCATATTCAGGGCAGTTGGAAAACAAGAATTGCCAATGTGATCTGAATAAAAGTCCTTCTAATCCAGCATCTTGCCTCTGGCAGTGGTCACGAGCAAGTGTTTCAGCGGAAGGTGTAAGAAGTCCTGCAATAGACAATGATGGAATAACCTGCTGAGAGAGAAAGTTTTATCCTGCTGACGCCAGACAATTTGCGATTGGCTTATGCACTGAAGCTTTAAAGTTTATATCTGTAATGTCTTTTTATCCCATCTAATAAAATGACAGCTGTTGCCATTACCTGGCTAATGGCCATCAAGCTGTAAAAATGTACAAAATAGAGAGAGGGATCACCTCAGTCACTACTGATAGGGAGCCACCTCTGAAGTGAAATGCAGCAGTTGTTCAACATCCCACTGCTATTAATAGCCCTCAGCAACTGGACACTGCAGTTTAAGACTGGAGGTGACAAATGGCATATCCAGTGAAAAGTGTCTAAGGAATGTGGGGACTTGGAGTGTAATTGTCCCAGCTGGGATTTGACCAGAACACAGGAACTGGGGTCCTTAAATCCTCAAAAAGTGTCTCAGAATCTTTTATGATTCACAGTGGTTAGCAGATTAATTGGACATCTGCTGAAATACAGGAATCCCACCTGCACAGACCACACTAGCACCATCCTGGGATGTTGGTTCACTGCTGACTTAGAAAAGGGGGTGCTTGTGAATCAACATCACAACCTTCTGCAGCTCCTAGTATCCCTCTGAGGTTTTTATTCAAATACACCACCACCCAGGTTTGTGAGATCTGATAGGATCCCTGAACAAGGTGAATGGCTCCAAGTGTATTTCTTAAAAAAGACTTATTCCAGGACTAATACCCATCTGAAAAAAAAAGTATTTTTTTTTGGATGTTACTACTGCGTAACATTTGGCATCTGGAATCATCGTTAATACTGTATTTCTTTAATTCTGTGTCATAAGACATTATCCCTCCCGGAAAGGGGAAAAGCCATAATTAAAATTGAAAGTGATATCTTCTTTCACAGCAACATTTTTCAAAAGAGAGTAAAATGTAACTCCAGAAGCAGCAAAACCTCTGCGTCCTGTCAAAGGAAAGGAGTATCTGAAAGACATGTAAACAGAGTTAAAAAAAATTAGGCAATCTGGCAATGTTTACAGAAAAGCTACGTTACATTCCAAAACTACACACAGTGAACACTTTCCCATTTCTGTTTGCTTTGTGGAGTGGATAAGCATTTGATGTAATAGTCTGTCACAGTTCAGGGCAATTGCATCTGTATTCCCCTTCTATGATCCAGCAAAGGCTTCCTGCTCCCTTGCCATCTCTCTCCCTTCTGACTGGGATATTTCCAGACTGAACAGCTCCTTGACTATACTGTGACCTACCTGGAAAACAAAACAAAACAAATAAAATAAAAAGACTGCCTATACAGGCCTGCTCCCCTTCTCTCCCCAGAGACAGTACACAGTGTATCTGCCACAATTAAGTAACTGCCACATAGCCCTTTCTAAGTATGCACATTAAATGTTATGGAAGAAAGAATACTAAAACAAGGGATAATTAACAAGGTATCCAGTTCTGGCTCTCCTCCCCACTATAGAAAGGATGTGGACGCATTGGAGAGGGTCCAGCGGAGGGCATCCAAAATGATTCAGGGGTTGGAGCCCATGACCTATAAGGAGAGGCTGAGGGAGTTAATCTTATTTAGTCTGCGGAAGAGAAGAGTGAGGGGGGATTTGATAGCAGCCTTCAGTTTCCTGAAGGGAGGTTCCAAAGAGGATGGAGCGAGGCTGTTCTCAGTCGTGACGGATGGCAGAACAAGGAGCAATGGTCTCAAGTTACAATGGGGAAGGTCTAGGTTGGATATTAGGAAAAACTATTTCACCAGGAGGGTGGTAAAGCACTGGAATGGGTTACGGAGGGAGGTGTGGAATCTCCATCCCTGGAGGTTTTTAAGTCCTGGCTTGACAAAGCCCTGGCTGGGCTGATTTAGTTGGGGTTGGTCCTGCTTTGGGCAGGGGGTTGGACTCTATGACTTCCTGAGGTCTCTTCCAGCCCTATGATTCTATGATTAAGGTGAAAGCATTTCAGAGAAAACATACTTAAAACACCACAAGAACCAAAACACATGCTGATAAGCTCACTAGAGATCACCCTGTTACTCCAACAAGGGCTCTGATTGGTGATTAGACCCCACAGAGATTTCTCCTGTGGTGACAAGTTCATCACGGTTTCAGATTAGACCCAGCATCTACATTTTCTGGGGCCTCAGTCGGTCAAAAATCTTCCAACCCTTCCTTAAGGATTGGGCCTCCTCTCCCACAACAAACCTCTCTCCAGCTGCTGGGTGGCTGCTTTCTCCAGTGCTACAACCAGAATGAATTTGCCTACACCCTCTTCCCCTTCCCCTACCCACAAACACCATTGATTTTAGTTCCTGAAGGGCTGTGGTCCCTCTTTTTAAAGGAAATATGTAAGCTCCCCCATAGTGCATACACATTTGCATTTTTAATTCAATGAACTCCGAAACAACTCAATTCAGTAAAGTTTAACTCAATTCAATAATGGTTTGTCTGGGGTATTGTTCTGTCTGCTACACTGTTATGAAAGGAACCAAATAGTTGTGTATGGTTGCTTTGTATATATAGCTTTTAATCTTTAAAGTGTCTTGTATACATTAACTCACCACTGCCCACATTTCACAGATTGGGAAACTGAGGAAGCAATCTTGAATAAGTGACTAAGGCTTCATGAAGATTCAGTATTTAAATCTGGTTTAGAAAACAAGGGTATGTCTACACTGCAGAATTTTTCTGGAAAAACAGCCATTTTTCCAGAAAAACTACACTTATGTCCACACTGCTATTGCGTTCTTCCAACAGAAAGTTGAAAGAATGGAGGGGTTTTTCTGACAGCAGTAAACCTCTTTCTATGAGGAAGAAGCCATTTTCCAAAAAACCTTTTTCAGAAAAAGGCATTTGTGGATATGGGAAAGAGTGTTTTTTTCGAAAGAAGAGTCCTCCAGGAAAAAGCACAGGTGCCCTGGTGGCCACTCCGTCCACAGTAATCACAACTGAAATGTGAGATAGCGTCCAAAGAATGTGAATGCTATCTTTTGAAAAAGCAGATCGCTTTTTCGTTACGCTTTTGCTGTGTAGACGCTCTCTTTCTAAAAAAGTTTTTCCGGAAGTTCTCTTCTGGAAAAGCTTCTTCCAAAAGAAGCTTGCAGTCTAGACTTAGCCCAAGAGTACTAGACTTTGCATACACTTCTAAGATTAAAACACAGTTGTGGCAGCGCTTTATGGTAGCAGTATGGTCACAGCAAGAGCACTAGGAGAGAGCTTGCTCAGCGCTCAAGACACCTCCATGAGGGAGCAGATAACAGTGCCTGGAGCCTGTTTACACTGGCACTTTACAGTACTGTAACTTGCTGCATTTGGAGGAGTGTTTTTTCCTATCCCTGAGTGAGAAAGTTACAGCGCAGTACCTTGCCAGTGTAGACAAGCCCTTCATCTCCAGTTCCTGTGCTTGAACCAATAGACTGTCTCCCTTAAATACAGACAATCACAGCATCCAAGTGAATCAGATGACAACATTAATTTTTTGCAGTGTAATTAGAGCTTTACCAAAGAGCACTCACAGAAATTACAAAAGTAATATAAAAATTAACACAGACAAAATGTAGTCCTTTATTTTAAATGTCTTTGATGATGGATTAAGTATTTTCCTTTCATCATTCAAGTATGTTCTTGAGCCTATTTCTTGTGTTATTTACTTTCTTAAAATGAATGTAATATAGAGAATCTTTCCATGGCTCTGCTGATGTTTTTGTCATTTAATTCAGGCAGGTTGCACTCCAAAAATAACATGCTGATGTCTAGGTCAGTGCACTTTGTATTTTTCCAGTTCATACCTATAATATAATATCAAGATGACTTAACATCCATAAAGCACGTCCATGCAAAATATTAGAAATAATGGCTGCAAGGAGAGGGATGGCTCTCATTACAATGCGCCAATTAAGTCTGGTGAGAAAATTTCACGTATGCAGGGTGAGGATTAGCAATGGAATAGAATAAAGGAAACATTTTCTTGCGGTTAGAGGTGACACAACTATACCAGCTGAGGCCATTTCAGCTCACAGCAAATGAGCTTCTCATATCTTGTAATGCAGTAAGTGGAAGGAAGAGTTTTTGCTAGCAGATTAACAAGAGATAGTGGAGGTGAACTGCAGATTCAGCCGTCAGTGTGTTTCAGCCAGACAGGCAATCTGCAGGACCTTGGGTATAAGCAGGCATGCACCACTAAACTCCATTGACATACAGTTTTTAATATCCTGTGTGTGACATTTCTTGTGGCAACTGGCAAGTAGTTTAATTCTTCAGGAGGCCTTTTATTAACCCACTGCTATATCTCTCTATTTAACAGCATCCCCTGTGCTAGTGATCATATTGTATGTGTAAAAGGCATGTCTGCTAGGAAGATTAGAAGTCTACTGATGCCAGGGGAAAGTGGAGGAAGAAAATGAATTGGTCAATGTGTCTACAAGTGTCAGACTGCTAAGGTAAGCCCTGTGCAGGAAGGCAACGGCAAAGCAGGTTCAACAGGGCTGCAAATTAACACTGATGAAAAATCTTTTTTTGCTGTTAATAGAACCCTGTCAGACCACTGAAAAGAAATAGATGATTTTCAGACACTGCATTTGAGTTCCAGGCTGCTAATGGCAGAACACAGATTGTAAGCTCTTTGGAGCTGGAGTCATCTTTTTGTTCTATATATGTACAGCTCCTAGCATAAATGGGTGCTGCTATTTGACTGGGGAACCAAGGCACCACTACAAGAGAAATGATGGACAACATATCTTGTGATCAATAATTTGTATGTGGGAGGAACAGAGACAAATTCAGAGGGTATGATAAAACAGGGGCAGATGAGGATTTTGCGGGGCCCAGAGCAGCACAATTTTGCGGGGGCCCCCCTTTGACACGGCGCATGCGCGGGGCTTCTTGAAGCGCGGGGTCTGGGGCGGCCGCCCTGCTCGCCCTGCCCTATATCCGCCCCTGTGATAAAACAATATTAAACAATGCCAGAGTGTATCTCTTAAGGCTTGTTTCCCCCTCTCTACCCCCCAAAACCTGTTGTCTTATCTTGATCCATCATTTATCATATCCGGACATCAGAAGATTCTATAAATCTACAATGTTTTAAAGGTTACATATTTCCATAGATTTTAAGTCCAGAAGGCACCCTTATGATCATCTAGTCTGACCTAGTGCTTAACAGAGGCCATTGTATTTACTTAGCCAAGCAAGAGAGATGGTGTGGTTATGGTAGGGGAGCTCCCTTTACAAACAAACAAACTGATTATTTTGGTTCTCAGTATGTCTGGAAACATTTAATTGAAAGATTCAAATCCACAGGAATCTGCCCTGGAGGAAAATAAAAGCCTATGAGTCTTTCAGTAGCTTGGCCATACTTATTGATATAAAGCCCTCTTGCAATGGAGTGTGTCAGATGAGTGATCCCTCTCTCCCTACTGCCCTAGGGGGAAAATGTGATTAGGACCCACATCCTTAAAGATATTTATGCACCAAATGCCCATTGAACCTAAATGCTTTTCTAGAGCAAGGCCTAAATTTCCATGGGCAGGTCAGTGGACTCAGGAACCAATAGATTCAGGAATCATTAGACCAGTGGTCACCAACCAGTGGATTGGGATCTACTGGTAGATCCTGGAGCCTCTGACAGGTGATCTTGACAGGTTTGGCCAGAGAGCTATCAAATACCCGCACTTCAGCTGCTCCTCCCCCCCAGATCTACCTCAAACACAAATACCTTTGCCCCACCCCTTCTCCAAGGCCCTGCTCCTTCCCCACCACTTCTGAGGCCCTGCCCTGATTACTTCCTTTCCTCTCCCTCCCCCATCCTCACTCACATTCACCAGCCTGGAGCAGGGGGGTGGAGACTCTGTTCTTGGGCCAAGGGGTCTGGAGTGTGGTAGGGGCTCTGGGCTGACCCTGAGGCAGAGGCTGGAATGCAGGCAGGGGTTCAGGGCTGGGGATCAGGATGTGGGCTGGGCACTGCTTACCACAGGCATCTTTCGGATAGTGGTTCAGTGCCCCCTGCCTTGGCCCTGCACTACTTCTGAAAGCAGCCGACATGTCCAGCAGCGGCTCCTGGTGGAAAGGGGCAAAGCCTCATCATCCCTGACATCAGTGCCTCCTTCCACTGCCTCCTCCACCCTGCATAGCAAGCAAAAGTCTCAGGGTGGGGACAGTTCCAAGGCAGAGGAGGAGCATGGCAGTACGGGGGAGGAGCAGCTGAAGTGCTGGTACTTGATAGCCATCCAGCCAAATCTGTCAAGATCATCTGTCAGATGCGCCAGGATCTACCAGTAGATCCTGATCTACTGGTTGGTGGCCACTAATCTAGATGGTACTTGGTCCTGCCATGAGGGCAGGGGACTGGATTTGATGACCTCTCAAGGTCTCTTCCAGTTCTAGTGTTCTATGATTCCATGATACATTTTAGCATCAGCCCAACATGGCAATAAGGGCAGCCCATATCTAACAGGGTATTAGTACAATGTTACAGGAGGAAATAGAGTGGTAATTATGTAGACGGGGTGGTGAAAAGGGATCATCACCAGCCATATCTCGTATGATGTGACCCTCTCTAGAAACAAGGGAGAGGGTTCTATTGTTAAGATAGAGATGGGGGCTCAACATGTAAGAGAACTTTGGCATGGGAATGAATTTGCATTTAATTCTCCAAGTTTTCTATATATTAAATAGAAAGACCACATTCAAACAGGCCTGGTATCAGATAAAACCTTACTTTAAGCTGTGAGCACCATTAACCTTCTAACAAATGCCATTGTGACAGCCTCCATCTTGGTCAACAGAACTGGAACTGGCTGGGACTGCCAGAGCTAAACCCATGAGCTACCAGTGCTCGCTCACTTGCTCTGTAACTTGAGGTGTGGAGTCTGTGGATTGGGTCCAGATTTGGAAGAGGGCTTGTAATACAAACACACTAGTGGATTACATCTCTATAGCTTGGAATACTAAAAATGTGAGGTCAGAGTCACTGGTATGTTCCAGCTGCTTGTTTTACTCTGGTGATGCAAAGCAGCTCTATTTCTGGGGAAATGGTCCTGAGCCAGCTGTGTCCTTTCAGAAAGATGCTGTTTTTGTTAAAAGGATCGTTACTGGCAGGCCAATGAGACTCTTTTGAAGTTTCTAACTGGTGTGTGCGATGCTTCTTTCATGTTTTCAAGATGTTCTGCAGAAACAAGTGCTAGAAACATAATTATTGTTTTTAACCAAAAGCTTTGAGTCTGGAGTAGCCATTAACTTGTCAAAAATATTTGTCAACCAACATCGTGATGGAGAAGGAAAAAAAAACAAGTTATGATGAAACTTGTCAGTATATCAAAATTAACACAATAATAAAGTTTGAAAGTAGACTTTTCTTCAAGTGCTGATGAAATTTACAAACAAGTTGATTTTCAATGATCAGAAATCAATAATTAATTCATGAGTCCTAAAGTAAAAGTTATTTAAGCAGCAATTTTATAATTAAGTATATAGAGAACCTTGTGATTCATAGAATCGCTATTCACAATTTTGCATATTCAGAGGTCTCTCCTGTCCCCAAGCCCCGCCTCTTCCTCCTGCTGCCCTGCCCTGTCCCCCCATTACACTGTGTCGCCATGGCTCCCAGTCACCATGGTGAATGCAGGGCCAGAGAGAGGCCCTGACTATGGCATCCAGGAGCTGCGGGGAGCTCACTGCAGCAGCTGGGCACCACGGGAAACAGAACACTCACTCCGCTTTGCTCCAGCCCCAGTATTCACGGATTTCACCATTCGTTTCAAGAACACATCCACTGTGAATGGCGAGGGTTTACTGTAATGCTAAACTAAGTAACAGCCTTACTGTAAATCTTGAAAAAAGTTAATCTTTCCTCACAGATGATGTGCTGTACATTTGAAGGAAGTAGTCTGTATTCTTCAGACAAAATAAAGAGACTGAATCCCTGCTTTAAGGGAAAAAGAGAATCCTGCCTTACCAGCGCCTCCAGTATTCAGAGCCAGCAACTCAGATTCTTTCTTGTGCCAAAACCTGTTTGGTCCAGGAGAAGGGGTTGGCCCATCACAGGGATGTGCACAAGTGTGGGGAGCAAGGAGAGGCACAGCCTCCCCGCCACCCAGTAATCATTGGGGACACAGAACTTCAGTGGCTCTGTGCTGTGGTGGAGGGAGGGTAGAAAGAGCAAGCTTCTGCTGGCCCAGTGCAGGGGAGAAGAAAGAGTGAGCTCCTGACAGAGTTCGGGGTGGAGGGATAGAAGGCAGAGGGAGCTACTCCTGGGGCAGGGGAGGGTTTGGCACAGAATGTGCCCCTCCAATAGGGGCCACAGTTAAATGTCTGTGTAGACCCCTGCCTCTTTCATTCTTTGCACTAAGAAGACCTAGTCACAGCGTAAGTTAGAACAGGCTAGGGTCTGCTGTGACCTACATCATCTGGCAGCAGTGCCAAGGGACTGTCCTGGAGCTATGAGCTGGGAAAAAAAACATTAATATTGTACCTGAGCCCAACACATGGCCTAATTCAGATACACATGAGCTGAGAGCTCCCCATCACAGGATGAATTTTCAGCTGATCAGATCTCTGGCTCCTTTGGATTGGTTTCATGGCACCAAACAGACTTAAACTAGTAAGGAAAGGGCATGCCAGAGAGAAAGGGCTGTGACTCAGATGCTGTGGTATCTAGCTGAACCACTAGGAGCCCTGCGCAACTGGTATAAAATAGAGCAGACTTCATTCTGTTTTTCACTAGAGACTGGGCTGGCCCACCCACTGCCAGGGAAGTATACAAGTAGCTTATCATGACTTTTGTCCCTTTCTTTATCCTGCATGAAATGCAGGTCAGATGGCTCAGAGAATCTGATCCATAGCAGGCGTACTGGAACAATTTTATGTAGTAGGGGTTCTGATGAGGGAAACCATGAAAACCATGTACAGTATTTGGGTTTTGTTGTTACTACAACAAGCCAGGAGGTGCAGCAGCACCCCTACTCTAGCATCGACTCATAGTCTCTAAAGTGATTTGAGATTCTCAGTGGAAGGGACTATATAAATGGAAGTCATTCCCTTGGTAATTTGTTGCAATGGTTAGTCTTGTCATTAAAACATTGTGTTTCATTTCTAATTTGAATTTGTCTGGCTTCTACTTCCAACCACTGGTTCTTGTGGTGCCTTTCTCCACTAGATTCAAGACCCTTTTAGTACTTGGCATTTCCTTCTCATGAAGGTAGTACTGTAATGAAGTTATCTCTCAGTCTTCTTTCTGATTAGATAAACAGATTGATTTTTTTAAGTCTCAAACTGTAAGGCATTTTTTCCAGCCCTCAAATCATTTTGTGGCTTTTTTTCACTCACTCCAATTTTTCAGCATCCTTTTAAAAAAATGTCAACATCAAAGCTGTATGGAATATTCCACCAATGCTTTATAACACCAAATAACTCCTATTTGCTACTCCTGTTTATACATCCAAGGAGTGCATTAGGGTTTTTTTTTGGCCATAACATAGCACTGGGAGCTCATGTTGAGTTACTTGTCCGCTAGGAATCCTAAATCATTTTCAGAATCACTACATTCCAGGATACAATCCCCCATTCTGTAGTAATGGCCTGTGTTCCTTGTTCTTAGAGGAGTAGCTTTGCCTTTGGCCATATTAAAACACATTTTGTTTGAACTGGCCCCATTTACCAAGCAATCCAGACTGCACTGTCCTTATCATTATTTACCAGTCCATCAATTTTTGTGCCAATCACAAAAAAAAAAAAATCACCAGAGTGATTTTTATATTTACTGCCAGATCATAGGTGAAAATGTTGACTGTTGTCATGCCTCATACCAACCCTGTGGAACCCCATTAGAAACATTAGAAACTCATTGATGTTCCCCCATTGACATGCCTGTGAGAAGTCAGTTGGTTCTTAATGCTTATATATGTGCTTCCTGTGTGAAATTTTAACAACTGTTCTCTAAAAAAATGTATATGGTACCAGAATAAAACCCCCAAAGTCTTTTTTTAAAAAAAGAGGAAATACAAGTCTAAATGGCTACATGAAGAGCAAAATTTTAATTAAAATTGTATTTGTGTCTGTCATAATCAGGAGCGCTGACCAACACCTCCTGAGTAAAGGGTTAACCCAGATGCCTACCAAAGGTGTTGGGCGGTCAGCCAATAACAATGCAGGTAGGAATTTCAAACTGGAAAAAAGTTTTTTCTCTCTCTCTTCTTTGTTTGAGATCACAGCAGTTTCTCCCAGGTATTGAGGGAGATGTGTCTCTCTCCAAGAACGGACTTCTTAAAATGTGTAAGTAGGGAAAAGTTTAGATAGTCAGGATTTTGTTGTTTTCCTTGTTTAGGGGTTTGGAAACCATGTCTGAGCTTGTTAATTATTTTTTTTCTTTTATAACTAAGCATTACAGCCCAGGGGTTTTCCCTGGGTATTTATATCAAATGGTAGCTCTTTCCATCTAGCCAATTTACTATGCTTGCAACTGTAGTTTTGTTTTGATAATGAAAGATTTGTTTTCTAATTAACCAGTACTGGTTGATTCTTGTGTCCTGGAAGGTTTGTCTGTGTGTATCTGCATGCCTCTGACTGAGGGGTCAGCTTCCAGAGACTGCAACTTGTTTTTCTCTTTTCTTTTTCAAGCTCTTTTGGAGAAAAAGAGCTTGGGGTACCCCTGGGGTTGGTTTCAAGTGTCTACCCTCTGATTGTTTTATTTTGGGGTCCAAAAGCACTTGATGGTGGCAGCAAGTCCCCCAAAATCTGGGTATTAGGATTTTGTGGGGGGAAGTTTTTGTACCAAAGCCTGTAGAGGCAAGGTTTTGGAGTGCTCTTGCGGGCCCCCAACTTCTGCATTTGTCGTGCCAGAGTGGGGAACAGCCTTGACAGTGCTACTGATGGAATATCAGAAGGTGTATAAGGCCTTGTCTACACTAAAAGGAAGATTGCCACTGCCACGGTTGATGGTCTAGTGTTTGATTTAGTGAGTTTAGTTCAGATTCGCTAAACTGAACACAGAGGCCTCTGCTGTGGGGACGCTGCCATGCTCAGCTTAAGGTAAGTTGACTCCAGCTACATATTCTGCATTCTACAGGGTGTCCCTGCTATAAATTGTCCTGGTATACATCTGTTCCACAGTAAAGTTGTTGACGCTTGTAGGAATGGATGCATTATAAGTCCTCCCATTCCCTGCTCTTAAGTTGTACAAACCCCCCCCCCCAATTTGTGCAAATGAAAGTCAGCTGCTGGAAAATATTCTCCGCTTTCAGTTGTTTTGCTATAAGTCCAAGTTTTTTTGGAATATATCTTGGACTTATAGCGGGGATGGCCTATAGTCTCAATTCAATAAGACCCGGAGGAAAGCCTCATTTTCCTCCTCTGTAAATGAGTATGACACATACCAAACAGGGACATTAAATGGCTTGATTAATGTCTTTAAAGTCCAGTAAGATCCTTGAATGGAAGATACTATAGGAATGCAAAGTTCTTACATCATTTAAAAATTGTTAGGAATATGTGCAGAATTGCAACAGAAGCTTAATTTAATATAGTTGAAGTTGTGTATCTTAATTTGACTTTGTCCTGTAGTGTAGACATACCCGAAGAGACTTCCTTGGTCAGAGAGTCCTGTCCCCTGCTGTCACAGGCAACCTTAGCATATAATCCCATTAATCAATTTATCAAGCTCTTTGATTCACAGCTTCCCAACTGAATAATAAATTTTTCCTTTTCTATGTTTTTTTTAATCTTCTGGGAACTATAATACAACAGTATGCAAATACTGGTTTGCAGCTTTGAGATCTTCCTATGGATTCCCCTTTTTCTAGGAATGTCCCAAATAAATCACTTGATCTTGCTATAATTTTAGTCCCCTGAAGTATAATTCATGTATGACGTGATCTGCATAATTTTGAAAGACAAAAGAGGAACAATGGTGTTGGGATGTAATAGGAGAGGAACAGCTTTTGGAAATATGTAGATGGGTCAGGGTGGCAGCTAATTATTTATATTATTTTCATATTCACTAGGCCCCATTGATCTAGGCCCAGTAGAAACGTAGCAAGAGAGAGTCCCTGTTTCAAGAGTTTGTTGTCTCAGTAGAGAAGTTAGATAAATTGTGAGAGAGGAAACAGAGGCACAGAAAAGTGACCAGAATTTCACAATGGAATTTCACAACATGTCACATAGCTGATCAGATGGAGTAGAACTCTGAATAGCCTCAGTCTCAGCTTGTCCCTCATTATAGCCCTTAAACTTTTGTCTCTTGCTTGGTTACTTTTGTGGCAATTGGTGCTTTACAAATTATTAGCTAAAGAAAGAGAGAATCATATTAAAAAAACAATTTTTATCTCCTAAAATGAGTCGTTGTTTGCATTAAATAATCCCTGAAAACTAAGAACTCTACATTTGATTCGTATTGTCTATTATATATTGATGGCGGAATAAGTGCAATTTAGCCCTGAATTCTGATTATCTGAGAGGTTCCACTTGTAGTTTAATTAAGAGCAATTCCATAATGGTGCTAGGTATATAACTGAATAATACATGCACCCCCTGCTGATGGAACTCAAGGCAAGGCATTCATTAAATACGATTTTTTTTCTTTCAGTTATGATGTTGAGAGCTTATTGAACTTATAATGCTTGTTTACATTATTAATAGAGATGTGCCTGATCTGGGGCACTAAATCCAGACACCTTCATGCTTCAGAGGGTTTTGAAATCAGGATCTGAATATTGTGGGTCAAGCCCAACTCTGCTTGTTATTAGTTTCTCAGTTTTCTTCTTGTCATTCAATTTAGATATGGAAGTAGATCACTTCTGAAAATGATACACTTTGGAATAATGCAGTGGGTGGGAGTGGGAATGGGGATTAATATGCTGATGGTTGCTTACTACATATGCCCACTAGATGGCTAACATTGGTGAGGTCATTCATTACTTATTAAATTCTGTTTTTGAAGCTTTCTTTACTATGCGGTTTTCTAATTTTCCCTATCTTCATTAAGAGAACACTTTGTATCCCTGAGTCATTCCATCTGGTTTATAAAGTTCATAAAGTTTAAGGCCAAAGAGGACCATTCAATAATTTAGTCCAGTCTCCTGTACAACACAGATCATAGTATCTCAGCCCAATACCTTTGATCTCAAACAATTTACAAACACAGATGATCTGAACCTCTCAACACCCCTAAAACAAAAACAAATAAGGCTGGAGTTTGCAGACACATATGTGCTTAACTTAGAATGTGCACTGCAAGCAGTTTCACTGAAGTCAAAGAGACTTAAACTGTGCTTAAAGTTAAGCATGTAAGAAAGAGGTTGTAGGACTGGGGCCAGACATAGTAGAAACAGGATAACTGAAGGAAAGAGAAGCTAAGGCTCAGATCCTCAATGATATGTCGACTCTTAATTTCCATTGCCCAAGGCCATATACCGAATGACTGGTATGGTGCTCTAATCAGTAGAACACTTTTTTGCTTTTGCTTCATATAGGTATTTAACTTTGAAATGCTACATTGGAATCATCATGATGCTGTTTAGTCACTGGTGACTAACATCTAGCATATGGTTAGTGGAAATGTAGGGCTATCATTAGCATTAAAGTATGCCTAATCACAGCTTGTGTGTGTTACATTAAACTGCTGACTTAATTGGAGTAGAGTTAGGCCATCACTCCACACTTTATATCACAGATGGAATTACAAATTACCAGCCACATGGGCAACTTTCATCTGCATATTCAAGCATGCTAGAGAGAGACAGCATTATATGAGGACAAGCGCTGGAATCAGAAATGTTTTGAGCTCCAATCTTGCCTCTGCCAAGGTCTGACTTTGTGATGCCAGAGAAATCTTTACGTCTCTGCTTTGGCTTTCAGTCTCTGAACTGGAGATGCACCAGTACTGAAATCCAACCTTACCTGCCGGAGAAGGGGGTGTGAGAACACGAATGAATATTTGTACAATACAAAAAGTATTAACAAGGATTATTATATTAGTTATAGCACAAAACTGCTCCCCTCCATATTTGGGACTTCAAAGGCAAGAACAATTTATTTACAATAAATCCAGTGTATTTTGTTCAGTTCAGAATGAAAATTCATATGGACAAAATGCACAATTCTGTTAGTGCTGATTGCTGAACCCTCTCAGTTCCTACTCACTGCCTTGGATGGGAGCTAATGGCAATCAGTACCTCTCAGAATTGTGCCTACATACATATTAGCAAACTTGCTCCTTTAAATCATTCTCATACACTAACTCACAGAGAAAGTCTTCTTTTCTGTATTTGGCTTTTTCCCTTAACGAGGCAACAATCCTTTTGCTCCCTGAGGGCTAAGTCCTTAACTGGCTATGTGAAGCTTTAGCTATAGCATTCCCATCATGCAATGTAGCATTGTACATTCTGGAAAGTCATATAACCTATGACCCTACAGAATTTGAATACTTGTCCAAACAAAGTGTTTTTGTGTCAAAAGCAATATTCTCTGATTCCCCAGGAATTTAGAGAGAGACGTTTTCTTAATGTACCTGATATCCATTTATTCTGTATTTGCACAGTCATATATGCAAATGAAGTAAAACACAGCTACAATGAATTTTTATAGAGTAATTATGTCAGGTCAGTAGTTTTTGCATTGTAATTGTATTAGTAGTGACTTGATGCATGTATTCTTTGTTCCTTGAGTGTATGTATAATATGCCTATGCTGTGAGAGAAAACGCCAGCCAATGCACTTTTGTCAAGCTGACTGGTTCATATGACCTAGTGGCATGTCCTGCAGCCTTTTGCTTGAGCAGTGAAATGCCTGGTCTGAATGTGAACTGTAAAAAGGACTAATAATATGAAATAAATTAAAGCACCATGGCAACAGTTGTATACAAGTGGCTGCATGCTGTAGAGGAACATACACAGTTTTAGGAACCAAAATCTATATTCTAATTTTTCTTTGTATCACACTAGTGCCTAAACACTCCAGTCAGAGTTGGGGCCCCACTGTTCAAACACGTAAGAAAGTGTGCTACCCCACAGAAAGATAATGTGTGGGAGAAAAGTATTATCATTCCCATTTTACTTATGATGAAGTGAGGCACAGAGGGTATGTCTACATTGCAGTCCTCCTTCGAGAAAGGAATGCAAATGCAAACAAATGAAATTGCAAATGAAGCATGGATTTGAATTTCCTGTACTTCATTTGCATAATGGTGGCCGGCCGCTTTTCCAAAATATCGTATTTCGAGAAAAAAATGCAGTTATTTCTAAAAGAAAACTTTCCTTTGAAATAACCTTTAAACCTCATTTTTTTATGGAGTAAGGGTTATTTCAAAGGAAGGATTTCTTTTCGAAATAACCCCGTGTGGACTGCATTTTTTTTCTTGAAATACGGTATTTCGGAAAAGTGTCCGGCCGCCATTATGCAAAAGAAGAGCGGGAAATTCAAATTGGCGCTTCATTTGCAATTTCATTTGTCTGCATTTGCATTCCTCTCTCGAAGGAGGAATGCAATTTAGACATACCCAGAGAGACTGTAGAGTTTTCTCTGGTAATAACTTAGGGTATGTCTACACAGCAGGGCTAAAATCGAATTAAGCTATGCAACTTCAGCTATGTCAATTGTGTAGCTGAAGTCGAAATAGGTTAACTCGGCTCTTGGCACGGTTTACACAGCAGGAAATCAAAAGAAGAACACTCTCCCTTCAATTTCCCTTACTCCTTGTGAAATGAAGGTTACCATGAGTCGAAGGAAGAAGTCCTCCAACTTGACATTATTTCGAAATAATGGCTTGTAGTGTAGATGCACACTATGTTATTTTGGAATAACATCAGTTATTCCAAAATAATGCTGCTGTGTAGCCATACCCTCAGTGTTTCTGGTCTCCCTTCTGAATAAGCAAAAATCACCCACTCTGGGATGGATGTTACTGACCCTAATCATGCTTAGCAATAACTTAGGCTTTCATAAAAGAAAAAAAATGTGTGTTGGCAATGAGCCAATGTAGGTGAGTATGGCTCAGAAGAATCATAGCTCTTAGGTAAGCTCAGTGGGCATGTGCAAAATTAGCAACTATTGAGCATGTGCAAAAACGTGGCCTGGTAAAAACCAGACTTGCCCAGGGAAAGGCCAGATGGTCAATAGTATCGTACTACTAAGATGTGCAGTACAGGGAGGAGTGGCAGAAATGTCAGTCAGTTAAGCCTCTCACTAGTCAGAATTCATTCATGCCAGCCAGAACTTGTTTTAAAGGTCAGAGCTGTCAATCAGAATTCTGAGGCAATGGTCAAGACTGAGCATGTGCGAGTAATGTAACTGTAGCTAAGATCCAGACACTCTATGAAGACAGAGCAACAGTGCAGCATAAACAGCCAGCATAAGTAAAAGAGTCCTGCTAATCAGCTGGGTGCCACCTGAATCTCTTCTGGGTGGCCTCTGAAGCACACAACTTAGAGGGAACACTGACCCCTTCCATCTCTTACATCTGACCCAGTAAATTTTGACCCACTGCTTTTCTTCCCCCATTCAGAGCCTTTGACCTAGCCATTGTTCCTCAGAGCAGTAGTAATGATGGATGATTATCCTGTGGCATCTCCTTTCGCTATGGGGTAATTGATTTGGTGAGCAATAAACTTCTGATGATTGGTTGGCTAGAGGTGGAAGGGTCACGTATAACTGCTGGCTAGTTCCTCAAGCTGCCCTGTGATGTGTGTGTGAGGAAGGGGATGGGCAGGTGACAGAGATGCAAACAGTGACTTAATGCAGCCCAACAGCAGCTTAGCTGACCCTCCTCTCTTCCTGTGTACAAGCAATGGGGGCCAGGGACCATGCAGCATGGCCTGTAGTACTCCAAGAAACGAACAGGAAGAAAGTTCTTCCTGTAGCAGCTGCTATGGACAAAGCAATAATTGGTGTGCATGTGGTAACCGCCCAAGTGAGCAGCAGCAAACTTCATTCCAGGCTCAGAGTGCTGCACCTTTCAGCAAGATGTCAGAATTTTTCAGTGAACCCTGTAAAATTCCCTACAACCCTGTGCATAGATAGGGGGCCGAAAGACTCTAGGGAGGTGTAATGGTCATCATTCAGGGTCTGGTTGGGGAATGTGGTCTAGTGGTCATGGCCACAAATTCTGACTGCCAAAGGGGTTGTGGGGATGGGATTCCAGGCCCTTCTACTCCACTAGGCTCTGATCAAGGGTCCTTTGGGCTACCAATAGTCTGGCAGCCAACACTACTTAAGGCTTTCATACCTGGGCCTCTTCCTATCATCCTCTCCCCAGGACCAGCTCATCACAAGGCCTTTGCCTGGGGGCAGGAACCAAACCAAAAGTAGTAAGAGGGAATTACCATTGTCTGAGATCTACAGGATACTTCTCTCTCTGGGCCCCTTTAGACAGCTGTGTCCCAGCCTTTAAGATGCTCTCTGCTCTGATGCTGGAGTTGTGGGTGGCAGATACACTCACCTCCAACTCCTCATTGTCCACTGCGAAGTTTTTATACCTCATCACCTTAGAGTGAAGATTCTTTGGAAACCATTCAGTTCCACCAGGAGTTACACTCAATTGCTTGTTTCTTTCAACCTTCATAATCAACTTACATTTTCTATGTCATCTTTGCATTAAAAAGAGCTTGAAACATACTTTTTATATGAAATGACAGCTGAGATACTCCTTGAAGGAGGCCAGAGGCCCATACAGGCCCCTTCCAACCCATTGTATCTGATTTGACATTATATGTATTCAGAAATCATGAGTCAGACCTGCCCATGAAGTTGGCATTGAAATCATATAATTTTAAAAACACCATATTTAGTGGGATGATGATGGGGTATTTGCTTTCAGGTTTTCAAGCCTTTAGGAGTTATGATGTCAAGTTTTTTTCCAGTACCATGAAGACTAGAAACTTACATTAAATACAAACAGAAACACAACTTCCCCTCCCCCCAGATTCTCAGATAATCTCATGACTCCCAGAGCTGCTGGGGATTTAAGAAAGCTAGCAAGTGTCACATGACTACAAGTAAAATAGCAAGACTTTAATTTTAAAATGACTGTTCTTTGGGATCCACCCTTTGGTACTGGGTACAGAGAGAATGGTGCCATCAGTTGAATCATGGGCCTTTTCGTTCTTGCTGGGAGTTGAATGCTTGTGGATAGAAAACTAGTGACTTCAGCTCAAGAGTATTTTCTTTTCTCTCTGTACTAGCTGAATTCAAGGGGTTTATGTGCAAAAACCAAAAATCCCATTGACTTCAATGGGCTTTGGGTCAGACCCTAAGCTTCAGATCCTCAAAGGGATGTAGGTTTCTAAGTTCCATTAAAATGAATGGAAGTTAGAAGCTTAAATACCCTTTAGGATGTGGGCCTAAGTCATTGTACACAATAATCAGTTGAAACTTGACCCTTCCCATCTCATTCCAAATATAGCACTCTAGTGAAGGCTGGGAAAGGATGTTTTTTGATGAAAAATGGCTTTTTGAATGTTTAAAAAATATTAACAGAAAACTGGGAGTCTGGTGTTCACCTCAACCAGCTGAATGCAGGCAAAACTACAGCTTGCCCTGTCTACACCAGACTTTTACAGCATCTTAACAATCACATTTTAAACACCTCCTCCCTTTTCCTAATATTAATAGGGCATAAAAGGGCTCTCGCCTTTAAACTCTTCCTTAAGCAAACTCAGGAGTCTGCATGCGGTCCCTCCTGGGGGAAGAGTTTGTATGACCTACCTGAAGAGGTCCTTTTATAGTACTTCTTCCTCTTTGCTACAGAGACATGTGGATTTTTAAAAAACCCATAGGATGAAAGGGAACATATCGATAGTGGAAAATGTTGAGCCCCTTTGGTTTTTGAATTAGCTAACAGCAGCTTCCCCTGAGCTGTGTAATGTTGGAAGAACCCCAGGAATGCTGACATTCAACTTGCTTAGAAGTGGAGGTACAGATGGCTACTGAGTCTATTTCTGTGAGCATGAAAATCCAGGGCAGGGAGAGGGAGCGAGACTAGCACAGCTTCTCTGTGTTTCCTCTCGATGTCCTGGGTGCCAAGCTCTGAATGCTACTAAACAGGGAAATCTTGTGGGAGGTGGAATCAGGAGCTCTCCCTTCGACCCATTGAAATGCATTAGATTAAAAGATTATTTTTGGATGAAAATAGAGAGGAGTGGGTACATTTCAGTGCTAATTAAGGACAAAACAAAAACAAACCCAGCCCCCAAACAGGGTATTCTCTGCTAAATAGGGACAGCTGGAATGTACTGTACCATATGTAAAGAATCCAATCAGACTTTCTACTAGGGGGAAAAAAAACAACAACAAAACCCAATTTACTTGAGCAACAGCCATGTTGCAAGAGAACAGCTTGAAATACCCCAAAATATAATTTCTGATTGTTTATAGCAATGCCATTTTAATTTCCCTCTCTAGGATACCAGGGCTATTGACAACATCACATACAATGGCATTTCTCATTGAAAGGTGGGATGGATGCATCTATTTTTGAGTAATATATTTTATTTCTTTTTAGTTTTCATAAACCAGCCTATACAAGACTGTATGTGTATATAACCTGTCACACATTTCTTCATGAGACAAAGAATGAGGGAAAAGATGAGGATGGGGCTTGCTATGAAATGTTTGTATTAAACTAAAATGTTGCCATGATGGATAGTGGTTTAGCCATATGTTTGGGGAGAAATATAGCAATAGAAAGCCCGATTCATCACGGGCCAGATCCTCCTACATACCTTTGGAGATCTGGGCCTATATCCCTTGAACAATTCAAGAACCTTCTCAATTCTAGCAATGAGCAATATGATAACCTTTGCAGCCATATTAGAGCAACTATATGGG
Source organism: Apalone spinifera (assembly GCA_030068395.1). Lineage (NCBI taxonomy): Eukaryota > Metazoa > Chordata > Testudines > Trionychidae > Apalone > Apalone spinifera. The sequence goes on from CM057845.1 coordinate 293,581,503, forward strand.
TTCTTCAGAGACAGTAATTGATTTCTATTAGATTAAAATCAAGGGCCAAATTCTGCCTTTGATTGCATCATTGAGTTACTCAGGCTTGAGAATATGGCTGGAGAGGCTCAATTCTGCAAAATCCTGAGCATTCTGGCTGCCGTCCTGCAAAGCACTTAAATATGCCTAATCCCATTTACTTCATTGGGTGTTGAGGACAGTCAGCACCTAGCAGGATTGAGACATAAGAGGACAGACCTGCTCTTACTGAGATCAGTGGCAAAATTCCCATTGATTTCAATGGGTAGAAGAATGGGTCGTTGGTCCTGATTCTGAAAGATGTTGAACACCCTTAGCTCCTATTCAGGTTAATGGAATTACAATAGGAGTTGAGGATACTCAGCACTTTCCAGTACATGCTCAGTTCCTTTCAGGATCAGACCACAGTACTTTTATTCAGAAGGTATTTAAGGGAACTGTGTCCTTTTGTGCTGGAGGGATCATGGTAGTTAGGGTTGGCTAGATCTCTTTGTTAAATGAATGTAGAGCTTAATGCAGGACCCAATTAAACCTGTCCTCTTGTCAGTTTTACTGACTATGTCCTCCCTGAGTTATCTAAACCTAGGATGATCTCAAGGCAAATGTGATTAGAGTGAGCCCAGATATGGTTTATTACACCAGCCTTTGTTTGTTCTGGCAATTTTGGCTGAGTATGTTTGGACCAAAGTCCAACATGAACAAAAACAACTCTCTGGCACATTAAATGTGATTTGAAATCCAACGGGTAGTTTTGACTATTTGAACAGTTAATAGCCCATATGGATTGTGCAATAGAAATCTGCCTGTTCTTCTCTTGACTACAGAGTGTAAACACAAGCAGGAAGGATGGTTGTGTGGTAAAGGCACTAGACTCAGGATACTGCCTTCTTGTGGCCTCTGCCACAGAGTTTGTGTGGTTTAAAGCAAGTCACTTAATATCTTGGTGTCTCAATGTTCTAAACCAGGAATTATGGTAATATTTATATGACATTTAGCTGACTCTCTGCTATGCTCATTCCACATCTGCCTGCTGCCCCTGCTATGCCTCTGCTCCCTCCCCAGGTAATGCCCATGCCCCCTCCTCCTAAAGTAGCAACTACTTTTTTGCAAAAACAACAAGGAGTCCCCTGGCACCTTAGCCCTGGTCTACACTAGGACCTTATTCTGAAATAACCCTCCCCCTCCAAGGTCGAATTTATAAGCGGTATGTCCATACTAGCAAGCCTGTTATTTTGAAATAATGGGCCGTGGAATTTTAACTCTGTACTCCTGTTTTTCACAAGGAGTAACACTAATTTAAAAATAGTAATTTCAAAATAACGGGAGTCTGGACGCTCCAGTGCTGCTAATTCAAACGTATTGGCCTCCGTGAGGCCTCCCGCAGCTCCCCAGAGTGCTTCCTGGGGTTCTAAGTCCAAGATAGTGCATCCACATTAACGGAGCCTGCCTCAGACTAATTTTGAAGCTTCCCTGTAGTGGGGACATGCTACTTTGATTTTGTAAAATCGGGAGTTAAGTCGAATTTAGTTATTTCAAAATAATTTTATATTGTAGACATGACCTTATAGACTAAGGGAACATTTTGACAGCAGGGCAAAAGTTGAATTAAGATACACAACTTCAGCTACGTCAATTGCATAGCTGAAGTCAAAATAGCTTAATTTGGTTTTTGGTGTTATCTACAAAGCAGGAAGTCAAAGGAAGAACGCTCTTCCTTTGACTTCCCTTACTCTTGTGAAAGGAGGGTTATAGGAGACAGAGTAAGAAGTCCTTCATCGCGACATGATTTCAAAATAATGGGTTGCTGTGTAGATACACATTTTGTTATTTCAAAATAACATCAGTTATTCCGAAATAACGCTGCTGTGTAGATGTACCCTTCAGATTTATTAGTGTATACGCTTTTGTTGGTAAAACACTCAAGCCTCTGCACTGCTACCTTGTCTGGGAATATTTTCATATCAGCTCAGAGCAAGTACAAACAGCAGATGTAAGTGTTTTTGGCTTAACACCATGACATAAGAAAAAGAAAAGTTACATTAATGTAACATTTGCTGCCATCACATTGCTCACTCTGCTTGTACATTCTATATCTTTTGTGTGTCCTTAGATTGTAAGCCCTTTGGGGCAGGTCTGTCTACTACTCTGTGTTTGTGCAGTACCTAAGACAATGAGGCTACTGTAATAAACATGATTAATATTAATCTTCAAAGTACAGGCAGTACAAATATTATTGCTATTACTACACTTGTTTAATACATTTCTAGGCAGTAAATATGTAGGAAGAGCTGCAGAATTGCTGCTATTGACACAAGCTGCACTTGTTTATCATTTTAGAAGTATTACATCAGTGATTTATTTGCAGTGGAGTAAGCCAGAGAAATTCCTAACTCTGTACAAATCTGTTCCTTGTCTCTGTGTATTCAAGAACCTCTGAACCAGGGGAATGAATTTCCTTCCTTTTTATAAATACACAGCCCAATGATAATGGAACCCACAAAATATAAATGAGTTTATTTATATTTATAAATGGATTCTATTATCGCAGAATGGATTACAATATGCTGTTTTCCTTGGTGTGCATTTTTTCATGACTTATCTTTTTATCTATCTAGAGTCTTATATGGTACATACCATTTTGGTACCTGTTTTATAAACCATACCCATAGATATATTTATCTCTTTCCCACTGCTCCACAGTCATTGGGGCCTGGACTTTGTTTTGTGCTGAGTTTTGTGGTTTTCTTTTTAAATTGCTATTTATTGATTTATTTTAAAAATGTGGCTTTACTGTGGTTAGAAGTAATGTGCTCTGCAGCTTTCTCTGACAGTGTTGTGGTTCATGTTTATTCTACTCTCTACTGGGAGTGAGTTCCAGATTTGTCAGCTGGTAGCTGTGCAAGTCCCATCTCCTGCACATGTGAGCTTTACAGCTCTGCTTTTCCAGAAGAATGCAGCCATGGCAGGAAGTCATGGTGTTGAAGGAGCTGGTGTGCTCTAGAGGTATGTCTACATTGCAATGCTATTTCTGGATACCATTATTTTGGGCTCCCTTTTCTGACGTCCCTGTAAACATCATTCTGCGAGGAGTAAGGGGCATTTTGGAATAGTGCTTTATTTTGAAATTTGGCGCATGACAAAATAAGCTATTTCAAAATAACATTGAAATAAGATACACAATTTGCGTAGCTCAAATTGCATACCTTATTTTAAGTTATGGTGCAGTGTGCACGCACCCTAAGGTAATTTGGGCAAAGACCATGGAAGGCTTTGAAGATGAGAATTGAAATTTTGCATTATTCAGGGGAGAGAGTGAATGAAAATAAAGGACTGAGATGATGTCCTCTTGAATGTGCTCTTGAATGGCCCATGTTGTTGAACTGGTGGGCTGTTGTTATCCTGAACTGATCGTTACTGCCAACCTTAATGAAATATCAGACCTATATACAGGGAAATGTCAGTAGCTGGACAGATCAGAAGACAATTTCTAAGGAGCATCTGAACTAGCCCATTTGTTAATGGAATAGCAGAAACTGGGCAATGGCTGCAGTAACTGGTCATTTATTGTGGGAATAGTTGCAAATCTCCCTGCTCAAGGGAAACATTGATGATCTCAGTTAGTGGGGACCCTTATTCAGGTTCTGCCTAAGAATTTCACAGATAAATTGCTAATGCTATTGGCTCTTTGGGACTGGAGCCCCATTTTCTTGGCCTTTAGACCAGTTCTTCATCCATTAGACCACACTGCCTCCCTTACTCATGTGTTGTGCTATTTTACTATTGATTTTATTGTTGTGCATTTGCATTATCAGTCCTTACAGTGAAATCTATGGATATTAATCAGTTAAACCTAATGACACTTCTGAGAAGTAGACATTACAAATGAGTAAATCAAGGAAGGATTTGATTTTTCATAGGTGCTAAGCACTCAGAACTCAAGTCAAAGTCAACAGGAGCTCATTGCTTTCCCCTGTATTTTCCTTTGCTAATGCCTTGCCCTTTGCAGATATCTTCCCAGGCAGTGTATTATTCTATAGTGAGACTTCTAAGAATTGGATTTGTATTGATAAATTTTGGTCTACATTGATTGCACGTCACCCAAATTGATAAAAATATAATAATAATATATAGTATAATAATGGAGATTTACAGATAGACAAAGGAAGAGAAATGCTCCTTGGGAATTTGTTAGAGTCAAAACCAGTGATTGAGACTTTGGATTTAGGCTTGTTACAGCTGGAAAAGTGAATGAATTAAAACAGGCGTGAAAAAAAATTGGTATGATTTATTGATTTAAGGCTATTTATTTTGCATATTTTGATAGGTGATGTTGACAGTGTGTTTTAATGGTTTATAAAGCTTTAACTTTTTGAATCGCAGTGTCTACTGTCATTACTTGATTCCCCATAATTTCTCACATCTGTGAACATTTAAATAAATAAAAATAAAAACATGCTTAAATAAACATCAGTAGTATCCATCAACATTAGAAAAATTAAAATTTGCCAAGCCTGTTTTATAGCACATTATTCATTTACGGATGTTTCTTCCCAGCATTACATGTTGACTTGCAGTTACAAACTATATGTTCAGCTCCCTATAAATTTCAATACTGGTAGCCACCACCAAATGGTGGTGTGATGAACTGTTAAAGTATGACATGCTTGGCATATAACGTCTCTATGGCAGGATGAAAGCTCTATGATGAGATTATATTATAGACTGTCTGTGGCTATGGGTAAATGCGTCTTTGACCCTTTAGATCAGGCAGGGACTTACAGCAAATGCAGTTCTGTGATCTACACTGGAAGCAAGAGTGTTCAATGTAATTTGGTAAAATTTATCCACAATGCAAGGAACTAGTGAAGTCAAATGTCGTGTGCTGTTTCAATTGACTTATTACATAAATTGCACACCAGAAATGGGAACCACATAACAGAAGGCAACCAGAATGATAACACGGCTCAAGGAATCTGGTATTCAAAGAGAATGGAAAATCTACAGAGGATTCTTTGGAAAGTAGGAAGGCCTCATTAAGGTAAACACAATTCTGAGGGGAATAGGGAAGATAAATGCTACAAGGCTATTATTAGCTCATGTCAAATACAGGAACAGCAGGAGAACAGCAGGGGCACACACTTAAGTTATAGCCCAGGCGCTAAAAGCATTTAAGGGGAATTCCTTAGAGAGAGCACAGCTAATGTATGGAACGTACGGTCACAAGCAGCAGTTGAAACAAACAGGGTAATGCATTTAAAGAACTAGTAGTAGGAAAATATTGGGCAAGGGTAACTTAATGCCCTGATTCATCACAGTATTTAAGCAGGTACAGTAGACTTCCGATAATACCTAGGAACCTTTGGGACCTAGGTAATGCCAGATTATCGGATATGCCAGACTATCAGGAGGTACTATAAGGTGGTTATATATATATATATATACTATATGCAGTATATACTATATATAAAGTGTTTTTAACCCTTTTATTGTACATACTGTATACAGTATACTGCAATGTTTTCGGTTTTTTAACCCTTTTTACTCTTTTTGCTTGGTTCAGCTGCTGCTGCTGCTGCTGCCTTGTGACTCGTTTTTTACCGAAGCTCACTCACTAGGCTCTTGCCATTTTGATGCCGGACTATCGGTGGTGCCATACAATTGGATGCTGGACTATTGGAATTTTACTGTACCTAAATGGAAGCATGTGAAGACAACAGGACTGCTGAATTGGGCCGTAAAGCAGGACTATACGCTATATGATGCCCTAAGGCCGAGGTAGACTGGTGGCAGTCCAGAGCAATGATTAAGTGTGTGCAGTTGTTGGATAGCTAGAAGGTTAATCAGTATCGGGGTAGTACAGGAAGGATAGACAGGAAAAAAAGGGAGGAGGTGT